>OZ018301.1:13010554-13741831 GCA_963969485.1 Nomada goodeniana | reverse complement strand
ACGATTGCGAGGTCTGTAAAGTGAATCCTTAGCCAATTTCGATAAACAATGCGTGGAAACGGTAAATAACGCGATTCCGAGTCTCCTACAACCTTTTATCGTTATATCGGACGATTACGAGGGCTGGAAAGTGAATCCTTAGCCAATTTCGATACACAGCGCGTGGAAATGGTAAATATCGCGATTCCGAGTCTCCTACAACCATTTAACGTTATATCGGACGATTACGAGGGCTGGAAAGTGAATCCTTAGCCAATTTCGATAAACAACGCGTGTAAATGGTAAATATCGCGATTCCGAGTCTCCTACAACCATTTATCGTTATATCGGACTATTACGAGGGCTGGAAAGTGAATCCTTAGCCAATGTCGATGAACAACGCGTGGAAACGGTAAATATCGCGATTCCGAGTTTCCTACAACCATTTATCGTTATATCGGCCGATTGCGGGGGCTGGGATGTAAATCCGTAGATTCCTTCGATACATAGCATGTGGAAAAGGTAAATATCGCGATCCGAAACCCTTGAATCATTTATCGTTCTATCGAACGATTGCTAGGGCTCTGAAGTGCGTCCTTAACTTCTTTCGTTGCAGAACGTGCAGAAAAGGTAACTATCGCGATTCCGAATCTCCTGGTGTGATTTATCGTTATATCGGATGATTGCGGGGGCTGGGAAGTGAATCCGTAGATTCCTTCGATACACAGCATGTGGAAAAGTTAAATATCGCGATGCCGAGTCTCCTGGAGTGATTTATCATTATATCGACCGATTGCTAGGGCTCTGAAGTACGTCCTTAATTTGTTTCGTTGCAGAACGTGCAGAAAAGGAAACTATCGCGATTCCGAGTCTCCTGTAGTTATTTATCGTTATATCGCACGTTTGCGAGGGCTGGGAAGTGAATCCGTAGATTCCTTCGATACACAGCATGTCGAAATGTTAAATATCGCGATGCCGAGTCTTCTGGAGTGATTTATCATTATATCGGACGATTGCGAGGGCTGGGAAGTGAATCCGTAGATTCCTTCGATACACAGCATGTCGAAAAGTTAAATATCGCGTTGCCGAGTCTCCTGGAGTGATTTATCATTATATCGGACGATTGCGAGGGCTGGAAAGTGAATCCTTATCCAAGTTCGATACACAGCGCGTGGAAACAGTAAATATCGCGATTCCGAGTCTCCTACAACCATTTATCGTTATATCGGACGATTACGAGGGCTGGACAGTGAATCCTTAGCCAATTTCGATACACAGCGCGTGGAAACGGTAAATATCGCGATGCCGCGTCTCCTGGAGTGATTTATCATTCTATCGGACGATTGCGAGGGCTGGGAAGTGAATATTTAGCTTCTTTCGATACACTGCATGTGGATGAGGTAAAAAGCGCGACTCCAAACCTCCTACAGTGATTTATCGTTATATCGAACGACTTCGAGGGCTGGGATGTAAATCCGTAGCTTCCTTCCATACACAGCGTGTGGAGAAGGTAAAAAGCGCGATTCCATAACTCCTAGAATCATTTATCGTTCTACCCAACGATTGCTAGGGCTGTGAAGTGCGTCCTTAACTTCTTTCGTTGCAGAACGTGCAGAACAGGTAACTATCGCGATTCCGAGCCTCCTGGATTGATTTGTCGTTATATCGGACGACTTCGAGGGCTGGCAAGTGAATACTTAGTTTCTTTCGATACACAGCGTGTGGAAAAGGCAAAAAGCGCGATTCCGCAACTCCTAGAATCATTTATCGTTATATCCAACGAATGCTAGGGCTGTGAAGTGCATCCTTACCTTCTGTCGATACAGAACGATAATAAAAGGTAACTATCGCGATTCCGCATCGCCTGTGGTGATTTATCGTTATATCGCACGATTGCGAGGGCTGGGAAGTGAATCCATACCATCTGTCGATACAGAACGTGCCGAGAAGGTAAACATCGCGATTCCGAATCTCCTGGGGTGATTTATCGTTATATCGGACGATTGCGGGGGCTGCGAAGTGAATATTTAGCTTCTTTCGATACACAGCGTGTGGATGCGGTAAAAAGCGCGACTCCGAACCTCCTACAGTGATTTATCGTTATATCGAACGACTTCGAGGGCTGGGATGTAAATCCGTAGCTTCCTTCGATACACAGCGTGTGGAAAAAGTAAAAAGCGCGATTCCGCAACTCCTAGAATCATTTATCGTTCTACCCAACGATTGCTAGGACTGTGAAGTGCATCCTTACCTTCTGTCGATACAGAACGATAGGAAAAGGGAAATATCGCGATCCGAAACCCCTGAATCATTTATCGTTCTATCGAACGATTGCTAGGGCTCTGAAGTGCGTCCTTAACTTCTTTCGTTGCAGAACGTGCAGAAAAGGTAAACATCGCGATTCCGAATCTCCTGGGGTGATTTATCGTTATATCGGACGATTGCGGGGGCTGGGATGTAAATCCGTAGATTCCTTCGATACACAGCATGTGGAAAAGTTAAATATCGCGATGCCGCGTCTCCTGGAGTGATTTATCATTCTATCGGACGATTGCGAGGGCTGGGAAGTGAATATTTAGCTTCTTTCGATACACTGCATGTGGATGAGGTAAAAAGCGCGACTCCAAACCTCCTACAGTGATTTATCGTTATATCGAACGACTTCGAGGGCTGGGATGTAAATCCGTAGCTTCCTTCCATACACAGCGTGTGGAGAAGGTAAAAAGCGCGATTCCATAACTCCTAGAATCATTTATCGTTCTACCCAACGATTGCTAGGGCTGTGAAGTGCGTCCTTAACTTCTTTCGTTGCAGAACGTGCAGAACAGGTAACTATCGCGATTCCGAGCCTCCTGGATTGATTTGTCGTTATATCGGACGACTTCGAGGGCTGGCAAGTGAATACTTAGTTTCTTTCGATACACAGCGTGTGGAAAAGGCAAAAAGCGCGATTCCGCAACTCCTAGAATCATTTATCGTTATATCCAACGAATGCTAGGGCTGTGAAGTGCATCCTTACCTTCTGTCGATACAGAACGATAATAAAAGGTAACTATCGCGATTCCGCAACGCCTGTAGTGATTTATCGTTATATCGCACGATTGCGAGGTCTGGGAAGTGAATCCATACCTTCTGTCGATACAGAACGTGCGAAGAAGGTAAACATCGCGATTCCGAATCTCCTGGGGTGATTTATCGTTATATCGGACGATTGCGGGGGCTGGGAAGTGAATATTTAGCTTCTTTCGATACACAGCATGTGGATGCGGTAAAAAGCGCGACTCCGAACCTCCTACAGTGATTTATCGTTATATCGAACGACTTCCAGGGCTGGGATGTAAATCCGTAGCTTCCTTCGATACACAGCGTGTGGAAAAAGTAAAAAGCGCAATTCCGCAACTCCTAGAATCATTTATCGTTCTACCCAACGATTGCTAGGGCTGTGAAGTGCATCCTTACCTTCTGTCGATACAGAACGATAGGAAAAGGGAAATATCGCGATCCGAAACCCCTGAATCATTTATCGTTCTATCGAACGATTGCTAGGGCTCTGAAGTGCGTCCTTAACTTCTTTCGTTGCAGAACGTGCAGAAAAGGTAACTATCGCGATTCCGAGTCTCCTGTAGTGATTTATCGTTATATTGCACGATTGCGAGGGCTGGGAAGTGATTCCATACCTTCTGTCGATACAGAACGTGCGAAGAAGGTAAACATCGCGACTCCGAGTCTCCTGGAGTGATTTATCATTATATCGAACGATTGCTAGGGCTCTGAAGTACGTCCTTAACTTATTTCGTTGCAGAACGTGTAGAAAAGGTAACTATCGCGATTCCGAATCTCCTGTAGTGATTTATCGTTATATCGCACGATTGCGAGGGCTGGGAAGTGAATCCATACCTTCTGTCGATACAGAACGTGCGAAGAAGGTAAACATCGCGACTCCGAGTCTCCTGGGGTGATTTATCATTATATCGGACGATTGCGGGAGCTGGGATGTAAATCCGTAGATTCCTTCGATACACAGCATGTGGAAAATTTAAATATCGCGATGCCAAGTCTCCTGGAGTGATTTATCATTATATCGAACGATTGCTAGGGCTCTGAAGTACGTCCTTAACTTCTTTCGTTGCAGAACGTGCAGAAAAGGTAACTATCGCGATTCCGAGTCTCCTGTGGTGATTTATCGTTATATCGCACGATTGCGAGGGCTGGGAAGTGAATCCATACCTTCTGTCGATACAGAACGTGCGAAGAAGGTAAACATCGCGACTCCGAGTCTCCTGGGGTGATTTATCGTTATATCGGACGATTGCGGGGGCTGGGATGTAAATCCGTAGATTCCTTCGATACACAGCATGTGGAAAAGTTAAATATCGCGATGCCGCGTCTCCTGGAGTGATTTATCATTATATCGGACGATTGCGAGGGCTGGGAAGTGAATATTTAGCTTCTTTCGATACACTGCATGTGGATGAGGTAAAAAGCGCGACTCCAAACCTCCTACAGTGATTTATCGTTATATCGAACGACTTCGAGGGCTGGGATGTAAATCCGTAGCTTCCTTCCATACACAGCGTGTGGAGAAGGTAAAAAGCGCGATTCCATAACTCCTAGAATCATTTATCGTTCTACCCAACGATTGCTAGGGCTGTGAAGTGCGTCCTTAACTTCTTTCGTTGCAGAACGTGCAGAACAGGTAACTATCGCGATTCCGAGCCTCCTGGATTGATTTGTCGTTATATCGGACGGCTTCGAGGGCTGGCAAGTGAATACTTAGTTTCTTTCGATACACAGCGTGTGGAAAAGGCAAAAAGCGCGATTCCGCAACTCCTAGAATCATTTATCGTTATATCCAACGAATGCTAGGGCTGTGAAGTGCATCCTTACCTTCTGTCGATACAGAACGATAATAAAAGGTAACTATCGCGATTCCGCATCGCCTGTGGTGATTTATCGTTATATCGCACGATTGCGAGGGCTGGGAAGTGAATCCATACCATCTGTCGATACAGAACGTGCCGAGAAGGTAAACATCGCGATTCCGAATCTCCTGGGGTGATTTATCGTTATATCGGACGATTGCGGGGGCTGGGATGTAAATCCGTAGATTCCTTCGATACACAGCATGTGGAAAAGTTAAATATCGCGATGCCGAGTCTCATGGAGTGATTTATCATTATATCGAACGATGGCTAGGGCTCTGAAGTACGTCCTTAATTCTTTCGTTGCAGAACGTGAAGAAAAGGTAACTATCGCGATTCCGAGTCTCCTGTAGTGATTTATCGTTATATCGCACGATTGCGAGCGCTGGGAAGTGAATCCATACCTTCTGTCGATACAGAACGTGCGGAGAAGGTAAATTGCGATTCCGAATCTCCTGGAGTGATTTATCGTTATATCGGACGATTGCGGGGGCTGGGATGTAAATCCGTAGATTCCTTCGATATACAGCATGTGGAAAAGTTAAATATCACGATACCGAGTCTCCTGGAGTGATTTATCATTATATGGAACGATTGCTAGGGCTCTGAAGTACGCCCTTAACTTCTTTCGTTGCAGAACGTGCAGAAAAGGTAACTGTCGCGATTCCGAGTCTCCCGGAGTGATTTATCGTTATATCGGACGACTTCGAGGGCTGGGATGTAAATCCGTAGATTCCTTCGATACACAGCATGTGGAAATGTTAAATATCGCGATTCCGAGTCTCCTGTAGTGATTTATCGTTATATCGAACGACTTCGAGGGCTGGGATGTAAATCTGTAGCTTCCTTCAATACACAGCGTGTGGAAAAAAGTAAAAAGCGCGATTCCGCAACTCCTAGAATCATTTATCGTTCTACCTAACGATTGCTAGGGCTGTGAAGTGCATCCTTACCTTCTGTCGATACAGAACGATACGAAAAGGGAAATATCGCGATCCGAAACCCTTGAATCATTTATCGTTCTATCGAACGATTGCTAGGGCTCTGAAGTGCGTCCTTAACTTCTTTCGTTGCAGAACATGCAGAAAAGGTAACTATCGCGATTCCGAGTCTCCTGTAGTGATTTATCGTTATATCGCACGTTTGCGAGGGCTGGGAAGTGAATCCGTAGATTCCTTCGATACACAGCATGTCGAAAAGTTAAATATCGCGATGCCGCGTCTCCTGGAGTGATTTATCATTATATCGGACGATTGCGAGGGCTGGGAAGTGAATATTTTGCTTCTTTCAACACACAGCATGTGGATGCGGTAAAAAGCGCGACTCCGAACCTCCTACAGTGATTTATCGTTATATCGAACGACTTCCAGGGCTGGGATGTAAATCCGTAGCTTCCTTCGATACACAGCGTGTGGAAAAAGTAAAAAGCGCAATTCCGCAACTCCTAGAATCATTTATCGTTCTACCCAACGATTGCTAGGGCTGTGAAGTGCATCCTTACCTTCTGTCGATACAGAACGATAGGAAAAGGGAAATATCGCGATCCGAAACCCCTGAATCATTTATCGTTCTATCGAACGATTGCTAGGGCTCTGAAGTGCGTCCTTAACTTCTTTCGTTGCAGAACGTGCAGAAAAGGTAACTATCGCGATTCCGAGTCTCCTGTAGTGATTTATCGTTATATCGCACGATTGCTAGGGCTATGAAGTGAATCCATACCTTCTGTCGATACAGAACGTGCGGAGAAGGTAAATTGCGATTCCGAATCTCCCGGAGTGATTTATCATTATATCGGACGATTGCGAGGGCTGGGAAGTGAATATTTTGCTTCTTTCAACACACAGCATGTGGATGCGGTAAAAAGCGCGACTCCGAACCTCCTACAGTGATTTATCGTTATATCGAACGACTTCCAGGGCTGGGATGTAAATCCGTAGCTTCCTTCGATACACAGCGTGTGGAAAAAGTAAAAAGCGCAATTCCGCAACTCCTAGAATCATTTATCGTTCTACCCAACGATTGCTAGGGCTGTGAAGTGCATCCTTACCTTCTGTCGATACAGAACGATAGGAAAAGGGAAATATCGCGATCCGAAACCCCTGAATCATTTATCGTTCTATCGAACGATTGCTAGGGCTCTGAAGTGCGTCCTTAACTTCTTTCGTTGCAGAACGTGCAGAAAAGGTAACTATCGCGATTCCGAGTCTCCTGTAGTGATTTATCGTTATATTGCACGATTGCGAGGGCTGGGAAGTGATTCCATACCTTCTGTCGATACAGAACGTGCGAAGAAGGTAAACATCGCGACTCCGAGTCTCCTGGAGTGATTTATCATTATATCGAACGATTGCTAGGGCTCTGAAGTACGTCCTTAACTTATTTCGTTGCAGAACGTGTAGAAAAGGTAACTATCGCGATTCCGAATCTCCTGTAGTGATTTATCGTTATATCGCACGATTGCTAGGGCTATGAAGTGAATCCATACCTTCTGTCGATACAGAACGTGCGGAGAAGGTAAATTGCGATTCCGAATCTCCCGGAGTGATTTATCGTTATATCGGACGACTTCGAGGGCTGGGAAGTGAATACTTAGTTCCTTTCGATACACAGCGTGTGGAAAAGGTCAAAAGCGCGATTCCGCAACTCCTAGAATCATTTATCGTTTTATCCAACGATTGCTAGGGCTGCGAAGTGCATCCTTAACTTCTTTCGTTGCAGAACGTGCAGAAAAGGTAACTATCGCGATTCCGAGTCTCCTGTGGTGATTTATCGTTATATCGCACGATTGCGAGGGCTGTGAAGTGAATCCATACCGTCTGTCAATACAGAACGTGCAGAAAAGGTAACTATCGCGATTCCGAGTCTCCTGTAGTGATTTATCGTTATATTGCACGATTGCGAGGGCTGGGAAGTGAATCCATACCTTCTGTCGATCCAGAACGTGCGAAGAAGGTAAACATCGCGACTCCGAGTCTCCTGGAGTGATTTATCGTTATATCGGACGATTGCGGGGGCTGGGATGTAAATCCGTAGCTTCCTTCGATACACAGGGCGTGGAAAAGGTAAATATCGCGATGCCGAGTCTCCAAGTGCGATTTAACGTTATAACGGACGATTACCAGGGCTGGGAAGTGAATATTTAGCTTCTTTCGATACACAGCATGTGGAGAAGGTAAAAAGCGCGATCCGAAAGCCTTGAATCATTTATCGTCCTATCGAACGATTGCTAGGGCTCTGAAGTGCGTTCATAACTTCTTCCGTTGCAGAACATATAGAAAATGTAACCATCGCGATTCCGAATCTCCTGGGGTGATTTATCGTTATATCGGGCGATTGCGGGGGCTGGAAAGTGAATATTTAGCTTCTTTCGATACACAGCATGTGGATGAGGTAAAAAGCGCGACTCCGAACCTCCTACAGTGATTTATCGTTATATCGAACGACTTCGAGGGCTGGGATGTAAATCCGTAGCTTCCTTCGATACACAGCGTGTGGAAAAAGTAAAAAGCGCGATTCCGCAACTCCTAGAATCATTTATCGTTCTACCTAACGATTGCTAGGGCTGTGAAGTGCATCCTTAACTTCTGTCGATACAGAACGATACGAAAAGGGAAATATCGCGATCCGAAACCCTTGAATCATTTATCGTTCTATCGAACGATTGCTAGGGCTCTGAAGTGCGTCCTTAACTTCTTTCGTTGCAGAACATGCAGAAAAGGTAACTATCGCGATTCCGAGTCTCCTGTAGTGATTTATCGTTATATCGCACGTTTGCGAGGGCTGGGAAGTGAATCCGTAGATTCCTTCGATACACAGCATGTCGAAAAGTTAAATATCGCGATGCCGCGTCTCCTGGAGTGATTTATCATTATATCGGACGATTGCGAGGGCTGGGAAGTGAATATTTTGCTTCTTTCAACACACAGCATGTGGATGAGGTAAAAAGCGCGATTCCGAACCTCCTAGAGTGATTTATCGTTATATCGAACGACTTCGAGGACTGGGATGTAAATCCGTAGCTTCCTTCGATACACAGCATGTGGAAAAGTTAAATATCGCGATGCCGAGTCTCCTGGAGTGATTTATCATTATATCGAACGATTGCTAGGGCTCTGAAGTACGTCCTTAACTTGTTTCGTTGCAGAACGTGTGGAAAAGGTAACTATCGCGATTCCGAGTCTCCTGTGGTGATTTATCGTTATATCGGACGATTGCGGGGGCTGGGATGTAAATCCGTAGATTCCTTCGATACACAGCATGTGGAAAAGTGAAATATCGCGATGCCGAGTCTCCTGGAGTGATTTATCATTATATCGAACGATTGCTAGGGCTCTGAAGTACGTCCTTAACTTGTTTCGTTGCAGAACGTGTAGAAAAGGTAACTATCGCGATTCCGAATCTCCTGTAGTGATTTATCGTTATATCGCACGATTGCGAGGGCTGGGAAGTGAATCCATACCTTCTGTCGATACAGAACGTGCGAAGAAGGTAAACATCGCGATTCCGAATCTCCTGGGGTGATTTATCGTTATATCGGACGATTGCGGGGGCTGGGAAGTGAATATTTAGCTTCTTTCGATACACAGCATGTGGATGCGGTAAAAAGCGCGACTCCGAACCTCCTACAGTGATTTATCGTTATATCGAACGACTTCCAGGGCTGGGATGTAAATCCGTAGCTTCCTTCGATACACAGCGTGTGGAAAAAGCAAAAAGCGCAATTCCGCAACTCCTAGAATCATTTATCGTTCTACCCAACGATTGCTAGGGCTGTGAAGTGCATCCTTACCTTCTGTCGATACAGAACGATAGGAAAAGGGAAATATCGCGATCCGAAACCCCTGAATCATTTATCGTTCTATCGAACGATTGCTAGGGCTCTGAAGTGCGTCCTTAACTTCTTTCGTTGCAGAACGTGCAGAAAAGGTAACTATCGCGATTCCGAGTCTCCTGTAGTGATTTATCGTTATATTGCACGATTGCGAGGGCTGGGAAGTGATTCCATACCTTCTGTCGATACAGAACGTGCGAAGAAGGTAAACATCGCGACTCCGAGTCTCCTGGAGTGATTTATCATTATATCGAACGATTGCTAGGGCTCTGAAGTACGTCCTTAACTTATTTCGTTGCAGAACGTGTAGAAAAGGTAACTATCGCGATTCCGAATCTCCTGTAGTGATTTATCGTTATATCGCACGATTGCTAGGGCTATGAAGTGAATCCATACCTTCTGTCGATACAGAACGTGCGGAGAAGGTAAATTGCGATTCCGAATCTCCCGGAGTGATTTATCGTTATATCGGACGACTTCGAGGGCTGGGAAGTGAATACTTAGTTCCTTTCGATACACAGCGTGTGGAAAAGGTCAAAAGCGCGATTCCGCAACTCCTAGAATCATTTATCGTTTTATCCAACGATTGCTAGGGCTGCGAAGTGCATCCTTAACTTCTTTCGTTGCAGAACGTGCAGAAAAGGTAACTATCGCGATTCCGAGTCTCCTGTGGTGATTTATCGTTATATCGCACGATTGCGAGGGCTGTGAAGTGAATCCATACCTTCTGTCGATACAGAACGTGCGGAGAAGGTAAATCGCGATTCCGAATCTCCTGGGGTGATTTATCGTTATATTGGACGATTGCGGGGGCTGGGAAGTGAATATTTAGCTTCTTTCGATACACAGCATGTGGATGCGGTAAAAAGCGCGACTCCGAACCTCCTACAGTGATTTATCGTTATATCGAACGACTTCGAGGGCTGGGATGTAAATCCGTAGCTTCCTTCGATACACAGCGTGTGGAAAAAGTAAAAAGCGCGATTCCGCAACTCCTAGAATCATTTATCGTTCTACCCAACGATTGCTAGGGCTGTGAAGTGCATCCTTACCTTCTGTCGATACAGAACGATAGGAAAAGGGAAATATCGCGATCCGAAACCCCTGAATCATTTATCGTTCTATCGAACGATTGCTAGGGCTCTGAAGTGCGTCCTTAACTTCTTTCGTTGCAGAACGTGCAGAAAAGGTAACTATCGCGATTCCGAGTCTCCTGTAGTGATTTATCGTTATATTGCACGATTGCGAGGGCTGGGAAGTGAATCCATACCTTCTGTCGATACAGAACGTGCGAAGAAGGTAAACATCGCGACTCCGAGTCTCCTGGAGTGATTTATCGTTATATCGGACGATTGCGGGGGCTGGGATGTAAATCCGTAGCTTCCTTCGATACACAGGGCGTGGAAAAGGTAAATATCGCGATGCCGAGTCTCCAAGTGCGATTTAACGTTATATCGGACGATTACCAGGGCTGGGAAGTGAATATTTAGCTTCTTTCGATACACAGCATGTGGAGAAGGTAAAAAGCGCGATCCGAAAGCCTTGAATCATTTATCGTCCTATCGAACGATTGCTAGGGCTCTGAAGTGCGTTCATAACTTCTTCCGTTGCAGAACATATAGAAAATGTAACCATCGCGATTCCGAATCTCCTGGGGTGATTTATCGTTATATCGGGCGATTGCGGGGGCTGGAAAGTGAATATTTAGCTTCTTTCGATACACAGCATGTGGATGAGGTAAAAAGCGCGACTCCGAACCTCCTACAGTGATTTATCGTTATATCGAACGACTTCGAGGGCTGGGATGTAAATCCGTAGCTTCCTTCGATACACAGCGTGTGGAAAAAGTAAAAAGCGCGATTCCGCAACTCCTAGAATCATTTATCGTTCTACCCAACGATTGCTAGGGCCGTGAAGTGCATCCTTACCTTCTGTCGATACAGAACGATAGGAAAAGGGAAATATCGCGATCCGAAATCCCTGAATCATTTATCGTTCTATCGAACGATTGCTAGGGCTCTGAAGTGCGTCCTTAACTTCTTTCGTTGCAGAACGTGCAGAAAAGGTGACTATCGCGACTCCGAGTCTCCTGGAGTGATTTATCGTTATATTGCACGATTGCGAGGGCTGGGAAGTAAATCCATACCTTGTGTCGATACAGAACGTGCGAAGAAGGTAAACATCGCGACTCCGAGTCTCCTGTAGTGATTTATCGTTATATTGCACGATTGCGAGGGCTGGGAAGTGAATCCATACCTTCTGTCGATACAGAACGTGCGAAGAAGGTAAACATCGCGACTCCGAGTCTCCTGGAGTGATTTATCGTTATATCGGACGATTGCGGGGGCTGGGATGTAAATCCGTAGCTTCCTTCGATACACAGGGCGTGGAAAAGGTAAATATCGCGATGCCGAGTCCCCAAGTGCGATTTAACGTTATATCGGACGATTACCAGCCCTGGGAAGTTAATGCTTAGCTTCTTTCGATGCACAGCGTGTGGATAATGTAAAAAGCGCGATCCGAAACCCTTGAATCATTTATCGTTCTATCGAACGATTGCTAGGGCTCTGAAGTGCGTTCAT
Organism: Nomada goodeniana; assembly: GCA_963969485.1. Taxonomy (NCBI): domain Eukaryota; kingdom Metazoa; phylum Arthropoda; class Insecta; order Hymenoptera; family Apidae; genus Nomada; species Nomada goodeniana. The sequence goes on along the minus strand of OZ018301.1, from coordinate 13,729,517 downwards.
AACTTCTTCCGTTGCAGAACATATAGAAAATGTAACTATCGCGACTCCGAGTCTCCTGGGGTGATTTATCATTATATCGGACGATTGCGGGAGCTGGGATGTAAATCCGTAGATTCCTTCGATACACAGCATGTGGAAAATTTAAATATCGCGATGCCAAGTCTCCTGGAGTGATTTATCATTATATCGAACGATTGCTAGGGCTCTGAAGTACGTCCTTAACTTCTTTCGTTGCAGAACGTGAAGAAAAGGTAACTATCGCGATTCCGAGTCTCCTGTACTGATTTATCGTTATATCGCACGATTGCGAGCGCTGGGAAGTGAATCCATACCTTCTGTCGATACAGAACGTGCGGAGAAGGTAAATTGCGATTCCGAATCTCCTGGAGTGATTTATCGTTATATCGGACGATTGCGGGGGCTGGGATGTAAGTCCGTAGATTCCTTCGATATACAGCATGTGGAAAAGTTAAATATCACGATACCGAGTCTCCTGGAGTGATTTATCATTATATGGAACGATTGCTAGGGCTCTGAAGTACGCCCTTAACTTCTTTCGTTGCAGAACGTGCAGAAAAGGTAACTGTCGCGATTCCGAGTCTCCCGGAGTGATTTATCGTTATAACGGACGACTTCGAGGGCTGGGATGTAAATCTGTAGATTCCTTCGATACACAGCATGTGGAAATGTTAAATATCGCGATTCCGAGTCTCCTGTAGTGATTTATCGTTATATCGAACGACTTCGAGGGCTGGGATGTAAATCTGTAGCTTCCTTCAATACACAGCGTGTGGAAAAAAGTAAAAAGCGCGATTCCGCAACTCCTAGAATCATTTATCGTTCTACCTAACGATTGCTAGGGCTGTGAAGTGCATCCTTACCTTCTGTCGATACAGAACGATAGGAAAAGGGAAATATCGCGATCCGAAACCCCTGAATAATTTATCGTTCTATCGAACGATTGCTAGGGCTTTGAAGTGCGTCCTTAACTTCTTTCGTTGCAGAACGTGCAGAAAAGGTAACTATCGCGATTCCGAGTCTCCTGTAGTGATTTATCGTTATATTGCACGATTGCGAGGGCTGGGAAGTGAATCCATACCTTCTGTCGATACAGAACGTGCGAAGAAGGTAAACATCGCGATTCCGAATCTCCTGGGGTGATTTATCGTTATAACGGACGATTGCGGGGGCTGGAATGTAAATCCGTAGATTCCTTCGATACACAGCATGTGGAAAAGTTAAATATCGCGATGCCGAGTCTCCTGGAGTGATTTATCATTATATCGAACGATAGCTAGGGCTCTGAAGTACGTCCTTAACTTCTTTCGTTGCAGAACGTGCTGAAAAGGTAACTATCGCGATACCGAGTCTCCTGGAGTGATTTATCATTATATCGGACGATTGCGAGGGCTGGGAAGTGAATATTTAGCTTCTTTCGATACACTGCATGTGGATGAGGTAAAAAGCGCGACTCCAAACCTCCTACAGTGATTTATCGTTATATCGAACGACTTCGAGAGCTGGGATGTAAATCCGTAGCTTCCTTCGATACACAGAGCGTGGAAAAGGTAAAAAGCGCGATTCCGCAACTCCTAGAATCATTTATCGTTCTACCCAACGATTGCTAGGGCTGTGAAGTGCATCCTTACCTTCTGTCGATACAAAACGATAGGAAAAGGTAAATATCGCGATCCGAAACCCTTGAATCATTTATTGTTCTATCGAACGATTGCTAGGGCTCTGAAGTGCGTCCTTAACTTCTTTCGTTGCAGAACGTGCTGAAAAGGTAACTATGGCGATTCCGAGTCTCCTGTAGTGATTTGTCGTTATATCGGACGACTTCGAGGGCTGGCAAGTGAATACTTAGTTCCTTTCGATACACAGCGTGTGGAAAAGGTAAAAAGCGCGATTCCGCAACTCCTAGAAACATTTATCGTTATATCCAACGATTGCTAGGGCTGTGAAGTACATCCTTACCTTGTGTCGATACAGAACGATAATAAAAGGTAAATATCGCGATCCGAAACCCTTGAATCATTTATCGTTATATCGGACGATTGCGGGGGCTGGGATGTAAATCCGTAGCTTCCTCCAATACACAGCATGTGGAAAAGTTAAATATCGCGATGCCGAGTCTCCTGGAGTGATTTATCATTATATCGGACGATTGCGAGGGCTGGGAAGTGAATACTTAGTTCCTTTCGATACACAGCGTGTGGAAAAGGTAAAAAGCGCGATTCCGCAACTCCTAGAAACATTTATCGTTATATCCAACGATTGCTAGGGCTGTGAAGTACATCCTTACCTTGTGTCGATACAGAACGATAATAAAAGGTAAATATCGCGATCCGAAACCCTTGAATCATTTATCGTTCTACCCAACGATTGCTAGGGCTGCGAAGTGCATCCTTAACTTCTTTCGTTGCAGAACGTGCAGAAAAGGTAACTATCGCGATTCCGAGTCTTCTGTAGTGATTTATCGTTATATCGCACGATTGCGAGGGCTGGGAAGTCAATCCATACCTTCTGTCGATACAGAACGTGCGGAGAAGGTAAAATGCGATTCCGAATCTCCTGGGGTGATTTATCGTTATATCGGACGATTGCGGGGGCTGGGATGTAAATCCGTAGATTCCTTCGATACACAGCATGTAGAAACGTTAAATATCGCGATGCCGAGTCTCCTGTAGCGATTTATCGTTATATCGCACGATTGCGAGGGCTGGGAAGTGAATCCATACCGTCTGTCAATACAGAACGTGCGGAGAAGGTAAATCGCGATTCCGAATCTCCTGGGGTGATTTATCGTTATATCGGACGATTGCGAGGGCTGGGAAGTGAATCCATACCTTCTGTCGATACAGAACGTGCGAAGAAGGTAAACATCGAAATTCCGAATCTCCTGGGGTGATTTATCGTTATATCGGACGATTGCGGGGGCTGGGAAGTGAATATTTAGCTTCTTTCGATACACAGCAGGTGGATGCGGTAAAAAGCGGGACTCCGGACCTCCTACAGTGATTTATCGTTATATCGAACGACTTCGAGGGCTGGGATGTAAATCTGTAGCTTCCTTCAATACACAGCGTGTGGAAAAAGTAAAAAGCGCGATTCCGCAACTCCTAGAATCATTTATCGTTCTACCCAACGATTGCTAGGGCTGTGAAGTGCATCCTTACCTTCTGTCGATACAGAACGATAGGAAAAGGTAACTATCGCGACTCCGAGTCTCCTGGAGTGATTTATCGTTATATTGCACGATTGCGAGGGCTGGGAAGTAAATCCATACCTTGTGTCGATACAGAACGTGCGAAGAAGGTAAACATCGCGACTCCGAGTCTCCTGTAGTGATTTATCGTTATATTGCACGATTGCGAGGGCTGGGAAGTGAATCCATACCTTCTGTCGATACAGAACGTGCGAAGAAGGTAAACATCGCGACTCCGAGTCTCCTGGAGTGATTTATCGTTATATCGGACGATTGCGGGGGCTGGGATGTAAATCCGTAGCTTCCTTCGATACACAGGGCGTGGAAAAGGTAAATATCGCGATGCCGAGTCCCCAAGTGCGATTTAACGTTATATCGGACGATTACCAGGGCTGGGAAGTTAATGCTTAGCTTCTTTCGATGCACAGCGTGTGGATAATGTAAAAAGCGCGATCCGAAACCCTTGAATCATTTATCGTTCTATCGAACGATTGCTAGGGCTCTGAAGTGCGTTCATAACTTCTTCCGTTGCAGAACATATAGAAAATGTAACTATCGCGACTCCGAGTCTCCTGGGGTGATTTATCATTATATCGGACGATTGCGGGAGCTGGGATGTAAATCCGTAGATTCCTTCGATACACAGCATGTGGAAAATTTAAATATCGCGATGCCAAGTCTCCTGGAGTGATTTATCATTATATCGAACGATTGCTAGGGCTCTGAAGTACGTCCTTAACTTCTTTCGTTGCAGAACGTGCAGAAAAGGTAACTATCGCGATTCCGAGTCTCCTGTGGTGATTTATCGTTATATCGCACGATTGCGAGGGCTGGGATGTGAATCCATACCTTCTGTCGATACAGAACGTGCGGAGAAGGTAAATTGCGATTCCGAATCTCCTGGAGTGATTTATCGTTATATCGGACGATTGCGGGGGCTGGGATGTAAGTCCGTAGATTCCTTCGATATACAGCATGTGGAAAAGTTAAATATCACGATACCGAGTCTCCTGGAGTGATTTATCATTATATGGAACGATTGCTAGGGCTCTGAAGTACGCCCTTAACTTCTTTCGTTGCAGAACGTGCAGAAAAGGTAACTGTCGCGATTCCGAGTCTCCCGGAGTGATTTATCGTTATATCGGACGACTTCGAGGGCTGGGAAGTGAATACTTAGTTCCTTTCGATACACAGCGTGTGGAAAAGGTCAAAAGCGCGATTCCGCAACTCCTAGAATCATTTATCGTTTTATCCAACGATTGCTAGGGCTGCGAAGTGCATCCTTAACTTCTTTCGTTGCAGAACGTGCAGAAAAGGTAACTATCGCGATTCCGAGTCTCCTGTGGTGATTTATCGTTATATCGCACGATTGCGAGGGCTGTGAAGTGAATCCATACCATCTGTCGATACAGAACGTGCCGAGAAGGTAAACATCGCGATTCCGAATCTCCTGGGGTGATTTATCGTTATATCGGACGATTTCGGGGGCTGGGATGTAAATCCGTAGATTCCTTCGATACACAGCATGTGGAAAAGTTAAATATCGCGATGCCGAGTCTCATGGAGTGATTTATCATTATATCGAACGATGGCTAGGGCTCTGAAGTACGTCCTTAACTTCTTTCGTTGCAGAACGTGAAGAAAAGGTAACTATCGCGATTCCGAGTCTCCTGTACTGATTTATCGTTATATCGCACGATTGCGAGCGCTGGGAAGTGAATCCATACCTTCTGTCGATACAGAACGTGCGGAGAAGGTAAATTGCGATTCCGAATCTCCTGGAGTGATTTATCGTTATATCGGACGATTGCGGGGGCTGGGATGTAAGTCCGTAGATTCCTTCGATATACAGCATGTGGAAAAGTTAAATATCACGATACCGAGTCTCCTGGAGTGATTTATCATTATATGGAACGATTGCTAGGGCTCTGAAGTACGCCCTTAACTTCTTTCGTTGCAGAACGTGCAGAAAAGGTAACTGTCGCGATTCCGAGTCTCCCGGAGTGATTTATCGTTATAACGGACGACTTCGAGGGCTGGGATGTAAATCCGTAGATTCCTTCGATACACAGCATGTGGAAATGTTAAATATCGCGATTCCGAGTCTCCTGTAGTGATTTATCGTTATATCGAACGACTTCGAGGGCTGGGATGTAAATCTGTAGCTTCCTTCAATACACAGCGTGTGGAAAAAAGTAAAAAGCGCGATTCCGCAACTCCTAGAATCATTTATCGTTCTACCTAACGATTGCTAGGGCTGTGAAGTGCATCCTTACCTTCTGTCGATACAGAACGATAGGAAAAGGGAAATATCGCGATCCGAAACCCCTGAATAATTTATCGTTCTATCGAACGATTGCTAGGGCTTTGAAGTGCGTCCTTAACTTCTTTCGTTGCAGAACGTGCAGAAAAGGTAACTATCGCGATTCCGAGTCTCCTGTAGTGATTTATCGTTATATTGCACGATTGCGAGGGCTGGGAAGTGAATCCATACCTTCTGTCGATACAGAACGTGCGAAGAAGGTAAACATCGCGATTCCGAATCTCCTGGGGTGATTTATCGTTATAACGGACGATTGCGGGGGCTGGAATGTAAATCCGTAGATTCCTTCGATACACAGCATGTGGAAAAGTTAAATATCGCGATGCCGAGTCTCCTGGAGTGATTTATCATTATATCGAACGATAGCTAGGGCTCTGAAGTACGTCCTTAACTTCTTTCGTTGCAGAACGTGCTGAAAAGGTAACTATCGCGATACCGAGTCTCCTGGAGTGATTTATCATTATATCGGACGATTGCGAGGGCTGGGAAGTGAATATTTAGCTTCTTTCGATACACTGCATGTGGATGAGGTAAAAAGCGCGACTCCAAACCTCCTACAGTGATTTATCGTTATATCGAACGACTTCGAGAGCTGGGATGTAAATCCGTAGCTTCCTTCGATACACAGAGCGTGGAAAAGGTAAAAAGCGCGATTCCGCAACTCCTAGAATCATTTATCGTTCTACCCAACGATTGCTAGGGCTGTGAAGTGCATCCTTACCTTCTGTCGATACAAAACGATAGGAAAAGGTAAATATCGCGATCCGAAACCCTTGAATCATTTATTGTTCTATCGACCGATTGCTAGGGCTCTGAAGTGCGTCCTTAACTTCTTTCGTTGCAGAACGTGCTGAAAAGGTAACTATGGCGATTCCGAGTCTCCTGTAGTGATTTGTCGTTATATCGGACGACTTCGAGGGCTGGCAAGTGAATACTTAGTTCCTTTCGATACACAGCGTGTGGAAAAGGTAAAAAGCGCGATTCCGCAACTCCTAGAAACATTTATCGTTATATCCAACGATTGCTAGGGCTGTGAAGTACATCCTTACCTTGTGTCGATACAGAACGATAATAAAAGGTAAATATCGCGATCCGAAACCCTTGAATCATTTATCGTTCTACCCAACGATTGCTAGGGCTGCGAAGTGCATCCTTAACTTCTTTCGTTGCAGAACGTGCAGAAAAGGTAACTATCGCGATTCCGAGTCTCCTGTAGTGATTTATCGTTATATCGCACGATTGCGAGGGCTGGGAAGTCAATCCATACCTTCTGTCGATACAGAACGTGCGGAGAAGGTAAAATGCGATTCCGAATCTCCTGGGGTGATTTATCGTTATATCGGACGATTGCGGGGGCTGGGATGTAAATCCGTAGATTCCTTCGATACACAGCATGTAGAAACGTTAAATATCGCGATGCCGAGTCTCCTGTAGCGATTTATCGTTATATCGCACGATTGCGAGGGCTGGGAAGTGAATCCATACCGTCTGTCAATACAGAACGTGCGGAGAAGGTAAATCGCGATTCCGAATCTCCTGGGGTGATTTATCGTTATATCGGACGATTGCGAGGGCTGGGAAGTGAATCCATACCTTCTGTCGATACAGAACGTGCGAAGAAGGTAAACATCGAAATTCCGATTCTCCTGGGGTGATTTATCGTTATATCGGACGATTGCGGGGGCTGGGAAGTGAATATTTAGCTTCTTTCGATACACAGCAGGTGGATGCGGTAAAAAGCGGGACTCCGGACCTCCTACAGTGATTTATCGTTATATCGAACGACTTCGAGGGCTGGGATGTAAATCTGTAGCTTCCTTCAATACACAGCGTGTGGAAAAAGTAAAAAGCGCGATTCCGCAACTCCTAGAATCATTTATCGTTCTACCCAACGATTGCTAGGGCTGTGAAGTGCATCGTTACCTTCTGTCGATACAGAACGATAGGAAAAGGGAAATATCGCGATCCGAAACCCATGAATCATTAATCGTTCTATCGAACGATTGCTAGGGCTCTGAAGTGCGTCCTTAACTTCTTTCGTTGCAGAACGTGCAGAAAAGGTAACTATCGCGATTCCGAGTCTCCTGTAGTGATTTATCGTTATATCGGACGACTTCGAGGGCTGGGATGTAAATCCGTAGATTCCTTCGATACACAGCATGTGGAAAAGTTAAATATCGCGATTCCGAGTCTCCTGTAGTGATTTATCGTTATATCGCCGATTGCGAGGGCTGGGAAGTGAATCCATACCTTCTGTCGATACAGAATGTGCGGAGAAGGTAAATTGCGATTCCGAGTCTCCTGGGGTGATTTATCGTTATATCGAACGATTGCTAGGGCTCTGAAGTACGTCCTTAACTTCTTTCGTTGCATAACGTGCAGAAAAGGTAACTGTCGCGATTCCGAGTCTCCCGGAGTGATTTATCGTTACATCGGACAACTTCGAGGGCTGGGAAGTGAATCCATACCTTCTGTCGATACAGAACGTGCGAAGAAGGTAAACATCGAAATTCCGAATCTCCTGGGGTGATTTATCGTTATATCGGACGATTGCGGGGGCTGGGAAGTGAATATTTAGCTTCTTTCGATACACAGCATGTGGATGCGGTAAAAAGCGGGACTCCGGACCTCCTACAGTGATTTATCGTTATATCGAACGACTTCGAGGGCTGGGATGTAAATCTGTAGCTTCCTTCAATACACAGCGTGTGGAAAAAGTAAAAAGCGCGATTCCGCAACTCCTAGAATCATTTATCGTTCTACCCAACGATTGCTAGGGCTGTGAAGTGCATCCTTACCTTCTGTCGATACAGAACGATAGGAAAAGGGAAATATCGCGATCCGAAACCCTTGAATCATTAATCGTTCTATCGAACGATTGCTAGGGCTCTGAAGTGCGTCCTTAACTTCTTTCGTTGCAGAACGTGCAGAAAAGGTAACTATCGCGATTCCGAGTCTCCTGTAGTGATTTATCGTTATATCGGACGACTTCGAGGGTTGGGATGTAAATCCGTAGATTCCTTCGATACACAGCATGTGGAAAAGTTAAATATCGCGATGCCGAGTCTCCTGGAGTGATTTATCATTATATCGGACGATTGCGAGGGCTGGGAAGTGAATACCTAGTTCCTTTCGATACACAGCGTGTGGAAAAGGTCAAAAGCGCGATTCCGCAACTCCTAGAATCATTTATCGTTTTATCCAACGAATGCTAGGGCTGCGAAGTGCATCCTTAACTTCTTTCGTTGCAGAACGTGCAGAAAAGGTAACTATCGCGATTCCGAGTCTCCTGTAGTGATTTATCGTTATATCGCACGATTGCGAGGGCTGGGAAGTCAATCCATACCTTCTGTCGATACAGAACGTGCGGAGAAGGTAAATTGCGATTCCGAATCTCCTGGGGTGATTTATCGTTATATCGGACGATTGCGGGGGCTGGGATGTAAATCCGTAGATTCCTTCGATACACAGCATGTGGAAACGTTAAATATCGCGATGCCGAGTCTCCTGTAGCGATTTATCGTTATATCGCACGATTGCGAGGGCTGGGAAGTGAATCCATACCGTCTGTCAATACAGAACGTGCGGAGAAGGTAAATCGCGATTCCGAATCTCCTGGGGTGATTTATCGTTATATCGGACGATTGCGAGGGCTGGGAAGTGAATCCATACCTTCTGTCGATACAGAACGTGCGAAGAAGGTAAACATTGAAATTCCGAATCTCCTGGGGTGATTTATCGTTATATCGGACGATTGCGGGGGCTGGGAAGTGAATATTTAGCTTCTTTCGATACACAGCATGTGGATGCGGTAAAAAGCGGGACTCCGGACCTCCTACAGTGATTTATCGTTATATCGAACGACTTCGAGGGCTGGGATGTAAATCTGTAGCTTCCTTCAATACACAGCGTGTGGAAAAAGTAAAAAGCGCGATTCCGCAACTCCTAGAATCATTTATCGTTCTACCCAACGATTGCTAGGGCTGTGAAGTGCATCCTTACCTTCTGTCGATACAAAACGATAGGAAAAGGTAAATATCGCGATCCGAAACCCTTGAATCATTTATTGTTCTATCGAACGATTGCTAGGGCTCTGAAGTGCGTCCTTAACTTCTTTCGTTGCAGAACGTGCTGAAAAGGTAACTATGGCGATTCCGAGTCTCCTGTAGTGATTTGTCGTTATATCGGACGACTTCGAGGGCTGGCAAGTGAATACTTAGTTCCTTTCGATACACAGCGTGTGGAAAAGGTAAAAAGCGCGATTCCGCAACTCCTAGAAACATTTATCGTTATATCCAACGATTGCTAGGGCTGTGAAGTACATCCTTACCTTGTGTCGATACAGAACGATAATAAAAGGTAAATATCGCGATCCGAAACCCTTGAATCATTTATCGTTCTATCGAACGATTGCTAGGGCTCTGAAGTGCGTCCTTAACTTCTTTCGTTGCAGAACGTGCAGAAAAGGAAACTATCGCGATTCCGAGTCTCCTGTAGTGATTTATCGTTATATCGCACGTTCGCGAGGGCTGGGAAGTGAATCCATACCTTCTGTCGATACAGAACGTGCGAAGAAGGTAAACATCGCGATTCCGAATCTCCTGGGGTGATTTTTCGTTATATCGGACGATTGCGGGGGCTGGGATGTAAATCCGTAGCTTCCTCCAATACACAGCATGTGGAAAAGTTAAATATCGCGATGCCGAGTCTCCTGGAGTGATTTATCATTATATCGGACGATTGCGAGGGCTGGGAAGTGAATACTTAGTTCCTTTCGATACACAGCGTGTGGAAAAGGTAAAAAGCGCGATTCCGCAACTCCTAGAAACATTTATCGTTATATCCAACGATTGCTAGGGCTGTGAAGTACATCCTTACCTTGTGTCGATACAGAACGATAATAAAAGGTAAATATCGCGATCCGAAACCCTTGAATCATTTATCGTTCTACCCAACGATTGCTAGGGCTGCGAAGTGCATCCTTAACTTCTTTCGTTGCAGAACGTGCAGAAAAGGTAACTATCGCGATTCCGAGTCTCCTGTAGTGATTTATCGTTATATCGCACGATTGCGAGGGCTGGGAAGTCAATCCATACCTTCTGTCGATACAGAACGTGCGGAGAAGGTAAAATGCGATTCCGAATCTCCTGGGGTGATTTATCGTTATATCGGACGATTGCGGGGGCTGGGATGTAAATCCGTAGATTCCTTCGATACACAGCATGTAGAAACGTTAAATATCGCGATGCCGAGTCTCCTGTAGCGATTTATCGTTATATCGCACGATTGCGAGGGCTGGGAAGTGAATCCATACCGTCTGTCAATACAGAACGTGCGGAGAAGGTAAATCGCGATTCCGAATCTCCTGGGGTGATTTATCGTTATATCGGACGATTGCGAGGGCTGGGAAGTGAATCCATACCTTCTGTCGATACAGAACGTGCGAAGAAGGTAAACATCGAAATTCCGAATCTCCTGGGGTGATTTATCGTTATATCGGACGATTGCGGGGGCTGGGAAGTGAATATTTAGCTTCTTTCGATACACAGCAGGTGGATGCGGTAAAAAGCGGGACTCCGGACCTCCTACAGTGATTTATCGTTATATCGAACGACTTCGAGGGCTGGGATGTAAATCTGTAGCTTCCTTCAATACACAGCGTGTGGAAAAAGTAAAAAGCGCGATTCCGCAACTCCTAGAATCATTTATCGTTCTACCCAACGATTGCTAGGGCTGTGAAGTGCATCGTTACCTTCTGTCGATACAGAACGATAGGAAAAGGGAAATATCGCGATCCGAAACCCATGAATCATTAATCGTTCTATCGAACGATTGCTAGGGCTCTGAAGTGCGTCCTTAACTTCTTTCGTTGCAGAACGTGCAGAAAAGGTAACTATCGCGATTCCGAGTCTCCTGTAGTGATTTATCGTTATATCGGACGACTTCGAGGGCTGGGATGTAAATCCGTAGATTCCTTCGATACACAGCATGTGGAAAAGTTAAATATCGCGATTCCGAGTCTCCTGTAGTGATTTATCGTTATATCGCCGATTGCGAGGGCTGGGAAGTGAATCCATACCTTCTGTCGATACAGAATGTGCGGAGAAGGTAAATTGCGATTCCGAGTCTCCTGGGGTGATTTATCGTTATATCGAACGATTGCTAGGGCTCTGAAGTACGTCCTTAACTTCTTTCGTTGCATAACGTGCAGAAAAGGTAACTGTCGCGATTCCGAGTCTCCCGGAGTGATTTATCGTTACATCGGACAACTTCGAGGGCTGGGAAGTGAATCCATACCTTCTGTCGATACAGAACGTGCGAAGAAGGTAAACATCGAAATTCCGAATCTCCTGGGGTGATTTATCGTTATATCGGACGATTGCGGGGGCTGGGAAGTGAATATTTAGCTTCTTTCGATACACAGCATGTGGATGCGGTAAAAAGCGGGACTCCGGACCTCCTACAGTGATTTATCGTTATATCGAACGACTTCGAGGGCTGGGATGTAAATCTGTAGCTTCCTTCAATACACAGCGTGTGGAAAAAGTAAAAAGCGCGATTCCGCAACTCCTAGAATCATTTATCGTTCTACCCAACGATTGCTAGGGCTGTGAAGTGCATCCTTACCTTCTGTCGATACAGAACGATAGGAAAAGGGAAATATCGCGATCCGAAACCCTTGAATCATTAATCGTTCTATCGAACGATTGCTAGGGCTCTGAAGTGCGTCCTTAACTTCTTTCGTTGCAGAACGTGCAGAAAAGGTAACTATCGCGATTCCGAGTCTCCTGTAGTGATTTATCGTTATATCGGACGACTTCGAGGGTTGGGATGTAAATCCGTAGATTCCTTCGATACACAGCATGTGGAAAAGTTAAATATCGCGATGCCGAGTCTCCTGGAGTGATTTATCATTATATCGGACGATTGCGAGGGCTGGGAAGTGAATACCTAGTTCCTTTCGATACACAGCGTGTGGAAAAGGTCAAAAGCGCGATTCCGCAACTCCTAGAATCATTTATCGTTTTATCCAACGAATGCTAGGGCTGCGAAGTGCATCCTTAACTTCTTTCGTTGCAGAACGTGCAGAAAAGGTAACTATCGCGATTCCGAGTCTCCTGTAGTGATTTATCGTTATATCGCACGATTGCGAGGGCTGGGAAGTCAATCCATACCTTCTGTCGATACAGAACGTGCGGAGAAGGTAAATTGCGATTCCGAATCTCCTGGGGTGATTTATCGTTATATCGGACGATTGCGGGGGCTGGGATGTAAATCCGTAGATTCCTTCGATACACAGCATGTGGAAACGTTAAATATCGCGATGCCGAGTCTCCTGTAGCGATTTATCGTTATATCGCACGATTGCGAGGGCTGGGAAGTGAATCCATACCGTCTGTCAATACAGAACGTGCGGAGAAGGTAAATCGCGATTCCGAATCTCCTGGGGTGATTTATCGTTATATCGGACGATTGCGAGGGCTGGGAAGTGAATCCATACCTTCTGTCGATACAGAACGTGCGAAGAAGGTAAACATTGAAATTCCGAATCTCCTGGGGTGATTTATCGTTATATCGGACGATTGCGGGGGCTGGGAAGTGAATATTTAGCTTCTTTCGATACACAGCATGTGGATGCGGTAAAAAGCGGGACTCCGGACCTCCTACAGTGATTTATCGTTATATCGAACGACTTCGAGGGCTGGGATGTAAATCTGTAGCTTCCTTCAATACACAGCGTGTGGAAAAAGTAAAAAGCGCGATTCCGCAACTCCTAGAATCATTTATCGTTCTACCCAACGATTGCTAGGGCTGTGAAGTGCATCCTTACCTTCTGTCGATACAGAACGATAGGAAAAGGGAAATATCGCGATCCGAAACCCTTGAATCATTAATCGTTCTATCGAACGATTGCTAGGGCTCTGAAGTGCGTCCTTAACTTCTTTCGTTGCAGAACGTGCAGAAAAGGTAACTGTCGCGATTCCGAGTCTCCCGGAGTGATTTATCGTTACATCGGACAACTTCGAGGGCTGGGAAGTGAATCCATACCTTCTGTCGATACAGAATGTGCGGAGAAGGTAAATTGCGATTCCGAGTCTCCTGGGGTGATTTATCGTTATATCGAACGATTGCTAGGGCTCTGAAGTACGTCCTTAACTTCTTTCGTTGCAGAACGTGCAGAAAAGGTAACTGTCGCGATTCCGAGTCTCCTGTAGTGATTTATCGTTATATCGCACGATTGCGAGGGCTGGGAAGTGAATCCGTAGCTTCCTGCGATACACAGAGCGTGGAAAAGGTAAAAAGCGCGATTCCGCAACTCCTAGAATCATTTATCGTTCTACCCAACGATTGCTATGGCTGTGAAGTGCATCCTTACCTTCTGTCGATACAGAACGATAGGAAAAGGTAAATATCGCGATCCGAAACCCTTGAATCATTTATCGTTCTATCGAACGATTGCTAGGGCTCTGAAGTGCGTCCTTAACTTCTTTCGTTGCAGAACGTGCAGAAAAGGTAACTATCGCGATTCCGAGTCTCCTGTAGTGATTTATCGTTATATCGCACGATTGCGAGGGCTGGGAAGTGAATCCATACCTTCTGTCGATACAGAACGTGCGAAGAAGGTAACCATCGCGATTCCGAATTTCCTTTGGTGATTTATCGTTATATCGGGCGATTGCGGTGGCGGGAACGTGAATATTTAGCTTCTTTCGATACACAGCATGTGGAGAAGGTAAAAAGCGCAATCCGAAAGCCTTGAATCATTTATCGTTCTATCGAACGATTGCTAGGGCTCTGAAGTGCGTTCATAACTTCTTCCGTTGCAGAACATATAGAAAATGTAACTATCGCGACTCCGAGTCTCCTGGGGTGATTTATCGTTATATCGGACGATTGCGGGGGCTGGGAAGTGAATCCATACCTTCTGTCGATACAGAACGTGCGAAGAAGGTAAACATCGCGATTCCGAATCTCCTGGGGTGATTTTTCGTTATATCGGACGATTGCGGGGGCTGGGATGTAAATCCGTAGCTTCCTCCAATACACAGCATGTGGAAAAGTTAAATATCGCGATGCCGAGTCTCCTGGAGTGATTTATCATTATATCGGACGATTGCGAGGGCTGGGAAGTGAATACTTAGTTCCTTTCGATACACAGCGTGTGGAAAAGGTCAAAAGCGCGATTCCGCAACTCCTAGAATCATTTATCGTTTTATCCAACGAATGCTAGGGCTGCGAAGTGCATCCTTAACTTCTTTCGTTGCAGAACGTGCAGAAAAGGTAACTATCGCGATTCCGAGTCTCCTGTAGTGATTTATCGTTATATCGCACGATTGCGAGGGCTGGGAAGTCAATCCATACTTTCTGTCGATACAGAACGTGCGGAGAAGGTAAATTGCGATTCCGAATCTCCTGGGGTGATTTATCGTTATATCGGACGATTGCGGGGGCTGGGATGTAAATCCGTAGATTCCTTCGATACACAGCATGTGGAAACGTTAAATATCGCGATGCCGAGTCTCCTGTAGCGATTTAACGTTATATCGCACGATTGCGAGGGCTGGGAAGTGAATCCATACCGTCTGTCAATACAGAACGTGCGGAGAAGGTAAATCGCGATTCCGAATCTCCTGGGGTGATTTATCGTTATATCGGACGATTGCGAGGGCTGGGAAGTGAATCCATACCTTCTGTCGATACAGAACGTGCGAAGAAGGTAAACATCGAAATTCCGAATCTCCTGGGGTGATTAATCGTTATATCGGACGATTGCGGGGGCTGGGAAGTGAATATTTAGCTTCTTTCGATACACAGCATGTGGATGCGGTAAAAAGCGGGACTCCGGACCTCCTACAGTGATTTATCGTTATATCGAACGACTTCGAGGGCTGGGATGTAAATCTGTAGCTTCCTTCAATACACAGCGTGTGGAAAAAGTAAAAAGCGCGATTCCGCAACTCCTAGAATCATTTATCGTTCTACCCAACGATTGCTAGGGCTGTGAAGTGCATCCTTACCTTCTGTCGATACAGAACGATAGGAAAAGGGAAATATCGCGATCCGAAACCCTTGAATCATTAATCGTTCTATCGAACGATTGCTAGGGCTCTGAAGTGCGTCCTTAACTTCTTTCGTTGCAGAACGTGCAGAAAAGGTAACTGTCGCGATTCCGAGTCTCCCGGAGTGATTTATCGTTACATCGGACAACTTCGAGGGCTGGGAAGTGAATCCATACCTTCTGTCGATACAGAATGTGCGGAGAAGGTAAATTGCGATTCCGAGTCTCCTGGGGTGATTTATCGTTATATCGAACGATTGCTAGGGCTCTGAAGAACGTCCTTAACTTCTTTCGTTGCAGAACGTGCAGAAAAGGTAACTGTCGCGATTCCGAGTCTCCCGGAGTGATTTATCGTTACATCGGACAACTTCGAGGGCTGGGAAGTGAATCCATACCTTCTGTCGATACAGAACGTGCGGAGAAGGTAAATTGCGATTCCGAATCTCCTGGGGTGATTTATCGGTATATCGGACGATTGCGGGGGCTGGGATGTAAATCCGTAGATTCCTTCGATACACAGCATGTGGAAACGTTAAATATCGCGATGCCGAGTCTCCTGTAGCGATTTATCGTTATATCGCACGATTGCGAGGGCTGGGAAGTGAATCCATACCGTCTGTCAATACAGAACGTGCGGAGAAGGTAAATCGCGATTCCGAATCTCCTGGGGTGATTTATTGTTATATCGGACGATTGCGAGGGCTGGGAAGTGAATCCATACCTTCTGTCGATACAGAACGTGCGAAGAAGGTAAACATCGAAATTCCGAATCTCCTGGGGTGATTTATCGTTATATCGGACGATTGCGGGGGCTGGGAAGTGAATATTTAGCTTCTTTCGATACACAGCATGTGGATGCGGTAAAAAGCGGGACTCCGGACCTCCTACAGTGATTTATCGTTATATCGAACGACTTCGAGGGCTGGGATGTAAATCTGTAGCTTCCTTCAATACACAGCGTGTGGAAAAAGTAAAAAGCGCGATTCCGCAACTCCTAGAATCATTTATCGTTCTACCCAACGATTGCTAGGGCTGTGAAGTGCATCCTTACCTTCTGTCGATACAGAACGATAGGAAAAGGGAAATATCGCGATCCGAAACCCTTGAATCATTAATCGTTCTATCGAACGATTGCTAGGGCTCTGAAGTGCGTCCTTAACTTCTTTCGTTGCAGAACGTGCAGAAAAGGTAACTATCGCGATTCCGAGTCTCCTGTAGTGATTTATCGTTATATCGGACGACTTCGAGGGTTGGGATGTAAATCCGTAGATTCCTTCGATACACAGCATGTGGAAAAGTTAAATATCGCGATGCCGAGTCTCCTGGAGTGATTTATCATTATATCGGACGATTGCGTGGGCTGGGAAGTGAATACTTAGTTCCTTTCGATACACAGCGTGTGGAAAAGGTCAAAAGCGCGATTCCGCAACTCCTAGAATCATTTATCGTTTTATCCAACGAATGCTAGGGCTGCGAAGTGCATCCTTAACTTCTTTCGTTGCAGAACGTGCAGAAAAGGTAACTATCGCGATTCCGAGTCTCCTGTAGTGATTTATCTTTATATCGCACGATTGCGAGGGCTGGGAAGTCAATCCATACCTTCTGTCGATACAGAATGTGCGGAGAAGGTAAATTGCGATTCCGAGTCTCCTGGGGTGATTTATCGTTATATCGAACGATTGCTAGGGCTCTGAAGAACGTCCTTAACTTCTTTCGTTGCAGAACGTGCAGAAAAGGTAACTGTCGCGATTCCGAGTCTCCCGGAGTGATTTATCGTTACATCGGACAACTTCGAGGGCTGGGAAGTGAATCCATACCTTCTGTCGATACAGAACGTGCGAAGAAGGTAAACATC
This sequence comes from Nomada goodeniana, assembly GCA_963969485.1. Taxonomy (NCBI): domain Eukaryota; kingdom Metazoa; phylum Arthropoda; class Insecta; order Hymenoptera; family Apidae; genus Nomada; species Nomada goodeniana. Next base: position 13,712,071 of record OZ018301.1, on the reverse strand, counting down.
GAAATTCCGAATCTCCTGGGGTGATTTATCGTTATATCGGACGATTGCGGGGGCTGGGAAGTGAATATTTAGCTTCTTTCGATACACAGCATGTGGATGCGGTAAAAAGCGGGACTCCGGACCTCCTACAGTGATTTATCGTTATATCGAACGACTTCGAGGGCTGGGATGTAAATCTGTAGCTTCCTTCAATACACAGCGTGTGGAAAAAGTAAAAAGCGCGATTCCGCAACTCCTAGAATCATTTATCGTTCTACCCAACGATTGCTAGGGCTGTGAAGTGCATCCTTACCTTCTGTCGATACAGAACGATAGGAAAAGGGAAATATCGCGATCCGAAACCCTTGAATCATTAATCGTTCTATCGAACGATTGCTAGGGCTCTGAAGTGCGTCCTTAACTTCTTTCGTTGCAGAACGTGCAGAAAAGGTAACTATCGCGATTCCGAGTCTCCTGTAGTGATTTATCGTTATATCGGACGACTTCGAGGGTTGGGATGTAAATCCGTAGATTCCTTCGATACACAGCATGTGGAAAAGTTAAATATCGCGATGCCGAGTCTCCTGGAGTGATTTATCATTATATCGGACGATTGCGAGGGCTGGGAAGTGAATACCTAGTTCCTTTCGATACACAGCGTGTGGAAAAGGTCAAAAGCGCGATTCCGCAACTCCTAGAATCATTTATCGTTTTATCCAACGAATGCTAGGGCTGCGAAGTGCATCCTTAACTTCTTTCGTTGCAGAACGTGCAGAAAAGGTAACTATCGCGATTCCGAGTCTCCTGTAGTGATTTATCGTTATATCGCACGATTGCGAGGGCTGGGAAGTCAATCCATACCTTCTGTCGATACAGAACGTGCGGAGAAGGTAAATTGCGATTCCGAATCTCCTGGGGTGATTTATCGTTATATCGGACGATTGCGGGGGCTGGGATGTAAATCCGTAGATTCCTTCGATACACAGCATGTGGAAACGTTAAATATCGCGATGCCGAGTCTCCTGTAGCGATTTATCGTTATATCGCACGATTGCGAGGGCTGGGAAGTGAATCCATACCGTCTGTCAATACAGAACGTGCGGAGAAGGTAAATCGCGATTCCGAATCTCCTGGGGTGATTTATCGTTATATCGGACGATTGCGAGGGCTGGGAAGTGAATCCATACCTTCTGTCGATACAGAACGTGCGAAGAAGGTAAACATTGAAATTCCGAATCTCCTGGGGTGATTTATCGTTATATCGGACGATTGCGGGGGCTGGGAAGTGAATATTTAGCTTCTTTCGATACACAGCATGTGGATGCGGTAAAAAGCGGGACTCCGGACCTCCTACAGTGATTTATCGTTATATCGAACGACTTCGAGGGCTGGGATGTAAATCTGTAGCTTCCTTCAATACACAGCGTGTGGAAAAAGTAAAAAGCGCGATTCCGCAACTCCTAGAATCATTTATCGTTCTACCCAACGATTGCTAGGGCTGTGAAGTGCATCCTTACCTTCTGTCGATACAGAACGATAGGAAAAGGGAAATATCGCGATCCGAAACCCTTGAATCATTAATCGTTCTATCGAACGATTGCTAGGGCTCTGAAGTGCGTCCTTAACTTCTTTCGTTGCAGAACGTGCAGAAAAGGTAACTGTCGCGATTCCGAGTCTCCCGGAGTGATTTATCGTTACATCGGACAACTTCGAGGGCTGGGAAGTGAATCCATACCTTCTGTCGATACAGAATGTGCGGAGAAGGTAAATTGCGATTCCGAGTCTCCTGGGGTGATTTATCGTTATATCGAACGATTGCTAGGGCTCTGAAGTACGTCCTTAACTTCTTTCGTTGCAGAACGTGCAGAAAAGGTAACTGTCGCGATTCCGAGTCTCCTGTAGTGATTTATCGTTATATCGCACGATTGCGAGGGCTGGGAAGTGAATCCGTAGCTTCCTGCGATACACAGAGCGTGGAAAAGGTAAAAAGCGCGATTCCGCAACTCCTAGAATCATTTATCGTTCTACCCAACGATTGCTATGGCTGTGAAGTGCATCCTTACCTTCTGTCGATACAGAACGATAGGAAAAGGTAAATATCGCGATCCGAAACCCTTGAATCATTTATCGTTCTATCGAACGATTGCTAGGGCTCTGAAGTGCGTCCTTAACTTCTTTCGTTGCAGAACGTGCAGAAAAGGTAACTATCGCGATTCCGAGTCTCCTGTAGTGATTTATCGTTATATCGCACGATTGCGAGGGCTGGGAAGTGAATCCATACCTTCTGTCGATACAGAACGTGCGAAGAAGGTAACCATCGCGATTCCGAATTTCCTTTGGTGATTTATCGTTATATCGGGCGATTGCGGTGGCGGGAACGTGAATATTTAGCTTCTTTCGATACACAGCATGTGGAGAAGGTAAAAAGCGCAATCCGAAAGCCTTGAATCATTTATCGTTCTATCGAACGATTGCTAGGGCTCTGAAGTGCGTTCATAACTTCTTCCGTTGCAGAACATATAGAAAATGTAACTATCGCGACTCCGAGTCTCCTGGGGTGATTTATCGTTATATCGGACGATTGCGGGGGCTGGGAAGTGAATCCATACCTTCTGTCGATACAGAACGTGCGAAGAAGGTAAACATCGCGATTCCGAATCTCCTGGGGTGATTTTTCGTTATATCGGACGATTGCGGGGGCTGGGATGTAAATCCGTAGCTTCCTCCAATACACAGCATGTGGAAAAGTTAAATATCGCGATGCCGAGTCTCCTGGAGTGATTTATCATTATATCGGACGATTGCGAGGGCTGGGAAGTGAATACTTAGTTCCTTTCGATACACAGCGTGTGGAAAAGGTCAAAAGCGCGATTCCGCAACTCCTAGAATCATTTATCGTTTTATCCAACGAATGCTAGGGCTGCGAAGTGCATCCTTAACTTCTTTCGTTGCAGAACGTGCAGAAAAGGTAACTATCGCGATTCCGAGTCTCCTGTAGTGATTTATCGTTATATCGCACGATTGCGAGGGCTGGGAAGTCAATCCATACTTTCTGTCGATACAGAACGTGCGGAGAAGGTAAATTGCGATTCCGAATCTCCTGGGGTGATTTATCGTTATATCGGACGATTGCGGGGGCTGGGATGTAAATCCGTAGATTCCTTCGATACACAGCATGTGGAAACGTTAAATATCGCGATGCCGAGTCTCCTATAGCGATTTAACGTTATATCGCACGATTGCGAGGGCTGGGAAGTGAATCCATACCGTCTGTCAATACAGAACGTGCGGAGAAGGTAAATCGCGATTCCGAATCTCCTGGGGTGATTTATCGTTATATCGGACGATTGCGAGGGCTGGGAAGTGAATCCATACCTTCTGTCGATACAGAACGTGCGAAGAAGGTAAACATCGAAATTCCGAATCTCCTGGGGTGATTAATCGTTATATCGGACGATTGCGGGGGCTGGGAAGTGAATATTTAGCTTCTTTCGATACACAGCATGTGGATGCGGTAAAAAGCGGGACTCCGGACCTCCTACAGTGATTTATCGTTATATCGAACGACTTCGAGGGCTGGGATGTAAATCTGTAGCTTCCTTCAATACACAGCGTGTGGAAAAAGTAAAAAGCGCGATTCCGCAACTCCTAGAATCATTTATCGTTCTACCCAACGATTGCTAGGGCTGTGAAGTGCATCCTTACCTTCTGTCGATACAGAACGATAGGAAAAGGGAAATATCGCGATCCGAAACCCTTGAATCATTAATCGTTCTATCGAACGATTGCTAGGGCTCTGAAGTGCGTCCTTAACTTCTTTCGTTGCAGAACGTGCAGAAAAGGTAACTGTCGCGATTCCGAGTCTCCCGGAGTGATTTATCGTTACATCGGACAACTTCGAGGGCTGGGAAGTGAATCCATACCTTCTGTCGATACAGAATGTGCGGAGAAGGTAAATTGCGATTCCGAGTCTCCTGGGGTGATTTATCGTTATATCGAACGATTGCTAGGGCTCTGAAGAACGTCCTTAACTTCTTTCGTTGCAGAACGTGCAGAAAAGGTAACTGTCGCGATTCCGAGTCTCCCGGAGTGATTTATCGTTACATCGGACAACTTCGAGGGCTGGGAAGTGAATCCATACCTTCTGTCGATACAGAACGTGCGGAGAAGGTAAATTGCGATTCCGAATCTCCTGGGGTGATTTATCGGTATATCGGACGATTGCGGGGGCTGGGATGTAAATCCGTAGATTCCTTCGATACACAGCATGTGGAAACGTTAAATATCGCGATGCCGAGTCTCCTGTAGCGATTTATCGTTATATCGCACGATTGCGAGGGCTGGGAAGTGAATCCATACCGTCTGTCAATACAGAACGTGCGGAGAAGGTAAATCGCGATTCCGAATCTCCTGGGGTGATTTATTGTTATATCGGACGATTGCGAGGGCTGGGAAGTGAATCCATACCTTCTGTCGATACAGAACGTGCGAAGAAGGTAAACATCGAAATTCCGAATCTCCTGGGGTGATTTATCGTTATATCGGACGATTGCGGGGGCTGGGAAGTGAATATTTAGCTTCTTTCGATACACAGCATGTGGATGCGGTAAAAAGCGGGACTCCGGACCTCCTACAGTGATTTATCGTTATATCGAACGACTTCGAGGGCTGGGATGTAAATCTGTAGCTTCCTTCAATACACAGCGTGTGGAAAAAGTAAAAAGCGCGATTCCGCAACTCCTAGAATCATTTATCGTTCTACCCAACGATTGCTAGGGCTGTGAAGTGCATCCTTACCTTCTGTCGATACAGAACGATAGGAAAAGGGAAATATCGCGATCCGAAACCCTTGAATCATTAATCGTTCTATCGAACGATTGCTAGGGCTCTGAAGTGCGTCCTTAACTTCTTTCGTTGCAGAACGTGCAGAAAAGGTAACTATCGCGATTCCGAGTCTCCTGTAGTGATTTATCGTTATATCGGACGACTTCGAGGGTTGGGATGTAAATCCGTAGATTCCTTCGATACACAGCATGTGGAAAAGTTAAATATCGCGATGCCGAGTCTCCTGGAGTGATTTATCATTATATCGGACGATTGCGTGGGCTGGGAAGTGAATACTTAGTTCCTTTCGATACACAGCGTGTGGAAAAGGTCAAAAGCGCGATTCCGCAACTCCTAGAATCATTTATCGTTTTATCCAACGAATGCTAGGGCTGCGAAGTGCATCCTTAACTTCTTTCGTTGCAGAACGTGCAGAAAAGGTAACTATCGCGATTCCGAGTCTCCTGTAGTGATTTATCTTTATATCGCACGATTGCGAGGGCTGGGAAGTCAATCCATACCTTCTGTCGATACAGAATGTGCGGAGAAGGTAAATTGCGATTCCGAGTCTCCTGGGGTGATTTATCGTTATATCGAACGATTGCTAGGGCTCTGAAGAACGTCCTTAACTTCTTTCGTTGCAGAACGTGCAGAAAAGGTAACTGTCGCGATTCCGAGTCTCCCGGAGTGATTTATCGTTACATCGGACAACTTCGAGGGCTGGGAAGTGAATCCATACCTTCTGTCGATACAGAACGTGCGAAGAAGGTAAACATCGAAATTCCGAATCTCCTGGGGTGATTTATCGTTATATCGGACGATTGCGGGGGCTGGGAAGTGAATATTTAGCTTCTTTCGATACACAGCATGTGGATGCGGTAAAAAGCGGGACTCCGGACCTCCTACAGTGATTTATCGTTATATCGAACGACTTCGAGGGCTGGGATGTAAATCTGTAGCTTCCTTCAATACACAGCGTGTGGAAAAAGTAAAAAGCGCGATTCCGCAACTCCTAGAATCATTTATCGTTCTACCCAACGATTGCTAGGGCTGTGAAGTGCATCGTTACCTTCTGTCGATACAGAACGATAGGAAAAGGGAAATATCGCGATCCGAAACCCATGAATCATTAATCGTTCTATCGAACGATTGCTAGGGCTCTGAAGTGCGTCCTTAACTTCTTTCGTTGCAGAACGTGCAGAAAAGGTAACTATCGCGATTCCGAGTCTCCTGTAGTGATTTATCGTTATATCGGACGACTTCGAGGGCTGGGATGTAAATCCGTAGATTCCTTCGATACACAGCATGTGGAAAAGTTAAATATCGCGATTCCGAGTCTCCTGTAGTGATTTATCGTTATATCGCCGATTGCGAGGGCTGGGAAGTGAATCCATACCTTCTGTCGATACAGAATGTGCGGAGAAGGTAAATTGCGATTCCGAGTCTCCTGGGGTGATTTATCGTTATATCGAACGATTGCTAGGGCTCTGAAGTACGTCCTTAACTTCTTTCGTTGCATAACGTGCAGAAAAGGTAACTGTCGCGATTCCGAGTCTCCCGGAGTGATTTATCGTTACATCGGACAACTTCGAGGGCTGGGAAGTGAATCCATACCTTCTGTCGATACAGAACGTGCGAAGAAGGTAAACATCGAAATTCCGAATCTCCTGGGGTGATTTATCGTTATATCGGACGATTGCGGGGGCTGGGAAGTGAATATTTAGCTTCTTTCGATACACAGCATGTGGATGCGGTAAAAAGCGGGACTCCGGACCTCCTACAGTGATTTATCGTTATATCGAACGACTTCGAGGGCTGGGATGTAAATCTGTAGCTTCCTTCAATACACAGCGTGTGGAAAAAGTAAAAAGCGCGATTCCGCAACTCCTAGAATCATTTATCGTTCTACCCAACGATTGCTAGGGCTATGAAGTGCATCCTTACCTTCTGTCGATACAGAACGATAGGAAAAGGGAAATATCGCGATCCGAAACCCTTGAATCATTAATCGTTCTATCGAACGATTGCTAGGGCTCTGAAGTGCGTTCATAACTTCTTCCGTTGCAGAACATATAGAAAATGTAACTATCGCGACTCCGAGTCTCCTGGGGTGATTTATCGTTATATCGGACGATTGCGGGGGCTGGGATGTAAATCCGTAGATTCCTCCGATACACAGCATGTGGAAACGTTAAATATCGCGATGCCGAGTCTCCTGTAGCGATTTATCGTTATATCGCACGATTGCGAGGGCTGGGAAGTGAATCCATACCTTCTGTCGATACAGAACGTGCGAAGAAGGTAAACATTGAAATTCCGAATCTCCTGGGGTGATTTATCGTTATATCGGACGATTGCGGGGGCTGGGAAGTGAATATTTAGCTTCTTTCGATACACAGCATGTGGATGCGGTAAAAAGCGGGACTCCGGACCTCCTACAGTGATTTATCGTTATATCGAACGACTTCGAGGGCTGGGATGTAAATCTGTAGCTTCCTTCAATACACAGCGTGTGGAAAAAGTAAAAAGCGCGATTCCGCAACTCCTAGAATCATTTATCGTTCTACCCAACGATTGCTAGGGCTGTGAAGTGCATCCTTACCTTCTGTCGATACAGAACGATAGGAAAAGGGAAATATCGCGATCCGAAACCCTTGAATCATTAATCGTTCTATCGAACGATTGCTAGGGCTCTGAAGTGCGTCCTTAACTTCTTTCGTTGCAGAACGTGCAGAAAAGGTAACTGTCGCGATTCCGAGTCTCCCGGAGTGATTTATCGTTACATCGGACAACTTCGAGGGCTGGGAAGTGAATCCATACCTTCTGTCGATACAGAATGTGCGGAGAAGGTAAATTGCGATTCCGAGTCTCCTGGGGTGATTTATCGTTATATCGAACGATTGCTAGGGCTCTGAAGAACGTCCTTAACTTCTTTCGTTGCAGAACGTGCAGAAAAGGTAACTGTCGCGATTCCGAGTCTCCCGGAGTGATTTATCGTTACATCGGACAACTTCGAGGGCTGGGAAGTGAATCCATACCTTCTGTCGATACAGAACGTGCGGAGAAGGTAAATTGCGATTCCGAATCTCCTGGGGTGATTTATCGGTATATCGGACGATTGCGGGGGCTGGGATGTAAATCCGTAGATTCCTTCGATACACAGCATGTGGAAACGTTAAATATCGCGATGCCGAGTCTCCTGTAGCGATTTATCGTTATATCGCACGATTGCGAGGGCTGGGAAGTGAATCCATACCGTCTGTCAATACAGAACGTGCGGAGAAGGTAAATCGCGATTCCGAATCTCCTGGGGTGATTTATTGTTATATCGGACGATTGCGAGGGCTGGGAAGTGAATCCATACCTTCTGTCGATACAGAACGTGCGAAGAAGGTAAACATCGAAATTCCGAATCTCCTGGGGTGATTTATCGTTATATCGGACGATTGCGGGGGCTGGGAAGTGAATATTTAGCTTCTTTCGATACACAGCATGTGGATGCGGTAAAAAGCGGGACTCCGGACCTCCTACAGTGATTTATCGTTATATCGAACGACTTCGAGGGCTGGGATGTAAATCTGTAGCTTCCTTCAATACACAGCGTGTGGAAAAAGTAAAAAGCGCGATTCCGCAACTCCTAGAATCATTTATCGTTCTACCCAACGATTGCTAGGGCTGTGAAGTGCATCCTTACCTTCTGTCGATACAGAACGATAGGAAAAGGGAAATATCGCGATCCGAAACCCTTGAATCATTAATCGTTCTATCGAACGATTGCTAGGGCTCTGAAGTGCGTCCTTAACTTCTTTCGTTGCAGAACGTGCAGAAAAGGTAACTATCGCGATTCCGAGTCTCCTGTAGTGATTTATCGTTATATCGGACGACTTCGAGGGTTGGGATGTAAATCCGTAGATTCCTTCGATACACAGCATGTGGAAAAGTTAAATATCGCGATGCCGAGTCTCCTGGAGTGATTTATCATTATATCGGACGATTGCGTGGGCTGGGAAGTGAATACTTAGTTCCTTTCGATACACAGCGTGTGGAAAAGGTCAAAAGCGCGATTCCGCAACTCCTAGAATCATTTATCGTTTTATCCAACGAATGCTAGGGCTGCGAAGTGCATCCTTAACTTCTTTCGTTGCAGAACGTGCAGAAAAGGTAACTATCGCGATTCCGAGTCTCCTGTAGTGATTTATCTTTATATCGCACGATTGCGAGGGCTGGGAAGTCAATCCATACCTTCTGTCGATACAGAATGTGCGGAGAAGGTAAATTGCGATTCCGAGTCTCCTGGGGTGATTTATCGTTATATCGAACGATTGCTAGGGCTCTGAAGAACGTCCTTAACTTCTTTCGTTGCAGAACGTGCAGAAAAGGTAACTGTCGCGATTCCGAGTCTCCCGGAGTGATTTATCGTTACATCGGACAACTTCGAGGGCTGGGAAGTGAATCCATACCTTCTGTCGATACAGAACGTGCGAAGAAGGTAAACATCGAAATTCCGAATCTCCTGGGGTGATTTATCGTTATATCGGACGATTGCGGGGGCTGGGAAGTGAATATTTAGCTTCTTTCGATACACAGCATGTGGATGCGGTAAAAAGCGGGACTCCGGACCTCCTACAGTGATTTATCGTTATATCGAACGACTTCGAGGGCTGGGATGTAAATCTGTAGCTTCCTTCAATACACAGCGTGTGGAAAAAGTAAAAAGCGCGATTCCGCAACTCCTAGAATCATTTATCGTTCTACCCAACGATTGCTAGGGCTGTGAAGTGCATCGTTACCTTCTGTCGATACAGAACGATAGGAAAAGGGAAATATCGCGATCCGAAACCCATGAATCATTAATCGTTCTATCGAACGATTGCTAGGGCTCTGAAGTGCGTCCTTAACTTCTTTCGTTGCAGAACGTGCAGAAAAGGTAACTATCGCGATTCCGAGTCTCCTGTAGTGATTTATCGTTATATCGGACGACTTCGAGGGCTGGGATGTAAATCCGTAGATTCCTTCGATACACAGCATGTGGAAAAGTTAAATATCGCGATTCCGAGTCTCCTGTAGTGATTTATCGTTATATCGCCGATTGCGAGGGCTGGGAAGTGAATCCATACCTTCTGTCGATACAGAATGTGCGGAGAAGGTAAATTGCGATTCCGAGTCTCCTGGGGTGATTTATCGTTATATCGAACGATTGCTAGGGCTCTGAAGTACGTCCTTAACTTCTTTCGTTGCATAACGTGCAGAAAAGGTAACTGTCGCGATTCCGAGTCTCCCGGAGTGATTTATCGTTACATCGGACAACTTCGAGGGCTGGGAAGTGAATCCATACCTTCTGTCGATACAGAACGTGCGAAGAAGGTAAACATCGAAATTCCGAATCTCCTGGGGTGATTTATCGTTATATCGGACGATTGCGGGGGCTGGGAAGTGAATATTTAGCTTCTTTCGATACACAGCATGTGGATGCGGTAAAAAGCGGGACTCCGGACCTCCTACAGTGATTTATCGTTATATCGAACGACTTCGAGGGCTGGGATGTAAATCTGTAGCTTCCTTCAATACACAGCGTGTGGAAAAAGTAAAAAGCGCGATTCCGCAACTCCTAGAATCATTTATCGTTCTACCCAACGATTGCTAGGGCTATGAAGTGCATCCTTACCTTCTGTCGATACAGAACGATAGGAAAAGGGAAATATCGCGATCCGAAACCCTTGAATCATTAATCGTTCTATCGAACGATTGCTAGGGCTCTGAAGTGCGTTCATAACTTCTTCCGTTGCAGAACATATAGAAAATGTAACTATCGCGACTCCGAGTCTCCTGGGGTGATTTATCGTTATATCGGACGATTGCGGGGGCTGGGATGTAAATCCGTAGATTCCTCCGATACACAGCATGTGGAAACGTTAAATATCGCGATGCCGAGTCTCCTGTAGCGATTTATCGTTATATCGCACGATTGCGAGGGCTGGGAAGTGAATCCATACCTTCTGTCGATACAGAACGTGCGAAGAAGGTAAACATTGAAATTCCGAATCTCCTGGGGTGATTTATCGTTATATCGGACGATTGCGGGGGCTGGGAAGTGAATATTTAGCTTCTTTCGATACACAGCATGTGGATGCGGTAAAAAGCGGGACTCCGGACCTCCTACAGTGATTTATCGTTATATCGAACGACTTCGAGGGCTGGGATGTAAATCTGTAGCTTCCTTCAATACACAGCGTGTGGAAAAAGTAAAAAGCGCGATTCCGCAACTCCTAGAATCATTTATCGTTCTACCCAACGATTGCTAGGGCTGTGAAGTGCATCCTTACCTTCTGTCGATACAGAACGATAGGAAAAGGGAAATATCGCGATCCGAAACCCTTGAATCATTAATCGTTCTATCGAACGATTGCTAGGGCTCTGAAGTGCGTCCTTAACTTCTTTCGTTGCAGAACGTGCAGAAAAGGTAACTGTCGCGATTCCGAGTCTCCCGGAGTGATTTATCGTTACATCGGACAACTTCGAGGGCTGGGAAGTGAATCCATACCTTCTGTCGATACAGAATGTGCGGAGAAGGTAAATTGCGATTCCGAGTCTCCTGGGGTGATTTATCGTTATATCGAACGATTGCTAGGGCTCTGAAGTACGTCCTTAACTTCTTTCGTTGCAGAACGTGCAGAAAAGGTAACTGTCGCGATTCCGAGTCTCCTGTAGTGATTTATCGTTATATCGCACGATTGCGAGGGCTGGGAAGTGAATCCGTAGCTTCCTGCGATACACAGAGCGTGGAAAAGGTAAAAAGCGCGATTCCGCAACTCCTAGAATCATTTATCGTTCTACCCAACGATTGCTATGGCTGTGAAGTGCATCCTTACCTTCTGTCGATACAGAACGATAGGAAAAGGTAAATATCGCGATCCGAAACCCTTGAATCATTTATCGTTCTATCGAACGATTGCTAGGGCTCTGAAGTGCGTCCTTAACTTCTTTCGTTGCAGAACGTGCAGAAAAGGTAACTATCGCGATTCCGAGTCTCCTGTAGTGATTTATCGTTATATCGCACGATTGCGAGGGCTGGGAAGTGAATCCATACCTTCTGTCGATACAGAACGTGCGAAGAAGGTAACCATCGCGATTCCGAATTTCCTTTGGTGATTTATCGTTATATCGGGCGATTGCGGTGGCGGGAACGTGAATATTTAGCTTCTTTCGATACACAGCATGTGGAGAAGGTAAAAAGCGCGATCCGAAAGCCTTGAATCATTTATCGTTCTATCGAACGATTGCTAGGGCTCTGAAGTGCGTTCATAACTTCTTCCGTTGCAGAACATATAGAAAATGTAACTATCGCGACTCCGAGTCTCCTGGGGTGATTTATCGTTATATCGGACGATTGCGGGGGCTGGGATGTAAATCCGTAGATTCCTTCGATACACAGCATGTGGAAAAGCTAAATATCGCGATGCCAAGTCTCTTGGAGTGATTTATCATTATATCGAAGATTGCTAGGGCTCTGAAGTACGTCCTTAACTTCTTTCGTTGCAGAACGTGCAGAAAAGGTAACTATCGCGATTCCGAGTCCCCTGTAGTTATTTATCGTTATATTGCACGATTGCGAGGGCTGGGAAGTGAATCCATACCTTCTGTCGATACAGAACGTGCGAAGAAGGTAAACATCGCGATTCCGAATCTCCTGGGGTGATTTTTCGTTATATCGGACGATTGCGGGGGCTGGGATGTAAATCCGTAGCTTCCTCCAATACACAGCATGTGGAAAAGTTAAATATCGCGATGCCGAGTCTCCTGGAGTGATTTATCATTATATCGGACGATTGCGAGGGCTGGGAAGTGAATACTTAGTTCCTTTCGATACACAGCGTGTGGAAAAGGTCAAAAGCGCGATTCCGCAACTCCTAGAATCATTTATCGTTCTACCCAACGATTGCTAGGGCTGTGAAGTGCATCCTTACCTTCTGTCGATACAGAACGATAGGAAAAGGGAAATATCGCGATCCGAAACCCTTGAATCATTAATCGTTCTATCGAACGATTGCTAGGGCTCTGAAGTGCGTCCTTAACTTCTTTCGTTGCAGAACGTGCAGAAAAGGTAACTGTCGCGATTCCGAGTCTCCCGGAGTGATTTATCGTTACATCGGACAACTTCGAGGGCTGGGAAGTGAATCCATACCTTCTGTCGATACAGAATGTGCGGAGAAGGTAAATTGCGATTCCGAGTCTCCTGGGGTGATTTATCGTTATATCGAACGATTGCTAGGGCTCTGAAGAACGTCCTTAACTTCTTTCGTTGCAGAACGTGCAGAAAAGGTAACTGTCGCGATTCCGAGTCTCCCGGAGTGATTTATCGTTACATCGGACAACTTCGAGGGCTGGGAAGTGAATCCATACCTTCTGTCGATACAGAACGTGCGGAGAAGGTAAATTGCGATTCCGAATCTCCTGGGGTGATTTATCGGTATATCGGACGATTGCGGGGGCTGGGATGTAAATCCGTAGATTCCTTCGATACACAGCATGTGGAAACGTTAAATATCGCGATGCCGAGTCTCCTGTAGCGATTTATCGTTATATCGCACGATTGCGAGGGCTGGGAAGTGAATCCATACCGTCTGTCAATACAGAACGTGCGGAGAAGGTAAATCGCGATTCCGAATCTCCTGGGGTGATTTATTGTTATATCGGACGATTGCGAGGGCTGGGAAGTGAATCCATACCTTCTGTCGATACAGAACGTGCGAAGAAGGTAAACATCGAAATTCCGAATCTCCTGGGGTGATTTATCGTTATATCGGACGATTGCGGGGGCTGGGAAGTGAATATTTAGCTTCTTTCGATACACAGCATGTGGATGCGGTAAAAAGCGGGACTCCGGACCTCCTACAGTGATTTATCGTTATATCGAACGACTTCGAGGGCTGGGATGTAAATCTGTAGCTTCCTTCAATACACAGCGTGTGGAAAAAGTAAAAAGCGCGATTCCGCAACTCCTAGAATCATTTATCGTTCTACCCAACGATTGCTAGGGCTGTGAAGTGCATCCTTACCTTCTGTCGATACAGAACGATAGGAAAAGGGAAATATCGCGATCCGAAACCCTTGAATCATTAATCGTTCTATCGAACGATTGCTAGGGCTCTGAAGTGCGTCCTTAACTTCTTTCGTTGCAGAACGTGCAGAAAAGGTAACTATCGCGATTCCGAGTCTCCTGTAGTGATTTATCGTTATATCGGACGACTTCGAGGGTTGGGATGTAAATCCGTAGATTCCTTCGATACACAGCATGTGGAAAAGTTAAATATCGCGATGCCGAGTCTCCTGGAGTGATTTATCATTATATCGGACGATTGCGTGGGCTGGGAAGTGAATACTTAGTTCCTTTCGATACACAGCGTGTGGAAAAGGTCAAAAGCGCGATTCCGCAACTCCTAGAATCATTTATCGTTTTATCCAACGAATGCTAGGGCTGCGAAGTGCATCCTTAACTTCTTTCGTTGCAGAACGTGCAGAAAAGGTAACTATCGCGATTCCGAGTCTCCTGTAGTGATTTATCTTTATATCGCACGATTGCGAGGGCTGGGAAGTCAATCCATACCTTCTGTCGATACAGAATGTGCGGAGAAGGTAAATTGCGATTCCGAGTCTCCTGGGGTGATTTATCGTTATATCGAACGATTGCTAGGGCTCTGAAGAACGTCCTTAACTTCTTTCGTTGCAGAACGTGCAGAAAAGGTAACTGTCGCGATTCCGAGTCTCCCGGAGTGATTTATCGTTACATCGGACAACTTCGAGGGCTGGGAAGTGAATCCATACCTTCTGTCGATACAGAACGTGCGAAGAAGGTAAACATCGAAATTCCGAATCTCCTGGGGTGATTTATCGTTATATCGGACGATTGCGGGGGCTGGGAAGTGAATATTTAGCTTCTTTCGATACACAGCATGTGGATGCGGTAAAAAGCGGGACTCCGGACCTCCTACAGTGATTTATCGTTATATCGAACGACTTCGAGGGCTGGGATGTAAATCTGTAGCTTCCTTCAATACACAGCGTGTGGAAAAAGTAAAAAGCGCGATTCCGCAACTCCTAGAATCATTTATCGTTCTACCCAACGATTGCTAGGGCTGTGAAGTGCATCGTTACCTTCTGTCGATACAGAACGATAGGAAAAGGGAAATATCGCGATCCGAAACCCATGAATCATTAATCGTTCTATCGAACGATTGCTAGGGCTCTGAAGTGCGTCCTTAACTTCTTTCGTTGCAGAACGTGCAGAAAAGGTAACTATCGCGATTCCGAGTCTCCTGTAGTGATTTATCGTTATATCGGACGACTTCGAGGGCTGGGATGTAAATCCGTAGATTCCTTCGATACACAGCATGTGGAAAAGTTAAATATCGCGATTCCGAGTCTCCTGTAGTGATTTATCGTTATATCGCCGATTGCGAGGGCTGGGAAGTGAATCCATACCTTCTGTCGATACAGAATGTGCGGAGAAGGTAAATTGCGATTCCGAGTCTCCTGGGGTGATTTATCGTTATATCGAACGATTGCTAGGGCTCTGAAGTACGTCCTTAACTTCTTTCGTTGCATAACGTGCAGAAAAGGTAACTGTCGCGATTCCGAGTCTCCCGGAGTGATTTATCGTTACATCGGACAACTTCGAGGGCTGGGAAGTGAATCCATACCTTCTGTCGATACAGAACGTGCGAAGAAGGTAAACATCGAAATTCCGAATCTCCTGGGGTGATTTATCGTTATATCGGACGATTGCGGGGGCTGGGAAGTGAATATTTAGCTTCTTTCGATACACAGCATGTGGATGCGGTAAAAAGCGGGACTCCGGACCTCCTACAGTGATTTATCGTTATATCGAACGACTTCGAGGGCTGGGATGTAAATCTGTAGCTTCCTTCAATACACAGCGTGTGGAAAAAGTAAAAAGCGCGATTCCGCAACTCCTAGAATCATTTATCGTTCTACCCAACGATTGCTAGGGCTATGAAGTGCATCCTTACCTTCTGTCGATACAGAACGATAGGAAAAGGGAAATATCGCGATCCGAAACCCTTGAATCATTAATCGTTCTATCGAACGATTGCTAGGGCTCTGAAGTGCGTTCATAACTTCTTCCGTTGCAGAACATATAGAAAATGTAACTATCGCGACTCCGAGTCTCCTGGGGTGATTTATCGTTATATCGGACGATTGCGGGGGCTGGGATGTAAATCCGTAGATTCCTCCGATACACAGCATGTGGAAACGTTAAATATCGCGATGCCGAGTCTCCTGTAGCGATTTATCGTTATATCGCACGATTGCGAGGGCTGGGAAGTGAATCCATACCTTCTGTCGATACAGAACGTGCGAAGAAGGTAAACATTGAAATTCCGAATCTCCTGGGGTGATTTATCGTTATATCGGACGATTGCGGGGGCTGGGAAGTGAATATTTAGCTTCTTTCGATACACAGCATGTGGATGCGGTAAAAAGCGGGACTCCGGACCTCCTACAGTGATTTATCGTTATATCGAACGACTTCGAGGGCTGGGATGTAAATCTGTAGCTTCCTTCAATACACAGCGTGTGGAAAAAGTAAAAAGCGCGATTCCGCAACTCCTAGAATCATTTATCGTTCTACCCAACGATTGCTAGGGCTGTGAAGTGCATCCTTACCTTCTGTCGATACAGAACGATAGGAAAAGGGAAATATCGCGATCCGAAACCCTTGAATCATTAATCGTTCTATCGAACGATTGCTAGGGCTCTGAAGTGCGTCCTTAACTTCTTTCGTTGCAGAACGTGCAGAAAAGGTAACTGTCGCGATTCCGAGTCTCCCGGAGTGATTTATCGTTACATCGGACAACTTCGAGGGCTGGGAAGTGAATCCATACCTTCTGTCGATACAGAATGTGCGGAGAAGGTAAATTGCGATTCCGAGTCTCCTGGGGTGATTTATCGTTATATCGAACGATTGCTAGGGCTCTGAAGTACGTCCTTAACTTCTTTCGTTGCAGAACGTGCAGAAAAGGTAACTGTCGCGATTCCGAGTCTCCTGTAGTGATTTATCGTTATATCGCACGATTGCGAGGGCTGGGAAGTGAATCCGTAGCTTCCTGCGATACACAGAGCGTGGAAAAGGTAAAAAGCGCGATTCCGCAACTCCTAGAATCATTTATCGTTCTACCCAACGATTGCTATGGCTGTGAAGTGCATCCTTACCTTCTGTCGATACAGAACGATAGGAAAAGGTAAATATCGCGATCCGAAACCCTTGAATCATTTATCGTTCTATCGAACGATTGCTAGGGCTCTGAAGTGCGTCCTTAACTTCTTTCGTTGCAGAACGTGCAGAAAAGGTAACTATCGCGATTCCGAGTCTCCTGTAGTGATTTATCGTTATATCGCACGATTGCGAGGGCTGGGAAGTGAATCCATACCTTCTGTCGATACAGAACGTGCGAAGAAGGTAACCATCGCGATTCCGAATTTCCTTTGGTGATTTATCGTTATATCGGGCGATTGCGGTGGCGGGAACGTGAATATTTAGCTTCTTTCGATACACAGCATGTGGAGAAGGTAAAAAGCGCGATCCGAAAGCCTTGAATCATTTATCGTTCTATCGAACGATTGCTAGGGCTCTGAAGTGCGTTCATAACTTCTTCCGTTGCAGAACATATAGAAAATGTAACTATCGCGACTCCGAGTCTCCTGGGGTGATTTATCGTTATATCGGACGATTGCGGGGGCTGGGATGTAAATCCGTAGATTCCTTCGATACACAGCATGTGGAAAAGCTAAATATCGCGATGCCAAGTCTCTTGGAGTGATTTATCATTATATCGAAGATTGCTAGGGCTCTGAAGTACGTCCTTAACTTCTTTCGTTGCAGAACGTGCAGAAAAGGTAACTATCGCGATTCCGAGTCCCCTGTAGTTATTTATCGTTATATTGCACGATTGCGAGGGCTGGGAAGTGAATCCATACCTTCTGTCGATACAGAACGTGCGAAGAAGGTAAACATCGCGATTCCGAATCTCCTGGGGTGATTTTTCGTTATATCGGACGATTGCGGGGGCTGGGATGTAAATCCGTAGCTTCCTCCAATACACAGCATGTGGAAAAGTTAAATATCGCGATGCCGAGTCTCCTGGAGTGATTTATCATTATATCGGACGATTGCGAGGGCTGGGAAGTGAATACTTAGTTCCTTTCGATACACAGCGTGTGGAAAAGGTCAAAAGCGCGATTCCGCAACTCCTAGAATCATTTATCGTTTTATCCAACGAATGCTAGGGCTGCGAAGTGCATCCTTAACTTCTTTCGTTGCAGAACGTGCAGAAAAGGTAACTATCGCGATTCCGAGTCTCCTGTAGTGATTTATCGTTATATCGCACGATTGCGAGGGCTGGGAAGTCAATCCATACCTTCTGTCGATACAGAACGTGCGAAGAAGGTAAACATCGAAATTCCGAATCTCCTGGGGTGATTAATCGTTATATCGGACGATTGCGGGGGCTGGGAAGTGAATATTTAGCTTCTTTCGATACACAGCATGTGGATGCGGTAAAAAGCGGGACTCCGGACATCCTACAGTGATTTATCGTTATATCGAACGACTTCGAGGGCTGGGATGTAAATCTGTAGCTTCCTTCAATACACAGCGTGTGGAAAAAGTAAAAAGCGCGATTCCGCAACTCCTAGAATCATTTATCGTTCTACCCAACGATTGCTAGGGCTGTGAAGTGCATCCTTACCTTCTGTCGATACAGAACGATAGGAAAAGGGAAATATCGCGATCCGAAACCCTTGAATCATTAATCGTTCTATCGAACGATTGCTAGGGCTCTGAAGTGCGTCCTTAACTTCTTTCGTTGCAGAACGTGCAGAAAAGGTAACTGTCGCGATTCCGAGTCTCCCGGAGTGATTTATCGTTACATCGGACAACTTCGAGGGCTGGGAAGTGAATCCATACCTTCTGTCGATACAGAATGTGCGGAGAAGGTAAATTGCGATTCCGAGTCTCCTGGGGTGATTTATCGTTATATCGAACGATTGCTAGGGCTCTGAAGTACGTCCTTAACTTCTTTCGTTGCAGAACGTGCAGAAAAGGTAACTGTCGCGATTCCGAGTCTCCTGTAGTGATTTATCGTTATATCGCACGATTGCGAGGGCTGGGAAGTGAATCCGTAGCTTCCTGCGATACACAGAGCGTGGAAAAGGTAAAAAGCGCGATTCCGCAACTCCTAGAATCATTTATCGTTCTACCCAACGATTGCTATGGCTGTGAAGTGCATCCTTACCTTCTGTCGATACAGAACGATAGGAAAAGGTAAATATCGCGATCCGAAACCCTTGAATCATTTATCGTTCTATCGAACGATTGCTAGGGCTCTGAAGTGCGTCCTTAACTTCTTTCGTTGCAGAACGTGCAGAAAAGGTAACTATCGCGATTCCGAGTCTCCTGTAGTGATTTATCGTTATATCGCACGATTGCGAGGGCTGGGAAGTGAATCCATACCTTCTGTCGATACAGAACGTGCGAAGAAGGTAACCATCGCGATTCCGAATTTCCTTTGGTGATTTATCGTTATATCGGGCGATTGCGGTGGCGGGAACGTGAATATTTAGCTTCTTTCGATACACAGCATGTGGAGAAGGTAAAAAGCGCAATCCGAAAGCCTTGAATCATTTATCGTTCTATCGAACGATTGCTAGGGCTCTGAAGTGCGTTCATAACTTCTTCCGTTGCAGAACATATAGAAAATGTAACTATCGCGACTCCGAGTCTCCTGGGGTGATTTATCGTTATATCGGACGATTGCGGGGGCTGGGAAGTGAATCCATACCTTCTGTCGATACAGAACGTGCGAAGAAGGTAAACATCGCGATTCCGAATCTCCTGGGGTGATTTTTCGTTATATCGGACGATTGCGGGGGCTGGGATGTAAATCCGTAGCTTCCTCCAATACACAGCATGTGGAAAAGTTAAATATCGCGATGCCGAGTCTCCTGGAGTGATTTATCATTATATCGGACGATTGCGAGGGCTGGGAAGTGAATACTTAGTTCCTTTCGATACACAGCGTGTGGAAAAGGTCAAAAGCGCGATTCCGCAACTCCTAGAATCATTTATCGTTTTATCCAACGAATGCTAGGGCTGCGAAGTGCATCCTTAACTTCTTTCGTTGCAGAACGTGCAGAAAAGGTAACTATCGCGATTCCGAGTCTCCTGTAGTGATTTATCGTTATATCGCACGATTGCGAGGGCTGGGAAGTCAATCCATACTTTCTGTCGATACAGAACGTGCGGAGAAGGTAAATTGCGATTCCGAATCTCCTGGGGTGATTTATCGTTATATCGGACGATTGCGGGGGCTGGGATGTAAATCCGTAGATTCCTTCGATACACAGCATGTGGAAACGTTAAATATCGCGATGCCGAGTCTCCTGTAGCGATTTAACGTTATATCGCACGATTGCGAGGGCTGGGAAGTGAATCCATACCGTCTGTCAATACAGAACGTGCGGAGAAGGTAAATCGCGATTCCGAATCTCCTGGGGTGATTTATCGTTATATCGGACGATTGCGAGGGCTGGGAAGTGAATCCATACCTTCTGTCGATACAGAACGTGCGAAGAAGGTAAACATCGAAATTCCGAATCTCCTGGGGTGATTAATCGTTATATCGGACGATTGCGGGGGCTGGGAAGTGAATATTTAGCTTCTTTCGATACACAGCATGTGGATGCGGTAAAAAGCGGGACTCCGGACCTCCTACAGTGATTTATCGTTATATCGAACGACTTCGAGGGCTGGGATGTAAATCTGTAGCTTCCTTCAATACACAGCGTGTGGAAAAAGTAAAAAGCGCGATTCCGCAACTCCTAGAATCATTTATCGTTCTACCCAACGATTGCTAGGGCTGTGAAGTGCATCCTTACCTTCTGTCGATACAGAACGATAGGAAAAGGGAAATATCGCGATCCGAAACCCTTGAATCATTAATCGTTCTATCGAACGATTGCTAGGGCTCTGAAGTGCGTCCTTAACTTCTTTCGTTGCAGAACGTGCAGAAAAGGTAACTGTCGCGATTCCGAGTCTCCCGGAGTGATTTATCGTTACATCGGACAACTTCGAGGGCTGGGAAGTGAATCCATACCTTCTGTCGATACAGAATGTGCGGAGAAGGTAAATTGCGATTCCGAGTCTCCTGGGGTGATTTATCGTTATATCGAACGATTGCTAGGGCTCTGAAGAACGTCCTTAACTTCTTTCGTTGCAGAACGTGCAGAAAAGGTAACTGTCGCGATTCCGAGTCTCCCGGAGTGATTTATCGTTACATCGGACAACTTCGAGGGCTGGGAAGTGAATCCATACCTTCTGTCGATACAGAACGTGCGGAGAAGGTAAATTGCGATTCCGAATCTCCTGGGGTGATTTATCGGTATATCGGACGATTGCGGGGGCTGGGATGTAAATCCGTAGATTCCTTCGATACACAGCATGTGGAAACGTTAAATATCGCGATGCCGAGT
This sequence comes from Nomada goodeniana, assembly GCA_963969485.1. Classification (NCBI taxonomy): domain Eukaryota; kingdom Metazoa; phylum Arthropoda; class Insecta; order Hymenoptera; family Apidae; genus Nomada; species Nomada goodeniana. Next base: position 13,690,720 of record OZ018301.1, on the reverse strand, counting down.
CTCCTGTAGCGATTTATCGTTATATCGCACGATTGCGAGGGCTGGGAAGTGAATCCATACCGTCTGTCAATACAGAACGTGCGGAGAAGGTAAATCGCGATTCCGAATCTCCTGGGGTGATTTATTGTTATATCGGACGATTGCGAGGGCTGGGAAGTGAATCCATACCTTCTGTCGATACAGAACGTGCGAAGAAGGTAAACATCGAAATTCCGAATCTCCTGGGGTGATTTATCGTTATATCGGACGATTGCGGGGGCTGGGAAGTGAATATTTAGCTTCTTTCGATACACAGCATGTGGATGCGGTAAAAAGCGGGACTCCGGACCTCCTACAGTGATTTATCGTTATATCGAACGACTTCGAGGGCTGGGATGTAAATCTGTAGCTTCCTTCAATACACAGCGTGTGGAAAAAGTAAAAAGCGCGATTCCGCAACTCCTAGAATCATTTATCGTTCTACCCAACGATTGCTAGGGCTGTGAAGTGCATCCTTACCTTCTGTCGATACAGAACGATAGGAAAAGGGAAATATCGCGATCCGAAACCCTTGAATCATTAATCGTTCTATCGAACGATTGCTAGGGCTCTGAAGTGCGTCCTTAACTTCTTTCGTTGCAGAACGTGCAGAAAAGGTAACTATCGCGATTCCGAGTCTCCTGTAGTGATTTATCGTTATATCGGACGACTTCGAGGGTTGGGATGTAAATCCGTAGATTCCTTCGATACACAGCATGTGGAAAAGTTAAATATCGCGATGCCGAGTCTCCTGGAGTGATTTATCATTATATCGGACGATTGCGTGGGCTGGGAAGTGAATACTTAGTTCCTTTCGATACACAGCGTGTGGAAAAGGTCAAAAGCGCGATTCCGCAACTCCTAGAATCATTTATCGTTTTATCCAACGAATGCTAGGGCTGCGAAGTGCATCCTTAACTTCTTTCGTTGCAGAACGTGCAGAAAAGGTAACTATCGCGATTCCGAGTCTCCTGTAGTGATTTATCTTTATATCGCACGATTGCGAGGGCTGGGAAGTCAATCCATACCTTCTGTCGATACAGAATGTGCGGAGAAGGTAAATTGCGATTCCGAGTCTCCTGGGGTGATTTATCGTTATATCGAACGATTGCTAGGGCTCTGAAGAACGTCCTTAACTTCTTTCGTTGCAGAACGTGCAGAAAAGGTAACTGTCGCGATTCCGAGTCTCCCGGAGTGATTTATCGTTACATCGGACAACTTCGAGGGCTGGGAAGTGAATCCATACCTTCTGTCGATACAGAACGTGCGAAGAAGGTAAACATCGAAATTCCGAATCTCCTGGGGTGATTTATCGTTATATCGGACGATTGCGGGGGCTGGGAAGTGAATATTTAGCTTCTTTCGATACACAGCATGTGGATGCGGTAAAAAGCGGGACTCCGGACCTCCTACAGTGATTTATCGTTATATCGAACGACTTCGAGGGCTGGGATGTAAATCTGTAGCTTCCTTCAATACACAGCGTGTGGAAAAAGTAAAAAGCGCGATTCCGCAACTCCTAGAATCATTTATCGTTCTACCCAACGATTGCTAGGGCTGTGAAGTGCATCGTTACCTTCTGTCGATACAGAACGATAGGAAAAGGGAAATATCGCGATCCGAAACCCATGAATCATTAATCGTTCTATCGAACGATTGCTAGGGCTCTGAAGTGCGTCCTTAACTTCTTTCGTTGCAGAACGTGCAGAAAAGGTAACTATCGCGATTCCGAGTCTCCTGTAGTGATTTATCGTTATATCGGACGACTTCGAGGGCTGGGATGTAAATCCGTAGATTCCTTCGATACACAGCATGTGGAAAAGTTAAATATCGCGATTCCGAGTCTCCTGTAGTGATTTATCGTTATATCGCCGATTGCGAGGGCTGGGAAGTGAATCCATACCTTCTGTCGATACAGAATGTGCGGAGAAGGTAAATTGCGATTCCGAGTCTCCTGGGGTGATTTATCGTTATATCGAACGATTGCTAGGGCTCTGAAGTACGTCCTTAACTTCTTTCGTTGCATAACGTGCAGAAAAGGTAACTGTCGCGATTCCGAGTCTCCCGGAGTGATTTATCGTTACATCGGACAACTTCGAGGGCTGGGAAGTGAATCCATACCTTCTGTCGATACAGAACGTGCGAAGAAGGTAAACATCGAAATTCCGAATCTCCTGGGGTGATTTATCGTTATATCGGACGATTGCGGGGGCTGGGAAGTGAATATTTAGCTTCTTTCGATACACAGCATGTGGATGCGGTAAAAAGCGGGACTCCGGACCTCCTACAGTGATTTATCGTTATATCGAACGACTTCGAGGGCTGGGATGTAAATCTGTAGCTTCCTTCAATACACAGCGTGTGGAAAAAGTAAAAAGCGCGATTCCGCAACTCCTAGAATCATTTATCGTTCTACCCAACGATTGCTAGGGCTATGAAGTGCATCCTTACCTTCTGTCGATACAGAACGATAGGAAAAGGGAAATATCGCGATCCGAAACCCTTGAATCATTAATCGTTCTATCGAACGATTGCTAGGGCTCTGAAGTGCGTTCATAACTTCTTCCGTTGCAGAACATATAGAAAATGTAACTATCGCGACTCCGAGTCTCCTGGGGTGATTTATCGTTATATCGGACGATTGCGGGGGCTGGGATGTAAATCCGTAGATTCCTCCGATACACAGCATGTGGAAACGTTAAATATCGCGATGCCGAGTCTCCTGTAGCGATTTATCGTTATATCGCACGATTGCGAGGGCTGGGAAGTGAATCCATACCTTCTGTCGATACAGAACGTGCGAAGAAGGTAAACATTGAAATTCCGAATCTCCTGGGGTGATTTATCGTTATATCGGACGATTGCGGGGGCTGGGAAGTGAATATTTAGCTTCTTTCGATACACAGCATGTGGATGCGGTAAAAAGCGGGACTCCGGACCTCCTACAGTGATTTATCGTTATATCGAACGACTTCGAGGGCTGGGATGTAAATCTGTAGCTTCCTTCAATACACAGCGTGTGGAAAAAGTAAAAAGCGCGATTCCGCAACTCCTAGAATCATTTATCGTTCTACCCAACGATTGCTAGGGCTGTGAAGTGCATCCTTACCTTCTGTCGATACAGAACGATAGGAAAAGGGAAATATCGCGATCCGAAACCCTTGAATCATTAATCGTTCTATCGAACGATTGCTAGGGCTCTGAAGTGCGTCCTTAACTTCTTTCGTTGCAGAACGTGCAGAAAAGGTAACTGTCGCGATTCCGAGTCTCCCGGAGTGATTTATCGTTACATCGGACAACTTCGAGGGCTGGGAAGTGAATCCATACCTTCTGTCGATACAGAATGTGCGGAGAAGGTAAATTGCGATTCCGAGTCTCCTGGGGTGATTTATCGTTATATCGAACGATTGCTAGGGCTCTGAAGTACGTCCTTAACTTCTTTCGTTGCAGAACGTGCAGAAAAGGTAACTGTCGCGATTCCGAGTCTCCTGTAGTGATTTATCGTTATATCGCACGATTGCGAGGGCTGGGAAGTGAATCCGTAGCTTCCTGCGATACACAGAGCGTGGAAAAGGTAAAAAGCGCGATTCCGCAACTCCTAGAATCATTTATCGTTCTACCCAACGATTGCTATGGCTGTGAAGTGCATCCTTACCTTCTGTCGATACAGAACGATAGGAAAAGGTAAATATCGCGATCCGAAACCCTTGAATCATTTATCGTTCTATCGAACGATTGCTAGGGCTCTGAAGTGCGTCCTTAACTTCTTTCGTTGCAGAACGTGCAGAAAAGGTAACTATCGCGATTCCGAGTCTCCTGTAGTGATTTATCGTTATATCGCACGATTGCGAGGGCTGGGAAGTGAATCCATACCTTCTGTCGATACAGAACGTGCGAAGAAGGTAACCATCGCGATTCCGAATTTCCTTTGGTGATTTATCGTTATATCGGGCGATTGCGGTGGCGGGAACGTGAATATTTAGCTTCTTTCGATACACAGCATGTGGAGAAGGTAAAAAGCGCGATCCGAAAGCCTTGAATCATTTATCGTTCTATCGAACGATTGCTAGGGCTCTGAAGTGCGTTCATAACTTCTTCCGTTGCAGAACATATAGAAAATGTAACTATCGCGACTCCGAGTCTCCTGGGGTGATTTATCGTTATATCGGACGATTGCGGGGGCTGGGATGTAAATCCGTAGATTCCTTCGATACACAGCATGTGGAAAAGCTAAATATCGCGATGCCAAGTCTCTTGGAGTGATTTATCATTATATCGAAGATTGCTAGGGCTCTGAAGTACGTCCTTAACTTCTTTCGTTGCAGAACGTGCAGAAAAGGTAACTATCGCGATTCCGAGTCCCCTGTAGTTATTTATCGTTATATTGCACGATTGCGAGGGCTGGGAAGTGAATCCATACCTTCTGTCGATACAGAACGTGCGAAGAAGGTAAACATCGCGATTCCGAATCTCCTGGGGTGATTTTTCGTTATATCGGACGATTGCGGGGGCTGGGATGTAAATCCGTAGCTTCCTCCAATACACAGCATGTGGAAAAGTTAAATATCGCGATGCCGAGTCTCCTGGAGTGATTTATCATTATATCGGACGATTGCGAGGGCTGGGAAGTGAATACTTAGTTCCTTTCGATACACAGCGTGTGGAAAAGGTCAAAAGCGCGATTCCGCAACTCCTAGAATCATTTATCGTTTTATCCAACGAATGCTAGGGCTGCGAAGTGCATCCTTAACTTCTTTCGTTGCAGAACGTGCAGAAAAGGTAACTATCGCGATTCCGAGTCTCCTGTAGTGATTTATCGTTATATCGCACGATTGCGAGGGCTGGGAAGTCAATCCATACCTTCTGTCGATACAGAACGTGCGGAGAAGGTAAATTGCGATTCCGAATCTCCTGGGGTGATTTATCGTTATATCGGACGATTGCGGGGGCTGGGATGTAAATCCGTAGATTCCTTCGATACACAGCATGTGGAAACGTTAAATATCGCGATGCCGAGTCTCCTGTAGCGATTTATCGTTATATCGCACGATTGCGAGGGCTGGGAAGTGAATCCATACCGTCTGTCAATACAGAACGTGCGGAGAAGGTAAATCGCGATTCCGAATCTCCTGGGGTGATTTATTGTTATATCGGACGATTGCGAGGGCTGGGAAGTGAATCCATACCTTCTGTCGATACAGAACGTGCGAAGAAGGTAAACATCGAAATTCCGAATCTCCTGGGGTGATTTATCGTTATATCGGACGATTGCGGGGGCTGGGAAGTGAATATTTAGCTTCTTTCGATACACAGCATGTGGATGCGGTAAAAAGCGGGACTCCGGACCTCCTACAGTGATTTATCGTTATATCGAACGACTTCGAGGGCTGGGATGTAAATCTGTAGCTTCCTTCAATACACAGCGTGTGGAAAAAGTAAAAAGCGCGATTCCGCAACTCCTAGAATCATTTATCGTTCTACCCAACGATTGCTAGGGCTGTGAAGTGCATCCTTACCTTCTGTCGATACAGAACGATAGGAAAAGGGAAATATCGCGATCCGAAACCCTTGAATCATTAATCGTTCTATCGAACGATTGCTAGGGCTCTGAAGTGCGTCCTTAACTTCTTTCGTTGCAGAACGTGCAGAAAAGGTAACTATCGCGATTCCGAGTCTCCTGTAGTGATTTATCGTTATATCGGACGACTTCGAGGGTTGGGATGTAAATCCGTAGATTCCTTCGATACACAGCATGTGGAAAAGTTAAATATCGCGATGCCGAGTCTCCTGGAGTGATTTATCATTATATCGGACGATTGCGAGGGCTGGGAAGTGAATACCTAGTTCCTTTCGATACACAGCGTGTGGAAAAGGTCAAAAGCGCGATTCCGCAACTCCTAGAATCATTTATCGTTTTATCCAACGAATGCTAGGGCTGCGAAGTGCATCCTTAACTTCTTTCGTTGCAGAACGTGCAGAAAAGGTAACTATCGCGATTCCGAGTCTCCTGTAGTGATTTATCGTTATATCGCACGATTGCGAGGGCTGGGAAGTCAATCCATACCTTCTGTCGATACAGAACGTGCGGAGAAGGTAAATTGCGATTCCGAATCTCCTGGGGTGATTTATCGTTATATCGGACGATTGCGGGGGCTGGGATGTAAATCCGTAGATTCCTTCGATACACAGCATGTGGAAACGTTAAATATCGCGATGCCGAGTCTCCTGTAGCGATTTATCGTTATATCGCACGATTGCGAGGGCTGGGAAGTGAATCCATACCGTCTGTCAATACAGAACGTGCGGAGAAGGTAAATCGCGATTCCGAATCTCCTGGGGTGATTTATCGTTATATCGGACGATTGCGAGGGCTGGGAAGTGAATCCATACCTTCTGTCGATACAGAACGTGCGAAGAAGGTAAACATTGAAATTCCGAATCTCCTGGGGTGATTTATCGTTATATCGGACGATTGCGGGGGCTGGGAAGTGAATATTTAGCTTCTTTCGATACACAGCATGTGGATGCGGTAAAAAGCGGGACTCCGGACCTCCTACAGTGATTTATCGTTATATCGAACGACTTCGAGGGCTGGGATGTAAATCTGTAGCTTCCTTCAATACACAGCGTGTGGAAAAAGTAAAAAGCGCGATTCCGCAACTCCTAGAATCATTTATCGTTCTACCCAACGATTGCTAGGGCTGTGAAGTGCATCCTTACCTTCTGTCGATACAGAACGATAGGAAAAGGGAAATATCGCGATCCGAAACCCTTGAATCATTAATCGTTCTATCGAACGATTGCTAGGGCTCTGAAGTGCGTCCTTAACTTCTTTCGTTGCAGAACGTGCAGAAAAGGTAACTGTCGCGATTCCGAGTCTCCCGGAGTGATTTATCGTTACATCGGACAACTTCGAGGGCTGGGAAGTGAATCCATACCTTCTGTCGATACAGAATGTGCGGAGAAGGTAAATTGCGATTCCGAGTCTCCTGGGGTGATTTATCGTTATATCGAACGATTGCTAGGGCTCTGAAGTACGTCCTTAACTTCTTTCGTTGCAGAACGTGCAGAAAAGGTAACTGTCGCGATTCCGAGTCTCCTGTAGTGATTTATCGTTATATCGCACGATTGCGAGGGCTGGGAAGTGAATCCGTAGCTTCCTGCGATACACAGAGCGTGGAAAAGGTAAAAAGCGCGATTCCGCAACTCCTAGAATCATTTATCGTTCTACCCAACGATTGCTATGGCTGTGAAGTGCATCCTTACCTTCTGTCGATACAGAACGATAGGAAAAGGTAAATATCGCGATCCGAAACCCTTGAATCATTTATCGTTCTATCGAACGATTGCTAGGGCTCTGAAGTGCGTCCTTAACTTCTTTCGTTGCAGAACGTGCAGAAAAGGTAACTATCGCGATTCCGAGTCTCCTGTAGTGATTTATCGTTATATCGCACGATTGCGAGGGCTGGGAAGTGAATCCATACCTTCTGTCGATACAGAACGTGCGAAGAAGGTAACCATCGCGATTCCGAATTTCCTTTGGTGATTTATCGTTATATCGGGCGATTGCGGTGGCGGGAACGTGAATATTTAGCTTCTTTCGATACACAGCATGTGGAGAAGGTAAAAAGCGCGATCCGAAAGCCTTGAATCATTTATCGTTCTATCGAACGATTGCTAGGGCTCTGAAGTGCGTTCATAACTTCTTCCGTTGCAGAACATATAGAAAATGTAACTATCGCGACTCCGAGTCTCCTGGGGTGATTTATCGTTATATCGGACGATTGCGGGGGCTGGGATGTAAATCCGTAGATTCCTTCGATACACAGCATGTGGAAAAGCTAAATATCGCGATGCCAAGTCTCTTGGAGTGATTTATCATTATATCGAAGATTGCTAGGGCTCTGAAGTACGTCCTTAACTTCTTTCGTTGCAGAACGTGCAGAAAAGGTAACTATCGCGATTCCGAGTCCCCTGTAGTTATTTATCGTTATATTGCACGATTGCGAGGGCTGGGAAGTGAATCCATACCTTCTGTCGATACAGAACGTGCGAAGAAGGTAAACATCGCGATTCCGAATCTCCTGGGGTGATTTTTCGTTATATCGGACGATTGCGGGGGCTGGGATGTAAATCCGTAGCTTCCTCCAATACACAGCATGTGGAAAAGTTAAATATCGCGATGCCGAGTCTCCTGGAGTGATTTATCATTATATCGGACGATTGCGAGGGCTGGGAAGTGAATACTTAGTTCCTTTCGATACACAGCGTGTGGAAAAGGTCAAAAGCGCGATTCCGCAACTCCTAGAATCATTTATCGTTTTATCCAACGAATGCTAGGGCTGCGAAGTGCATCCTTAACTTCTTTCGTTGCAGAACGTGCAGAAAAGGTAACTATCGCGATTCCGAGTCTCCTGTAGTGATTTATCGTTATATCGCACGATTGCGAGGGCTGGGAAGTCAATCCATACCTTCTGTCGATACAGAACGTGCGGAGAAGGTAAATTGCGATTCCGAATCTCCTGGGGTGATTTATCGTTATATCGGACGATTGCGGGGGCTGGGATGTAAATCCGTAGATTCCTTCGATACACAGCATGTGGAAACGTTAAATATCGCGATGCCGAGTCTCCTGTAGCGATTTAACGTTATATCGCACGATTGCGAGGGCTGGGAAGTGAATCCATACCGTCTGTCAATACAGAACGTGCGGAGAAGGTAAATCGCGATTCCGAATCTCCTGGGGTGATTTATCGTTATATCGGACGATTGCGAGGGCTGGGAAGTGAATCCATACCTTCTGTCGATACAGAACGTGCGAAGAAGGTAAACATCGAAATTTCGAATCTCCTGGGGTGATTAATCGTTATATCGGACGATTGCGGGGGCTGGGAAGTGAATATTTAGCTTCTTTCGATACACAGCATGTGGATGCGGTAAAAAGCGGGACTCCGGACATCCTACAGTGATTTATCGTTATATCGAACGACTTCGAGGGCTGGGATGTAAATCTGTAGCTTCCTTCAATACACAGCGTGTGGAAAAAGTAAAAAGCGCGATTCCGCAACTCCTAGAATCATTTATCGTTCTACCCAACGATTGCTAGGGCTGTGAAGTGCATCCTTACCTTCTGTCGATACAGAACGATAGGAAAAGGGAAATATCGCGATCCGAAACCCTTGAATCATTAATCGTTCTATCGAACGATTGCTAGGGCTCTGAAGTGCGTCCTTAACTTCTTTCGTTGCAGAACGTGCAGAAAAGGTAACTGTCGCGATTCCGAGTCTCCCGGAGTGATTTATCGTTACATCGGACAACTTCGAGGGCTGGGAAGTGAATCCATACCTTCTGTCGATACAGAATGTGCGGAGAAGGTAAATTGCGATTCCGAGTCTCCTGGGGTGATTTATCGTTATATCGGACGATTGCGGGGGCTGGGATGTAAATCCGTAGATTCCTTCGATACACAGCATGTGGAAACGTTAAATATCGCGATGCCGAGTCTCCTGTAGCGATTTATCGTTATATCGCACGATTGCGAGGGCTGGGAAGTGAATCCATACCGTCTGTCAATACAGAACGTGCGGAGAAGGTAAATCGCGATTCCGAATCTCCTGGGGTGATTTATTGTTATATCGGACGATTGCGAGGGCTGGGAAGTGAATCCATACCTTCTGTCGATACAGAACGTGCGAAGAAGGTAAACATCGAAATTCCGAATCTCCTGGGGTGATTTATCGTTATATCGGACGATTGCGGGGGCTGGGAAGTGAATATTTAGCTTCTTTCGATACACAGCATGTGGATGCGGTAAAAAGCGGGACTCCGGACCTCCTACAGTGATTTATCGTTATATCGAACGACTTCGAGGGCTGGGATGTAAATCTGTAGCTTCCTTCAATACACAGCGTGTGGAAAAAGTAAAAAGCGCGATTCCGCAACTCCTAGAATCATTTATCGTTCTACCCAACGATTGCTAGGGCTGTGAAGTGCATCCTTACCTTCTGTCGATACAGAACGATAGGAAAAGGGAAATATCGCGATCCGAAACCCTTGAATCATTAATCGTTCTATCGAACGATTGCTAGGGCTCTGAAGTGCGTCCTTAACTTCTTTCGTTGCAGAACGTGCAGAAAAGGTAACTATCGCGATTCCGAGTCTCCTGTAGTGATTTATCGTTATATCGGACGACTTCGAGGGTTGGGATGTAAATCCGTAGATTCCTTCGATACACAGCATGTGGAAAAGTTAAATATCGCGATGCCGAGTCTCCTGGAGTGATTTATCATTATATCGGACGATTGCGAGGGCTGGGAAGTGAATACCTAGTTCCTTTCGATACACAGCGTGTGGAAAAGGTCAAAAGCGCGATTCCGCAACTCCTAGAATCATTTATCGTTTTATCCAACGAATGCTAGGGCTGCGAAGTGCATCCTTAACTTCTTTCGTTGCAGAACGTGCAGAAAAGGTAACTATCGCGATTCCGAGTCTCCTGTAGTGATTTATCGTTATATCGCACGATTGCGAGGGCTGGGAAGTCAATCCATACCTTCTGTCGATACAGAACGTGCGGAGAAGGTAAATTGCGATTCCGAATCTCCTGGGGTGATTTATCGTTATATCGGACGATTGCGGGGGCTGGGATGTAAATCCGTAGATTCCTTCGATACACAGCATGTGGAAACGTTAAATATCGCGATGCCGAGTCTCCTGTAGCGATTTATCGTTATATCGCACGATTGCGAGGGCTGGGAAGTGAATCCATACCGTCTGTCAATACAGAACGTGCGGAGAAGGTAAATCGCGATTCCGAATCTCCTGGGGTGATTTATCGTTATATCGGACGATTGCGAGGGCTGGGAAGTGAATCCATACCTTCTGTCGATACAGAACGTGCGAAGAAGGTAAACATTGAAATTCCGAATCTCCTGGGGTGATTTATCGTTATATCGGACGATTGCGGGGGCTGGGAAGTGAATATTTAGCTTCTTTCGATACACAGCATGTGGATGCGGTAAAAAGCGGGACTCCGGACCTCCTACAGTGATTTATCGTTATATCGAACGACTTCGAGGGCTGGGATGTAAATCTGTAGCTTCCTTCAATACACAGCGTGTGGAAAAAGTAAAAAGCGCGATTCCGCAACTCCTAGAATCATTTATCGTTCTACCCAACGATTGCTAGGGCTGTGAAGTGCATCCTTACCTTCTGTCGATACAGAACGATAGGAAAAGGGAAATATCGCGATCCGAAACCCTTGAATCATTAATCGTTCTATCGAACGATTGCTAGGGCTCTGAAGTGCGTCCTTAACTTCTTTCGTTGCAGAACGTGCAGAAAAGGTAACTGTCGCGATTCCGAGTCTCCCGGAGTGATTTATCGTTACATCGGACAACTTCGAGGGCTGGGAAGTGAATCCATACCTTCTGTCGATACAGAATGTGCGGAGAAGGTAAATTGCGATTCCGAGTCTCCTGGGGTGATTTATCGTTATATCGAACGATTGCTAGGGCTCTGAAGTACGTCCTTAACTTCTTTCGTTGCAGAACGTGCAGAAAAGGTAACTGTCGCGATTCCGAGTCTCCTGTAGTGATTTATCGTTATATCGCACGATTGCGAGGGCTGGGAAGTGAATCCGTAGCTTCCTGCGATACACAGAGCGTGGAAAAGGTAAAAAGCGCGATTCCGCAACTCCTAGAATCATTTATCGTTCTACCCAACGATTGCTATGGCTGTGAAGTGCATCCTTACCTTCTGCCGATACAGAACGATAGGAAAAGGTAAATATCGCGATCCGAAACCCTTGAATCATTTATCGTTCTATCGAACGATTGCTAGGGCTCTGAAGTGCGTCCTTAACTTCTTTCGTTGCAGAACGTGCAGAAAAGGTAACTATCGCGATTCCGAGTCTCCTGTAGTGATTTATCGTTATATCGCACGATTGCGAGGGCTGGGAAGTGAATCCATACCTTCTGTCGATACAGAACGTGCGAAGAAGGTAACCATCGCGATTCCGAATTTCCTTTGGTGATTTATCGTTATATCGGGCGATTGCGGTGGCGGGAACGTGAATATTTAGCTTCTTTCGATACACAGCATGTGGAGAAGGTAAAAAGCGCAATCCGAAAGCCTTGAATCATTTATCGTTCTATCGAACGATTGCTAGGGCTCTGAAGTGCGTTCATAACTTCTTCCGTTGCAGAACATATAGAAAATGTAACTATCGCGACTCCGAGTCTCCTGGGGTGATTTATCGTTATATCGGACGATTGCGGGGGCTGGGAAGTGAATCCATACCTTCTGTCGATACAGAACGTGCGAAGAAGGTAAACATCGCGATTCCGAATCTCCTGGGGTGATTTTTCGTTATATCGGACGATTGCGGGGGCTGGGATGTAAATCCGTAGCTTCCTCCAATACACAGCATGTGGAAAAGTTAAATATCGCGATGCCGAGTCTCCTGGAGTGATTTATCATTATATCGGACGATTGCGAGGGCTGGGAAGTGAATACTTAGTTCCTTTCGATACACAGCGTGTGGAAAAGGTCAAAAGCGCGATTCCGCAACTCCTAGAATCATTTATCGTTTTATCCAACGAATGCTAGGGCTGCGAAGTGCATCCTTAACTTCTTTCGTTGCAGAACGTGCAGAAAAGGTAACTATCGCGATTCCGAGTCTCCTGTAGTGATTTATCGTTATATCGCACGATTGCGAGGGCTGGGAAGTCAATCCATACCTTCTGTCGATACAGAACGTGCGGAGAAGGTAAATTGCGATTCCGAATCTCCTGGGGTGATTTATCGTTATATCGGACGATTGCGGGGGCTGGGATGTAAATCCGTAGATTCCTTCGATACACAGCATGTGGAAACGTTAAATATCGCGATGCCGAGTCTCCTGTAGCGATTTAACGTTATATCGCACGATTGCGAGGGCTGGGAAGTGAATCCATACCGTCTGTCAATACAGAACGTGCGGAGAAGGTAAATCGCGATTCCGAATCTCCTGGGGTGATTTATCGTTATATCGGACGATTGCGAGGGCTGGGAAGTGAATCCATACCTTCTGTCGATACAGAACGTGCGAAGAAGGTAAACATCGAAATTCCGAATCTCCTGGGGTGATTAATCGTTATATCGGACGATTGCGGGGGCTGGGAAGTGAATATTTAGCTTCTTTCGATACACAGCATGTGGATGCGGTAAAAAGCGGGACTCCGAACCTCCTACAGTGATTTATCGTTATATCGAACGACTTCGAGGGCTGGGATGTAAATCTGTAGCTTCCTTCAATACACAGCGTGTGGAAAAAGTAAAAAGCGCGATTCCGCAACTCCTAGAATCATTTATCGTTCTACCCAACGATTGCTAGGGCTGTGAAGTGCATCCTTACCTTCTGTCGATACAGAACGATAGGAAAAGGGAAATATCGCGATCCGAAACCCTTGAATCATTAATCGTTCTATCGAACGATTGCTAGGGCTCTGAAGTGCGTCCTTAACTTCTTTCGTTGCAGAACGTGCAGAAAAGGTAACTGTCGCGATTCCGAGTCTCCCGGAGTGATTTATCGTTACATCGGACAACTTCGAGGGCTGGGAAGTGAATCCATACCTTCTGTCGATACAGAATGTGCGGAGAAGGTAAATTGCGATTCCGAGTCTCCTGGGGTGATTTATCGTTATATCGAACGATTGCTAGGGCTCTGAAGAACGTCCTTAACTTCTTTCGTTGCAGAACGTGCAGAAAAGGTAACTGTCGCGATTCCGAGTCTCCCGGAGTGATTTATCGTTACATCGGACAACTTCGAGGGCTGGGAAGTGAATCCATACCTTCTGTCGATACAGAACGTGCGGAGAAGGTAAATTGCGATTCCGAATCTCCTGGGGTGATTTATCGTTATATCGGACGATTGCGGGGGCTGGGATGTAAATCCGTAGATTCCTTCGATACACAGCATGTGGAAACGTTAAATATCGCGATGCCGAGTCTCCTGTAGCGATTTATCGTTATATCGCACGATTGCGAGGGCTGGGAAGTGAATCCATACCGTCTGTCAATACAGAACGTGCGGAGAAGGTAAATCGCGATTCCGAATCTCCTGGGGTGATTTATTGTTATATCGGACGATTGCGAGGGCTGGGAAGTGAATCCATACCTTCTGTCGATACAGAACGTGCGAAGAAGGTAAACATCGAAATTCCGAATCTCCTGGGGTGATTTATCGTTATATCGGACGATTGCGGGGGCTGGGAAGTGAATATTTAGCTTCTTTCGATACACAGCATGTGGATGCGGTAAAAAGCGGGACTCCGGACCTCCTACAGTGATTTATCGTTATATCGAACGACTTCGAGGGCTGGGATGTAAATCTGTAGCTTCCTTCAATACACAGCGTGTGGAAAAAGTAAAAAGCGCGATTCCGCAACTCCTAGAATCATTTATCGTTCTACCCAACGATTGCTAGGGCTGTGAAGTGCATCCTTACCTTCTGTCGATACAGAACGATAGGAAAAGGGAAATATCGCGATCCGAAACCCTTGAATCATTAATCGTTCTATCGAACGATTGCTAGGGCTCTGAAGTGCGTCCTTAACTTCTTTCGTTGCAGAACGTGCAGAAAAGGTAACTATCGCGATTCCGAGTCTCCTGTAGTGATTTATCGTTATATCGGACGACTTCGAGGGTTGGGATGTAAATCCGTAGATTCCTTCGATACACAGCATGTGGAAAAGTTAAATATCGCGATGCCGAGTCTCCTGGAGTGATTTATCATTATATCGGACGATTGCGAGGGCTGGGAAGTGAATACCTAGTTCCTTTCGATACACAGCGTGTGGAAAAGGTCAAAAGCGCGATTCCGCAACTCCTAGAATCATTTATCGTTTTATCCAACGAATGCTAGGGCTGCGAAGTGCATCCTTAACTTCTTTCGTTGCAGAACGTGCAGAAAAGGTAACTATCGCGATTCCGAGTCTCCTGTAGTGATTTATCGTTATATCGCACGATTGCGAGGGCTGGGAAGTCAATCCATACCTTCTGTCGATACAGAACGTGCGGAGAAGGTAAATTGCGATTCCGAATCTCCTGGGGTGATTTATCGTTATATCGGACGATTGCGGGGGCTGGGATGTAAATCCGTAGATTCCTTCGATACACAGCATGTGGAAACGTTAAATATCGCGATGCCGAGTCTCCTGTAGCGATTTATCGTTATATCGCACGATTGCGAGGGCTGGGAAGTGAATCCATACCGTCTGTCAATACAGAACGTGCGGAGAAGGTAAACATCGAAATTCCGAATCTCCTGGGGTGATTTATCGTTATATCGGACGATTGCGGGGGCTGGGAAGTGAATATTTAGCTTCTTTCGATACACAGCATGTGGATGCGGTAAAAAGCGGGACTCCGGACCTCCTACAGTGATTTATCGTTATATCGAACGACTTCGAGGGCTGGGATGTAAATCTGTAGCTTACTTCAATACACAGCGTGTGGAAAAAGTAAAAAGCGCGATTCCGCAACTCCTAGAATCATTTATCGTTCTACCCAACGATTGCTAGGGCTGTGAAGTGCATCGTTACCTTCTGTCGATACAGAACGATAGGAAAAGGGAAATATCGCGATCCGAAACCCATGAATCATTAATCGTTCTATCGAACGATTGCTAGGGCTCTGAAGTGCGTCCTTAACTTCTTTCGTTGCAGAACGTGCAGAAAAGGTAACTATCGCGATTCCGAGTCTCCTGTAGTGATTTATCGTTATATCGGACGACTTCGAGGGCTGGGATGTAAATCCGTAGATTCCTCCGATACACAGCATGTGGAAACGTTAAATATCGCGATTCCGAGTCTCCTGTAGTGATTTATCGTTATATCGCCGATTGCGAGGGCTGGGAAGTGAATCCATACCTTCTGTCGATACAGAATGTGCGGAGAAGGTAAATTGCGATTCCGAGTCTCCTGGGGTGATTTATCGTTATATCGAACGATTGCTAGGGCTCTGAAGTACGTCCTTAACTTCTTTCGTTGCATAACGTGCAGAAAAGGTAACTGTCGCGATTCCGAGTCTCCCGGAGTGATTTATCGTTACATCGGACAACTTCGAGGGCTGGGAAGTGAATCCATACCTTCTGTCGATACAGAACGTGCGAAGAAGGTAAACATCGAAATTCCGAATCTCCTGGGGTGATTTATCGTTATATCGGACGATTGCGGGGGCTGGGAAGTGAATATTTAGCTTCTTTCGATACACAGCATGTGGATGCGGTAAAAAGCGGGGCTCCGGACCTCCTACAGTGATTTATCGTTATATCGAACGACTTCGAGGGCTGGGATGTAAATCTGTAGCTTCCTTCAATACACAGCGTGTGGAAAAAGTAAAAAGCGCGATTCCGCAACTCCTAGAATCATTTATCGTTCTACCCAACGATTGCTAGGGCTATGAAGTGCATCCTTACCTTCTGTCGATACAGAACGATAGGAAAAGGGAAATATCGCGATCCGAAACCCTTGAATCATTAATCGTTCTATCGAACGATTGCTAGGGCTCTGAAGTGCGTTCATAACTTCTTCCGTTGCAGAACATATAGAAAATGTAACTATCGCGACTCCGAGTCTCCTGTAGTGATTTATCGTTATATCGGACGACTTCGAGGGTTGGGATGTAAATCCGTAGATTCCTTCGATACACAGCATGTGGAAAAGTTAAATATCGCGATGCCGAGTCTCCTGGAGTGATTTATCATTATATCGGACGATTGCGAGGGCTGGGAAGTGAATACCTAGTTCCTTTCGATACACAGCGTGTGGAAAAGGTCAAAAGCGCGATTCCGCAACTCCTAGAATCATTTATCGTTTTATCCAACGAATGCTAGGGCTGCGAAGTGCATCCTTAACTTCTTTCGTTGCAGAACGTGCAGAAAAGGTAACTATCGCGATTCCGAGTCTCCTGTAGTGATTTATCGTTATATCGCACGATTGCGAGGGCTGGGAAGTCAATCCATACCTTCTGTCGATACAGAACGTGCGGAGAAGGTAAATTGCGATTCCGAATCTCCTGGGGTGATTTATCGTTATATCGGACGATTGCGGGGGCTGGGATGTAAATCCGTAGATTCCTTCGATACACAGCATGTGGAAACGTTAAATATCGCGATGCCGAGTCTCCTGTAGCGATTTATCGTTATATCGCACGATTGCGAGGGCTGGGAAGTGAATCCATACCGTCTGTCAATACAGAACGTGCGGAGAAGGTAAATCGCGATTCCGAATCTCCTGGGGTGATTTATCGTTATATCGGACGATTGCGAGGGCTGGGAAGTGAATCCATACCTTCTGTCGATACAGAACGTGCGAAGAAGGTAAACATTGAAATTCCGAATCTCCTGGGGTGATTTATCGTTATATCGGACGATTGCGGGGGCTGGGAAGTGAATATTTAGCTTCTTTCGATACACAGCATGTGGATGCGGTAAAAAGCGGGACTCCGGACCTCCTACAGTGATTTATCGTTATATCGAACGACTTCGAGGGCTGGGATGTAAATCTGTAGCTTCCTTCAATACACAGCGTGTGGAAAAAGTAAAAAGCGCGATTCCGCAACTCCTAGAATCATTTATCGTTCTACCCAACGATTGCTAGGGCTGTGAAGTGCATCCTTACCTTCTGTCGATACAGAACGATAGGAAAAGGGAAATATCGCGATCCGAAACCCTTGAATCATTAATCGTTCTATCGAACGATTGCTAGGGCTCTGAAGTGCGTCCTTAACTTCTTTCGTTGCAGAACGTGCAGAAAAGGTAACTGTCGCGATTCCGAGTCTCCCGGAGTGATTTATCGTTACATCGGACAACTTCGAGGGCTGGGAAGTGAATCCATACCTTCTGTCGATACAGAATGTGCGGAGAAGGTAAATTGCGATTCCGAGTCTCCTGGGGTGATTTATCGTTATATCGAACGATTGCTAGGGCTCTGAAGTACGTCCTTAACTTCTTTCGTTGCAGAACGTGCAGAAAAGGTAACTGTCGCGATTCCGAGTCTCCTGTAGTGATTTATCGTTATATCGCACGATTGCGAGGGCTGGGAAGTGAATCCGTAGCTTCCTGCGATACACAGAGCGTGGAAAAGGTAAAAAGCGCGATTCCGCAACTCCTAGAATCATTTATCGTTCTACCCAACGATTGCTATGGCTGTGAAGTGCATCCTTACCTTCTGCCGATACAGAACGATAGGAAAAGGTAAATATCGCGATCCGAAACCCTTGAATCATTTATCGTTCTATCGAACGATTGCTAGGGCTCTGAAGTGCGTCCTTAACTTCTTTCGTTGCAGAACGTGCAGAAAAGGTAACTATCGCGATTCCGAGTCCCCTGTAGTGATTTATCGTTATATCGCACGATTGCGAGGGCTGGGAAGTGAATCCATACCTTCTGTCGATACAGAACGTGCGAAGAAGGTAACCATCGCGATTCCGAATTTCCTTTGGTGATTTATCGTTATATCGGGCGATTGCGGTGGCGGGAACGTGAATATTTAGCTTCTTTCGATACACAGCATGTGGAGAAGGTAAAAAGCGCAATCCGAAAGCCTTGAATCATTTATCGTTCTATCGAACGATTGCTAGGGCTCTGAAGTGCGTTCATAACTTCTTCCGTTGCAGAACATATAGAAAATGTAACTATCGCGACTCCGAGTCTCCTGGGGTGATTTATCGTTATATCGGACGATTGCGGGGGCTGGGAAGTGAATCCATACCTTCTGTCGATACAGAACGTGCGAAGAAGGTAAACATCGCGATTCCGAATCTCCTGGGGTGATTTTTCGTTATATCGGACGATTGCGGGGGCTGGGATGTAAATCCGTAGCTTCCTCCAATACACAGCATGTGGAAAAGTTAAATATCGCGATGCCGAGTCTCCTGGAGTGATTTATCATTATATCGGACGATTGCGAGGGCTGCGAAGTGCATCCTTAACTTCTTTCGTTGCAGAACGTGCAGAAAAGGTAACTATCGCGATTCCGAGTCTCCTGTAGTGATTTATCGTTATATCGCACGATTGCGAGGGCTGGGAAGTCAATCCATACCTTCTGTCGATACAGAACGTGCGGAGAAGGTAAATTGCGATTCCGAATCTCCTGGGGTGATTTATCGTTATATCGGACGATTGCGGGGGCTGGGATGTAAATCCGTAGATTCCTTCGATACACAGCATGTGGAAACGTTAAATATCGCGATGCCGAGTCTCCTGTAGCGATTTAACGTTATATCGCACGATTGCGAGGGCTGGGAAGTGAATCCATACCGTCTGTCAATACAGAACGTGCGGAGAAGGTAAATCGCGATTCCGAATCTCCTGGGGTGATTTATCGTTATATCGGACGATTGCGAGGGCTGGGAAGTGAATCCATACCTTCTGTCGATACAGAACGTGCGAAGAAGGTAAACATCGAAATTCCGAATCTCCTGGGGTGATTAATCGTTATATCGGACGATTGCGGGGGCTGGGAAGTGAATATTTAGCTTCTTTCGATACACAGCATGTGGATGCGGTAAAAAGCGGGACTCCGGACCTCCTACAGTGATTTATCGTTATATCGAACGACTTCGAGGGCTGGGATGTAAATCTGTAGCTTCCTTCAATACACAGCGTGTGGAAAAAGTAAAAAGCGCGATTCCGCAACTCCTAGAATCATTTATCGTTCTACCCAACGATTGCTAGGGCTGTGAAGTGCATCCTTACCTTCTGTCGATACAGAACGATAGGAAAAGGGAAATATCGCGATCCGAAACCCTTGAATCATTAATCGTTCTATCGAACGATTGCTAGGGCTCTGAAGTGCGTCCTTAACTTCTTTCGTTGCAGAACGTGCAGAAAAGGTAACTGTCGCGATTCCGAGTCTCCCGGAGTGATTTATCGTTACATCGGACAACTTCGAGGGCTGGGAAGTGAATCCATACCTTCTGTCGATACAGAATGTGCGGAGAAGGTAAATTGCGATTCCGAGTCTCCTGGGGTGATTTATCGTTATATCGAACGATTGCTAGGGCTCTGAAGAACGTCCTTAACTTCTTTCGTTGCAGAACGTGCAGAAAAGGTAACTGTCGCGATTCCGAGTCTCCCGGAGTGATTTATCGTTACATCGGACAACTTCGAGGGCTGGGAAGTGAATCCATACCTTCTGTCGATACAGAACGTGCGGAGAAGGTAAATTGCGATTCCGAATCTCCTGGGGTGATTTATCGTTATATCGGACGATTGCGGGGGCTGGGATGTAAATCCGTAGATTCCTTCGATACACAGCATGTGGAAACGTTAAATATCGCGATGCCGAGTCTCCTGTAGCGATTTATCGTTATATCGCACGATTGCGAGGGCTGGGAAGTGAATCCATACCGTCTGTCAATACAGAACGTGCGGAGAAGGTAAATCGCGATTCCGAATCTCCTGGGGTGATTTATTGTTATATCGGACGATTGCGAGGGCTGGGAAGTGAATCCATACCTTCTGTCGATACAGAACGTGCGAAGAAGGTAAACATCGAAATTCCGAATCTCCTGGGGTGATTTATCGTTATATCGGACGATTGCGGGGGCTGGGAAGTGAATATTTAGCTTCTTTCGATACACAGCATGTGGATGCGGTAAAAAGCGGGACTCCGGACCTCCTACAGTGATTTATCGTTATATCGAACGACTTCGAGGGCTGGGATGTAAATCTGTAGCTTCCTTCAATACACAGCGTGTGGAAAAAGTAAAAAGCGCGATTCCGCAACTCCTAGAATCATTTATCGTTCTACCCAACGATTGCTAGGGCTGTGAAGTGCATCCTTACCTTCTGTCGATACAGAACGATAGGAAAAGGGAAATATCGCGATCCGAAACCCTTGAATCATTAATCGTTCTATCGAACGATTGCTAGGGCTCTGAAGTGCGTCCTTAACTTCTTTCGTTGCAGAACGTGCAGAAAAGGTAACTATCGCGATTCCGAGTCTCCTGTAGTGATTTATCGTTATATCGGACGACTTCGAGGGTTGGGATGTAAATCCGTAGATTCCTTCGATACACAGCATGTGGAAAAGTTAAATATCGCGATGCCGAGTCTCCTGGAGTGATTTATCATTATATCGGACGATTGCGAGGGCTGGGAAGTGAATACCTAGTTCCTTTCGATACACAGCGTGTGGAAAAGGTCAAAAGCGCGATTCCGCAACTCCTAGAATCATTTATCGTTTTATCCAACGAATGCTAGGGCTGCGAAGTGCATCCTTAACTTCTTTCGTTGCAGAACGTGCAGAAAAGGTAACTATCGCGATTCCGAGTCTCCTGTAGTGATTTATCGTTATATCGCACGATTGCGAGGGCTGGGAAGTCAATCCATACCTTCTGTCGATACAGAACGTGCGGAGAAGGTAAATTGCGATTCCGAATCTCCTGGGGTGATTTATCGTTATATCGGACGATTGCGGGGGCTGGGATGTAAATCCGTAGATTCCTTCGATACACAGCATGTGGAAACGTTAAATATCGCGATGCCGAGTCTCCTGTAGCGATTTATCGTTATATCGCACGATTGCGAGGGCTGGGAAGTGAATCCATACCGTCTGTCAATACAGAACGTGCGGAGAAGGTAAACATCGAAATTCCGAATCTCCTGGGGTGATTTATCGTTATATCGGACGATTGCGGGGGCTGGGAAGTGAATATTTAGCTTCTTTCGATACACAGCATGTGGATGCGGTAAAAAGCGGGACTCCGGACCTCCTACAGTGATTTATCGTTATATCGAACGACTTCGAGGGCTGGGATGTAAATCTGTAGCTTCCTTCAATACACAGCGTGTGGAAAAAGTAAAAAGCGCGATTCCGCAACTCCTAGAATCATTTATCGTTCTACCCAACGATTGCTAGGGCTGTGAAGTGCATCGTTACCTTCTGTCGATACAGAACGATAGGAAAAGGGAAATATCGCGATCCGAAACCCATGAATCATTAATCGTTCTATCGAACGATTGCTAGGGCTCTGAAGTGCGTCCTTAACTTCTTTCGTTGCAGAACGTGCAGAAAAGGTAACTATCGCGATTCCGAGTCTCCTGTAGTGATTTATCGTTATATCGGACGACTTCGAGGGCTGGGATGTAAATCCGTAGATTCCTCCGATACACAGCATGTGGAAACGTTAAATATCGCGATTCCGAGTCTCCTGTAGTGATTTATCGTTATATCGCCGATTGCGAGGGCTGGGAAGTGAATCCATACCTTCTGTCGATACAGAATGTGCGGAGAAGGTAAATTGCGATTCCGAGTCTCCTGGGGTGATTTATCGTTATATCGAACGATTGCTAGGGCTCTGAAGTACGTCCTTAACTTCTTTCGTTGCATAACGTGCAGAAAAGGTAACTGTCGCGATTCCGAGTCTCCCGGAGTGATTTATCGTTACATCGGACAACTTCGAGGGCTGGGAAGTGAATCCATACCTTCTGTCGATACAGAACGTGCGAAGAAGGTAAACATCGAAATTCCGAATCTCCTGGGGTGATTTATCGTTATATCGGACGATTGCGGGGGCTGGGAAGTGAATATTTAGCTTCTTTCGATACACAGCATGTGGATGCGGTAAAAAGCGGGGCTCCGGACCTCCTACAGTGATTTATCGTTATATCGAACGACTTCGAGGGCTGGGATGTAAATCTGTAGCTTCCTTCAATACACAGCGTGTGGAAAAAGTAAAAAGCGCGATTCCGCAACTCCTAGAATCATTTATCGTTCTACCCAACGATTGCTAGGGCTATGAAGTGCATCCTTACCTTCTGTCGATACAGAACGATAGGAAAAGGGAAATATCGCGATCCGAAACCCTTGAATCATTAATCGTTCTATCGAACGATTGCTAGGGCTCTGAAGTGCGTTCATAACTTCTTCCGTTGCAGAACATATAGAAAATGTAACTATCGCGACTCCGAGTCTCCTGGGGTGATTTATCGTTATATCGGACGATTGCGGGGGCTGGGATGTAAATCCGTAGATTCCTCCGATACACAGCATGTGGAAACGTTAAATATCGCGATGCCGAGTCTCCTGTAGCGATTTATCGTTATATCGCACGATTGCGAGGGCTGGGAAGTGAATCCATACCTTCTGTCGATACAGAACGTGCGAAGAAGGTAAACATTGAAATTCCGAATCTCCTGGGGTGATTTATCGTTATATCGGACGATTGCGGGGGCTGGGAAGTGAATATTTAGCTTCTTTCGATACACAGCATGTGGATGCGGTAAAAAGCGGGACTCCGGACCTCCTACAGTGATTTATCGTTATATCGAACGACTTCGAGGGCTGGGATGTAAATCTGTAGCTTCCTTCAATACACAGCGTGTGGAAAAAGTAAAAAGCGCGATTCCGCAACTCCTAGAATCATTTATCGTTCTACCCAACGATTGCTAGGGCTGTGAAGTGCATCCTTACCTTCTGTCGATACAGAACGATAGGAAAAGGGAAATATCGCGATCCGAAACCCTTGAATCATTAATCGTTCTATCGAACGATTGCTAGGGCTCTGAAGTGCGTCCTTAACTTCTTTCGTTGCAGAACGTGCAGAAAAGGTAACTGTCGCGATTCCGAGTCTCCCGGAGTGATTTATCGTTACATCGGACAACTTCGAGGGCTGGGAAGTGAATCCATACCTTCTGTCGATACAGAATGTGCGGAGAAGGTAAATTGCGATTCCGAGTCTCCTGGGGTGATTTATCGTTATATCGAACGATTGCTAGGGCTCTGAAGTACGTCCTTAACTTCTTTCGTTGCAGAACGTGCAGAAAAGGTAACTGTCGCGATTCCGAGTCTCCTGTAGTGATTTATCGTTATATCGCACGATTGCGAGGGCTGGGAAGTGAATCCGTAGCTTCCTGCGATACACAGAGCGTGGAAAAGGTAAAAAGCGCGATTCCGCAACTCCTAGAATCATTTATCGTTCTACCCAACGATTGCTATGGCTGTGAAGTGCATCCTTACCTTCTGTCGATACAGAACGATAGGAAAAGGTAAATATCGCGATCCGAAACCCTTGAATCATTTATCGTTCTATCGAACGATTGCTAGGGCTCTGAAGTGCGTCCTTAACTTCTTTCGTTGCAGAACGTGCAGAAAAGGTAACTATCGCGATTCCGAGTCTCCTGTAGTGATTTATCGTTATATCGCACGATTGCGAGGGCTGGGAAGTGAATCCATACCTTCTGTCGATACAGAACGTGCGAAGAAGGTAACCATCGCGATTCCGAATTTCCTTTGGTGATTTATCGTTATATCGGGCGATTGCGGTGGCGGGAACGTGAATATTTAGCTTCTTTCGATACACAGCATGTGGAGAAGGTAAAAAGCGCGATCCGAAAGCCTTGAATCATTTATCGTTCTATCGAACGATTGCTAGGGCTCTGAAGTGCGTTCATAACTTCTTCCGTTGCAGAACATATAGAAAATGTAACTATCGCGACTCCGAGTCTCCTGGGGTGATTTATCGTTATATCGGACGATTGCGGGGGCTGGGATGTAAATCCGTAGATTCCTTCGATACACAGCATGTGGAAAAGCTAAATATCGCGATGCCAAGTCTCTTGGAGTGATTTATCATTATATCGAAGATTGCTAGGGCTCTGAAGTACGTCCTTAACTTCTTTCGTTGCAGAACGTGCAGAAAAGGTAACTATCGCGATTCCGAGTCCCCTGTAGTTATTTATCGTTATATTGCACGATTGCGAGGGCTGGGAAGTGAATCCATACCTTCTGTCGATACAGAACGTGCGAAGAAGGTAAACATCGCGATTCCGAATCTCCTGGGGTGATTTTTCGTTATATCGGACGATTGCGGGGGCTGGGATGTAAATCCGTAGCTTCCTCCAATACACAGCATGTGGAAAAGTTAAATATCGCGATGCCGAGTCTCCTGGGGTGATTTATCGTTATATCGGACGATTGCGGGGGCTGGGAAGTGAATATTTAGCTTCTTTCGATACACAGCATGTGGATGCGGTAAAAAGCGGGACTCCGGACCTCCTACAGTGATTTATCGTTATATCGAACGACTTCGAGGGCTGGGATGTAAATCTGTAGCTTCCTTCAATACACAGCGTGTGGAAAAAGTAAAAAGCGCGATTCCGCAACTCCTAGAATCATTTATCGTTCTACCCAACGATTGCTAGGGCTGTGAAGTGCATCCTTACCTTCTGTCGATACAGAACGATAGGAAAAGGGAAATATCGCGATCCGAAACCCTTGAATCATTAATCGTTCTATCGAACGATTGCTAGGGCTCTGAAGTGCGTCCTTAACTTCTTTCGTTGCAGAACGTGCAGAAAAGGTAACTATCGCGATTCCGAGTCTCCTGTAGTGATTTATCGTTATATCGGACGACTTCGAGGGTTGGGATGTAAATCCGTAGATTCCTTCGATACACAGCATGTGGAAAAGTTAAATATCGCGATGCCGAGTCTCCTGGAGTGATTTATCATTATATCGGACGATTGCGAGGGCTGGGAAGTGAATACCTAGTTCCTTTCGATACACAGCGTGTGGAAAAGGTCAAAAGCGCGATTCCGCAACTCCTAGAATCATTTATCGTTTTATCCAACGAATGCTAGGGCTGCGAAGTGCATCCTTAACTTCTTTCGTTGCAGAACGTGCAGAAAAGGTAACTATCGCGATTCCGAGTCTCCTGTAGTGATTTATCGTTATATCGCACGATTGCGAGGGCTGGGAAGTCAATCCATACCTTCTGTCGATACAGAACGTGCGGAGAAGGTAAATTGCGATTCCGAATCTCCTGGGGTGATTTATCGTTATATCGGACGATTGCGGGGGCTGGGATGTAAATCCGTAGATTCCTTCGATACACAGCATGTGGAAACGTTAAATATCGCGATGCCGAGTCTCCTGTAGCGATTTATCGTTATATCGCACGATTGCGAGGGCTGGGAAGTGAATCCATACCGTCTGTCAATACAGAACGTGCGGAGAAGGTAAATCGCGATTCCGAATCTCCTGGGGTGATTTATCGTTATATCGGACGATTGCGAGGGCTGGGAAGTGAATCCATACCTTCTGTCGATACAGAACGTGCGAAGAAGGTAAACATTGAAATTCCGAATCTCCTGGGGTGATTTATCGTTATATCGGACGATTGCGGGGGCTGGGAAGTGAATATTTAGCTTCTTTCGATACACAGCATGTGGATGCGGTAAAAAGCGGGACTCCGGACCTCCTACAGTGATTTATCGTTATATCGAACGACTTCGAGGGCTGGGATGTAAATCTGTAGCTTCCTTCAATACACAGCGTGTGGAAAAAGTAAAAAGCGCGATTCCGCAACTCCTAGAATCATTTATCGTTCTACCCAACGATTGCTAGGGCTGTGAAGTGCATCCTTACCTTCTGTCGATACAGAACGATAGGAAAAGGGAAATATCGCGATCCGAAACCCTTGAATCATTAATCGTTCTATCGAACGATTGCTAGGGCTCTGAAGTGCGTCCTTAACTTCTTTCGTTGCAGAACGTGCAGAAAAGGTAACTGTCGCGATTCCGAGTCTCCCGGAGTGATTTATCGTTACATCGGACAACTTCGAGGGCTGGGAAGTGAATCCATACCTTCTGTCGATACAGAATGTGCGGAGAAGGTAAATTGCGATTCCGAGTCTCCTGGGGTGATTTATCGTTATATCGAACGATTGCTAGGGCTCTGAAGTACGTCCTTAACTTCTTTCGTTGCAGAACGTGCAGAAAAGGTAACTGTCGCGATTCCGAGTCTCCTGTAGTGATTTATCGTTATATCGCACGATTGCGAGGGCTGGGAAGTGAATCCGTAGCTTCCTGCGATACACAGAGCGTGGAAAAGGTAAAAAGCGCGATTCCGCAACTCCTAGAATCATTTATCGTTCTACCCAACGATTGCTATGGCTGTGAAGTGCATCCTTACCTTCTGTCGATACAGAACGATAGGAAAAGGTAAATATCGCGATCCGAAACCCTTGAATCATTTATCGTTCTATCGAACGATTGCTAGGGCTCTGAAGTGCGTCCTTAACTTCTTTCGTTGCAGAACGTGCAGAAAAGGTAACTATCGCGATTCCGAGTCTCCTGTAGTGATTTATCGTTATATCGCACGATTGCGAGGGCTGGGAAGTGAATCCATACCTTCTGTCGATACAGAACGTGCGAAGAAGGTAACCATCGCGATTCCGAATTTCCTTTGGTGATTTATCGTTATATCGGGCGATTGCGGTGGCGGGAACGTGAATATTTAGCTTCTTTCGATACACAGCATGTGGAGAAGGTAAAAAGCGCGATCCGAAAGCCTTGAATCATTTATCGTTCTATCGAACGATTGCTAGGGCTCTGAAGTGCGTTCATAACTTCTTCCGTTGCAGAACATATAGAAAATGTAACTATCGCGACTCCGAGTCTCCTGGGGTGATTTATCGTTATATCGGACGATTGCGGGGGCTGGGATGTAAATCCGTAGATTCCTTCGATACACAGCATGTGGAAAAGCTAAATATCGCGATGCCAAGTCTCTTGGAGTGATTTATCATTATATCGAAGATTGCTAGGGCTCTGAAGTACGTCCTTAACTTCTTTCGTTGCAGAACGTGCAGAAAAGGTAACTATCGCGATTCCGAGTCCCCTGTAGTTATTTATCGTTATATTGCACGATTGCGAGGGCTGGGAAGTGAATCCATACCTTCTGTCGATACAGAACGTGCGAAGAAGGTAAACATCGCGATTCCGAATCTCCTGGGGTGATTTTTCGTTATATCGGACGATTGCGGGGGCTGGGATGTAAATCCGTAGCTTCCTCCAATACACAGCATGTGGAAAAGTTAAATATCGCGATGCCGAGTCTCCTGGAGTGATTTATCATTATATCGGACGATTGCGAGGGCTGGGAAGTGAATACTTAGTTCCTTTCGATACACAGCGTGTGGAAAAGGTCAAAAGCGCGATTCCGCAACTCCTAGAATCATTTATCGTTTTATCCAACGAATGCTAGGGCTGCGAAGTGCATCCTTAACTTCTTTCGTTGCAGAACGTGCAGAAAAGGTAACTATCGCGATTCCGAGTCTCCTGTAGTGATTTATCGTTATATCGCACGATTGCGAGGGCTGGGAAGTCAATCCATACCTTCTGTCGATACAGAACGTGCGGAGAAGGTAAATTGCGATTCCGAATCTCCTGGGGTGATTTATCGTTATATCGGACGATTGCGGGGGCTGGGATGTAAATCCGTAGATTCCTTCGATACACAGCATGTGGAAACGTTAAATATCGCGATGCCGAGTCTCCTGTAGCGATTTAACGTTATATCGCACGATTGCGAGGGCTGGGAAGTGAATCCATACCGTCTGTCAATACAGAACGTGCGGAGAAGGTAAATCGCGATTCCGAATCTCCTGGGGTGATTTATCGTTATATCGGACGATTGCGAGGGCTGGGAAGTGAATCCATACCTTCTGTCGATACAGAACGTGCGAAGAAGGTAAACATCGAAATTCCGAATCTCCTGGGGTGATTAATCGTTATATCGGACGATTGCGGGGGCTGGGAAGTGAATATTTAGCTTCTTTCGATACACAGCATGTGGATGCGGTAAAAAGCGGGACTCCGGACATCCTACAGTGATTTATCGTTATATCGAACGACTTCGAGGGCTGGGATGTAAATCTGTAGCTTCCTTCAATACACAGCGTGTGGAAAAAGTAAAAAGCGCGATTCCGCAACTCCTAGAATCATTTATCGTTCTACCCAACGATTGCTAGGGCTGTGAAGTGCATCCTTACCTTCTGTCGATACAGAACGATAGGAAAAGGGAAATATCGCGATCCGAAACCCTTGAATCATTAATCGTTCTATCGAACGATTGCTAGGGCTCTGAAGTGCGTCCTTAACTTCTTTCGTTGCAGAACGTGCAGAAAAGGTAACTGTCGCGATTCCGAGTCTCCCGGAGTGATTTATCGTTACATCGGACAACTTCGAGGGCTGGGAAGTGAATCCATACCTTCTGTCGATACAGAATGTGCGGAGAAGGTAAATTGCGATTCCGAGTCTCCTGGGGTGATTTATCGTTATATCGAACGATTGCTAGGGCTCTGAAGAACGTCCTTAACTTCTTTCGTTGCAGAACGTGCAGAAAAGGTAACTGTCGCGATTCCGAGTCTCCCGGAGTGATTTATCGTTACATCGGACAACTTCGAGGGCTGGGAAGTGAATCCATACCTTCTGTCGATACAGAACGTGCGGAGAAGGTAAATTGCGATTCCGAATCTCCTGGGGTGATTTATCGTTATATCGGACGATTGCGGGGGCTGGGATGTAAATCCGTAGATTCCTTCGATACACAGCATGTGGAAACGTTAAATATCGCGATGCCGAGTCTCCTGTAGCGATTTATCGTTATATCGCACGATTGCGAGGGCTGGGAAGTGAATCCATACCGTCTGTCAATACAGAACGTGCGGAGAAGGTAAATCGCGATTCCGAATCTCCTGGGGTGATTTATTGTTATATCGGACGATTGCGAGGGCTGGGAAGTGAATCCATACCTTCTGTCGATACAGAACGTGCGAAGAAGGTAAACATCGAAATTCCGAATCTCCTGGGGTGATTTATCGTTATATCGGACGATTGCGGGGGCTGGGAAGTGAATATTTAGCTTCTTTCGATACACAGCATGTGGATGCGGTAAAAAGCGGGACTCCGGACCTCCTACAGTGATTTATCGTTATATCGAACGACTTCGAGGGCTGGGATGTAAATCTGTAGCTTCCTTCAATACACAGCGTGTGGAAAAAGTAAAAAGCGCGATTCCGCAACTCCTAGAATCATTTATCGTTCTACCCAACGATTGCTAGGGCTATGAAGTGCATCCTTACCTTCTGTCGATACAGAACGATAGGAAAAGGGAAATATCGCGATCCGAAACCCTTGAATCATTAATCGTTCTATCGAACGATTGCTAGGGCTCTGAAGTGCGTTCATAACTTCTTCCGTTGCAGAACATATAGAAAATGTAACTATCGCGACTCCGAGTCTCCTGTAGTGATTTATCGTTATATCGGACGACTTCGAGGGTTGGGATGTAAATCCGTAGATTCCTTCGATACACAGCATGTGGAAAAGTTAAATATCGCGATGCCGAGTCTCCTGGAGTGATTTATCATTATATCGGACGATTGCGAGGGCTGGGAAGTGAATACCTAGTTCCTTTCGATACACAGCGTGTGGAAAAGGTCAAAAGCGCGATTCCGCAACTCCTAGAATCATTTATCGTTTTATCCAACGAATGCTAGGGCTGCGAAGTGCATCCTTAACTTCTTTCGTTGCAGAACGTGCAGAAAAGGTAACTATCGCGATTCCGAGTCTCCTGTAGTGATTTATCGTTATATCGCACGATTGCGAGGGCTGGGAAGTCAATCCATACCTTCTGTCGATACAGAACGTGCGGAGAAGGTAAATTGCGATTCCGAATCTCCTGGGGTGATTTATCGTTATATCGGACGATTGCGGGGGCTGGGATGTAAATCCGTAGATTCCTTCGATACACAGCATGTGGAAACGTTAAATATCGCGATGCCGAGTCTCCTGTAGCGATTTATCGTTATATCGCACGATTGCGAGGGCTGGGAAGTGAATCCATACCGTCTGTCAATACAGAACGTGCGGAGAAGGTAAATCGCGATTCCGAATCTCCTGGGGTGATTTATCGTTATATCGGACGATTGCGAGGGCTGGGAAGTGAATCCATACCTTCTGTCGATACAGAACGTGCGAAGAAGGTAAACATTGAAATTCCGAATCTCCTGGGGTGATTTATCGTTATATCGGACGATTGCGGGGGCTGGGAAGTGAATATTTAGCTTCTTTCGATACACAGCATGTGGATGCGGTAAAAAGCGGGACTCCGGACCTCCTACAGTGATTTATCGTTATATCGAACGACTTCGAGGGCTGGGATGTAAATCTGTAGCTTCCTTCAATACACAGCGTGTGGAAAAAGTAAAAAGCGCGATTCCGCAACTCCTAGAATCATTTATCGTTCTACCCAACGATTGCTAGGGCTGTGAAGTGCATCCTTACCTTCTGTCGATACAGAACGATAGGAAAAGGGAAATATCGCGATCCGAAACCCTTGAATCATTAATCGTTCTATCGAACGATTGCTAGGGCTCTGAAGTGCGTCCTTAACTTCTTTCGTTGCAGAACGTGCAGAAAAGGTAACTGTCGCGATTCCGAGTCTCCCGGAGTGATTTATCGTTACATCGGACAACTTCGAGGGCTGGGAAGTGAATCCATACCTTCTGTCGATACAGAATGTGCGGAGAAGGTAAATTGCGATTCCGAGTCTCCTGGGGTGATTTATAGTTATATCGAACGATTGCTAGGGCTCTGAAGTACGTCCTTAACTTCTTTCGTTGCAGAACGTGCAGAAAAGGTAACTGTCGCGATTCCGAGTCTCCTGTAGTGATTTATCGTTATATCGCACGATTGCGAGGGCTGGGAAGTGAATCCGTAGCTTCCTGCGATACACAGAGCGTGGAAAAGGTAAAAAGCGCGATTCCGCAACTCCTAGAATCATTTATCGTTCTACCCAACGATTGCTATGGCTGTGAAGTGCATCCTTACCTTCTGTCGATACAGAACGATAGGAAAAGGTAAATATCGCGATCCGAAACCCTTGAATCATTTATCGTTCTATCGAACGATTGCTAGGGCTCTGAAGTGCGTCCTTAACTTCTTTCGTTGCAGAACGTGCAGAAAAGGTAACTATCGCGATTCCGAGTCTCCTGTAGCGATTTAACGTTATATCGCACGATTGCGAGGGCTGGGAAGTGAATCCATACCGTCTGTCAATACAGAACGTGCGGAGAAGGTAAATCGCGATTCCGAATCTCCTGGGGTGATTTATCGTTATATCGGACGATTGCGAGGGCTGGGAAGTGAATCCATACCTTCTGTCGATACAGAACGTGCGAAGAAGGTAAACATCGAAATTCCGAATCTCCTGGGGTGATTAATCGTTATATCGGACGATTGCGGGGGCTGGGAAGTGAATATTTAGCTTCTTTCGATACACAGCATGTGGATGCGGTAAAAAGCGGGACTCCGGACCTCCTACAGTGATTTATCGTTATATCGAACGACTTCGAGGGCTGGGATGTAAATCTGTAGCTTCCTTCAATACACAGCGTGTGGAAAAAGTAAAAAGCGCGATTCCGCAACTCCTAGAATCATTTATCGTTCTACCCAACGATTGCTAGGGCTGTGAAGTGCATCCTTACCTTCTGTCGATACAGAACGATAGGAAAAGGGAAATATCGCGATCCGAAACCCTTGAATCATTAATCGTTCTATCGAACGATTGCTAGGGCTCTGAAGTGCGTCCTTAACTTCTTTCGTTGCAGAACGTGCAGAAAAGGTAACTATCGCGATTCCGAGTCTCCTGTAGTGATTTATCGTTATATCGCACGATTGCGAGGGCTGGGAAGTGAATCCATACCTTCTGTCGATACAGAACGTGCGAAGAAGGTAACCATCGCGATTCCGAATTTCCTTTGGTGATTTATCGTTATATCGGGCGATTGCGGTGGCGGGAACGTGAATATTTAGCTTCTTTCGATACACAGCATGTGGAGAAGGTAAAAAGCGCGATCCGAAAGCCTTGAATCATTTATCGTTCTATCGAACGATTGCTAGGGCTCTGAAGTGCGTTCATAACTTCTTCCGTTGCAGAACATATAGAAAATGTAACTATCGCGACTCCGAGTCTCCTGGGGTGATTTATCGTTATATCGGACGATTGCGGGGGCTGGGATGTAAATCCGTAGATTCCTTCGATACACAGCATGTGGAAAAGCTAAATATCGCGATGCCAAGTCTCTTGGAGTGATTTATCATTATATCGAAGATTGCTAGGGCTCTGAAGTACGTCCTTAACTTCTTTCGTTGCAGAACGTGCAGAAAAGGTAACTATCGCGATTCCGAGTCCCCTGTAGTTATTTATCGTTATATTGCACGATTGCGAGGGCTGGGAAGTGAATCCATACCTTCTGTCGATACAGAACGTGCGAAGAAGGTAAACATCGCGATTCCGAATCTCCTGGGGTGATTTTTCGTTATATCGGACGATTGCGGGGGCTGGGATGTAAATCCGTAGCTTCCTCCAATACACAGCATGTGGAAAAGTTAAATATCGCGATGCCGAGTCTCCTGGAGTGATTTATCATTATATCGGACGATTGCGAGGGCTGGGAAGTGAATACTTAGTTCCTTTCGATACACAGCGTGTGGAAAAGGTCAAAAGCGCGATTCCGCAACTCCTAGAATCATTTATCGTTTTATCCAACGAATGCTAGGGCTGCGAAGTGCATCCTTAACTTCTTTCGTTGCAGAACGTGCAGAAAAGGTAACTATCGCGATTCCGAGTCTCCTGTAGTGATTTATCGTTATATCGCACGATTGCGAGGGCTGGGAAGTCAATCCATACCTTCTGTCGATACAGAACGTGCGGAGAAGGTAAATTGCGATTCCGAATCTCCTGGGGTGATTTATCGTTATATCGGACGATTGCGGGGGCTGGGATGTAAATCCGTAGATTCCTTCGATACACAGCATGTGGAAACGTTAAATATCGCGATGCCGAGTCTCC
This sequence comes from Nomada goodeniana, assembly GCA_963969485.1. Taxonomy (NCBI): domain Eukaryota; kingdom Metazoa; phylum Arthropoda; class Insecta; order Hymenoptera; family Apidae; genus Nomada; species Nomada goodeniana. The sequence goes on along the minus strand of OZ018301.1, from coordinate 13,657,016 downwards.
TGTAGCGATTTAACGTTATATCGCACGATTGCGAGGGCTGGGAAGTGAATCCATACCGTCTGTCAATACAGAACGTGCGGAGAAGGTAAATCGCGATTCCGAATCTCCTGGGGTGATTTATCGTTATATCGGACGATTGCGAGGGCTGGGAAGTGAATCCATACCTTCTGTCGATACAGAACGTGCGAAGAAGGTAAACATCGAAATTCCGAATCTCCTGGGGTGATTAATCGTTATATCGGACGATTGCGGGGGCTGGGAAGTGAATATTTAGCTTCTTTCGATACACAGCATGTGGATGCGGTAAAAAGCGGGACTCCGGACATCCTACAGTGATTTATCGTTATATCGAACGACTTCGAGGGCTGGGATGTAAATCTGTAGCTTCCTTCAATACACAGCGTGTGGAAAAAGTAAAAAGCGCGATTCCGCAACTCCTAGAATCATTTATCGTTCTACCCAACGATTGCTAGGGCTGTGAAGTGCATCCTTACCTTCTGTCGATACAGAACGATAGGAAAAGGGAAATATCGCGATCCGAAACCCTTGAATCATTAATCGTTCTATCGAACGATTGCTAGGGCTCTGAAGTGCGTCCTTAACTTCTTTCGTTGCAGAACGTGCAGAAAAGGTAACTGTCGCGATTCCGAGTCTCCCGGAGTGATTTATCGTTACATCGGACAACTTCGAGGGCTGGGAAGTGAATCCATACCTTCTGTCGATACAGAATGTGCGGAGAAGGTAAATTGCGATTCCGAGTCTCCTGGGGTGATTTATCGTTATATCGAACGATTGCTAGGGCTCTGAAGAACGTCCTTAACTTCTTTCGTTGCAGAACGTGCAGAAAAGGTAACTGTCGCGATTCCGAGTCTCCCGGAGTGATTTATCGTTACATCGGACAACTTCGAGGGCTGGGAAGTGAATCCATACCTTCTGTCGATACAGAACGTGCGGAGAAGGTAAATTGCGATTCCGAATCTCCTGGGGTGATTTATCGTTATATCGGACGATTGCGGGGGCTGGGATGTAAATCCGTAGATTCCTTCGATACACAGCATGTGGAAACGTTAAATATCGCGATGCCGAGTCTCCTGTAGCGATTTATCGTTATATCGCACGATTGCGAGGGCTGGGAAGTGAATCCATACCGTCTGTCAATACAGAACGTGCGGAGAAGGTAAATCGCGATTCCGAATCTCCTGGGGTGATTTATTGTTATATCGGACGATTGCGAGGGCTGGGAAGTGAATCCATACCTTCTGTCGATACAGAACGTGCGAAGAAGGTAAACATCGAAATTCCGAATCTCCTGGGGTGATTTATCGTTATATCGGACGATTGCGGGGGCTGGGAAGTGAATATTTAGCTTCTTTCGATACACAGCATGTGGATGCGGTAAAAAGCGGGACTCCGGACCTCCTACAGTGATTTATCGTTATATCGAACGACTTCGAGGGCTGGGATGTAAATCTGTAGCTTCCTTCAATACACAGCGTGTGGAAAAAGTAAAAAGCGCGATTCCGCAACTCCTAGAATCATTTATCGTTCTACCCAACGATTGCTAGGGCTGTGAAGTGCATCCTTACCTTCTGTCGATACAGAACGATAGGAAAAGGGAAATATCGCGATCCGAAACCCTTGAATCATTAATCGTTCTATCGAACGATTGCTAGGGCTCTGAAGTGCGTCCTTAACTTCTTTCGTTGCAGAACGTGCAGAAAAGGTAACTATCGCGATTCCGAGTCTCCTGTAGTGATTTATCGTTATATCGGACGACTTCGAGGGTTGGGATGTAAATCCGTAGATTCCTTCGATACACAGCATGTGGAAAAGTTAAATATCGCGATGCCGAGTCTCCTGGAGTGATTTATCATTATATCGGACGATTGCGAGGGCTGGGAAGTGAATACCTAGTTCCTTTCGATACACAGCGTGTGGAAAAGGTCAAAAGCGCGATTCCGCAACTCCTAGAATCATTTATCGTTTTATCCAACGAATGCTAGGGCTGCGAAGTGCATCCTTAACTTCTTTCGTTGCAGAACGTGCAGAAAAGGTAACTATCGCGATTCCGAGTCTCCTGTAGTGATTTATCGTTATATCGCACGATTGCGAGGGCTGGGAAGTCAATCCATACCTTCTGTCGATACAGAACGTGCGGAGAAGGTAAATTGCGATTCCGAATCTCCTGGGGTGATTTATCGTTATATCGGACGATTGCGGGGGCTGGGATGTAAATCCGTAGATTCCTTCGATACACAGCATGTGGAAACGTTAAATATCGCGATGCCGAGTCTCCTGTAGCGATTTATCGTTATATCGCACGATTGCGAGGGCTGGGAAGTGAATCCATACCGTCTGTCAATACAGAACGTGCGGAGAAGGTAAATCGCGATTCCGAATCTCCTGGGGTGATTTATCGTTATATCGGACGATTGCGAGGGCTGGGAAGTGAATCCATACCTTCTGTCGATACAGAACGTGCGAAGAAGGTAAACATTGAAATTCCGAATCTCCTGGGGTGATTTATCGTTATATCGGACGATTGCGGGGGCTGGGAAGTGAATATTTAGCTTCTTTCGATACACAGCATGTGGATGCGGTAAAAAGCGGGACTCCGGACCTCCTACAGTGATTTATCGTTATATCGAACGACTTCGAGGGCTGGGATGTAAATCTGTAGCTTCCTTCAATACACAGCGTGTGGAAAAAGTAAAAAGCGCGATTCCGCAACTCCTAGAATCATTTATCGTTCTACCCAACGATTGCTAGGGCTGTGAAGTGCATCCTTACCTTCTGTCGATACAGAACGATAGGAAAAGGGAAATATCGCGATCCGAAACCCTTGAATCATTAATCGTTCTATCGAACGATTGCTAGGGCTCTGAAGTGCGTCCTTAACTTCTTTCGTTGCAGAACGTGCAGAAAAGGTAACTGTCGCGATTCCGAGTCTCCCGGAGTGATTTATCGTTACATCGGACAACTTCGAGGGCTGGGAAGTGAATCCATACCTTCTGTCGATACAGAATGTGCGGAGAAGGTAAATTGCGATTCCGAGTCTCCTGGGGTGATTTATAGTTATATCGAACGATTGCTAGGGCTCTGAAGTACGTCCTTAACTTCTTTCGTTGCAGAACGTGCAGAAAAGGTAACTGTCGCGATTCCGAGTCTCCTGTAGTGATTTATCGTTATATCGCACGATTGCGAGGGCTGGGAAGTGAATCCGTAGCTTCCTGCGATACACAGAGCGTGGAAAAGGTAAAAAGCGCGATTCCGCAACTCCTAGAATCATTTATCGTTCTACCCAACGATTGCTATGGCTGTGAAGTGCATCCTTACCTTCTGTCGATACAGAACGATAGGAAAAGGTAAATATCGCGATCCGAAACCCTTGAATCATTTATCGTTCTATCGAACGATTGCTAGGGCTCTGAAGTGCGTCCTTAACTTCTTTCGTTGCAGAACGTGCAGAAAAGGTAACTATCGCGATTCCGAGTCTCCTGTAGTGATTTATCGTTATATCGCACGATTGCGAGGGCTGGGAAGTGAATCCATACCTTCTGTCGATACAGAACGTGCGAAGAAGGTAACCATCGCGATTCCGAATTTCCTTTGGTGATTTATCGTTATATCGGGCGATTGCGGTGGCGGGAACGTGAATATTTAGCTTCTTTCGATACACAGCATGTGGAGAAGGTAAAAAGCGCAATCCGAAAGCCTTGAATCATTTATCGTTCTATCGAACGATTGCTAGGGCTCTGAAGTGCGTTCATAACTTCTTCCGTTGCAGAACATATAGAAAATGTAACTATCGCGACTCCGAGTCTCCTGGGGTGATTTATCGTTATATCGGACGATTGCGGGGGCTGGGATGTAAATCCGTAGATTCCTTCGATACACAGCATGTGGAAAAGCTAAATATCGCGATGCCAAGTCTCTTGGAGTGATTTATCATTATATCGAAGATTGCTAGGGCTCTGAAGTACGTCCTTAACTTCTTTCGTTGCAGAACGTGCAGAAAAGGTAACTATCGCGATTCCGAGTCCCCTGTAGTTATTTATCGTTATATTGCACGATTGCGAGGGCTGGGAAGTGAATCCATACCTTCTGTCGATACAGAACGTGCGAAGAAGGTAAACATCGCGATTCCGAATCTCCTGGGGTGATTTTTCGTTATATCGGACGATTGCGGGGGCTGGGATGTAAATCCGTAGCTTCCTCCAATACACAGCATGTGGAAAAGTTAAATATCGCTATGCCGAGTCTCCTGGAGTGATTTATCATTATATCGGACGATTGCGAGGGCTGGGAAGTGAATACTTAGTTCCTTTCGATACACAGCGTGTGGAAAAGGTCAAAAGCGCGATTCCGCAACTCCTAGAATCATTTATCGTTTTATCCAACGAATGCTAGGGCTGCGAAGTGCATCCTTAACTTCTTTCGTTGCAGAACGTGCAGAAAAGGTAACTATCGCGATTCCGAGTCTCCTGTAGTGATTTATCGTTATATCGCACGATTGCGAGGGCTGGGAAGTCAATCCATACCTTCTGTCGATACAGAACGTGCGGAGAAGGTAAATTGCGATTCCGAATCTCCTGGGGTGATTTATCGTTATATCGGACGATTGCGGGGGCTGGGATGTAAATCCGTAGATTCCTTCGATACACAGCATGTGGAAACGTTAAATATCGCGATGCCGAGTCTCCTGTAGCGATTTAACGTTATATCGCACGATTGCGAGGGCTGGGAAGTGAATCCATACCGTCTGTCAATACAGAACGTGCGGAGAAGGTAAATCGCGATTCCGAATCTCCTGGGGTGATTTATCGTTATATCGGACGATTGCGAGGGCTGGGAAGTGAATCCATACCTTCTGTCGATACAGAACGTGCGAAGAAGGTAAACATCGAAATTCCGAATCTCCTGGGGTGATTAATCGTTATATCGGACGATTGCGGGGGCTGGGAAGTGAATATTTAGCTTCTTTCGATACACAGCATGTGGATGCGGTAAAAAGCGGGACTCCGGACCTCCTACAGTGATTTATCGTTATATCGAACGACTTCGAGGGCTGGGATGTAAATCTGTAGCTTCCTTCAATACACAGCGTGTGGAAAAAGTAAAAAGCGCGATTCCGCAACTCCTAGAATCATTTATCGTTCTACCCAACGATTGCTAGGGCTGTGAAGTGCATCCTTACCTTCTGTCGATACAGAACGATAGGAAAAGGGAAATATCGCGATCCGAAACCCTTGAATCATTAATCGTTCTATCGAACGATTGCTAGGGCTCTGAAGTGCGTCCTTAACTTCTTTCGTTGCAGAACGTGCAGAAAAGGTAACTGTCGCGATTCCGAGTCTCCCGGAGTGATTTATCGTTACATCGGACAACTTCGAGGGCTGGGAAGTGAATCCATACCTTCTGTCGATACAGAATGTGCGGAGAAGGTAAATTGCGATTCCGAGTCTCCTGGGGTGATTTATCGTTATATCGAACGATTGCTAGGGCTCTGAAGAACGTCCTTAACTTCTTTCGTTGCAGAACGTGCAGAAAAGGTAACTGTCGCGATTCCGAGTCTCCCGGAGTGATTTATCGTTACATCGGACAACTTCGAGGGCTGGGAAGTGAATCCATACCTTCTGTCGATACAGAACGTGCGGAGAAGGTAAATTGCGATTCCGAATCTCCTGGGGTGATTTATCGTTATATCGGACGATTGCGGGGGCTGGGATGTAAATCCGTAGATTCCTTCGATACACAGCATGTGGAAACGTTAAATATCGCGATGCCGAGTCTCCTGTAGCGATTTATCGTTATATCGCACGATTGCGAGGGCTGGGAAGTGAATCCATACCGTCTGTCAATACAGAACGTGCGGAGAAGGTAAATCGCGATTCCGAATCTCCTGGGGTGATTTATTGTTATATCGGACGATTGCGAGGACTGGGAAGTGAATCCATACCTTCTGTCGATACAGAACGTGCGAAGAAGGTAAACATCGAAATTCCGAATCTCCTGGGGTGATTTATCGTTATATCGGACGATTGCGGGGGCTGGGAAGTGAATATTTAGCTTCTTTCGATACACAGCATGTGGATGCGGTAAAAAGCGGGACTCCGGACCTCCTACAGTGATTTATCGTTATATCGAACGACTTCGAGGGCTGGGATGTAAATCTGTAGCTTCCTTCAATACACAGCGTGTGGAAAAAGTAAAAAGCGCGATTCCGCAACTCCTAGAATCATTTATCGTTCTACCCAACGATTGCTAGGGCTGTGAAGTGCATCCTTACCTTCTGTCGATACAGAACGATAGGAAAAGGGAAATATCGCGATCCGAAACCCTTGAATCATTAATCGTTCTATCGAACGATTGCTAGGGCTCTGAAGTGCGTCCTTAACTTCTTTCGTTGCAGAACGTGCAGAAAAGGTAACTATCGCGATTCCGAGTCTCCTGTAGTGATTTATCGTTATATCGGACGACTTCGAGGGTTGGGATGTAAATCCGTAGATTCCTTCGATACACAGCATGTGGAAAAGTTAAATATCGCGATGCCGAGTCTCCTGGAGTGATTTATCATTATATCGGACGATTGCGTGGGCTGGGAAGTGAATACTTAGTTCCTTTCGATACACAGCGTGTGGAAAAGGTCAAAAGCGCGATTCCGCAACTCCTAGAATCATTTATCGTTTTATCCAACGAATGCTAGGGCTGCGAAGTGCATCCTTAACTTCTTTCGTTGCAGAACGTGCAGAAAAGGTAACTATCGCGATTCCGAGTCTCCTGTAGTGATTTATCGTTATATCGCACGATTGCGAGGGCTGGGAAGTCAATCCATACCTTCTGTCGATACAGAATGTGCGGAGAAGGTAAATTGCGATTCCGAGTCTCCTGGGGTGATTTATCGTTATATCGAACGATTGCTAGGGCTCTGAAGAACGTCCTTAACTTCTTTCGTTGCAGAACGTGCAGAAAAGGTAACTGTCGCGATTCCGAGTCTCCCGGAGTGATTTATCGTTACATCGGACAACTTCGAGGGCTGGGAAGTGAATCCATACCTTCTGTCGATACAGAACGTGCGAAGAAGGTAAACATCGAAATTCCGAATCTCCTGGGGTGATTTATCGTTATATCGGACGATTGCGGGGGCTGGGAAGTGAATATTTAGCTTCTTTCGATACACAGCATGTGGATGCGGTAAAAAGCGGGACTCCGGACCTCCTACAGTGATTTATCGTTATATCGAACGACTTCGAGGGCTGGGATGTAAATCTGTAGCTTCCTTCAATACACAGCGTGTGGAAAAAGTAAAAAGCGCGATTCCGCAACTCCTAGAATCATTTATCGTTCTACCCAACGATTGCTAGGGCTGTGAAGTGCATCGTTACCTTCTGTCGATACAGAACGATAGGAAAAGGGAAATATCGCGATCCGAAACCCATGAATCATTAATCGTTCTATCGAACGATTGCTAGGGCTCTGAAGTGCGTCCTTAACTTCTTTCGTTGCAGAACGTGCAGAAAAGGTAACTATCGCGATTCCGAGTCTCCTGTAGTGATTTATCGTTATATCGGACGACTTCGAGGGCTGGGATGTAAATCCGTAGATTCCTCCGATACACAGCATGTGGAAACGTTAAATATCGCGATTCCGAGTCTCCTGTAGTGATTTATCGTTATATCGCCGATTGCGAGGGCTGGGAAGTGAATCCATACCTTCTGTCGATACAGAATGTGCGGAGAAGGTAAATTGCGATGCCGAGTCTCCTGGGGTGATTTATCGTTATATCGAACGATTGCTAGGGCTCTGAAGTACGTCCTTAACTTCTTTCGTTGCATAACGTGCAGAAAAGGTAACTGTCGCGATTCCGAGTCTCCCGGAGTGATTTATCGTTACATCGGACAACTTCGAGGGCTGGGAAGTGAATCCATACCTTCTGTCGATACAGAACGTGCGAAGAAGGTAAACATCGAAATTCCGAATCTCCTGGGGTGATTTATCGTTATATCGGACGATTGCGGGGGCTGGGAAGTGAATATTTAGCTTCTTTCGATACACAGCATGTGGATGCGGTAAAAAGCGGGACTCCGGACCTCCTACAGTGATTTATCGTTATATCGAACGACTTCGAGGGCTGGGATGTAAATCTGTAGCTTCCTTCAATACACAGCGTGTGGAAAAAGTAAAAAGCGCGATTCCGCAACTCCTAGAATCATTTATCGTTCTACCCAACGATTGCTAGGGCTATGAAGTGCATCCTTACCTTCTGTCGATACAGAACGATAGGAAAAGGGAAATATCGCGATCCGAAACCCTTGAATCATTAATCGTTCTATCGAACGATTGCTAGGGCTCTGAAGTGCGTTCATAACTTCTTCCGTTGCAGAACATATAGAAAATGTAACTATCGCGACTCCGAGTCTCCTGGGGTGATTTATCGTTATATCGGACGATTGCGGGGGCTGGGATGTAAATCCGTAGATTCCTCCGATACACAGCATGTGGAAACGTTAAATATCGCGATGCCGAGTCTCCTGTAGCGATTTATCGTTATATCGCACGATTGCGAGGGCTTGGAAGTGAATCCATACCTTCTGTCGATACAGAACGTGCGAAGAAGGTAAACATTGAAATTCCGAATCTCCTGGGGTGATTTATCGTTATATCGGACGATTGCGGGGGCTGGGAAGTGAATATTTAGCTTCTTTCGATACACAGCATGTGGATGCGGTAAAAAGCGGGACTCCGGACCTCCTACAGTGATTTATCGTTATATCGAACGACTTCGAGGGCTGGGATGTAAATCTGTAGCTTCCTTCAATACACAGCGTGTGGAAAAAGTAAAAAGCGCGATTCCGCAACTCCTAGAATCATTTATCGTTCTACCCAACGATTGCTAGGGCTGTGAAGTGCATCCTTACCTTCTGTCGATACAGAACGATAGGAAAAGGGAAATATCGCGATCCGAAACCCTTGAATCATTAATCGTTCTATCGAACGATTGCTAGGGCTCTGAAGTGCGTCCTTAACTTCTTTCGTTGCAGAACGTGCAGAAAAGGTAACTGTCGCGATTCCGAGTCTCCCGGAGTGATTTATCGTTACATCGGACAACTTCGAGGGCTGGGAAGTGAATCCATACCTTCTGTCGATACAGAATGTGCGGAGAAGGTAAATTGCGATTCCGAGTCTCCTGGGGTGATTTATCGTTATATCGAACGATTGCTAGGGCTCTGAAGTACGTCCTTAACTTCTTTCGTTGCAGAACGTGCAGAAAAGGTAACTGTCGCGATTCCGAGTCTCCTGTAGTGATTTATCGTTATATCGCACGATTGCGAGGGCTGGGAAGTGAATCCGTAGCTTCCTGCGATACACAGAGCGTGGAAAAGGTAAAAAGCGCGATTCCGCAACTCCTAGAATCATTTATCGTTCTACCCAACGATTGCTATGGCTGTGAAGTGCATCCTTACCTTCTGTCGATACAGAACGATAGGAAAAGGTAAATATCGCGATCCGAAACCCTTGAATCATTTATCGTTCTATCGAACGATTGCTAGGGCTCTGAAGTGCGTCCTTAACTTCTTTCGTTGCACAACGTGCAGAAAAGGTAACTATCGCGATTCCGAGTCTCCTGTAGTGATTTATCGTTATATCGCACGATTGCGAGGGCTGGGAAGTGAATCCATACCTTCTGTCGATACAGAACGTGCGAAGAAGGTAACCATCGCGATTCCGAATTTCCTTTGGTGATTTATCGTTATATCGGGCGATTGCGGTGGCGGGAACGTGAATATTTAGCTTCTTTCGATACACAGCATGTGGAGAAGGTAAAAAGCGCGATCCGAAAGCCTTGAATCATTTATCGTTCTATCGAACGATTGCTAGGGCTCTGAAGTGCGTTCATAACTTCTTCCGTTGCAGAACATATAGAAAATGTAACTATCGCGACTCCGAGTCTCCTGGGGTGATTTATCGTTATATCGGACGATTGCGGGGGCTGGGATGTAAATCCGTAGATTCCTCCGATACACAGCATGTGGAAACGTTAAATATCGCGATGCCGAGTCTCCTGTAGCGATTTATCGTTATATCGCACGATTGCGAGGGCTTGGAAGTGAATCCATACCTTCTGTCGATACAGAACGTGCGAAGAAGGTAAACATTGAAATTCCGAATCTCCTGGGGTGATTTATCGTTATATCGGACGATTGCGGGGGCTGGGAAGTGAATATTTAGCTTCTTTCGATACACAGCATGTGGATGCGGTAAAAAGCGGGACTCCGGACCTCCTACAGTGATTTATCGTTATATCGAACGACTTCGAGGGCTGGGATGTAAATCTGTAGCTTCCTTCAATACACAGCGTGTGGAAAAAGTAAAAAGCGCGATTCCGCAACTCCTAGAATCATTTATCGTTCTACCCAACGATTGCTAGGGCTGTGAAGTGCATCCTTACCTTCTGTCGATACAGAACGATAGGAAAAGGGAAATATCGCGATCCGAAACCCTTGAATCATTAATCGTTCTATCGAACGATTGCTAGGGCTCTGAAGTGCGTCCTTAACTTCTTTCGTTGCAGAACGTGCAGAAAAGGTAACTGTCGCGATTCCGAGTCTCCCGGAGTGATTTATCGTTACATCGGACAACTTCGAGGGCTGGGAAGTGAATCCATACCTTCTGTCGATACAGAATGTGCGGAGAAGGTAAATTGCGATTCCGAGTCTCCTGGGGTGATTTATCGTTATATCGAACGATTGCTAGGGCTCTGAAGTACGTCCTTAACTTCTTTCGTTGCAGAACGTGCAGAAAAGGTAACTGTCGCGATTCCGAGTCTCCTGTAGTGATTTATCGTTATATCGCACGATTGCGAGGGCTGGGAAGTGAATCCGTAGCTTCCTGCGATACACAGAGCGTGGAAAAGGTAAAAAGCGCGATTCCGCAACTCCTAGAATCATTTATCGTTCTACCCAACGATTGCTATGGCTGTGAAGTGCATCCTTACCTTCTGTCGATACAGAACGATAGGAAAAGGTAAATATCGCGATCCGAAACCCTTGAATCATTTATCGTTCTATCGAACGATTGCTAGGGCTCTGAAGTGCGTCCTTAACTTCTTTCGTTGCACAACGTGCAGAAAAGGTAACTATCGCGATTCCGAGTCTCCTGTAGTGATTTATCGTTATATCGCACGATTGCGAGGGCTGGGAAGTGAATCCATACCTTCTGTCGATACAGAACGTGCGAAGAAGGTAACCATCGCGATTCCGAATTTCCTTTGGTGATTTATCGTTATATCGGGCGATTGCGGTGGCGGGAACGTGAATATTTAGCTTCTTTCGATACACAGCATGTGGAGAAGGTAAAAAGCGCGATCCGAAAGCCTTGAATCATTTATCGTTCTATCGAACGATTGCTAGGGCTCTGAAGTGCGTTCATAACTTCTTCCGTTGCAGAACATATAGAAAATGTAACTATCGCGACTCCGAGTCTCCTGGGGTGATTTATCGTTATATCGGACGATTGCGGGGGCTGGGATGTAAATCCGTAGATTCCTTCGATACACAGCATGTGGAAAAGCTAAATATCGCGATGCCAAGTCTCTTGGAGTGATTTATCATTATATCGAAGATTGCTAGGGCTCTGAAGTACGTCCTTAACTTCTTTCGTTGCAGAACGTGCAGAAAAGGTAACTATCGCGATTCCGAGTCCCCTGTAGTTATTTATCGTTATATTGCACGATTGCGAGGGCTGGGAAGTGAATCCATACCTTCTGTCGATACAGAACGTGCGAAGAAGGTAAACATCGCGATTCCGAATCTCCTGGGGTGATTTTTCGTTATATCGGACGATTGCGGGGGCTGGGATGTAAATCCGTAGCTTCCTCCAATACACAGCATGTGGAAAAGTTAAATATCGCGATGCCGAGTCTCCTGGAGTGATTTATCATTATATCGGACGATTGCGAGGGCTGGGAAGTGAATACTTAGTTCCTTTCGATACACAGCGTGTGGAAAAGGTCAAAAGCGCGATTCCGCAACTCCTAGAATCATTTATCGTTTTATCCAACGAATGCTAGGGCTGCGAAGTGCATCCTTAACTTCTTTCGTTGCAGAACGTGCAGAAAAGGTAACTATCGCGATTCCGAGTCTCCTGTAGTGATTTATCGTTATATCGCACGATTGCGAGGGCTGGGAAGTCAATCCATACCTTCTGTCGATACAGAACGTGCGGAGAAGGTAAATTGCGATTCCGAATCTCCTGGGCTGATTTATCGTTATATCGGACGATTGCGGGGGCTGGGATGTAAATCCGTAGATTCCTTCGATACACAGCATGTGGAAACGTTAAATATCGCGATGCCGAGTCTCCTGTAGCGATTTAACGTTATATCGCACGATTGCGAGGGCTGGGAAGTGAATCCATACCGTCTGTCAATACAGAACGTGCGGAGAAGGTAAATCGCGATTCCGAATCTCCTGGGGTGATTTATCGTTATATCGGACGATTGCGAGGGCTGGGAAGTGAATCCATACCTTCTGTCGATACAGAACGTGCGAAGAAGGTAAACATCGAAATTCCGAATCTCCTGGGGTGATTAATCGTTATATCGGACGATTGCGGGGGCTGGGAAGTGAATATTTAGCTTCTTTCGATACACAGCATGTGGATGCGGTAAAAAGCGGGACTCCGGACCTCCTACAGTGATTTATCGTTATATCGAACGACTTCGAGGGCTGGGATGTAAATCTGTAGCTTCCTTCAATACACAGCGTGTGGAAAAAGTAAAAAGCGCGATTCCGCAACTCCTAGAATCATTTATCGTTCTACCCAACGATTGCTAGGGCTGTGAAGTGCATCCTTACCTTCTGTCGATACAGAACGATAGGAAAAGGGAAATATCGCGATCCGAAACCCTTGAATCATTAATCGTTCTATCGAACGATTGCTAGGGCTCTGAAGTGCGTCCTTAACTTCTTTCGTTGCAGAACGTGCAGAAAAGGTAACTGTCGCGATTCCGAGTCTCCCGGAGTGATTTATCGTTACATCGGACAACTTCGAGGGCTGGGAAGTGAATCCATACCTTCTGTCGATACAGAATGTGCGGAGAAGGTAAATTGCGATTCCGAGTCTCCTGGGGTGATTTATCGTTATATCGAACGATTGCTAGGGCTCTGAAGAACGTCCTTAACTTCTTTCGTTGCAGAACGTGCAGAAAAGGTAACTGTCGCGATTCCGAGTCTCCCGGAGTGATTTATCGTTACATCGGACAACTTCGAGGGCTGGGAAGTGAATCCATACCTTCTGTCGATACAGAACGTGCGGAGAAGGTAAATTGCGATTCCGAATCTCCTGGGGTGATTTATCGTTATATCGGACGATTGCGGGGGCTGGGATGTAAATCCGTAGATTCCTTCGATACACAGCATGTGGAAACGTTAAATATCGCGATGCCGAGTCTCCTGTAGCGATTTATCGTTATATCGCACGATTGCGAGGGCTGGGAAGTGAATCCATACCGTCTGTCAATACAGAACGTGCGGAGAAGGTAAATCGCGATTCCGAATCTCCTGGGGTGATTTATTGTTATATCGGACAATTGCGAGGGCTGGGATGTAAATCCGTAGCTTCCTCCAATACACAGCATGTGGAAAAGTTAAATATCGCGATGCCGAGTCTCCTGGAGTGATTTATCATTATATCGGACGATTGCGAGGGCTGGGAAGTGAATACTTAGTTCCTTTCGATACACAGCGTGTGGAAAAGGTCAAAAGCGCGATTCCGCAACTCCTAGAATCATTTATCGTTTTATCCAACGAATGCTAGGGCTGCGAAGTGCATCCTTAACTTCTTTCGTTGCAGAACGTGCAGAAAAGGTAACTATCGCGATTCCGAGTCTCCTGTAGTGATTTATCGTTATATCGGACGACTTCGAGGGTTGGGATGTAAATCCGTAGATTCCTTCGATACACAGCATGTGGAAAAGTTAAATATCGCGATGCCGAGTCTCCTGGAGTGATTTATCATTATATCGGACGATTGCGTGGGCTGGGAAGTGAATACTTAGTTCCTTTCGATACACAGCGTGTGGAAAAGGTCAAAAGCGCGATTCCGCAACTCCTAGAATCATTTATCGTTTTATCCAACGAATGCTAGGGCTGCGAAGTGCATCCTTAACTTCTTTCGTTGCAGAACGTGCAGAAAAGGTAACTATCGCGATTCCGAGTCTCCTGTAGTGATTTATCGTTATATCGCACGATTGCGAGGGCTGGGAAGTCAATCCATACCTTCTGTCGATACAGAATGTGCGGAGAAGGTAAATTGCGATTCCGAGTCTCCTGGGGTGATTTATCGTTATATCGAACGATTGCTAGGGCTCTGAAGAACGTCCTTAACTTCTTTCGTTGCAGAACGTGCAGAAAAGGTAACTGTCGCGATTCCGAGTCTCCCGGAGTGATTTATCGTTACATCGGACAACTTCGAGGGCTGGGAAGTGAATCCATACCTTCTGTCGATACAGAACGTGCGAAGAAGGTAAACATCGAAATTCCGAATCTCCTGGGGTGATTTATCGTTATATCGGACGATTGCGGGGGCTGGGAAGTGAATATTTAGCTTCTTTCGATACACAGCATGTGGATGCGGTAAAAAGCGGGACTCCGGACCTCCTACAGTGATTTATCGTTATATCGAACGACTTCGAGGGCTGGGATGTAAATCTGTAGCTTCCTTCAATACACAGCGTGTGGAAAAAGTAAAAAGCGCGATTCCGCAACTCCTAGAATCATTTATCGTTCTACCCAACGATTGCTAGGGCTGTGAAGTGCATCGTTACCTTCTGTCGATACAGAACGATAGGAAAAGGGAAATATCGCGATCCGAAACCCATGAATCATTAATCGTTCTATCGAACGATTGCTAGGGCTCTGAAGTGCGTCCTTAACTTCTTTCGTTGCAGAACGTGCAGAAAAGGTAACTATCGCGATTCCGAGTCTCCTGTAGTGATTTATCGTTATATCGGACGACTTCGAGGGCTGGGATGTAAATCCGTAGATTCCTCCGATACACAGCATGTGGAAACGTTAAATATCGCGATTCCGAGTCTCCTGTAGTGATTTATCGTTATATCGCCGATTGCGAGGGCTGGGAAGTGAATCCATACCTTCTGTCGATACAGAATGTGCGGAGAAGGTAAATTGCGATTCCGAGTCTCCTGGGGTGATTTATCGTTATATCGAACGATTGCTAGGGCTCTGAAGTACGTCCTTAACTTCTTTCGTTGCATAACGTGCAGAAAAGGTAACTGTCGCGATTCCGAGTCTCCCGGAGTGATTTATCGTTACATCGGACAACTTCGAGGGCTGGGAAGTGAATCCATACCTTCTGTCGATACAGAACGTGCGAAGAAGGTAAACATCGAAATTCCGAATCTCCTGGGGTGATTTATCGTTATATCGGACGATTGCGGGGGCTGGGAAGTGAATATTTAGCTTCTTTCGATACACAGCATGTGGATGCGGTAAAAAGCGGGACTCCGGACCTCCTACAGTGATTTATCGTTATATCGAACGACTTCGAGGGCTGGGATGTAAATCTGTAGCTTCCTTCAATACACAGCGTGTGGAAAAAGTAAAAAGCGCGATTCCGCAACTCCTAGAATCATTTATCGTTCTACCCAACGATTGCTAGGGCTATGAAGTGCATCCTTACCTTCTGTCGATACAGAACGATAGGAAAAGGGAAATATCGCGATCCGAAACCCTTGAATCATTAATCGTTCTATCGAACGATTGCTAGGGCTCTGAAGTGCGTTCATAACTTCTTCCGTTGCAGAACATATAGAAAATGTAACTATCGCGACTCCGAGTCTCCTGGGGTGATTTATCGTTATATCGGACGATTGCGGGGGCTGGGATGTAAATCCGTAGATTCCTCCGATACACAGCATGTGGAAACGTTAAATATCGCGATGCCGAGTCTCCTGTAGCGATTTATCGTTATATCGCACGATTGCGAGGGCTGGGAAGTGAATCCATACCTTCTGTCGATACAGAACGTGCGAAGAAGGTAAACATTGAAATTCCGAATCTCCTGGGGTGATTTATCGTTATATCGGACGATTGCGGGGGCTGGGAAGTGAATATTTAGCTTCTTTCGATACACAGCATGTGGATGCGGTAAAAAGCGGGACTCCGGACCTCCTACAGTGATTTATCGTTATATCGAACGACTTCGAGGGCTGGGATGTAAATCTGTAGCTTCCTTCAATACACAGCGTGTGGAAAAAGTAAAAAGCGCGATTCCGCAACTCCTAGAATCATTTATCGTTCTACCCAACGATTGCTAGGGCTGTGAAGTGCATCCTTACCTTCTGTCGATACAGAACGATAGGAAAAGGGAAATATCGCGATCCGAAACCCTTGAATCATTAATCGTTCTATCGAACGATTGCTAGGGCTCTGAAGTGCGTCCTTAACTTCTTTCGTTGCAGAACGTGCAGAAAAGGTAACTGTCGCGATTCCGAGTCTCCCGGAGTGATTTATCGTTACATCGGACAACTTCGAGGGCTGGGAAGTGAATCCATACCTTCTGTCGATACAGAATGTGCGGAGAAGGTAAATTGCGATTCCGAGTCTCCTGGGGTGATTTATCGTTATATCGAACGATTGCTAGGGCTCTGAAGTACGTCCTTAACTTCTTTCGTTGCAGAACGTGCAGAAAAGGTAACTGTCGCGATTCCGAGTCTCCTGTAGTGATTTATCGTTATATCGCACGATTGCGAGGGCTGGG
Source organism: Nomada goodeniana (assembly GCA_963969485.1). Lineage (NCBI taxonomy): Eukaryota > Metazoa > Arthropoda > Insecta > Hymenoptera > Apidae > Nomada > Nomada goodeniana. The sequence continues at coordinate 13,640,234 of OZ018301.1, read as the reverse complement.
AAGTGAATCCGTAGCTTCCTGCGATACACAGAGCGTGGAAAAGGTAAAAAGCGCGATTCCGCAACTCCTAGAATCATTTATCGTTCTACCCAACGATTGCTATGGCTGTGAAGTGCATCCTTACCTTCTGTCGATACAGAACGATAGGAAAAGGTAAATATCGCGATCCGAAACCCTTGAATCATTTATCGTTCTATCGAACGATTGCTAGGGCTCTGAAGTGCGTCCTTAACTTCTTTCGTTGCAGAACGTGCAGAAAAGGTAACTATCGCGATTCCGAGTCTCCTGTAGTGATTTATCGTTATATCGCACGATTGCGAGGGCTGGGAAGTGAATCCATACCTTCTGTCGATACAGAACGTGCGAAGAAGGTAACCATCGCGATTCCGAATTTCCTTTGGTGATTTATCGTTATATCGGGCGATTGCGGTGGCGGGAACGTGAATATTTAGCTTCTTTCGATACACAGCATGTGGAGAAGGTAAAAAGCGCGATCCGAAAGCCTTGAATCATTTATCGTTCTATCGAACGATTGCTAGGGCTCTGAAGTGCGTTCATAACTTCTTCCGTTGCAGAACATATAGAAAATGTAACTATCGCGACTCCGAGTCTCCTGGGGTGATTTATCGTTATATCGGACGATTGCGGGGGCTGGGATGTAAATCCGTAGATTCCTTCGATACACAGCATGTGGAAAAGCTAAATATCGCGATGCCAAGTCTCTTGGAGTGATTTATCATTATATCGAAGATTGCTAGGGCTCTGAAGTACGTCCTTAACTTCTTTCGTTGCAGAACGTGCAGAAAAGGTAACTATCGCGATTCCGAGTCCCCTGTAGTTATTTATCGTTATATTGCACGATTGCGAGGGCTGGGAAGTGAATCCATACCTTCTGTCGATACAGAACGTGCGAAGAAGGTAAACATCGCGATTCCGAATCTCCTGGGGTAATTTTTCGTTATATCGGACGATTGCGGGGGCTGGGATGTAAATCCGTAGCTTCCTCCAATACACAGCATGTGGAAAAGTTAAATATCGCGATGCCGAGTCTCCTGGAGTGATTTATCATTATATCGGACGATTGCGAGGGCTGGGAAGTGAATACTTAGTTCCTTTCGATACACAGCGTGTGGAAAAGGTCAAAAGCGCGATTCCGCAACTCCTAGAATCATTTATCGTTTTATCCAACGAATGCTAGGGCTGCGAAGTGCATCCTTAACTTCTTTCGTTGCAGAACGTGCAGAAAAGGTAACTATCGCGATTCCGAGTCTCCTGTAGTGATTTATCGTTATATCGCACGATTGCGAGGGCTGGGAAGTCAATCCATACCTTCTGTCGATACAGAACGTGCGGAGAAGGTAAATTGCGATTCCGAATCTCCTGGGGTGATTTATCGTTATATCGGACGATTGCGGGGGCTGGGATGTAAATCCGTAGATTCCTTCGATACACAGCATGTGGAAACGTTAAATATCGCGATGCCGAGTCTCCTGTAGCGATTTAACGTTATATCGCACGATTGCGAGGGCTGGGAAGTGAATCCATACCGTCTGTCAATACAGAACGTGCGGAGAAGGTAAATCGCGATTCCGAATCTCCTGGGGTGATTTATCGTTATATCGGACGATTGCGAGGGCTGGGAAGTGAATCCATACCTTCTGTCGATACAGAACGTGCGAAGAAGGTAAACATCGAAATTCCGAATCTCCTGGGGTGATTAATCGTTATATCGGACGATTGCGGGGGCTGGGAAGTGAATATTTAGCTTCTTTCGATACACAGCATGTGGATGCGGTAAAAAGCGGGACTCCGGACCTCCTACAGTGATTTATCGTTATATCGAACGACTTCGAGGGCTGGGATGTAAATCTGTAGCTTCCTTCAATACACAGCGTGTGGAAAAAGTAAAAAGCGCGATTCCGCAACTCCTAGAATCATTTATCGTTCTACCCAACGATTGCTAGGGCTGTGAAGTGCATCCTTACCTTCTGTCGATACAGAACGATAGGAAAAGGGAAATATCGCGATCCGAAACCCTTGAATCATTAATCGTTCTATCGAACGATTGCTAGGGCTCTGAAGTGCGTCCTTAACTTCTTTCGTTGCAGAACGTGCAGAAAAGGTAACTGTCGCGATTCCGAGTCTCCCGGAGTGATTTATCGTTACATCGGACAACTTCGAGGGCTGGGAAGTGAATCCATACCTTCTGTCGATACAGAATGTGCGGAGAAGGTAAATTGCGATTCCGAGTCTCCTGGGGTGATTTATCGTTATATCGAACGATTGCTAGGGCTCTGAAGAACGTCCTTAACTTCTTTCGTTGCAGAACGTGCAGAAAAGGTAACTGTCGCGATTCCGAGTCTCCCGGAGTGATTTATCGTTACATCGGACAACTTCGAGGGCTGGGAAGTGAATCCATACCTTCTGTCGATACAGAACGTGCGGAGAAGGTAAATTGCGATTCCGAATCTCCTGGGGTGATTTATCGTTATATCGGACGATTGCGGGGGCTGGGATGTAAATCCGTAGATTCCTTCGATACACAGCATGTGGAAACGTTAAATATCGCGATGCCGAGTCTCCTGTAGCGATTTATCGTTATATCGCACGATTGCGAGGGCTGGGAAGTGAATCCATACCGTCTGTCAATACAGAACGTGCGGAGAAGGTAAATCGCGATTCCGAATCTCCTGGGGTGATTTATTGTTATATCGGACGATTGCGAGGGCTGGGAAGTGAATCCATACCTTCTGTCGATACAGAACGTGCGAAGAAGGTAAACATCGAAATTCCGAATCTCCTGGGGTGATTTATCGTTATATCGGACGATTGCGGGGGCTGGGAAGTGAATATTTAGCTTCTTTCGATACACAGCATGTGGATGCGGTAAAAAGCGGGACTCCGGACCTCCTACAGTGATTTATCGTTATATCGAACGACTTCGAGGGCTGGGATGTAAATCTGTAGCTTCCTTCAATACACAGCGTGTGGAAAAAGTAAAAAGCGCGATTCCGCAACTCCTAGAATCATTTATCGTTCTACCCAACGATTGCTAGGGCTGTGAAGTGCATCCTTACCTTCTGTCGATACAGAACGATAGGAAAAGGGAAATATCGCGATCCGAAACCCTTGAATCATTAATCGTTCTATCGAACGATTGCTAGGGCTCTGAAGTGCGTCCTTAACTTCTTTCGTTGCAGAACGTGCAGAAAAGGTAACTATCGCGATTCCGAGTCTCCTGTAGTGATTTATCGTTATATCGGACGACTTCGAGGGTTGGGATGTAAATCCGTAGATTCCTTCGATACACAGCATGTGGAAAAGTTAAATATCGCGATGCCGAGTCTCCTGGAGTGATTTATCGTTATATCGCCGATTGCGAGGGCTGGGAAGTGAATCCATACCTTCTGTCGATACAGAATGTGCGGAGAAGGTAAATTGCGATTCCGAGTCTCCTGGGGTGATTTATCGTTATATCGAACGATTGCTAGGGCTCTGAAGTACGTCCTTAACTTCTTTCGTTGCAGAACGTGCAGAAAAGGTAACTGTCGCGATTCCGAGTCTCCTGTAGTGATTTATCGTTATATCGCACGATTGCGAGGGCTGGGAAGTGAATCCGTAGCTTCCTGCGATACACAGAGCGTGGAAAAGGTAAAAAGCGCGATTCCGCAACTCCTAGAATCATTTATCGTTCTACCCAACGATTGCTATGGCTGTGAAGTGCGTCCTTAACTTCTTTCGTTGCAGAACGTGCAGAAAAGGTAACTATCGCGATTCCGAGTCTCCTGTAGTGATTTATCGTTATATCGCACGATTGCGAGGGCTGGGAAGTGAATCCATACCTTCTGTCGATACAGAACGTGCGAAGAAGGTAACCATCGCGATTCCGAATTTCCTTTGGTGATTTATCGTTATATCGGGCGATTGCGGGGGCGGGAACGTGAATATTTAGCTTCTTTCGATACACAGCATGTGGAGAAGGTAAAAAGCGCGATCCGAAAGCCTTGAATCATTTATCGTTCTATCGAACGATTGCTAGGGCTCTGAAGTGCGTTCATAACTTCTTCCGTTGCAGAACATATAGAAAATGTAACTATCGCGACTCCGAGTCTCCTGGGGTGATTTATCGTTATATCGGACGATTGCGGGGGCTGGGATGTAAATCCGTAGATTCCTTCGATACACAGCGTGTGGAAAAAGTAAAAAGCGCGATTCCGCAACTCCTCGAATCATTTATCGTTCTACCCAACGATTGCTAGGGCTGTGAAGTGCATCGTTACCTTCTGTCGATACAGAACGATAGGAAAAGGGAAATATCGCGATCCGAAACCCATGAATCATTAATCGTTCTATCGAACGATTGCTAGGGCTCTGAAGTGCGTCCTTAACTTCTTTCGTTGCAGAACGTGCAGAAAAGGTAACTATCGCGATTCCGAGTCTCCTGTAGTGATTTATCGTTATATCGCACGATTGCGAGGGCTGGGAAGTGAATCCATACCGTCTGTCAATACAGAACGTGCGGAGAAGGTAAATCGCGATTCCGAATCTCCTGGGGTGATTTATCGTTATATCGGACGATTGCGAGGGCTGGGAAGTGAATCCATACCTTCTGTCGATACAGAACGTGCGAAGAAGGTAAACATCGAAATTCCGAATCTCCTGGGGTGATTAATCGTTATATCGGACGATTGCGGGGGCTGGGAAGTGAATATTTAGCTTCTTTCGATACACAGCATGTGGATGCGGTAAAAAGCGGGACTCCGGACCTCCTACAGTGATTTATCGTTATATCGAACGACTTCGAGGGCTGGGATGTAAATCTGTAGCTTCCTTCAATACACAGCGTGTGGAAAAAGTAAAAAGCGCGATTCCGCAACTCCTAGAATCATTTATCGTTCTACCCAACGATTGCTAGGGCTGTGAAGTGCATCCTTACCTTCTGTCGATACAGAACGATAGGAAAAGGGAAATATCGCGATCCGAAACCCTTGAATCATTAATCGTTCTATCGAACGATTGCTAGGGCTCTGAAGTGCGTCCTTAACTTCTTTCGTTGCAGAACGTGCAGAAAAGGTAACTGTCGCGATTCCGAGTCTCCCGGAGTGATTTATCGTTACATCGGACAACTTCGAGGGCTGGGAAGTGAATCCATACCTTCTGTCGATACAGAATGTGCGGAGAAGGTAAATTGCGATTCCGAGTCTCCTGGGGTGATTTATCGTTATATCGAACGATTGCTAGGGCTCTGAAGAACGTCCTTAACTTCTTTCGTTGCAGAACGTGCAGAAAAGGTAACTGTCGCGATTCCGAGTCTCCCGGAGTGATTTATCGTTACATCGGACAACTTCGAGGGCTGGGAAGTGAATCCATACCTTCTGTCGATTCAGAACGTGCGAAGAAGGTAAACATCGAAATTCCGAATCTCCTGGGGTGGTTTATCGTTATATCGGACGATTGCGGGGGCTGGGAAGTGAATATTTAGCTTCTTTCGATACACAGCATGTGGATGCGGTAAAAAGCGGGACTCCGGACCTCCTACAGTGATTTATCGTTATATCGAACGACTTCGAGGGCTGGGATGTAAATCTGTAGCTTCCTTCAATACACAGCGTGTGGAAAAAGTAAAAAGCGCGATTCCGCAACTCCTAGAATCATTTATCGTTCTACCCAACGATTGCTAGGGCTGTGAAGTGCATCCTTACCTTCTGTCGATACAGAACGATAGGAAAAGGGAAATATCGCGATCCGAAACCCTTGAATCATTAATCGTTCTATCGAACGATTGCTAGGGCTCTGAAGTGCGTCCTTAACTTCTTTCGTTGCAGAACGTGCAGAAAAGGTAACTGTCGCGATTCCGAGTCTCCCGGAGTGATTTATCGTTACATCGGACAACTTCGAGGGCTGGGAAGTGAATCCATACCTTCTGTCGATACAGAATGTGCGGAGAAGGTAAATTGCGATTCCGAGTCTCCTGGGGTGATTTATCGTTATATCGAACGATTGCTAGGGCTCTGAAGAACGTCCTTAACTTCTTTCGTTGCAGAACGTGCAGAAAAGGTAACTGTCGCGATTCCGAGTCTCCCGGAGTGATTTATCGTTACATCGGACAACTTCGAGGGCTGGGAAGTGAATCCATACCTTCTGTCGATACAGAACGTGCGGAGAAGGTAAATTGCGATTCCGAATCTCCTGGGGTGATTTATCGTTATATCGGACGATTGCGGGGGCTGGGATGTAAATCCGTAGATTCCTTCGATACACAGCATGTGGAAACGTTAAATATCGCGATGCCGAGTCTCCTGTAGCGATTTATCGTTATATCGCACGATTGCGAGGGCTGGGAAGTGAATCCATACCGTCTGTCAATACAGAACGTGCGGAGAAGGTAAATCGCGATTCCGAATCTCCTGGGGTGATTTATTGTTATATCGGACGATTGCGAGGGCTGGGAAGTGAATCCATACCTTCTGTCGATACAGAACGTGCGAAGAAGGTAAACATCGAAATTCCGAATCTCCTGGGGTGATTTATCGTTATATCGGACGATTGCGGGGGCTGGGAAGTGAATATTTAGCTTCTTTCGATACACAGCATGTGGATGCGGTAAAAAGCGGGACTCCGGACCTCCTACAGTGATTTATCGTTATATCGAACGACTTCGAGGGCTGGGATGTAAATCTGTAGCTTCCTTCAATACACAGCGTGTGGAAAAAGTAAAAAGCGCGATTCCGCAACTCCTAGAATCATTTATCGTTCTACCCAACGATTGCTAGGGCTGTGAAGTGCATCCTTACCTTCTGTCGATACAGAACGATAGGAAAAGGGAAATATCGCGATCCGAAACCCTTGAATCATTAATCGTTCTATCGAACGATTGCTAGGGCTCTGAAGTGCGTCCTTAACTTCTTTCGTTGCAGAACGTGCAGAAAAGGTAACTATCGCGATTCCGAGTCTCCTGTAGTGATTTATCGTTATATCGGACGACTTCGAGGGTTGGGATGTAAATCCGTAGATTCCTTCGATACACAGCATGTGGAAAAGTTAAATATCGCGATGCCGAGTCTCCTGGAGTGATTTATCGTTATATCGCCGATTGCGAGGGCTGGGAAGTGAATCCATACCTTCTGTCGATACAGAATGTGCGGAGAAGGTAAATTGCGATTCCGAGTCTCCTGGGGTGATTTATCGTTATATCGAACGATTGCTAGGGCTCTGAAGTACGTCCTTAACTTCTTTCGTTGCAGAACGTGCAGAAAAGGTAACTGTCGCGATTCCGAGTCTCCTGTAATGATTTATCGTTATATCGCACGATTGCGAGGGCTGGGAAGTGAATCCGTAGCTTCCTGCGATACACAGAGCGTGGAAAAGGTAAAAAGCGCGATTCCGCAACTCCTAGAATCATTTATCGTTCTACCCAACGATTGCTATGGCTGTGAAGTGCGTCCTTAACTTCTTTCGTTGCAGAACGTGCAGAAAAGGTAACTATCGCGATTCCGAGTCTCCTGTAGTGATTTATCGTTATATCGCACGATTGCGAGGGCTGGGAAGTGAATCCATACCTTCTGTCGATACAGAACGTGCGAAGAAGGTAACCATCGCGATTCCGAATTTCCTTTGGTGATTTATCGTTATATCGGGCGATTGCGGGGGCGGGAACGTGAATATTTAGCTTCTTTCGATACACAGCATGTGGAGAAGGTAAAAAGCGCGATCCGAAAGCCTTGAATCATTTATCGTTCTATCGAACGATTGCTAGGGCTCTGAAGTGCGTTCATAACTTCTTCCGTTGCAGAACATATAGAAAATGTAACTATCGCGACTCCGAGTCTCCTGGGGTGATTTATCGTTATATCGGACGATTGCGGGGGCTGGGATGTAAATCCGTAGATTCCTTCGATACACAGCGTGTGGAAAAAGTAAAAAGCGCGATTCCGCAACTCCTCGAATCATTTATCGTTCTACCCAACGATTGCTAGGGCTGTGAAGTGCATCGTTACCTTCTGTCGATACAGAACGATAGGAAAAGGGAAATATCGCGATCCGAAACCCATGAATCATTAATCGTTCTATCGAACGATTGCTAGGGCTCTGAAGTGCGTCCTTAACTTCTTTCGTTGCAGAACGTGCAGAAAAGGTAACTATCGCGATTCCGAGTCTCCTGTAGTGATTTATCGTTATATCGGACAACTTCGAGGGCTGGGAAGTGAATCCATACCTTCTGTCGATACAGAATGTGCGGAGAAGGTAAATTGCGATTCCGAGTCTCCTGGGGTGATTTATCGTTATATCGAACGATTGCTAGGGCTCTGAAGAACGTCCTTAACTTCTTTCGTTGCAGAACGTGCAGAAAAGGTAACTGTCGCGATTCCGAGTCTCCCGGAGTGATTTATCGTTACATCGGACAACTTCGAGGGCTGGGAAGTGAATCCATACCTTCTGTCGATACAGAACGTGCGGAGAAGGTAAATTGCGATTCCGAATCTCCTGGGGTGATTTATCGTTATATCGGACGATTGCGGGGGCTGGGATGTAAATCCGTAGATTCCTTCGATACACAGCATGTGGAAACGTTAAATATCGCGATGCCGAGTCTCCTGTAGCGATTTATCGTTATATCGCACGATTGCGAGGGCTGGGAAGTGAATCCATACCGTCTGTCAATACAGAACGTGCGGAGAAGGTAAATCGCGATTCCGAATCTCCTGGGGTGATTTATTGTTATATCGGACGATTGCGAGGGCTGGGAAGTGAATCCATACCTTCTGTCGATACAGAACGTGCGAAGAAGGTAAACATCGAAATTCCGAATCTCCTGGGGTGATTTATCGTTATATCGGACGATTGCGGGGGCTGGGAAGTGAATATTTAGCTTCTTTCGATACACAGCATGTGGATGCGGTAAAAAGCGGGACTCCGGACCTCCTACAGTGATTTATCGTTATATCGAACGACTTCGAGGGCTGGGATGTAAATCTGTAGCTTCCTTCAATACACAGCGTGTGGAAAAAGTAAAAAGCGCGATTCCGCAACTCCTAGAATCATTTATCGTTCTACCCAACGATTGCTAGGGCTGTGAAGTGCATCCTTACCTTCTGTCGATACAGAACGATAGGAAAAGGGAAATATCGCGATCCGAAACCCTTGAATCATTAATCGTTCTATCGAACGATTGCTAGGGCTCTGAAGTGCGTCCTTAACTTCTTTCGTTGCAGAACGTGCAGAAAAGGTAACTATCGCGATTCCGAGTCTCCTGTAGTGATTTATCGTTATATCGGACGACTTCGAGGGTTGGGATGTAAATCCGTAGATTCCTTCGATACACAGCATGTGGAAAAGTTAAATATCGCGATGCCGAGTCTCCTGGAGTGATTTATCGTTATATCGCCGATTGCGAGGGCTGGGAAGTGAATCCATACCTTCTGTCGATACAGAATGTGCGGAGAAGGTAAATTGCGATTCCGAGTCTCCTGGGGTGATTTATCGTTATATCGAACGATTGCTAGGGCTCTGAAGTACGTCCTTAACTTCTTTCGTTGCAGAACGTGCAGAAAAGGTAACTGTCGCGATTCCGAGTCTCCTGTAATGATTTATCGTTATATCGCACGATTGCGAGGGCTGGGAAGTGAATCCGTAGCTTCCTGCGATACACAGAGCGTGGAAAAGGTAAAAAGCGCGATTCCGCAACTCCTAGAATCATTTATCGTTCTACCCAACGATTGCTATGGCTGTGAAGTGCGTCCTTAACTTCTTTCGTTGCAGAACGTGCAGAAAAGGTAACTATCGCGATTCCGAGTCTCCTGTAGTGATTTATCGTTATATCGCACGATTGCGAGGGCTGGGAAGTGAATCCATACCTTCTGTCGATACAGAACGTGCGAAGAAGGTAACCATCGCGATTCCGAATTTCCTTTGGTGATTTATCGTTATATCGGGCGATTGCGGGGGCGGGAACGTGAATATTTAGCTTCTTTCGATACACAGCATGTGGAGAAGGTAAAAAGCGCGATCCGAAAGCCTTGAATCATTTATCGTTCTATCGAACGATTGCTAGGGCTCTGAAGTGCGTTCATAACTTCTTCCGTTGCAGAACATATAGAAAATGTAACTATCGCGACTCCGAGTCTCCTGGGGTGATTTATCGTTATATCGGACGATTGCGGGGGCTGGGATGTAAATCCGTAGATTCCTTCGATACACAGCGTGTGGAAAAAGTAAAAAGCGCGATTCCGCAACTCCTCGAATCATTTATCGTTCTACCCAACGATTGCTAGGGCTGTGAAGTGCATCGTTACCTTCTGTCGATACAGAACGATAGGAAAAGGGAAATATCGCGATCCGAAACCCATGAATCATTAATCGTTCTATCGAACGATTGCTAGGGCTCTGAAGTGCGTCCTTAACTTCTTTCGTTGCAGAACGTGCAGAAAAGGTAACTATCGCGATTCCGAGTCTCCTGTAGTGATTTATCGTTATATCGCACGATTGCGAGGGCTGGGAAGTGAATCCATACCGTCTGTCAATACAGAACGTGCGGAGAAGGTAAATCGCGATTCCGAATCTCCTGGGGTGATTTATCGTTATATCGGACGATTGCGAGGGCTGGGAAGTGAATCCATACCTTCTGTCGATACAGAACGTGCGAAGAAGGTAAACATCGAAATTCCGAATCTCCTGGGGTGATTAATCGTTATATCGGACGATTGCGGGGGCTGGGAAGTGAATATTTAGCTTCTTTCGATACACAGCATGTGGATGCGGTAAAAAGCGGGACTCCGGACCTCCTACAGTGATTTATCGTTATATCGAACGACTTCGAGGGCTGGGATGTAAATCTGTAGCTTCCTTCAATACACAGCGTGTGGAAAAAGTAAAAAGCGCGATTCCGCAACTCCTAGAATCATTTATCGTTCTACCCAACGATTGCTAGGGCTGTGAAGTGCATCCTTACCTTCTGTCGATACAGAACGATAGGAAAAGGGAAATATCGCGATCCGAAACCCTTGAATCATTAATCGTTCTATCGAACGATTGCTAGGGCTCTGAAGTGCGTCCTTAACTTCTTTCGTTGCAGAACGTGCAGAAAAGGTAACTGTCGCGATTCCGAGTCTCCCGGAGTGATTTATCGTTACATCGGACAACTTCGAGGGCTGGGAAGTGAATCCATACCTTCTGTCGATACAGAATGTGCGGAGAAGGTAAATTGCGATTCCGAGTCTACTGGGGTGATTTATCGTTATATCGAACGATTGCTAGGGCTCTGAAGAACGTCCTTAACTTCTTTCGTTGCAGAACGTGCAGAAAAGGTAACTGTCGCGATTCCGAGTCTCCCGGAGTGATTTATCGTTATATCGGACGATTGCGAGGGCTGGGAAGTGAATCCATACCTTCTGTCGATACAGAACGTGCGAAGAAGGTAAACATCGAAATTCCGAATCTCCTGGGGTGATTAATCGTTATATCGGACGATTGCGGGGGCTGGGAAGTGAATATTTAGCTTCTTTCGATACACAGCATGTGGATGCGGTAAAAAGCGGGACTCCGGACCTCCTACAGTGATTTATCGTTATATCGAACGACTTCGAGGGCTGGGATGTAAATCTGTAGCTTCCTTCAATACACAGCGTGTGGAAAAAGTAAAAAGCGCGATTCCGCAACTCCTAGAATCATTTATCGTTCTACCCAACGATTGCTAGGGCTGTGAAGTGCATCCTTACCTTCTGTCGATACAGAACGATAGGAAAAGGGAAATATCGCGATCCGAAACCCTTGAATCATTAATCGTTCTATCGAACGATTGCTAGGGCTCTGAAGTGCGTCCTTAACTTCTTTCGTTGCAGAACGTGCAGAAAAGGTAACTGTCGCGATTCCGAGTCTCCCGGAGTGATTTATCGTTACATCGGACAACTTCGAGGGCTGGGAAGTGAATCCATACCTTCTGTCGATACAGAATGTGCGGAGAAGGTAAATTGCGATTCCGAGTCTCCTGGGGTGATTTATCGTTATATCGAACGATTGCTAGGGCTCTGAAGAACGTCCTTAACTTCTTTCGTTGCAGAACGTGCAGAAAAGGTAACTGTCGCGATTCCGAGTCTCCCGGAGTGATTTATCGTTACATCGGACAACTTCGAGGGCTGGGAAGTGAATCCATACCTTCTGTCGATACAGAACGTGCGAAGAAGGTAAACATCGAAATTCCGAATCTCCTGGGGTGATTTATCGTTATATCGGACGATTGCGGGGGCTGGGAAGTGAATATTTAGCTTCTTTCGATACACAGCATGTGGATGCGGTAAAAAGCGGGACTCCGGACCTCCTACAGTGATTTATCGTTATATCGAACGACTTCGAGGGCTGGGATGTAAATCTGTAGCTTCCTTCAATACACAGCGTGTGGAAAAAGTAAAAAGCGCGATTCCGCAACTCCTAGAATCATTTATCGTTCTACCCAACGATTGCTAGGGCTGTGAAGTGCATCGTTACCTTCTGTCGATACAGAACGATAGGAAAAGGGAAATATCGCGATCCGAAACCCATGAATCATTAATCGTTCTATCGAACGATTGCTAGGGCTCTGAAGTGCGTCCTTAACTTCTTTCGTTGCAGAACGTGCAGAAAAGGTAACTATCGCGATTCCGAGTCTCCTGTAGTGATTTATCGTTATATCGGACGACTTCGAGGGCTGGGAGGTAAATCCGTAGATTCCTCCGATACACAGCATGTGGAAACGTTAAATATCGCGATTCCGAGTCTCCTGTAGTGATTTATCGTTATATCGCCGATTGCGAGGGCTGGGAAGTGAATCCATACCTTCTGTCGATACAGAATGTGCGGAGAAGGTAAATTGCGATTCCGAGTCTCCTGGGGTGATTTATCGTTATATCGAACGATTGCTAGGGCTCTGAAGTACGTTCTTAACTTCTTTCGTTGCATAACGTGCAGAAAAGGTAACTGTCGCGATTCCGAGTCTCCCGGAGTGATTTATCGTTACATCGGACAACTTCGAGGGCTGGGAAGTGAATCCATACCTTCTGTCGATACAGAACGTGCGAAGAAGGTAAACATCGAAATTCCGAATCTCCTGGGGTGATTTATCGTTATATCGGACGATTGCGGGGGCTGGGAAGTGAATATTTAGCTTCTTTCGATACACAGCATGTGGATGCGGTAAAAAGCGGGACTCCGGACCTCCTACAGTGATTTATCGTTATATCGAACGACTTCGAGGGCTGGGATGTAAATCTGTAGCTTCCTTCAATACACAGCGTGTGGAAAAAGTAAAAAGCGCGATTCCGCAACTCCTAGAATCATTTATCGTTCTACCCAACGATTGCTATGGCTGTGAAGTGCATCCTTACCTTCTGTCGATACAGAACGATAGGAAAAGGTAAATATCGCGATCCGAAACCCTTGAATCATTAATCGTTCTATCGAACGATTGCTAGGGCTCTGAAGTGCGTTCATAACTTCTTTCGTTGCAGAACGTGCAGAAAAGGTAACTATCGCGATTCCGAGTCTCCTGTAGTGATTTATCGTTATATCGCACGATTGCGAGGGCTGGGAAGTGAATCCATACCTTCTGTCGATACAGAACGTGCGAAGAAGGTAACCATCGCGATTCCGAATTTCCTTTGGTGATTTATCGTTATATCGGGCGATTGCGGTGGCGGGAACGTGAATATTTAGCTTCTTTCGATACACAGCATGTGGAGAAGGTAAAAAGCGCGATCCGAAAGCCTTGAATCATTTATCGTTCTATCGAACGATTGCTAGGGCTCTGAAGTGCGTTCATAACTTCTTCCGTTGCAGAACATATAGAAAATGTAACTATCGCGACTCCGAGTCTCCTGGGGTGATTTATCGTTATATCGGACGATTGCGGGGGCTGGGATGTAAATCCGTAGATTCCTTCGATACACAGCATGTGGAAAAGCTAAATATCGCGATGCCAAGTCTCTTGGAGTGATTTATCATTATATCGAAGATTGCTAGGGCTCTGAAGTACGTCCTTAACTTCTTTCGTTGCAGAACGTGCAGAAAAGGTAACTATCGCGATTCCGAGTCCCCTGTAGTTATTTATCGTTATATTGCACGATTGCGAGGGCTGGGAAGTGAATCCATACCTTCTGTCGATACAGAACGTGCGAAGAAGGTAAACATCGCGATTCCGAATCTCCTGGGGTGATTTTTCGTTATATCGGACGATTGCGGGGGCTGGGATGTAAATCCGTAGCTTCCTCCAATACACAGCATGTGGAAACGTTAAATATCGCGATGCCGAGTCTCCTGGAGTGATTTATCATTATATCGGACGATTGCGAGGGCTGGGAAGTGAATACTTAGTTCCTTTCGATACACAGCGTGTGGAAAAGGTCAAAAGCGCGATTCCGCAACTCCTAGAATCATTTATCGTTTTATCCAACGAATGCTAGGGCTGCGAAGTGCATCCTTAACTTCTTTCGTTGCAGAACGTGCAGAAAAGGTAACTATCGCGATTCCGAGTCTCCTGTAGTGATTTATCGTTATATCGCACGATTGCGAGGGCTGGGAAGTCAATCCATACCTTCTGTCGATACAGAACGTGCGGAGAAGGTAAATTGCGATTCCGAATCTCCTGGGGTGATTTATCGTTATATCGGACGATTGCGGGGGCTGGGATGTAAATCCGTAGATTCCTTCGATACACAGCATGTGGAAACGTTAAATATCGCGATGCCGAGTCTCCTGTAGCGATTTAACGTTATATCGCACGATTGCGAGGGCTGGGAAGTGAATCCATACCGTCTGTCAATACAGAACGTGCGGAGAAGGTAAATCGCGATTCCGAATCTCCTGGGGTGATTTATCGTTATATCGGACGATTGCGAGGGCTGGGAAGTGAATCCATACCTTCTGTCGATACAGAACGTGCGAAGAAGGTAAACATCGAAATTCCGAATCTCCTGGGGTGATTAATCGTTATATCGGACGATTGCGGGGGCTGGGAAGTGAATATTTAGCTTCTTTCGATACACAGCATGTGGATGCGGTAAAAAGCGGGACTCCGGACCTCCTACAGTGATTTATCGTTATATCGAACGACTTCGAGGGCTGGGATGTAAATCTGTAGCTTCCTTCAATACACAGCGTGTGGAAAAAGTAAAAAGCGCGATTCCGCAACTCCTAGAATCATTTATCGTTCTACCCAACGATTGCTAGGGCTGTGAAGTGCATCCTTACCTTCTGTCGATACAGAACGATAGGAAAAGGGAAATATCGCGATCCGAAACCCTTGAATCATTAATCGTTCTATCGAACGATTGCTAGGGCTCTGAAGTGCGTCCTTAACTTCTTTCGTTGCAGAACGTGCAGAAAAGGTAACTGTCGCGATTCCGAGTCTCCCGGAGTGATTTATCGTTACATCGGACAACTTCGAGGGCTGGGAAGTGAATCCATACCTTCTGTCGATACAGAATGTGCGGAGAAGGTAAATTGCGATTCCGAGTCTCCTGGGGTGATTTATCGTTATATCGAACGATTGCTAGGGCTCTGAAGAACGTCCTTAACTTCTTTCGTTGCAGAACGTGCAGAAAAGGTAACTGTCGCGATTCCGAGTCTCCCGGAGTGATTTATCGTTACATCGGACAACTTCGAGGGCTGGGAAGTGAATCCATACCTTCTGTCGATACAGAACGTGCGGAGAAGGTAAATTGCGATTCCGAATCTCCTGGGGTGATTTATCGTTATATCGGACGATTGCGGGGGCTGGGATGTAAATCCGTAGATTCCTTCGATACACAGCATGTGGAAACGTTAAATATCGCGATGCCGAGTCTCCTGTAGCGATTTGTCGTTATATCGCACGATTGCGAGGGCTGGGAAGTGAATCCATACCGTCTGTCAATACAGAACGTGCGGAGAAGGTAAATCGCGATTCCGAATCTCCTGGGGTGATTTATTGTTATATCGGACGATTGCGAGGGCTGGGAAGTGAATCCATACCTTCTGTCGATACAGAACGTGCGAAGAAGGTAAACATCGAAATTCCGAATCTCCTGGGGTGATTTATCGTTATATCGGACGATTGCGGGGGCTGGGAAGTGAATATTTAGCTTATTTCGATACACAGCATGTGGATGCGGTAAAAAGCGGGACTCCGGACCTCCTACAGTGATTTATCGTTATATCGAACGACTTCGAGGGCTGGGATGTAAATCTGTAGCTTCCTTCAATACACAGCGTGTGGAAAAAGTAAAAAGCGCGATTCCGCAACTCCTAGAATCATTTATCGTTCTACCCACCGATTGCTAGGGCTGTGAAGTGCATCCTTACCTTCTGTCGATACAGAACGATAGGAAAAGGGAAATATCGCGATCCGAAACCCTTGAATCATTAATCGTTCTATCGAACGATTGCTAGGGCTCTGAAGTGCGTCCTTAACTTCTTTCGTTGCAGAACGTGCAGAAAAGGTAACTATCGCGATTCCGAGTCTCCTGTAGTGATTTATCGTTATATCGGACGACTTCGAGGGTTGGGATGTAAATCCGTAGATTCCTTCGATACACAGCATGTGGAAAAGTTAAATATCGCGATGCCGAGTCTCCTGGAGTGATTTATCATTATATCGGACGATTGCGAGGGCTGGGAAGTGAATACTTAGTTCCTTTCGATACACAGCGTGTGGAAAAGGTCAAAAGCGCGATTCCGCAACTCCTAGAATCATTTATCGTTTTATCCAACGAATGCTAGGGCTGCGAAGTGCATCCTTAACTTCTTTCGTTGCAGAACGTGCAGAAAAGGTAACTATCGCGATTCCGAGTCTCCTGTAGTGATTTATCGTTATATCGCACGATTGCGAGGGCTGGGAAGTCAATCCATACCTTCTGTCGATACAGAACGTGCGGAGAAGGTAAATTGCGATTCCGAATCTCCTGGGGTGATTTATCGTTATATCGGACGATTGCGGGGGCTGGGATGTAAATCCGTAGATTCCTTCGATACACAGCATGTGGAAACGTTAAATATCGCGATGCCGAGTCTCCTGTAGCGATTTATCGTTATATCGCACGATTGCGAGGGCTGGGAAGTGAATCCATACCGTCTGTCAATACAGAACGTGCGGAGAAGGTAAATCGCGATTCCGAATCTCCTGGGGTGATTTATCGTTATATCGGACGATTGCGAGGGCTGGGAAGTGAATCCATACCTTCTGTCGATACAGAACGTGCGAAGAAGGTAAACATTGAAATTCCGAATCTCCTGGGGTGATTTATCGTTATATCGGACGATTGCGGGGGCTGGGAAGTGAATATTTAGCTTCTTTCGATACACAGCATGTGGATGCGGTAAAAAGCGGGACTCCGGACCTCCTACAGTGATTTATCGTTATATCGAACGACTTCGAGGGCTGGGATGTAAATCTGTAGCTTCCTTCAATACACAGCGTGTGGAAAAAGTAAAAAGCGCGATTCCGCAACTCCTAGAATCATTTATCGTTCTACCCAACGATTGCTAGGGCTGTGAAGTGCATCCTTACCTTCTGTCGATACAGAACGATAGGAAAAGGGAAATATCGCGATCCGAAACCCTTGAATCATTAATCGTTCTATCGAACGATTGCTAGGGCTCTGAAGTGCGTCCTTAACTTCTTTCGTTGCAGAACGTGCAGAAAAGGTAACTGTCGCGATTCCGAGTCTCCCGGAGTGATTTATCGTTACATCGGACAACTTCGAGGGCTGGGAAGTGAATCCATACCTTCTGTCGATACAGAATGTGCGGAGAAGGTAAATTGCGATTCCGAGTCTCCTGGGGTGATTTATCGTTATATCGAACGATTGCTAGGGCTCTGAAGTACGTCCTTAACTTCTTTCGTTGCAGAACGTGCAGAAAAGGTAACTGTCGCGATTCCGAGTCTCCTGTAGTGATTTATCGTTATATCGCACGATTGCGAGGGCTGGGAAGTGAATCCGTAGCTTCCTGCGATACACAGAGCGTGGAAAAGGTAAAAAGCGCGATTCCGCAACTCCTAGAATCATTTATCGTTCTACCCAACGATTGCTATGGCTGTGAAGTGCGTCCTTAACTTCTTTCGTTGCAGAACATATAGAAAATGTAACTATCGCGACTCCGAGTCTCCTGGGGTGATTTATCGTTATATCGGACGATTGCGGGGGCTGGGATGTAAATCCGTAGATTCCTTCGATACACAGCATGTGGAAAAGCTAAATATCGCGATGCCAAGTCTCTTGGAGTGATTTATCATTATATCGAAGATTGCTAGGGCTCTGAAGTACGTCCTTAACTTCTTTCGTTGCAGAACGTGCAGAAAAGGTAACTATCGCGATTCCGAGTCCCCTGTAGTTATTTATCGTTATATTGCACGATTGCGAGGGCTGGGAAGTGAATCCATACCTTCTGTCGATACAGAACGTGCGAAGAAGGTAACCATCGCGATTCCGAATTTCCTTTGGTGATTTATCGTTATATCGGACGATTGCGGGGGCTGGGATGTAAATCCGTAGATTCCTTCGATACACAGCATGTGGAAAAGCTAAATATCGCGATGCCAAGTCTCTTGGAGTGATTTATCATTATATCGAAGATTGCTAGGGCTCTGAAGTACGTCCTTAACTTCTTTCGTTGCAGAACGTGCAGAAAAGGTAACTATCGCGATTCCGAGTCCCCTGTAGTTATTTATCGTTATATTGCACGATTGCGAGGGCTGGAAAGTGAATCCATACCTTCTGTCGATACAGAACGTGCGAAGAAGGTAACCATCGCGATTCCGAATTTCCTTTGGTGATTTATCGTTATATCGGACGATTGCGGGGGCTGGGATGTAAATCCGTAGATTCCTTCGATACACAGCATGTGGAAACGTTAAATATCGCGATGCCGAGTCTCCTGTAGCGATTTAACGTTATATCGCACGATTGCGAGGGCTGGGAAGTGAATCCATACCTTCTGTCGATACAGAACGTGCGAAGAAGGTAAACATCGAAATTCCGAATCTCCTGGGGTGATTAATCGTTATATCGGACGATTGCGGGGGCTGGGAAGTGAATATTTAGCTTCTTTCGATACACAGCATGTGGATGCGGTAAAAAGCGGGACTCCGGACCTCCTACAGTGATTTATCGTTATATCGAACGACTTCGAGGGCTGGGATGTAAATATGTAGCTTCCTTCAATACACAGCGTGTGGAAAAAGTAAAAAGCGCGATTCCGCAACTCCTAGAATCATTTATCGTTCTACCCAACGATTGCTAGGGCTGTGAAGTGCATCCTTACCTTCTGTCGATACAGAACGATAGGAAAAGGGAAATATCGCGATCCGAAACCCTTGAATCATTAATCGTTCTATCGAACGATTGCTAGGGCTCTGAAGTGCGTCCTTAACTTCTTTCGTTGCAGAACGTGCAGAAAAGGTAACTGTCGCGATTCCGAGTCTCCCGGAGTGATTTATCGTTACATCGGACAACTTCGAGGGCTGGGAAGTGAATCCATACCTTCTGTCGATACAGAATGTGCGGAGAAGGTAAATTGCGATTCCGAGTCTCCTGGGGTGATTTATCGTTATATCGAACGATTGCTAGGGCTCTGAAGAACGTCCTTAACTTCTTTCGTTGCAGAACGTGCAGAAAAGGTAACTGTCGCGATTCCGAGTCTCCCGGAGTGATTTATCGTTACATCGGACAACTTCGAGGGCTGGGAAGTGAATCCATACCTTCTGTCGATACAGAACGTGCGGAGAAGGTAAATTGCGATTCCGAATCTCCTGGGGTGATTTATCGTTATATCGGACGATTGCGGGGGCTGGGATGTAAATCCGTAGATTCCTTCGATACACAGCATGTGGAAACGTTAAATATCGCGATGCCGAGTCTCCTGTAGCGATTTATCGTTATATCGCACGATTGCGAGGGCTGGGAAGTGAATCCATACCGTCTGTCAATACAGAACGTGCGGAGAAGGTAAATCGCGATTCCGAATCTCCTGGGGTGATTTATTGTTATATCGGACGATTGCGAGGGCTGGGAAGTGAATCCATACCTTCTGTCGATACAGAACGTGCGAAGAAGGTAAACATCGAAATTCCGAATCTCCTGGGGTGATTTATCGTTATATCGGACGATTGCGGGGGCTGGGAAGTGAATATTTAGCTTCTTTCGATACACAGCATGTGGATGCGGTAAAAAGCAGGACTCCGGACCTCCTACAGTGATTTATCGTTATATCGAACGACTTCGAGGGCTGGGATGTAAATCTGTAGCTTCCTTCAATACACAGCGTGTGGAAAAAGTAAAAAGCGCGATTCCGCAACTCCTAGAATCATTTATCGTTCTACCCAACGATTGCTAGGGCTGTGAAGTGCATCCTTACCTTCTGTCGATACAGAACGATAGGAAAAGGGAAATATCGCGATCCGAAACCCTTGAATCATTAATCGTTCTATCGAACGATTGCTAGGGCTCTGAAGTGCGTCCTTAACTTCTTTCGTTGCAGAACGTGCAGAAAAGGTAACTATCGCGATTCCG
The DNA here is from genome assembly GCA_963969485.1 of Nomada goodeniana. Lineage (NCBI taxonomy): Eukaryota > Metazoa > Arthropoda > Insecta > Hymenoptera > Apidae > Nomada > Nomada goodeniana. The sequence continues at coordinate 13,619,721 of OZ018301.1, read as the reverse complement.
AGTCTCCTGTAGTGATTTATCGTTATATCGGACGACTTCGAGGGTTGGGATGTAAATCCGTAGATTCCTTCGATACACAGCATGTGGAAAAGTTAAATATCGCGATGCCGAGTCTCCTGGAGTGATTTATCATTATATCGGACGATTGCGAGGGCTGGGAAGTGAATACTTAGTTCCTTTCGATACACAGCGTGTGGAAAAGGTCAAAAGCGCGATTCCGCAACTCCTAGAATCATTTATCGTTTTATCCAACGAATGCTAGGGCTGCGAAGTGCATCCTTAACTTCTTTCGTTGCAGAACGTGCAGAAAAGGTAACTATCGCGATTCCGAGTCTCCTGTAGTGATTTATCGTTATATCGCACGATTGCGAGGGCTGGGAAGTCAATCCATACCTTCTGTCGATACAGAACGTGCGGAGAAGGTAAATTGCGATTCCGAATCTCCTGGGGTGATTTATCGTTATATCGGACGATTGCGGGGGCTGGGATGTAAATCCGTAGATTCCTTCGATACACAGCATGTGGAAACGTTAAATATCGCGATGCCGAGTCTCCTGTAGCGATTTAACGTTATATCGCACGATTGCGAGGGCTGGGAAGTGAATCCATACCGTCTGTCAATACAGAACGTGCGGAGAAGGTAAATCGCGATTCCGAATTTCCTGGGGTGATTTATCGTTATATCGGACGATTGCGAGGGCTGGGAAGTGAATCCATACCTTCTGTCGATACAGAACGTGCGAAGAAGGTAAACATCGAAATTCCGAATCTCCTGGGGTGATTAATCGTTATAGCGGACGATTGCGGGGGCTGGGAAGTGAATATTTAGCTTCTTTCGATACACAGCATGTGGATGCGGTAAAAAGCGGGACTCCGGACCTCCTACAGTGATTTATCGTTATATCGAACGACTTCGAGGGCTGGGATGTAAATCTGTAGCTTCCTTCAATACACAGCGTGTGGAAAAAGTAAAAAGCGCGATTCCGCAACTCCTAGAATCATTTATCGTTCTACCCAACGATTGCTAGGGCTGTGAAGTGCATCCTTACCTTCTGTCGATACAGAACGATAGGAAAAGGGAAATATCGCGATCCGAAACCCTTGAATCATTAATCGTTCTATCGAACGATTGCTAGGGCTCTGAAGTGCGTCCTTAACTTCTTTCGTTGCAGAACGTGCAGAAAAGGTAACTGTCGCGATTCCGAGTCTCCCGGAGTGATTTATCGTTACATCGGACAACTTCGAGGGCTGGGAAGTGAATCCATACCTTCTGTCGATACAGAATGTGCGGAGAAGGTAAATTGCGATTCCGAGTCTCCTGGGGTGATTTATCGTTATATCGAACGATTGCTAGGGCTCTGAAGAACGTCCTTAACTTCTTTCGTTGCAGAACGTGCAGAAAAGGTAACTGTCGCGATTCCGAGTCTCCCGGAGTGATTTATCGTTACATCGGACAACTTCGAGGGCTGGGAAGTGAATCCATACCTTCTGTCGATACAGAACGTGCGGAGAAGGTAAATTGCGATTCCGAATCTCCTGGGGTGATTTATCGTTATATCGGACGATTGCGGGGGCTGGGATGTAAATCCGTAGATTCCTTCGATACACAGCATGTGGAAACGTTAAATATCGCGATGCCGAGTCTCCTGTAGCGATTTGTCGTTATATCGCACGATTGCGAGGGCTGGGAAGTGAATCCATACCGTCTGTCAATACAGAACGTGCGGAGAAGGTAAATCGCGATTCCGAATCTCCTGGGGTGATTTATTGTTATATCGGACGATTGCGAGGGCTGGGAAGTGAATCCATACCTTCTGTCGATACAGAACGTGCGAAGAAGGTAAACATCGAAATTCCGAATCTCCTGGGGTGATTTATCGTTATATCGGACGATTGCGGGGGCTGGGAAGTGAATATTTAGCTTCTTTCGATACACAGCATGTGGATGCGGTAAAAAGCGGGACTCCGGACCTCCTACAGTGATTTATCGTTATATCGAACGACTTCGAGGGCTGGGATGTAAATCTGTAGCTTCCTTCAATACACAGCGTGTGGAAAAAGTAAAAAGCGCGATTCCGCAACTCCTAGAATCATTTATCGTTCTACCCACCGATTGCTAGGGCTGTGAAGTGCATCCTTACCTTCTGTCGATACAGAACGATAGGAAAAGGGAAATATCGCGATCCGAAACCCTTGAATCATTAATCGTTCTATCGAACGATTGCTAGGGCTCTGAAGTGCGTCCTTAACTTCTTTCGTTGCAGAACGTGCAGAAAAGGTAACTATCGCGATTCCGAGTCTCCTGTAGTGATTTATCGTTATATCGGACGACTTCGAGGGTTGGGATGTAAATCCGTAGATTCCTTCGATACACAGCATGTGGAAAAGTTAAATATCGCGATGCCGAGTCTCCTGGAGTGATTTATCATTATATCGGACGATTGCGAGGGCTGGGAAGTGAATACTTAGTTCCTTTCGATACACAGCGTGTGGAAAAGGTCAAAAGCGCGATTCCGCAACTCCTAGAATCATTTATCGTTTTATCCAACGAATGCTAGGGCTGCGAAGTGCATCCTTAACTTCTTTCGTTGCAGAACGTGCAGAAAAGGTAACTATCGCGATTCCGAGTCTCCTGTAGTGATTTATCGTTATATCGCACGATTGCGAGGGCTGGGAAGTCAATCCATACCTTCTGTCGATACAGAACGTGCGGAGAAGGTAAATTGCGATTCCGAATCTCCTGGGGTGATTTATCGTTATATCGGACGATTGCGGGGGCTGGGATGTAAATCCGTAGATTCCTTCGATACACAGCATGTGGAAACGTTAAATATCGCGATGCCGAGTCTCCTGTAGCGATTTATCGTTATATCGCACGATTGCGAGGGCTGGGAAGTGAATCCATACCGTCTGTCAATACAGAACGTGCGGAGAAGGTAAATCGCGATTCCGAATCTCCTGGGGTGATTTATCGTTATATCGGACGATTGCGAGGGCTGGGAAGTGAATCCATACCTTCTGTCGATACAGAACGTGCGAAGAAGGTAAACATTGAAATTCCGAATCTCCTGGGGTGATTTATCGTTATATCGGACGATTGCGGGGGCTGGGAAGTGAATATTTAGCTTCTTTCGATACACAGCATGTGGATGCGGTAAAAAGCGGGACTCCGGACCTCCTACAGTGATTTATCGTTATATCGAACGACTTCGAGGGCTGGGATGTAAATCTGTAGCTTCCTTCAATACACAGCGTGTGGAAAAAGTAAAAAGCGCGATTCCGCAACTCCTAGAATCATTTATCGTTCTACCCAACGATTGCTAGGGCTGTGAAGTGCATCCTTACCTTCTGTCGATACAGAACGATAGGAAAAGGGAAATATCGCGATCCGAAACCCTTGAATCATTAATCGTTCTATCGAACGATTGCTAGGGCTCTGAAGTGCGTCCTTAACTTCTTTCGTTGCAGAACGTGCAGAAAAGGTAACTGTCGCGATTCCGAGTCTCCCGGAGTGATTTATCGTTACATCGGACAACTTCGAGGGCTGGGAAGTGAATCCATACCTTCTGTCGATACAGAATGTGCGGAGAAGGTAAATTGCGATTCCGAGTCTCCTGGGGTGATTTATCGTTATATCGAACGATTGCTAGGGCTCTGAAGTACGTCCTTAACTTCTTTCGTTGCAGAACGTGCAGAAAAGGTAACTGTCGCGATTCCGAGTCTCCCGGAGTGATTTATCGTTACATCGGACAACTTCGAGGGCTGGGAAGTGAATCCATACCTTCTGTCGATACAGAACGTGCGGAGAAGGTAAATTGCGATTCCGAATCTCCTGGGGTGATTTATCGTTATATCGGACGATTGCGGGGGCTGGGATGTAAATCCGTAGATTCCTTCGATACACAGCATGTGGAAACGTTAAATATCGCGATGCCGAGTCTCCTGTAGCGATTTGTCGTTATATCGCACGATTGCGAGGGCTGGGAAGTGAATCCATACCGTCTGTCAATACAGAACGTGCGGAGAAGGTAAATCGCGATTCCGAATCTCCTGGGGTGATTTATTGTTATATCGGACGATTGCGAGGGCTGGGAAGTGAATCCATACCTTCTGTCGATACAGAACGTGCGAAGAAGGTAAACATCGAAATTCCGAATCTCCTGGGGTGATTTATCGTTATATCGGACGATTGCGGGGGCTGGGAAGTGAATATTTAGCTTCTTTCGATACACAGCATGTGGATGCGGTAAAAAGCGGGACTCCGGACCTCCTACAGTGATTTATCGTTATATCGAACGACTTCGAGGGCTGGGATGTAAATCTGTAGCTTCCTTCAATACACAGCGTGTGGAAAAAGTAAAAAGCGCGATTCCGCAACTCCTAGAATCATTTATCGTTCTACCCACCGATTGCTAGGGCTGTGAAGTGCATCCTTACCTTCTGTCGATACAGAACGATAGGAAAAGGGAAATATCGCGATCCGAAACCCTTGAATCATTAATCGTTCTATCGAACGATTGCTAGGGCTCTGAAGTGCGTCCTTAACTTCTTTCGTTGCAGAACGTGCAGAAAAGGTAACTATCGCGATTCCGAGTCTCCTGTAGTGATTTATCGTTATATCGGACGACTTCGAGGGTTGGGATGTAAATCCGTAGATTCCTTCGATACACAGCATGTGGAAAAGTTAAATATCGCGATGCCGAGTCTCCTGGAGTGATTTATCATTATATCGGACGATTGCGAGGGCTGGGAAGTGAATACTTAGTTCCTTTCGATACACAGCGTGTGGAAAAGGTCAAAAGCGCGATTCCGCAACTCCTAGAATCATTTATCGTTTTATCCAACGAATGCTAGGGCTGCGAAGTGCATCCTTAACTTCTTTCGTTGCAGAACGTGCAGAAAAGGTAACTATCGCGATTCCGAGTCTCCTGTAGTGATTTATCGTTATATCGCACGATTGCGAGGGCTGGGAAGTCAATCCATACCTTCTGTCGATACAGAACGTGCGGAGAAGGTAAATTGCGATTCCGAATCTCCTGGGGTGATTTATCGTTATATCGGACGATTGCGGGGGCTGGGATGTAAATCCGTAGATTCCTTCGATACACAGCATGTGGAAACGTTAAATATCGCGATGCCGAGTCTCCTGTAGCGATTTATCGTTATATCGCACGATTGCGAGGGCTGGGAAGTGAATCCATACCGTCTGTCAATACAGAACGTGCGGAGAAGGTAAATCGCGATTCCGAATCTCCTGGGGTGATTTATCGTTATATCGGACGATTGCGAGGGCTGGGAAGTGAATCCATACCTTCTGTCGATACAGAACGTGCGAAGAAGGTAAACATTGAAATTCCGAATCTCCTGGGGTGATTTATCGTTATATCGGACGATTGCGGGGGCTGGGAAGTGAATATTTAGCTTCTTTCGATACACAGCATGTGGATGCGGTAAAAAGCGGGACTCCGGACCTCCTACAGTGATTTATCGTTATATCGAACGACTTCGAGGGCTGGGATGTAAATCTGTAGCTTCCTTCAATACACAGCGTGTGGAAAAAGTAAAAAGCGCGATTCCGCAACTCCTAGAATCATTTATCGTTCTACCCAACGATTGCTAGGGCTGTGAAGTGCATCCTTACCTTCTGTCGATACAGAACGATAGGAAAAGGGAAATATCGCGATCCGAAACCCTTGAATCATTAATCGTTCTATCGAACGATTGCTAGGGCTCTGAAGTGCGTCCTTAACTTCTTTCGTTGCAGAACGTGCAGAAAAGGTAACTGTCGCGATTCCGAGTCTCCCGGAGTGATTTATCGTTACATCGGACAACTTCGAGGGCTGGGAAGTGAATCCATACCTTCTGTCGATACAGAATGTGCGGAGAAGGTAAATTGCGATTCCGAGTCTCCTGGGGTGATTTATCGTTATATCGAACGATTGCTAGGGCTCTGAAGTACGTCCTTAACTTCTTTCGTTGCAGAACGTGCAGAAAAGGTAACTGTCGCGATTCCGAGTCTCCTGTAGTGATTTATCGTTATATCGCACGATTGCGAGGGCTGGGAAGTGAATCCGTAGCTTCCTGCGATACACAGAGCGTGGAAAAGGTAAAAAGCGCGATTCCGCAACTCCTAGAATCATTTATCGTTCTACCCAACGATTGCTATGGCTGTGAAGTGCGTCCTTAACTTCTTTCGTTGCAGAACATATAGAAAATGTAACTATCGCGACTCCGAGTCTCCTGGGGTGATTTATCGTTATATCGGACGATTGCGGGGGCTGGGATGTAAATCCGTAGATTCCTTCGATACACAGCATGTGGAAAAGCTAAATATCGCGATGCCAAGTCTCTTGGAGTGATTTATCATTATATCGAAGATTGCTAGGGCTCTGAAGTACGTCCTTAACTTCTTTCGTTGCAGAACGTGCAGAAAAGGTAACTATCGCGATTCCGAGTCCCCTGTAGTTATTTATCGTTATATTGCACGATTGCGAGGGCTGGGAAGTGAATCCATACCTTCTGTCGATACAGAACGTGCGAAGAAGGTAACCATCGCGATTCCGAATTTCCTTTGGTGATTTATCGTTATATCGGACGATTGCGGGGGCTGGGATGTAAATCCGTAGATTCCTTCGATACACAGCATGTGGAAAAGCTAAATATCGCGATGCCAAGTCTCTTGGAGTGATTTATCATTATATCGAAGATTGCTAGGGCTCTGAAGTACGTCCTTAACTTCTTTCGTTGCAGAACGTGCAGAAAAGGTAACTATCGCGATTCCGAGTCCCCTGTAGTTATTTATCGTTATATTGCACGATTGCGAGGGCTGGGAAGTGAATCCATACCTTCTGTCGATACAGAACGTGCGAAGAAGGTAACCATCGCGATTCCGAATTTCCTTTGGTGATTTATCGTTATATCGGACGATTGCGGGGGCTGGGATGTAAATCCGTAGATTCCTTCGATACACAGCATGTGGAAACGTTAAATATCGCGATGCCGAGTCTCCTGTAGCGATTTAACGTTATATCGCACGATTGCGAGGGCTGGGAAGTGAATCCATACCTTCTGTCGATACAGAACGTGCGAAGAAGGTAAACATCGAAATTCCGAATCTCCTGGGGTGATTAATCGTTATATCGGACGATTGCGGGGGCTGGGAAGTGAATATTTAGCTTCTTTCGATACACAGCATGTGGATGCGGTAAAAAGCGGGACTCCGGACCTCCTACAGTGATTTATCGTTATATCGAACGACTTCGAGGGCTGGGATGTAAATATGTAGCTTCCTTCAATACACAGCGTGTGGAAAAAGTAAAAAGCGCGATTCCGCAACTCCTAGAATCATTTATCGTTCTACCCAACGATTGCTAGGGCTGTGAAGTGCATCCTTACCTTCTGTCGATACAGAACGATAGGAAAAGGGAAATATCGCGATCCGAAACCCTTGAATCATTAATCGTTCTATCGAACGATTGCTAGGGCTCTGAAGTGCGTCCTTAACTTCTTTCGTTGCAGAACGTGCAGAAAAGGTAACTGTCGCGATTCCGAGTCTCCCGGAGTGATTTATCGTTACATCGGACAACTTCGAGGGCTGGGAAGTGAATCCATACCTTCTGTCGATACAGAATGTGCGGAGAAGGTAAATTGCGATTCCGAGTCTCCTGGGGTGATTTATCGTTATATCGAACGATTGCTAGGGCTCTGAAGAACGTCCTTAACTTCTTTCGTTGCAGAACGTGCAGAAAAGGTAACTGTCGCGATTCCGAGTCTCCCGGAGTGATTTATCGTTACATCGGACAACTTCGAGGGCTGGGAAGTGAATCCATACCTTCTGTCGATACAGAACGTGCGGAGAAGGTAAATTGCGATTCCGAATCTCCTGGGGTGATTTATCGTTATATCGGACGATTGCGGGGGCTGGGATGTAAATCCGTAGATTCCTTCGATACACAGCATGTGGAAACGTTAAATATCGCGATGCCGAGTCTCCTGTAGCGATTTATCGTTATATCGCACGATTGCGAGTGCTGGGAAGTGAATCCATACCGTCTGTCAATACAGAACGTGCGGAGAAGGTAAATCGCGATTCCGAATCTCCTGGGGTGATTTATTGTTATATCGGACGATTGCGAGGGCTGGGAAGTGAATCCATACCTTCTGTCGATACAGAACGTGCGAAGAAGGTAAACATCGAAATTCCGAATCTCCTGGGGTGATTTATCGTTATATCGGACGATTGCGGGGGCTGGGAAGTGAATATTTAGCTTCTTTCGATACACAGCATGTGGATGCGGTAAAAAGCAGGACTCCGGACCTCCTACAGTGATTTATCGTTATATCGAACGACTTCGAGGGCTGGGATGTAAATCTGTAGCTTCCTTCAATACACAGCGTGTGGAAAAAGTAAAAAGCGCGATTCCGCAACTCCTAGAATCATTTATCGTTCTACCCAACGATTGCTAGGGCTGTGAAGTGCATCCTTACCTTCTGTCGATACAGAACGATAGGAAAAGGGAAATATCGCGATCCGAAACCCTTGAATCATTAATCGTTCTATCGAACGATTGCTAGGGCTCTGAAGTGCGTCCTTAACTTCTTTCGTTGCAGAACGTGCAGAAAAGGTAACTATCGCGATTCCGAGTCTCCTGTAGTGATTTATCGTTATATCGGACGACTTCGAGGGTTGGGATGTAAATCCGTAGATTCCTTCGATACACAGCATGTGGAAAAGTTAAATATCGCGATGCCGAGTCTCCTGGAGTGATTTATCATTATATCGGACGATTGCGAGGGCTGGGAAGTGAATACTTAGTTCCTTTCGATACACAGCGTGTGGAAAAGGTCAAAAGCGCGATTCCGCAACTCCTAGAATCATTTATCGTTTTATCCAACGAATGCTAGGGCTGCGAAGTGCATCCTTAACTTCTTTCGTTGCAGAACGTGCAGAAAAGGTAACTATCGCGATTCCGAGTCTCCTGTAGTGATTTATCGTTATATCGCACGATTGCGAGGGCTGGGAAGTCAATCCATACCTTCTGTCGATACAGAACGTGCGGAGAAGGTAAATTGCGATTCCGAATCTCCTGGGGTGATTTATCGTTATATCGGACGATTGCGGGGGCTGGGATGTAAATCCGTAGATTCCTTCGATACACAGCATGTGGAAACGTTAAATATCGCGATGCCGAGTCTCCTGTAGCGATTTAACGTTATATCGCACGATTGCGAGGGCTGGGAAGTGAATCCATACCGTCTGTCAATACAGAACGTGCGGAGAAGGTAAATCGCGATTCCGAATTTCCTGGGGTGATTTATCGTTATATCGGACGATTGCGAGGGCTGGGAAGTGAATCCATACCTTCTGTCGATACAGAACGTGCGAAGAAGGTAAACATCGAAATTCCGAATCTCCTGGGGTGATTAATCGTTATAGCGGACGATTGCGGGGGCTGGGAAGTGAATATTTAGCTTCTTTCGATACACAGCATGTGGATGCGGTAAAAAGCGGGACTCCGGACCTCCTACAGTGATTTATCGTTATATCGAACGACTTCGAGGGCTGGGATGTAAATCTGTAGCTTCCTTCAATACACAGCGTGTGGAAAAAGTAAAAAGCGCGATTCCGCAACTCCTAGAATCATTTATCGTTCTACCCAACGATTGCTAGGGCTGTGAAGTGCATCCTTACCTTCTGTCGATACAGAACGATAGGAAAAGGGAAATATCGCGATCCGAAACCCTTGAATCATTAATCGTTCTATCGAACGATTGCTAGGGCTCTGAAGTGCGTCCTTAACTTCTTTCGTTGCAGAACGTGCAGAAAAGGTAACTGTCGCGATTCCGAGTCTCCCGGAGTGATTTATCGTTACATCGGACAACTTCGAGGGCTGGGAAATGAATCCATACCTTCTGTCGATACAGAATGTGCGGAGAAGGTAAATTGCGATTCCGAGTCTCCTGGGGTGATTTATCGTTATATCGAACGATTGCTAGGGCTCTGAAGAACGTCCTTAACTTCTTTCGTTGCAGAACGTGCAGAAAAGGTAACTGTCGCGATTCCGAGTCTCCCGGAGTGATTTATCGTTACATCGGACAACTTCGAGGGCTGGGAAGTGAATCCATACCTTCTGTCGATACAGAACGTGCGGAGAAGGTAAATTGCGATTCCGAATCTCCTGGGGTGATTTATCGTTATATCGGACGATTGCGGGGGCTGGGATGTAAATCCGTAGATTCCTTCGATACACAGCATGTGGAAACGTTAAATATCGCGATGCCGAGTCTCCTGTAGCGATTTATCGTTATATCGCACGATTGCGAGGGCTGGGAAGTGAATCCATACCGTCTGTCAATACAGAACGTGCGGAGAAGGTAAATCGCGATTCCGAATCTCCTGGGGTGATTTATTGTTATATCGGACGATTGCGAGGGCTGGGAAGTGAATCCATACCTTCTGTCGATACAGAACGTGCGAAGAAGGTAAACATCGAAATTCCGAATCTCCTGGGGTGATTTATCGTTATATCGGACGATTGCGGGGGCTGGGAAGTGAATATTTAGCTTCTTTCGATACACAGCATGTGGATGCGGTAAAAAGCGGGACTCCGGACCTCCTACAGTGATTTATCGTTATATCGAACGACTTCGAGGGCTGGGATGTAAATCTGTAGCTTCCTTCAATACACAGCGTGTGGAAAAAGTAAAAAGCGCGATTCCGCAACTCCTAGAATCATTTATCGTTCTACCCAACGATTGCTAGGGCTGTGAAGTGCATCCTTACCTTCTGTCGATACAGAACGATAGGAAAAGGGAAATATCGCGATCCGAAACCCTTGAATCATTAATCGTTCTATCGAACGATTGCTAGGGCTCTGAAGTGCGTCCTTAACTTCTTTCGTTGCAGAACGTGCAGAAAAGGTAACTATCGCGATTCCGAGTCTCCTGTAGTGATTTATCGTTATATCGGACGACTTCGAGGGTTGGGATGTAAATCCGTAGATTCCTTCGATACACAGCATGTGGAAAAGTTAAATATCGCGATGCCGAGTCTCCTGGAGTGATTTATCATTATATCGGACGATTGCGAGGGCTGGGAAGTGAATACTTAGTTCCTTTCGATACACAGCGTGTGGAAAAGGTCAAAAGCGCGATTCCGCAACTCCTAGAATCATTTATCGTTTTATCCAACGAATGCTAGGGCTGCGAAGTGCATCCTTAACTTCTTTCGTTGCAGAACGTGCAGAAAAGGTAACTATCGCGATTCCGAGTCTCCTGTAGTGATTTATCGTTATATCGCACGATTGCGAGGGCTGGGAAGTCAATCCATACCTTCTGTCGATACAGAACGTGCGGAGAAGGTAAATTGCGATTCCGAATCTCCTGGGGTGATTTATCGTTATATCGGACGATTGCGGGGGCTGGGATGTAAATCCGTAGATTCCTTCGATACACAGCATGTGGAAACGTTAAATATCGCGATGCCGAGTCTCCTGTAGCGATTTAACGTTATATCGCACGATTGCGAGGGCTGGGAAGTGAATCCATACCGTCTGTCAATACAGAACGTGCGGAGAAGGTAAATCGCGATTCCGAATTTCCTGGGGTGATTTATCGTTATATCGGACGATTGCGAGGGCTGGGAAGTGAATCCATACCTTCTGTCGATACAGAACGTGCGAAGAAGGTAAACATCGAAATTCCGAATCTCCTGGGGTGATTAATCGTTATAGCGGACGATTGCGGGGGCTGGGAAGTGAATATTTAGCTTCTTTCGATACACAGCATGTGGATGCGGTAAAAAGCGGGACTCCGGACCTCCTACAGTGATTTATCGTTATATCGAACGACTTCGAGGGCTGGGATGTAAATCTGTAGCTTCCTTCAATACACAGCGTGTGGAAAAAGTAAAAAGCGCGATTCCGCAACTCCTAGAATCATTTATCGTTCTACCCAACGATTGCTAGGGCTGTGAAGTGCATCCTTACCTTCTGTCGATACAGAACGATAGGAAAAGGGAAATATCGCGATCCGAAACCCTTGAATCATTAATCGTTCTATCGAACGATTGCTAGGGCTCTGAAGTGCGTCCTTAACTTCTTTCGTTGCAGAACGTGCAGAAAAGGTAACTGTCGCGATTCCGAGTCTCCCGGAGTGATTTATCGTTACATCGGACAACTTCGAGGGCTGGGAAGTGAATCCATACCTTCTGTCGATACAGAATGTGCGGAGAAGGTAAATTGCGATTCCGAGTCTCCTGGGGTGATTTATCGTTATATCGAACGATTGCTAGGGCTCTGAAGAACGTCCTTAACTTCTTTCGTTGCAGAACGTGCAGAAAAGGTAACTGTCGCGATTCCGAGTCTCCCGGAGTGATTTATCGTTACATCGGACAACTTCGAGGGCTGGGAAGTGAATCCATACCTTCTGTCGATACAGAACGTGCGGAGAAGGTAAATTGCGATTCCGAATCTCCTGGGGTGATTTATCGTTATATCGGACGATTGCGGGGGCTGGGATGTAAATCCGTAGATTCCTTCGATACACAGCATGTGGAAACGTTAAATATCGCGATGCCGAGTCTCCTGTAGCGATTTATCGTTATATCGCACGATTGCGAGGGCTGGGAAGTGAATCCATACCGTCTGTCAATACAGAACGTGCGGAGAAGGTAAATCGCGATTCCGAATCTCCTGGGGTGATTTATTGTTATATCGGACGATTGCGAGGGCTGGGAAGTGAATCCATACCTTCTGTCGATACAGAACGTGCGAAGAAGGTAAACATCGAAATTCCGAATCTCCTGGGGTGATTTATCGTTATATCGGACGATTGCGGGGGCTGGGAAGTGAATATTTAGCTTCTTTCGATACACAGCATGTGGATGCGGTAAAAAGCGGGACTCCGGACCTCCTACAGTGATTTATCGTTATATCGAACGACTTCGAGGGCTGGGATGTAAATCTGTAGCTTCCTTCAATACACAGCGTGTGGAAAAAGTAAAAAGCGCGATTCCGCAACTCCTAGAATCATTTATCGTTCTACCCAACGATTGCTAGGGCTGTGAAGTGCATCCTTACCTTCTGTCGATACAGAACGATAGGAAAAGGGAAATATCGCGATCCGAAACCCTTGAATCATTAATCGTTCTATCGAACGATTGCTAGGGCTCTGAAGTGCGTCCTTAACTTCTTTCGTTGCAGAACGTGCAGAAAAGGTAACTATCGCGATTCCGAGTCTCCTGTAGTGATTTATCGTTATATCGGACGACTTCGAGGGTTGGGATGTAAATCCGTAGATTCCTTCGATACACAGCATGTGGAAAAGTTAAATATCGCGATGCCGAGTCTCCTGGAGTGATTTATCATTATATCGGACGATTGCGAGGGCTGGGAAGTGAATACTTAGTTCCTTTCGATACACAGCGTGTGGAAAAGGTCAAAAGCGCGATTCCGCAACTCCTAGAATCATTTATCGTTTTATCCAACGAATGCTAGGGCTGCGAAGTGCATCCTTAACTTCTTTCGTTGCAGAACGTGCAGAAAAGGTAACTATCGCGATTCCGAGTCTCCTGTAGTGATTTATCGTTATATCGCACGATTGCGAGGGCTGGGAAGTCAATCCATACCTTCTGTCGATACAGAACGTGCGGAGAAGGTAAATTGCGATTCCGAATCTCCTGGGGTGATTTATCGTTATATCGGACGATTGCGGGGGCTGGGATGTAAATCCGTAGATTCCTTCGATACACAGCATGTGGAAACGTTAAATATCGCGATGCCGAGTCTCCTGTAGCGATTTAACGTTATATCGCACGATTGCGAGGGCTGGGAAGTGAATCCATACCGTCTGTCAATACAGAACGTGCGGAGAAGGTAAATCGCGATTCCGAATTTCCTGGGGTGATTTATCGTTATATCGGACGATTGCGAGGGCTGGGAAGTGAATCCATACCTTCTGTCGATACAGAACGTGCGAAGAAGGTAAACATCGAAATTCCGAATCTCCTGGGGTGATTAATCGTTATAGCGGACGATTGCGGGGGCTGGGAAGTGAATATTTAGCTTCTTTCGATACACAGCATGTGGATGCGGTAAAAAGCGGGACTCCGGACCTCCTACAGTGATTTATCGTTATATCGAACGACTTCGAGGGCTGGGATGTAAATCTGTAGCTTCCTTCAATACACAGCGTGTGGAAAAAGTAAAAAGCGCGATTCCGCAACTCCTAGAATCATTTATCGTTCTACCCAACGATTGCTAGGGCTGTGAAGTGCATCCTTACCTTCTGTCGATACAGAACGATAGGAAAAGGGAAATATCGCGATCCGAAACCCTTGAATCATTAATCGTTCTATCGAACGATTGCTAGGGCTCTGAAGTGCGTCCTTAACTTCTTTCGTTGCAGAACGTGCAGAAAAGGTAACTGTCGCGATTCCGAGTCTCCCGGAGTGATTTATCGTTACATCGGACAACTTCGAGGGCTGGGAAGTGAATCCATACCTTCTGTCGATACAGAATGTGCGGAGAAGGTAAATTGCGATTCCGAGTCTCCTGGGGTGATTTATCGTTATATCGAACGATTGCTAGGGCTCTGAAGAACGTCCTTAACTTCTTTCGTTGCAGAACGTGCAGAAAAGGTAACTGTCGCGATTCCGAGTCTCCCGGAGTGATTTATCGTTACATCGGACAACTTCGAGGGCTGGGAAGTGAATCCATACCTTCTGTCGATACAGAACGTGCGGAGAAGGTAAATTGCGATTCCGAATCTCCTGGGGTGATTTATCGTTATATCGGACGATTGCGGGGGCTGGGATGTAAATCCGTAGATTCCTTCGATACACAGCATGTGGAAACGTTAAATATCGCGATGCCGAGTCTCCTGTAGCGATTTATCGTTATATCGCACGATTGCGAGGGCTGGGAAGTGAATCCATACCGTCTGTCAGTACAGAACGTGCGGAGAAGGTAAATCGCGATTCCGAATCTCCTGGGGTGATTTATTGTTATATCGGACGATTGCGAGGGCTGGGAAGTGAATCCATACCTTCTGTCGATACAGAACGTGCGAAGAAGGTAAACATCGAAATTCCGAATCTCCTGGGGTGATTTATCGTTATATCGGACGATTGCGGGGGCTGGGAAGTGAATATTTAGCTTCTTTCGATACACAGCATGTGGATGCGGTAAAAAGCGGGACTCCGGACCTCCTACAGTGATTTATCGTTATATCGAACGACTTCGAGGGCTGGGATGTAAATCTGTAGCTTCCTTCAATACACAGCGTGTGGAAAAAGTAAAAAGCGCGATTCCGCAACTCCTAGAATCATTTATCGTTCTACCCACCGATTGCTAGGGCTGTGAAGTGCATCCTTACCTTCTGTCGATACAGAACGATAGGAAAAGGGAAATATCGCGATCCGAAACCCTTGAATCATTAATCGTTCTATCGAACGATTGCTAGGGCTCTGAAGTGCGTCCTTAACTTCTTTCGTTGCAGAACGTGCAGAAAAGGTAACTATCGCGATTCCGAGTCTCCTGTAGTGATTTATCGTTATATCGGACGACTTCGAGGGTTGGGATGTAAATCCGTAGATTCCTTCGATACACAGCATGTGGAAAAGTTAAATATCGCGATGCCGAGTCTCCTGGAGTGATTTATCATTATATCGGACGATTGCGAGGGCTGGGAAGTGAATACTTAGTTCCTTTCGATACACAGCGTGTGGAAAAGGTCAAAAGCGCGATTCCGCAACTCCTAGAATCATTTATCGTTTTATCCAACGAATGCTAGGGCTGCGAAGTGCATCCTTAACTTCTTTCGTTGCAGAACGTGCAGAAAAGGTAACTATCGCGATTCCGAGTCTCCTGTAGTGATTTATCGTTATATCGCACGATTGCGAGGGCTGGGAAGTCAATCCATACCTTCTGTCGATACAGAACGTGCGGAGAAGGTAAATTGCGATTCCGAATCTCCTGGGGTGATTTATCGTTATATTGGACGATTGCGGGGGCTGGGATGTAAATCCGTAGATTCCTTCGATACACAGCATGTGGAAACGTTAAATATCGCGATGCCGAGTCTCCTGTAGCGATTTATCGTTATATCGCACGATTGCGAGGGCTGGGAAGTGAATCCATACCGTCTGTCAATACAGAACGTGCGGAGAAGGTAAATCGCGATTCCGAATCTCCTGGGGTGATTTATCGTTATATCGGACGATTGCGAGGGCTGGGAAGTGAATCCATACCTTCTGTCGATACAGAACGTGCGAAGAAGGTAAACATTGAAATTCCGAATCTCCTGGGGTGATTTATCGTTATATCGGACGATTGCGGGGGCTGGGAAGTGAATATTTAGCTTCTTTCGATACACAGCATGTGGATGCGGTAAAAAGCGGGACTCCGGACCTCCTACAGTGATTTATCGTTATATCGAACGACTTCGAGGGCTGGGATGTAAATCTGTAGCTTCCTTCAATACACAGCGTGTGGAAAAAGTAAAAAGCGCGATTCCGCAACTCCTAGAATCATTTATCGTTCTACCCAACGATTGCTAGGGCTGTGAAGTGCATCCTTACCTTCTGTCGATACAGAACGATAGGAAAAGGGAAATATCGCGATCCGAAACCCTTGAATCATTAATCGTTCTATCGAACGATTGCTAGGGCTCTGAAGTGCGTCCTTAACTTCTTTCGTTGCAGAACGTGCAGAAAAGGTAACTGTCGCGATTCCGAGTCTCCCGGAGTGATTTATCGTTACATCGGACAACTTCGAGGGCTGGGAAGTGAATCCATACCTTCTGTCGATACAGAATGTGCGGAGAAGGTAAATTGCGATTCCGAGTCTCCTGGGGTGATTTATCGTTATATCGAACGATTGCTAGGGCTCTGAAGTACGTCCTTAACTTCTTTCGTTGCAGAACGTGCAGAAAAGGTAACTGTCGCGATTCCGAGTCTCCTGTAGTGATTTATCGTTATATCGCACGATTGCGAGGGCTGGGAAGTGAATCCGTAGCTTCCTGCGATACACAGAGCGTGGAAAAGGTAAAAAGCGCGATTCCGCAACTCCTAGAATCATTTATCGTTCTACCCAACGATTGCTATGGCTGTGAAGTGCGTCCTTAACTTCTTTCGTTGCAGAAGGTGCAGAAAAGGTAACTATCGCGATTCCGAGTCTCCTGTAGTGATTTATCGTTATATCGCACGATTGCGAGGGCTGGGAAGTGAATCCATACCTTCTGTCGATACAGAACGTGCGAAGAAGGTAACCATCGCGATTCCGAATTTCCTTTGGTGATTTATCGTTATATCGGGCGATTGCGGGGGCGGGAACGTGAATATTTAGCTTCTTTCGATACACAGCATGTGGAGAAGGTAAAAAGCGCGATCCGAAAGCCTTGAATCATTTATCGTTCTATCGAACGATTGCTAGGGCTCTGAAGTGCGTTCATAACTTCTTCCGTTGCAGAACATATAGAAAATGTAACTATCGCGACTCCGAGTCTCCTGGGGTGATTTATCGTTATATCGGACGATTGCGGGGGCTGGGATGTAAATCCGTAGATTCCTTCGATACACAGCATGTGGAAAAGCTAAATATCGCGATGCCAAGTCTCTTGGAGTGATTTATCATTATATCGAAGATTGCTAGGGCTCTGAAGTACGTCCTTAACTTCTTTCGTTGCAGAACGTGCAGAAAAGGTAACTATCGCGATTCCGAGTCCCCTGTAGTTATTTATCGTTATATTGCACGATTGCGAGGGCTGGGAAGTGAATCCATACCTTCTGTCGATACAGAACGTGCGAAGAAGGTAACCATCGCGATTCCGAATTTCCTTTGGTGATTTATCGTTATATCGGACGATTGCGGGGGCTGGGATGTAAATCCGTAGATTCCTTCGATACACAGCATGTGGAAACGTTAAATATCGCGATGCCGAGTCTCCTGTAGCGATTTAACGTTATATCGCACGATTGCGAGGGCTGGGAAGTGAATCCATACCTTCTGTCGATACAGAACGTGCGAAGAAGGTAAACATCGAAATTCCGAATCCCCTGGGGTGATTAATCGTTATATCGGACGATTGCGGGGGCTGGGAAGTGAATATTTAGCTTCTTTCGATACACAGCATGTGGATGCGGTAAAAAGCGGGACTCCGGACCTCCTACAGTGATTTATCGTTATATCGAACGACTTCGAGGGCTGGGATCTAAATATGTAGCTTCCTTCAATACACAGCGTGTGGAAAAAGTAAAAAGCGCGATTCCGCAACTCCTAGAATCATTTATCGTTCTACCCAACGATTGCTAGGGCTGTGAAGTGCATCCTTACCTTCTGTCGATACAGAACGATAGGAAAAGGGAAATATCGCGATCCGAAACCCTTGAATCATTAATCGTTCTATCGAACGATTGCTAGGGCTCTGAAGTGCGTCCTTAACTTCTTTCGTTGCAGAACGTGCAGAAAAGGTAACTATCGCGATTCCGAGTCTCCTGTAGTGATTTATCGTTATATCGGACGACTTCGAGGGTTGGGATGTAAATCCGTAGATTCCTTCGATACACAGCATGTGGAAAAGTTAAATATCGCGATGCCGAGTCTCCTGGAGTGATTTATCATTATATCGGACGATT
This sequence comes from Nomada goodeniana, assembly GCA_963969485.1. Taxonomy (NCBI): domain Eukaryota; kingdom Metazoa; phylum Arthropoda; class Insecta; order Hymenoptera; family Apidae; genus Nomada; species Nomada goodeniana. The sequence goes on along the minus strand of OZ018301.1, from coordinate 13,601,087 downwards.
GCGAGGGCTGGGAAGTGAATACTTAGTTCCTTTCGATACACAGCGTGTGGAAAAGGTCAAAAGCGCGATTCCGCAACTCCTAGAATCATTTATCGTTTTATCCAACGAATGCTAGGGCTGCGAAGTGCATCCTTAACTTCTTTCGTTGCAGAACGTGCAGAAAAGGTAACTATCGCGATTCCGAGTCTCCTGTAGTGATTTATCGTTATATCGCACGATTGCGAGGGCTGGGAAGTCAATCCATACCTTCTGTCGATACAGAACGTGCGGAGAAGGTAAATTGCGATTCCGAATCTCCTGGGGTGATTTATCGTTATATCGGACGATTGCGGGGGCTGGGATGTAAATCCGTAGATTCCTTCGATACACAGCATGTGGAAACGTTAAATATCGCGATGCCGAGTCTCCTGTAGCGATTTAACGTTATATCGCACGATTGCGAGGGCTGGGAAGTGAATCCATACCGTCTGTCAATACAGAACGTGCGGAGAAGGTAAATCGCGATTCCGAATTTCCTGGGGTGATTTATCGTTATATCGGACGATTGCGAGGGCTGGGAAGTGAATCCATACCTTCTGTCGATACAGAACGTGCGAAGAAGGTAAACATCGAAATTCCGAATCTCCTGGGGTGATTAATCGTTATAGCGGACGATTGCGGGGGCTGGGAAGTGAATATTTAGCTTCTTTCGATACACAGCATGTGGATGCGGTAAAAAGCGGGACTCCGGACCTCCTACAGTGATTTATCGTTATATCGAACGACTTCGAGGGCTGGGATGTAAATCTGTAGCTTCCTTCAATACACAGCGTGTGGAAAAAGTAAAAAGCGCGATTCCGCAACTCCTAGAATCATTTATCGTTCTACCCAACGATTGCTAGGGCTGTGAAGTGCATCCTTACCTTCTGTCGATACAGAACGATAGGAAAAGGGAAATATCGCGATCCGAAACCCTTGAATCATTAATCGTTCTATCGAACGATTGCTAGGGCTCTGAAGTGCGTCCTTAACTTCTTTCGTTGCAGAACGTGCAGAAAAGGTAACTGTCGCGATTCCGAGTCTCCCGGAGTGATTTATCGTTACATCGGACAACTTCGAGGGCTGGGAAATGAATCCATACCTTCTGTCGATACAGAATGTGCGGAGAAGGTAAATTGCGATTCCGAGTCTCCTGGGGTGATTTATCGTTATATCGAACGATTGCTAGGGCTCTGAAGAACGTCCTTAACTTCTTTCGTTGCAGAACGTGCAGAAAAGGTAACTGTCGCGATTCCGAGTCTCCCGGAGTGATTTATCGTTACATCGGACAACTTCGAGGGCTGGGAAGTGAATCCATACCTTCTGTCGATACAGAACGTGCGGAGAAGGTAAATTGCGATTCCGAATCTCCTGGGGTGATTTATCGTTATATCGGACGATTGCGGGGGCTGGGATGTAAATCCGTAGATTCCTTCGATACACAGCATGTGGAAACGTTAAATATCGCGATGCCGAGTCTCCTGTAGCGATTTATCGTTATATCGCACGATTGCGAGGGCTGGGAAGTGAATCCATACCGTCTGTCAATACAGAACGTGCGGAGAAGGTAAATCGCGATTCCGAATCTCCTGGGGTGATTTATTGTTATATCGGACGATTGCGAGGGCTGGGAAGTGAATCCATACCTTCTGTCGATACAGAACGTGCGAAGAAGGTAAACATCGAAATTCCGAATCTCCTGGGGTGATTTATCGTTATATCGGACGATTGCGGGGGCTGGGAAGTGAATATTTAGCTTCTTTCGATACACAGCATGTGGATGCGGTAAAAAGCGGGACTCCGGACCTCCTACAGTGATTTATCGTTATATCGAACGACTTCGAGGGCTGGGATGTAAATCTGTAGCTTCCTTCAATACACAGCGTGTGGAAAAAGTAAAAAGCGCGATTCCGCAACTCCTAGAATCATTTATCGTTCTACCCAACGATTGCTAGGGCTGTGAAGTGCATCCTTACCTTCTGTCGATACAGAACGATAGGAAAAGGGAAATATCGCGATCCGAAACCCTTGAATCATTAATCGTTCTATCGAACGATTGCTAGGGCTCTGAAGTGCGTCCTTAACTTCTTTCGTTGCAGAACGTGCAGAAAAGGTAACTATCGCGATTCCGAGTCTCCTGTAGTGATTTATCGTTATATCGGACGACTTCGAGGGTTGGGATGTAAATCCGTAGATTCCTTCGATACACAGCATGTGGAAAAGTTAAATATCGCGATGCCGAGTCTCCTGGAGTGATTTATCATTATATCGGACGATTGCGAGGGCTGGGAAGTGAATACTTAGTTCCTTTCGATACACAGCGTGTGGAAAAGGTCAAAAGCGCGATTCCGCAACTCCTAGAATCATTTATCGTTTTATCCAACGAATGCTAGGGCTGCGAAGTGCATCCTTAACTTCTTTCGTTGCAGAACGTGCAGAAAAGGTAACTATCGCGATTCCGAGTCTCCTGTAGTGATTTATCGTTATATCGCACGATTGCGAGGGCTGGGAAGTCAATCCATACCTTCTGTCGATACAGAACGTGCGGAGAAGGTAAATTGCGATTCCGAATCTCCTGGGGTGATTTATCGTTATATCGGACGATTGCGGGGGCTGGGATGTAAATCCGTAGATTCCTTCGATACACAGCATGTGGAAACGTTAAATATCGCGATGCCGAGTCTCCTGTAGCGATTTAACGTTATATCGCACGATTGCGAGGGCTGGGAAGTGAATCCATACCGTCTGTCAATACAGAACGTGCGGAGAAGGTAAATCGCGATTCCGAATTTCCTGGGGTGATTTATCGTTATATCGGACGATTGCGAGGGCTGGGAAGTGAATCCATACCTTCTGTCGATACAGAACGTGCGAAGAAGGTAAACATCGAAATTCCGAATCTCCTGGGGTGATTAATCGTTATAGCGGACGATTGCGGGGGCTGGGAAGTGAATATTTAGCTTCTTTCGATACACAGCATGTGGATGCGGTAAAAAGCGGGACTCCGGACCTCCTACAGTGATTTATCGTTATATCGAACGACTTCGAGGGCTGGGATGTAAATCTGTAGCTTCCTTCAATACACAGCGTGTGGAAAAAGTAAAAAGCGCGATTCCGCAACTCCTAGATTCATTTATCGTTCTACCCAACGATTGCTAGGGCTGTGAAGTGCATCCTTACCTTCTGTCGATACAGAACGATAGGAAAAGGGAAATATCGCGATCCGAAACCCTTGAATCATTAATCGTTCTATCGAACGATTGCTAGGGCTCTGAAGTGCGTCCTTAACTTCTTTCGTTGCAGAACGTGCAGAAAAGGTAACTGTCGCGATTCCGAGTCTCCCGGAGTGATTTATCGTTACATCGGACAACTTCGAGGGCTGGGAAGTGAATCCATACCTTCTGTCGATACAGAATGTGCGGAGAAGGTAAATTGCGATTCCGAGTCTCCTGGGGTGATTTATCGTTATATCGAACGATTGCTAGGGCTCTGAAGAACGTCCTTAACTTCTTTCGTTGCAGAACGTGCAGAAAAGGTAACTGTCGCGATTCCGAGTCTCCCGGAGTGATTTATCGTTACATCGGACAACTTCGAGGGCTGGGAAGTGAATCCATACCTTCTGTCGATACAGAACGTGCGGAGAAGGTAAATTGCGATTCCGAATCTCCTGGGGTGATTTATCGTTATATCGGACGATTGCGGGGGCTGGGATGTAAATCCGTAGATTCCTTCGATACACAGCATGTGGAAACGTTAAATATCGCGATGCCGAGTCTCCTGTAGCGATTTATCGTTATATCGCACGATTGCGAGGGCTGGGAAGTGAATCCATACCGTCTGTCAGTACAGAACGTGCGGAGAAGGTAAATCGCGATTCCGAATCTCCTGGGGTGATTTATTGTTATATCGGACGATTGCGAGGGCTGGGAAGTGAATCCATACCTTCTGTCGATACAGAACGTGCGAAGAAGGTAAACATCGAAATTCCGAATCTCCTGGGGTGATTTATCGTTATATCGGACGATTGCGGGGGCTGGGAAGTGAATATTTAGCTTCTTTCGATACACAGCATGTGGATGCGGTAAAAAGCGGGACTCCGGACCTCCTACAGTGATTTATCGTTATATCGAACGACTTCGAGGGCTGGGATGTAAATCTGTAGCTTCCTTCAATACACAGCGTGTGGAAAAAGTAAAAAGCGCGATTCCGCAACTCCTAGAATCATTTATCGTTCTACCCACCGATTGCTAGGGCTGTGAAGTGCATCCTTACCTTCTGTCGATACAGAACGATAGGAAAAGGGAAATATCGCGATCCGAAACCCTTGAATCATTAATCGTTCTATCGAACGATTGCTAGGGCTCTGAAGTGCGTCCTTAACTTCTTTCGTTGCAGAACGTGCAGAAAAGGTAACTATCGCGATTCCGAGTCTCCTGTAGTGATTTATCGTTATATCGGACGACTTCGAGGGTTGGGATGTAAATCCGTAGATTCCTTCGATACACAGCATGTGGAAAAGTTAAATATCGCGATGCCGAGTCTCCTGGAGTGATTTATCATTATATCGGACGATTGCGAGGGCTGGGAAGTGAATACTTAGTTCCTTTCGATACACAGCGTGTGGAAAAGGTCAAAAGCGCGATTCCGCAACTCCTAGAATCATTTATCGTTTTATCCAACGAATGCTAGGGCTGCGAAGTGCATCCTTAACTTCTTTCGTTGCAGAACGTGCAGAAAAGGTAACTATCGCGATTCCGAGTCTCCTGTAGTGATTTATCGTTATATCGCACGATTGCGAGGGCTGGGAAGTCAATCCATACCTTCTGTCGATACAGAACGTGCGGAGAAGGTAAATTGCGATTCCGAATCTCCTGGGGTGATTTATCGTTATATTGGACGATTGCGGGGGCTGGGATGTAAATCCGTAGATTCCTTCGATACACAGCATGTGGAAACGTTAAATATCGCGATGCCGAGTCTCCTGTAGCGATTTATCGTTATATCGCACGATTGCGAGGGCTGGGAAGTGAATCCATACCGTCTGTCAATACAGAACGTGCGGAGAAGGTAAATCGCGATTCCGAATCTCCTGGGGTGATTTATCGTTATATCGGACGATTGCGAGGGCTGGGAAGTGAATCCATACCTTCTGTCGATACAGAACGTGCGAAGAAGGTAAACATTGAAATTCCGAATCTCCTGGGGTGATTTATCGTTATATCGGACGATTGCGGGGGCTGGGAAGTGAATATTTAGCTTCTTTCGATACACAGCATGTGGATGCGGTAAAAAGCGGGACTCCGGACCTCCTACAGTGATTTATCGTTATATCGAACGACTTCGAGGGCTGGGATGTAAATCTGTAGCTTCCTTCAATACACAGCGTGTGGAAAAAGTAAAAAGCGCGATTCCGCAACTCCTAGAATCATTTATCGTTCTACCCAACGATTGCTAGGGCTGTGAAGTGCATCCTTACCTTCTGTCGATACAGAACGATAGGAAAAGGGAAATATCGCGATCCGAAACCCTTGAATCATTAATCGTTCTATCGAACGATTGCTAGGGCTCTGAAGTGCGTCCTTAACTTCTTTCGTTGCAGAACGTGCAGAAAAGGTAACTGTCGCGATTCCGAGTCTCCCGGAGTGATTTATCGTTACATCGGACAACTTCGAGGGCTGGGAAGTGAATCCATACCTTCTGTCGATACAGAATGTGCGGAGAAGGTAAATTGCGATTCCGAGTCTCCTGGGGTGAGTTATCGTTATATCGAACGATTGCTAGGGCTCTGAAGTACGTCCTTAACTTCTTTCGTTGCAGAACGTGCAGAAAAGGTAACTGTCGCGATTCCGAGTCTCCTGTAGTGATTTATCGTTATATCGCACGATTGCGAGGGCTGGGAAGTGAATCCGTAGCTTCCTGCGATACACAGAGCGTGGAAAAGGTAAAAAGCGCGATTCCGCAACTCCTAGAATCATTTATCGTTCTACCCAACGATTGCTATGGCTGTGAAGTGCGTCCTTAACTTCTTTCGTTGCAGAAGGTGCAGAAAAGGTAACTATCGCGATTCCGAGTCTCCTGTAGTGATTTATCGTTATATCGCACGATTGCGAGGGCTGGGAAGTGAATCCATACCTTCTGTCGATACAGAACGTGCGAAGAAGGTAACCATCGCGATTCCGAATTTCCTTTGGTGATTTATCGTTATATCGGGCGATTGCGGGGGCGGGAACGTGAATATTTAGCTTCTTTCGATACACAGCATGTGGAGAAGGTAAAAAGCGCGATCCGAAAGCCTTGAATCATTTATCGTTCTATCGAACGATTGCTAGGGCTCTGAAGTGCGTTCATAACTTCTTCCGTTGCAGAACATATAGAAAATGTAACTATCGCGACTCCGAGTCTCCTGGGGTGATTTATCGTTATATCGGACGATTGCGGGGGCTGGGATGTAAATCCGTAGATTCCTTCGATACACAGCATGTGGAAAAGCTAAATATCGCGATGCCAAGTCTCTTGGAGTGATTTATCATTATATCGAAGATTGCTAGGGCTCTGAAGTACGTCCTTAACTTCTTTCGTTGCAGAACGTGCAGAAAAGGTAACTATCGCGATTCCGAGTCCCCTGTAGTTATTTATCGTTATATTGCACGATTGCGAGGGCTGGGAAGTGAATCCATACCTTCTGTCGATACAGAACGTGCGAAGAAGGTAACCATCGCGATTCCGAATTTCCTTTGGTGATTTATCGTTATATCGGACGATTGCGGGGGCTGGGATGTAAATCCGTAGATTCCTTCGATACACAGCATGTGGAAACGTTAAATATCGCGATGCCGAGTCTCCTGTAGCGATTTAACGTTATATCGCACGATTGCGAGGGCTGGGAAGTGAATCCATACCTTCTGTCGATACAGAACGTGCGAAGAAGGTAAACATCGAAATTCCGAATCCCCTGGGGTGATTAATCGTTATATCGGACGATTGCGGGGGCTGGGAAGTGAATATTTAGCTTCTTTCGATACACAGCATGTGGATGCGGTAAAAAGCGGGACTCCGGACCTCCTACAGTGATTTATCGTTATATCGAACGACTTCGAGGGCTGGGATGTAAATATGTAGCTTCCTTCAATACACAGCGTGTGGAAAAAGTAAAAAGCGCGATTCCGCAACTCCTAGAATCATTTATCGTTCTACCCAACGATTGCTAGGGCTGTGAAGTGCATCCTTACCTTCTGTCGATACAGAACGATAGGAAAAGGGAAATATCGCGATCCGAAACCCTTGAATCATTAATCGTTCTATCGAACGATTGCTAGGGCTCTGAAGTGCGTCCTTAACTTCTTTCGTTGCAGAACGTGCAGAAAAGGTAACTGTCGCGATTCCGAGTCTCCCGGAGTGATTTATCGTTACATCGGACAACTTCGAGGGCTGGGAAGTGAATCCATACCTTCTGTCGATACAGAATGTGCGGAGAAGGTAAATTGCGATTCCGAGTCTCCTGGGGTGATTTATCGTTATATCGAACGATTGCTAGGGCTCTGAAGAACGTCCTTAACTTCTTTCGTTGCAGAACGTGCAGAAAAGGTAACTGTCGCGATTCCGAGTCTCCCGGAGTGATTTATCGTTACATCGGACAACTTCGAGGGCTGGGAAGTGAATCCATACCTTCTGTCGATACAGAACGTGCGGAGAAGGTAAATTGCGATTCCGAATCTCCTGGGGTGATTTATCGTTATATCGGACGATTGCGGGGGCTGGGATGTAAATCCGTAGATTCCTTCGATACACAGCATGTGGAAACGTTAAATATCGCGATGCCGAGTCTCCTGTAGCGATTTATCGTTATATCGCACGATTGCGAGGGCTGGGAAGTGAATCCATACCGTCTGTCAATACAGAACGTGCGGAGAAGGTAAATCGCGATTCCGAATCTCCTGGGGTGATTTATTGTTATATCGGACGATTGCGAGGGCTGGGAAGTGAATCCATACCTTCTGTCGATACAGAACGTGCGAAGAAGGTAAACATCGAAATTCCGAATCTCCTGGGGTGATTTATCGTTATATCGGACGATTGCGGGGGCTGGGAAGTGAATATTTAGCTTCTTTCGATACACAGCATGTGGATGCGGTAAAAAGCAGGACTCCGGACCTCCTACAGTGATTTATCGTTATATCGAACGACTTCGAGGGCTGGGATGTAAATCTGTAGCTTCCTTCAATACACAGCGTGTGGAAAAAGTAAAAAGCGCGATTCCGCAACTCCTAGAATCATTTATCGTTCTACCCAACGATTGCTAGGGCTGTGAAGTGCATCCTTACCTTCTGTCGATACAGAACGATAGGAAAAGGGAAATATCGCGATCCGAAACCCTTGAATCATTAATCGTTCTATCGAACGATTGCTAGGGCTCTGAAGTGCGTCCTTAACTTCTTTCGTTGCAGAACGTGCAGAAAAGGTAACTATCGCGATTCCGAGTCTCCTGTAGTGATTTATCGTTATATCGGACGACTTCGAGGGTTGGGATGTAAATCCGTAGATTCCTTCGATACACAGCATGTGGAAAAGTTAAATATCGCGATGCCGAGTCTCCTGGAGTGATTTATCATTATATCGGACGATTGCGAGGGCTGGGAAGTGAATACTTAGTTCCTTTCGATACACAGCGTGTGGAAAAGGTCAAAAGCGCGATTCCGCAACTCCTAGAATCATTTATCGTTTTATCCAACGAATGCTAGGGCTGCGAAGTGCATCCTTAACTTCTTTCGTTGCAGAACGTGCAGAAAAGGTAACTATCGCGATTCCGAGTCTCCTGTAGTGATTTATCGTTATATCGCACGATTGCGAGGGCTGGGAAGTCAATCCATACCTTCTGTCGATACAGAACGTGCGGAGAAGGTAAATTGCGATTCCGAATCTCCTGGGGTGATTTATCGTTATATCGGACGATTGCGGGGGCTGGGATGTAAATCCGTAGATTCCTTCGATACACAGCATGTGGAAACGTTAAATATCGCGATGCCGAGTCTCCTGTAGCGATTTAACGTTATATCGCACGATTGCGAGGGCTGGGAAGTGAATCCATACCGTCTGTCAATACAGAACGTGCGGAGAAGGTAAATCGCGATTCCGAATTTCCTGGGGTGATTTATCGTTATATCGGACGATTGCGAGGGCTGGGAAGTGAATCCATACCTTCTGTCGATACAGAACGTGCGAAGAAGGTAAACATCGAAATTCCGAATCTCCTGGGGTGATTAATCGTTATAGCGGACGATTGCGGGGGCTGGGAAGTGAATATTTAGCTTCTTTCGATACACAGCATGTGGATGCGGTAAAAAGCGGGACTCCGGACCTCCTACAGTGATTTATCGTTATATCGAACGACTTCGAGGGCTGGGATGTAAATCTGTAGCTTCCTTCAATACACAGCGTGTGGAAAAAGTAAAAAGCGCGATTCCGCAACTCCTAGAATCATTTATCGTTCTACCCAACGATTGCTAGGGCTGTGAAGTGCATCCTTACCTTCTGTCGATACAGAACGATAGGAAAAGGGAAATATCGCGATCCGAAACCCTTGAATCATTAATCGTTCTATCGAACGATTGCTAGGGCTCTGAAGTGCGTCCTTAACTTCTTTCGTTGCAGAACGTGCAGAAAAGGTAACTGTCGCGATTCCGAGTCTCCCGGAGTGATTTATCGTTACATCGGACAACTTCGAGGGCTGGGAAATGAATCCATACCTTCTGTCGATACAGAATGTGCGGAGAAGGTAAATTGCGATTCCGAGTCTCCTGGGGTGATTTATCGTTATATCGAACGATTGCTAGGGCTCTGAAGAACGTCCTTAACTTCTTTCGTTGCAGAACGTGCAGAAAAGGTAACTGTCGCGATTCCGAGTCTCCCGGAGTGATTTATCGTTACATCGGACAACTTCGAGGGCTGGGAAGTGAATCCATACCTTCTGTCGATACAGAACGTGCGGAGAAGGTAAATTGCGATTCCGAATCTCCTGGGGTGATTTATCGTTATATCGGACGATTGCGGGGGCTGGGATGTAAATCCGTAGATTCCTTCGATACACAGCATGTGGAAACGTTAAATATCGCGATGCCGAGTCTCCTGTAGCGATTTATCGTTATATCGCACGATTGCGAGGGCTGGGAAGTGAATCCATACCGTCTGTCAATACAGAACGTGCGGAGAAGGTAAATCGCGATTCCGAATCTCCTGGGGTGATTTATTGTTATATCGGACGATTGCGAGGGCTGGGAAGTGAATCCATACCTTCTGTCGATACAGAACGTGCGAAGAAGGTAAACATCGAAATTCCGAATCTCCTGGGGTGATTTATCGTTATATCGGACGATTGCGGGGGCTGGGAAGTGAATATTTAGCTTCTTTCGATACACAGCATGTGGATGCGGTAAAAAGCGGGACTCCGGACCTCCTACAGTGATTTATCGTTATATCGAACGACTTCGAGGGCTGGGATGTAAATCTGTAGCTTCCTTCAATACACAGCGTGTGGAAAAAGTAAAAAGCGCGATTCCGCAACTCCTAGAATCATTTATCGTTCTACCCAACGATTGCTAGGGCTGTGAAGTGCATCCTTACCTTCTGTCGATACAGAACGATAGGAAAAGGGAAATATCGCGATCCGAAACCCTTGAATCATTAATCGTTCTATCGAACGATTGCTAGGGCTCTGAAGTGCGTCCTTAACTTCTTTCGTTGCAGAACGTGCAGAAAAGGTAACTATCGCGATTCCGAGTCTCCTGTAGTGATTTATCGTTATATCGGACGACTTCGAGGGTTGGGATGTAAATCCGTAGATTCCTTCGATACACAGCATGTGGAAAAGTTAAATATCGCGATGCCGAGTCTCCTGGAGTGATTTATCATTATATCGGACGATTGCGAGGGCTGGGAAGTGAATACTTAGTTCCTTTCGATACACAGCGTGTGGAAAAGGTCAAAAGCGCGATTCCGCAACTCCTAGAATCATTTATCGTTTTATCCAACGAATGCTAGGGCTGCGAAGTGCATCCTTAACTTCTTTCGTTGCAGAACGTGCAGAAAAGGTAACTATCGCGATTCCGAGTCTCCTGTAGTGATTTATCGTTATATCGCACGATTGCGAGGGCTGGGAAGTCAATCCATACCTTCTGTCGATACAGAACGTGCGGAGAAGGTAAATTGCGATTCCGAATCTCCTGGGGTGATTTATCGTTATATCGGACGATTGCGGGGGCTGGGATGTAAATCCGTAGATTCCTTCGATACACAGCATGTGGAAACGTTAAATATCGCGATGCCGAGTCTCCTGTAGCGATTTAACGTTATATCGCACGATTGCGAGGGCTGGGAAGTGAATCCATACCGTCTGTCAATACAGAACGTGCGGAGAAGGTAAATCGCGATTCCGAATTTCCTGGGGTGATTTATCGTTATATCGGACGATTGCGAGGGCTGGGAAGTGAATCCATACCTTCTGTCGATACAGAACGTGCGAAGAAGGTAAACATCGAAATTCCGAATCTCCTGGGGTGATTAATCGTTATAGCGGACGATTGCGGGGGCTGGGAAGTGAATATTTAGCTTCTTTCGATACACAGCATGTGGATGCGGTAAAAAGCGGGACTCCGGACCTCCTACAGTGATTTATCGTTATATCGAACGACTTCGAGGGCTGGGATGTAAATCTGTAGCTTCCTTCAATACACAGCGTGTGGAAAAAGTAAAAAGCGCGATTCCGCAACTCCTAGAATCATTTATCGTTCTACCCAACGATTGCTAGGGCTGTGAAGTGCATCCTTACCTTCTGTCGATACAGAACGATAGGAAAAGGGAAATATCGCGATCCGAAACCCTTGAATCATTAATCGTTCTATCGAACGATTGCTAGGGCTCTGAAGTGCGTCCTTAACTTCTTTCGTTGCAGAACGTGCAGAAAAGGTAACTGTCGCGATTCCGAGTCTCCCGGAGTGATTTATCGTTACATCGGACAACTTCGAGGGCTGGGAAGTGAATCCATACCTTCTGTCGATACAGAATGTGCGGAGAAGGTAAATTGCGATTCCGAGTCTCCTGGGGTGATTTATCGTTATATCGAACGATTGCTAGGGCTCTGAAGAACGTCCTTAACTTCTTTCGTTGCAGAACGTGCAGAAAAGGTAACTGTCGCGATTCCGAGTCTCCCGGAGTGATTTATCGTTACATCGGACAACTTCGAGGGCTGGGAAGTGAATCCATACCTTCTGTCGATACAGAACGTGCGGAGAAGGTAAATTGCGATTCCGAATCTCCTGGGGTGATTTATCGTTATATCGGACGATTGCGGGGGCTGGGATGTAAATCCGTAGATTCCTTCGATACACAGCATGTGGAAACGTTAAATATCGCGATGCCGAGTCTCCTGTAGCGATTTATCGTTATATCGCACGATTGCGAGGGCTGGGAAGTGAATCCATACCGTCTGTCAGTACAGAACGTGCGGAGAAGGTAAATCGCGATTCCGAATCTCCTGGGGTGATTTATTGTTATATCGGACGATTGCGAGGGCTGGGAAGTGAATCCATACCTTCTGTCGATACAGAACGTGCGAAGAAGGTAAACATCGAAATTCCGAATCTCCTGGGGTGATTTATCGTTATATCGGACGATTGCGGGGGCTGGGAAGTGAATATTTAGCTTCTTTCGATACACAGCATGTGGATGCGGTAAAAAGCGGGACTCCGGACCTCCTACAGTGATTTATCGTTATATCGAACGACTTCGAGGGCTGGGATGTAAATCTGTAGCTTCCTTCAATACACAGCGTGTGGAAAAAGTAAAAAGCGCGATTCCGCAACTCCTAGAATCATTTATCGTTCTACCCACCGATTGCTAGGGCTGTGAAGTGCATCCTTACCTTCTGTCGATACAGAACGATAGGAAAAGGGAAATATCGCGATCCGAAACCCTTGAATCATTAATCGTTCTATCGAACGATTGCTAGGGCTCTGAAGTGCGTCCTTAACTTCTTTCGTTGCAGAACGTGCAGAAAAGGTAACTATCGCGATTCCGAGTCTCCTGTAGTGATTTATCGTTATATCGGACGACTTCGAGGGTTGGGATGTAAATCCGTAGATTCCTTCGATACACAGCATGTGGAAAAGTTAAATATCGCGATGCCGAGTCTCCTGGAGTGATTTATCATTATATCGGACGATTGCGAGGGCTGGGAAGTGAATACTTAGTTCCTTTCGATACACAGCGTGTGGAAAAGGTCAAAAGCGCGATTCCGCAACTCCTAGAATCATTTATCGTTTTATCCAACGAATGCTAGGGCTGCGAAGTGCATCCTTAACTTCTTTCGTTGCAGAACGTGCAGAAAAGGTAACTATCGCGATTCCGAGTCTCCTGTAGTGATTTATCGTTATATCGCACGATTGCGAGGGCTGGGAAGTCAATCCATACCTTCTGTCGATACAGAACGTGCGGAGAAGGTAAATTGCGATTCCGAATCTCCTGGGGTGATTTATCGTTATATTGGACGATTGCGGGGGCTGGGATGTAAATCCGTAGATTCCTTCGATACACAGCATGTGGAAACGTTAAATATCGCGATGCCGAGTCTCCTGTAGCGATTTATCGTTATATCGCACGATTGCGAGGGCTGGGAAGTGAATCCATACCGTCTGTCAATACAGAACGTGCGGAGAAGGTAAATCGCGATTCCGAATCTCCTGGGGTGATTTATCGTTATATCGGACGATTGCGAGGGCTGGGAAGTGAATCCATACCTTCTGTCGATACAGAACGTGCGAAGAAGGTAAACATTGAAATTCCGAATCTCCTGGGGTGATTTATCGTTATATCGGACGATTGCGGGGGCTGGGAAGTGAATATTTAGCTTCTTTCGATACACAGCATGTGGATGCGGTAAAAAGCGGGACTCCGGACCTCCTACAGTGATTTATCGTTATATCGAACGACTTCGAGGGCTGGGATGTAAATCTGTAGCTTCCTTCAATACACAGCGTGTGGAAAAAGTAAAAAGCGCGATTCCGCAACTCCTAGAATCATTTATCGTTCTACCCAACGATTGCTAGGGCTGTGAAGTGCATCCTTACCTTCTGTCGATACAGAACGATAGGAAAAGGGAAATATCGCGATCCGAAACCCTTGAATCATTAATCGTTCTATCGAACGATTGCTAGGGCTCTGAAGTGCGTCCTTAACTTCTTTCGTTGCAGAACGTGCAGAAAAGGTAACTGTCGCGATTCCGAGTCTCCCGGAGTGATTTATCGTTACATCGGACAACTTCGAGGGCTGGGAAGTGAATCCATACCTTCTGTCGATACAGAATGTGCGGAGAAGGTAAATTGCGATTCCGAGTCTCCTGGGGTGATTTATCGTTATATCGAACGATTGCTAGGGCTCTGAAGTACGTCCTTAACTTCTTTCGTTGCAGAACGTGCAGAAAAGGTAACTGTCGCGATTCCGAGTCTCCTGTAGTGATTTATCGTTATATCGCACGATTGCGAGGGCTGGGAAGTGAATCCGTAGCTTCCTGCGATACACAGAGCGTGGAAAAGGTAAAAAGCGCGATTCCGCAACTCCTAGAATCATTTATCGTTCTACCCAACGATTGCTATGGCTGTGAAGTGCGTCCTTAACTTCTTTCGTTGCAGAAGGTGCAGAAAAGGTAACTATCGCGATTCCGAGTCTCCTGTAGTGATTTATCGTTATATCGCACGATTGCGAGGGCTGGGAAGTGAATCCATACCTTCTGTCGATACAGAACGTGCGAAGAAGGTAACCATCGCGATTCCGAATTTCCTTTGGTGATTTATCGTTATATCGGGCGATTGCGGGGGCGGGAACGTGAATATTTAGCTTCTTTCGATACACAGCATGTGGAGAAGGTAAAAAGCGCGATCCGAAAGCCTTGAATCATTTATCGTTCTATCGAACGATTGCTAGGGCTCTGAAGTGCGTTCATAACTTCTTCCGTTGCAGAACATATAGAAAATGTAACTATCGCGACTCCGAGTCTCCTGGGGTGATTTATCGTTATATCGGACGATTGCGGGGGCTGGGATGTAAATCCGTAGATTCCTTCGATACACAGCATGTGGAAAAGCTAAATATCGCGATGCCAAGTCTCTTGGAGTGATTTATCATTATATCGAAGATTGCTAGGGCTCTGAAGTACGTCCTTAACTTCTTTCGTTGCAGAACGTGCAGAAAAGGTAACTATCGCGATTCCGAGTCCCCTGTAGTTATTTATCGTTATATTGCACGATTGCGAGGGCTGGGAAGTGAATCCATACCTTCTGTCGATACAGAACGTGCGAAGAAGGTAACCATCGCGATTCCGAATTTCCTTTGGTGATTTATCGTTATATCGGACGATTGCGGGGGCTGGGATGTAAATCCGTAGATTCCTTCGATACACAGCATGTGGAAACGTTAAATATCGCGATGCCGAGTCTCCTGTAGCGATTTAACGTTATATCGCACGATTGCGAGGGCTGGGAAGTGAATCCATACCTTCTGTCGATACAGAACGTGCGAAGAAGGTAAACATCGAAATTCCGAATCCCCTGGGGTGATTAATCGTTATATCGGACGATTGCGGGGGCTGGGAAGTGAATATTTAGCTTCTTTCGATACACAGCATGTGGATGCGGTAAAAAGCGGGACTCCGGACCTCCTACAGTGATTTATCGTTATATCGAACGACTTCGAGGGCTGGGATCTAAATATGTAGCTTCCTTCAATACACAGCGTGTGGAAAAAGTAAAAAGCGCGATTCCGCAACTCCTAGAATCATTTATCGTTCTACCCAACGATTGCTAGGGCTGTGAAGTGCATCCTTACCTTCTGTCGATACAGAACGATAGGAAAAGGGAAATATCGCGATCCGAAACCCTTGAATCATTAATCGTTCTATCGAACGATTGCTAGGGCTCTGAAGTGCGTCCTTAACTTCTTTCGTTGCAGAACGTGCAGAAAAGGTAACTATCGCGATTCCGAGTCTCCTGTAGTGATTTATCGTTATATCGGACGACTTCGAGGGTTGGGATGTAAATCCGTAGATTCCTTCGATACACAGCATGTGGAAAAGTTAAATATCGCGATGCCGAGTCTCCTGGAGTGATTTATCATTATATCGGACGATTGCGAGGGCTGGGAAGTGAATACTTAGTTCCTTTCGATACACAGCGTGTGGAAAAGGTCAAAAGCGCGATTCCGCAACTCCTAGAATCATTTATCGTTTTATCCAACGAATGCTAGGGCTGCGAAGTGCATCCTTAACTTCTTTCGTTGCAGAACGTGCAGAAAAGGTAACTATCGCGATTCCGAGTCTCCTGTAGTGATTTATCGTTATATCGCACGATTGCGAGGGCTGGGAAGTCAATCCATACCTTCTGTCGATACAGAACGTGCGGAGAAGGTAAATTGCGATTCCGAATCTCCTGGGGTGATTTATCGTTATATCGGACGATTGCGGGGGCTGGGATGTAAATCCGTAGATTCCTTCGATACACAGCATGTGGAAACGTTAAATATCGCGATGCCGAGTCTCCTGTAGCGATTTAACGTTATATCGCACGATTGCGAGGGCTGGGAAGTGAATCCATACCGTCTGTCAATACAGAACGTGCGGAGAAGGTAAATCGCGATTCCGAATTTCCTGGGGTGATTTATCGTTATATCGGACGATTGCGAGGGCTGGGAAGTGAATCCATACCTTCTGTCGATACAGAACGTGCGAAGAAGGTAAACATCGAAATTCCGAATCTCCTGGGGTGATTAATCGTTATAGCGGACGATTGCGGGGGCTGGGAAGTGAATATTTAGCTTCTTTCGATACACAGCATGTGGATGCGGTAAAAAGCGGGACTCCGGACCTCCTACAGTGATTTATCGTTATATCGAACGACTTCGAGGGCTGGGATGTAAATCTGTAGCTTCCTTCAATACACAGCGTGTGGAAAAAGTAAAAAGCGCGATTCCGCAACTCCTAGAATCATTTATCGTTCTACCCAACGATTGCTAGGGCTGTGAAGTGCATCCTTACCTTCTGTCGATACAGAACGATAGGAAAAGGGAAATATCGCGATCCGAAACCCTTGAATCATTAATCGTTCTATCGAACGATTGCTAGGGCTCTGAAGTGCGTCCTTAACTTCTTTCGTTGCAGAACGTGCAGAAAAGGTAACTGTCGCGATTCCGAGTCTCCCGGAGTGATTTATCGTTACATCGGACAACTTCGAGGGCTGGGAAATGAATCCATACCTTCTGTCGATACAGAATGTGCGGAGAAGGTAAATTGCGATTCCGAGTCTCCTGGGGTGATTTATCGTTATATCGAACGATTGCTAGGGCTCTGAAGAACGTCCTTAACTTCTTTCGTTGCAGAACGTGCAGAAAAGGTAACTGTCGCGATTCCGAGTCTCCCGGAGTGATTTATCGTTACATCGGACAACTTCGAGGGCTGGGAAGTGAATCCATACCTTCTGTCGATACAGAACGTGCGGAGAAGGTAAATTGCGATTCCGAATCTCCTGGGGTGATTTATCGTTATATCGGACGATTGCGGGGGCTGGGATGTAAATCCGTAGATTCCTTCGATACACAGCATGTGGAAACGTTAAATATCGCGATGCCGAGTCTCCTGTAGCGATTTATCGTTATATCGCACGATTGCGAGGGCTGGGAAGTGAATCCATACCGTCTGTCAATACAGAACGTGCGGAGAAGGTAAATCGCGATTCCGAATCTCCTGGGGTAATTTATTGTTATATCGGACGATTGCGAGGGCTGGGAAGTGAATCCATACCTTCTGTCGATACAGAACGTGCGAAGAAGGTAAACATCGAAATTCCGAATCTCCTGGGGTGATTTATCGTTATATCGGACGATTGCGGGGGCTGGGAAGTGAATATTTAGCTTCTTTCGATACACAGCATGTGGATGCGGTAAAAAGCGGGACTCCGGACCTCCTACAGTGATTTATCGTTATATCGAACGACTTCGAGGGCTGGGATGTAAATCTGTAGCTTCCTTCAATACACAGCGTGTGGAAAAAGTAAAAAGCGCGATTCCGCAACTCCTAGAATCATTTATCGTTCTACCCAACGATTGCTAGGGCTGTGAAGTGCATCCTTACCTTCTGTCGATACAGAACGATAGGAAAAGGGAAATATCGCGATCCGAAACCCTTGAATCATTAATCGTTCTATCGAACGATTGCTAGGGCTCTGAAGTGCGTCCTTAACTTCTTTCGTTGCAGAACGTGCAGAAAAGGTAACTATCGCGATTCCGAGTCTCCTGTAGTGATTTATCGTTATATCGGACGACTTCGAGGGTTGGGATGTAAATCCGTAGATTCCTTCGATACACAGCATGTGGAAAAGTTAAATATCGCGATGCCGAGTCTCCTGGAGTGATTTATCATTATATCGGACGATTGCGAGGGCTGGGAAGTGAATACTTAGTTCCTTTCGATACACAGCGTGTGGAAAAGGTCAAAAGCGCGATTCCGCAACTCCTAGAATCATTTATCGTTTTATCCAACGAATGCTAGGGCTGCGAAGTGCATCCTTAACTTCTTTCGTTGCAGAACGTGCAGAAAAGGTAACTATCGCGATTCCGAGTCTCCTGTAGTGATTTATCGTTATATCGCACGATTGCGAGGGCTGGGAAGTCAATCCATACCTTCTGTCGATACAGAACGTGCGGAGAAGGTAAATTGCGATTCCGAATCTCCTGGGGTGATTTATCGTTATATCGGACGATTGCGGGGGCTGGGATGTAAATCCGTAGATTCCTTCGATACACAGCATGTGGAAACGTTAAATATCGCGATGCCGAGTCTCCTGTAGCGATTTAACGTTATATCGCACGATTGCGAGGGCTGGGAAGTGAATCCATACCGTCTGTCAATACAGAACGTGCGGAGAAGGTAAATCGCGATTCCGAATTTCCTGGGGTGATTTATCGTTATATCGGACGATTGCGAGGGCTGGGAAGTGAATCCATACCTTCTGTCGATACAGAACGTGCGAAGAAGGTAAACATCGAAATTCCGAATCTCCTGGGGTGATTAATCGTTATAGCGGACGATTGCGGGGGCTGGGAAGTGAATATTTAGCTTCTTTCGATACACAGCATGTGGATGCGGTAAAAAGCGGGACTCCGGACCTCCTACAGTGATTTATCGTTATATCGAACGACTTCGAGGGCTGGGATGTAAATCTGTAGCTTCCTTCAATACACAGCGTGTGGAAAAAGTAAAAAGCGCGATTCCGCAACTCCTAGAATCATTTATCGTTCTACCCAACGATTGCTAGGGCTGTGAAGTGCATCCTTACCTTCTGTCGATACAGAACGATAGGAAAAGGGAAATATCGCGATCCGAAACCCTTGAATCATTAATCGTTCTATCGAACGATTGCTAGGGCTCTGAAGTGCGTCCTTAACTTCTTTCGTTGCAGAACGTGCAGAAAAGGTAACTGTCGCGATTCCGAGTCTCCCGGAGTGATTTATCGTTACATCGGACAACTTCGAGGGCTGGGAAGTGAATCCATACCTTCTGTCGATACAGAATGTGCGGAGAAGGTAAATTGCGATTCCGAGTCTCCTGGGGTGATTTATCGTTATATCGAACGATTGCTAGGGCTCTGAAGAACGTCCTTAACTTCTTTCGTTGCAGAACGTGCAGAAAAGGTAACTGTCGCGATTCCGAGTCTCCCGGAGTGATTTATCGTTACATCGGACAACTTCGAGGGCTGGGAAGTGAATCCATACCTTCTGTCGATACAGAACGTGCGGAGAAGGTAAATTGCGATTCCGAATCTCCTGGGGTGATTTATCGTTATATCGGACGATTGCGGGGGCTGGGATGTAAATCCGTAGATTCCTTCGATACACAGCATGTGGAAACGTTAAATATCGCGATGCCGAGTCTCCTGTAGCGATTTATCGTTATATCGCACGATTGCGAGGGCTGGGAAGTGAATCCATACCGTCTGTCAGTACAGAACGTGCGGAGAAGGTAAATCGCGATTCCGAATCTCCTGGGGTGATTTATTGTTATATCGGACGATTGCGAGGGCTGGGAAGTGAATCCATACCTTCTGTCGATACAGAACGTGCGAAGAAGGTAAACATCGAAATTCCGAATCTCCTGGGGTGATTTATCGTTATATCGGACGATTGCGGGGGCTGGGAAGTGAATATTTAGCTTCTTTCGATACACAGCATGTGGATGCGGTAAAAAGCGGGACTCCGGACCTCCTACAGTGATTTATCGTTATATCGAACGACTTCGAGGGCTGGGATGTAAATCTGTAGCTTCCTTCAATACACAGCGTGTGGAAAAAGTAAAAAGCGCGATTCCGCAACTCCTAGAATCATTTATCGTTCTACCCACCGATTGCTAGGGCTGTGAAGTGCATCCTTACCTTCTGTCGATACAGAACGATAGGAAAAGGGAAATATCGCGATCCGAAACCCTTGAATCATTAATCGTTCTATCGAACGATTGCTAGGGCTCTGAAGTGCGTCCTTAACTTCTTTCGTTGCAGAACGTGCAGAAAAGGTAACTATCGCGATTCCGAGTCTCCTGTAGTGATTTATCGTTATATCGGACGACTTCGAGGGTTGGGATGTAAATCCGTAGATTCCTTCGATACACAGCATGTGGAAAAGTTAAATATCGCGATGCCGAGTCTCCTGGAGTGATTTATCATTATATCGGACGATTGCGAGGGCTGGGAAGTGAATACTTAGTTCCTTTCGATACACAGCGTGTGGAAAAGGTCAAAAGCGCGATTCCGCAACTCCTAGAATCATTTATCGTTTTATCCAACGAATGCTAGGGCTGCGAAGTGCATCCTTAACTTCTTTCGTTGCAGAACGTGCAGAAAAGGTAACTATCGCGATTCCGAGTCTCCTGTAGTGATTTATCGTTATATCGCACGATTGCGAGGGCTGGGAAGTCAATCCATACCTTCTGTCGATACAGAACGTGCGGAGAAGGTAAATTGCGATTCCGAATCTCCTGGGGTGATTTATCGTTATATTGGACGATTGCGGGGGCTGGGATGTAAATCCGTAGATTCCTTCGATACACAGCATGTGGAAACGTTAAATATCGCGATGCCGAGTCTCCTGTAGCGATTTATCGTTATATCGCACGATTGCGAGGGCTGGGAAGTGAATCCATACCGTCTGTCAATACAGAACGTGCGGAGAAGGTAAATCGCGATTCCGAATCTCCTGGGGTGATTTATCGTTATATCGGACGATTGCGAGGGCTGGGAAGTGAATCCATACCTTCTGTCGATACAGAACGTGCGAAGAAGGTAAACATTGAAATTCCGAATCTCCTGGGGTGATTTATCGTTATATCGGACGATTGCGGGGGCTGGGAAGTGAATATTTAGCTTCTTTCGATACACAGCATGTGGATGCGGTAAAAAGCGGGACTCCGGACCTCCTACAGTGATTTATCGTTATATCGAACGACTTCGAGGGCTGGGATGTAAATCTGTAGCTTCCTTCAATACACAGCGTGTGGAAAAAGTAAAAAGCGCGATTCCGCAACTCCTAGAATCATTTATCGTTCTACCCAACGATTGCTAGGGCTGTGAAGTGCATCCTTACCTTCTGTCGATACAGAACGATAGGAAAAGGGAAATATCGCGATCCGAAACCCTTGAATCATTAATCGTTCTATCGAACGATTGCTAGGGCTCTGAAGTGCGTCCTTAACTTCTTTCGTTGCAGAACGTGCAGAAAAGGTAACTGTCGCGATTCCGAGTCTCCCGGAGTGATTTATCGTTACATCGGACAACTTCGAGGGCTGGGAAGTGAATCCATACCTTCTGTCGATACAGAATGTGCGGAGAAGGTAAATTGCGATTCCGAGTCTCCTGGGGTGAGTTATCGTTATATCGAACGATTGCTAGGGCTCTGAAGTACGTCCTTAACTTCTTTCGTTGCAGAACGTGCAGAAAAGGTAACTGTCGCGATTCCGAGTCTCCTGTAGTGATTTATCGTTATATCGCACGATTGCGAGGGCTGGGAAGTGAATCCGTAGCTTCCTGCGATACACAGAGCGTGGAAAAGGTAAAAAGCGCGATTCCGCAACTCCTAGAATCATTTATCGTTCTACCCAACGATTGCTATGGCTGTGAAGTGCGTCCTTAACTTCTTTCGTTGCAGAAGGTGCAGAAAAGGTAACTATCGCGATTCCGAGTCTCCTGTAGTGATTTATCGTTATATCGCACGATTGCGAGGGCTGGGAAGTGAATCCATACCTTCTGTCGATACAGAACGTGCGAAGAAGGTAACCATCGCGATTCCGAATTTCCTTTGGTGATTTATCGTTATATCGGGCGATTGCGGGGGCGGGAACGTGAATATTTAGCTTCTTTCGATACACAGCATGTGGAGAAGGTAAAAAGCGCGATCCGAAAGCCTTGAATCATTTATCGTTCTATCGAACGATTGCTAGGGCTCTGAAGTGCGTTCATAACTTCTTCCGTTGCAGAACATATAGAAAATGTAACTATCGCGACTCCGAGTCTCCTGGGGTGATTTATCGTTATATCGGACGATTGCGGGGGCTGGGATGTAAATCCGTAGATTCCTTCGATACACAGCATGTGGAAAAGCTAAATATCGCGATGCCAAGTCTCTTGGAGTGATTTATCATTATATCGAAGATTGCTAGGGCTCTGAAGTACGTCCTTAACTTCTTTCGTTGCAGAACGTGCAGAAAAGGTAACTATCGCGATTCCGAGTCCCCTGTAGTTATTTATCGTTATATTGCACGATTGCGAGGGCTGGGAAGTGAATCCATACCTTCTGTCGATACAGAACGTGCGAAGAAGGTAACCATCGCGATTCCGAATTTCCTTTGGTGATTTATCGTTATATCGGACGATTGCGGGGGCTGGGATGTAAATCCGTAGATTCCTTCGATACACAGCATGTGGAAACGTTAAATATCGCGATGCCGAGTCTCCTGTAGCGATTTAACGTTATATCGCACGATTGCGAGGGCTGGGAAGTGAATCCATACCTTCTGTCGATACAGAACGTGCGAAGAAGGTAAACATCGAAATTCCGAATCCCCTGGGGTGATTAATCGTTATATCGGACGATTGCGGGGGCTGGGAAGTGAATATTTAGCTTCTTTCGATACACAGCATGTGGATGCGGTAAAAAGCGGGACTCCGGACCTCCTACAGTGATTTATCGTTATATCGAACGACTTCGAGGGCTGGGATGTAAATATGTAGCTTCCTTCAATACACAGCGTGTGGAAAAAGTAAAAAGCGCGATTCCGCAACTCCTAGAATCATTTATCGTTCTACCCAACGATTGCTAGGGCTGTGAAGTGCATCCTTACCTTCTGTCGATACAGAACGATAGGAAAAGGGAAATATCGCGATCCGAAACCCTTGAATCATTAATCGTTCTATCGAACGATTGCTAGGGCTCTGAAGTGCGTCCTTAACTTCTTTCGTTGCAGAACGTGCAGAAAAGGTAACTGTCGCGATTCCGAGTCTCCCGGAGTGATTTATCGTTACATCGGACAACTTCGAGGGCTGGGAAGTGAATCCATACCTTCTGTCGATACAGAATGTGCGGAGAAGGTAAATTGCGATTCCGAGTCTCCTGGGGTGATTTATCGTTATATCGAACGATTGCTAGGGCTCTGAAGAACGTCCTTAACTTCTTTCGTTGCAGAACGTGCAGAAAAGGTAACTGTCGCGATTCCGAGTCTCCCGGAGTGATTTATCGTTACATCGGACAACTTCGAGGGCTGGGAAGTGAATCCATACCTTCTGTCGATACAGAACGTGCGGAGAAGGTAAATTGCGATTCCGAATCTCCTGGGGTGATTTATCGTTATATCGGACGATTGCGGGGGCTGGGATGTAAATCCGTAGATTCCTTCGATACACAGCATGTGGAAACGTTAAATATCGCGATGCCGAGTCTCCTGTAGCGATTTATCGTTATATCGCACGATTGCGAGGGCTGGGAAGTGAATCCATACCGTCTGTCAATACAGAACGTGCGGAGAAGGTAAATCGCGATTCCGAATCTCCTGGGGTGATTTATTGTTATATCGGACGATTGCGAGGGCTGGGAAGTGAATCCATACCTTCTGTCGATACAGAACGTGCGAAGAAGGTAAACATCGAAATTCCGAATCTCCTGGGGTGATTTATCGTTATATCGGACGATTGCGGGGGCTGGGAAGTGAATATTTAGCTTCTTTCGATACACAGCATGTGGATGCGGTAAAAAGCAGGACTCCGGACCTCCTACAGTGATTTATCGTTATATCGAACGACTTCGAGGGCTGGGATGTAAATCTGTAGCTTCCTTCAATACACAGTGTGTGGAAAAAGTAAAAAGCGCGATTCCGCAACTCCTAGAATCATTTATCGTTCTACCCAACGATTGCTAGGGCTGTGAAGTGCATCCTTACCTTCTGTCGATACAGAACGATAGGAAAAGGGAAATATCGCGATCCGAAACCCTTGAATCATTAATCGTTCTATCGAACGATTGCTAGGGCTCTGAAGTGCGTCCTTAACTTCTTTCGTTGCAGAACGTGCAGAAAAGGTAACTATCGCGATTCCGAGTCTCCTGTAGTGATTTATCGTTATATCGGACGACTTCGAGGGTTGGGATGTAAATCCGTAGATTCCTTCGATACACAGCATGTGGAAAAGTTAAATATCGCGATGCCGAGTCTCCTGGAGTGATTTATCATTATATCGGACGATTGCGAGGGCTGGGAAGTGAATACTTAGTTCCTTTCGATACACAGCGTGTGGAAAAGGTCAAAAGCGCGATTCCGCAACTCCTAGAATCATTTATCGTTTTATCCAACGAATGCTAGGGCTGCGAAGTGCATCCTTAACTTCTTTCGTTGCAGAACGTGCAGAAAAGGTAACTATCGCGATTCCGAGTCTCCTGTAGTGATTTATCGTTATATCGCACGATTGCGAGGGCTGGGAAGTCAATCCATACCTTCTGTCGATACAGAACGTGCGGAGAAGGTAAATTGCGATTCCGAATCTCCTGGGGTGATTTATCGTTATATCGGACGATTGCGGGGGCTGGGATGTAAATCCGTAGATTCCTTCGATACACAGCATGTGGAAACGTTAAATATCGCGATGCCGAGTCTCCTGTAGCGATTTAACGTTATATCGCACGATTGCGAGGGCTGGGAAGTGAATCCATACCGTCTGTCAATACAGAACGTGCGGAGAAGGTAAATCGCGATTCCGAATTTCCTGGGGTGATTTATCGTTATATCGGACGATTGCGAGGGCTGGGAAGTGAATCCATACCTTCTGTCGATACAGAACGTGCGAAGAAGGTAAACATCGAAATTCCGAATCTCCTGGGGTGATTAATCGTTATAGCGGACGATTGCGGGGGCTGGGAAGTGAATATTTAGCTTCTTTCGATACACAGCATGTGGATGCGGTAAAAAGCGGGACTCCGGACCTCCTACAGTGATTTATCGTTATATCGAACGACTTCGAGGGCTGGGATGTAAATCTGTAGCTTCCTTCAATACACAGCGTGTGGAAAAAGTAAAAAGCGCGATTCCGCAACTCCTAGAATCATTTATCGTTCTACCCAACGATTGCTAGGGCTGTGAAGTGCATCCTTACCTTCTGTCGATACAGAACGATAGGAAAAGGGAAATATCGCGATCCGAAACCCTTGAATCATTAATCGTTCTATCGAACGATTGCTAGGGCTCTGAAGTGCGTCCTTAACTTCTTTCGTTGCAGAACGTGCAGAAAAGGTAACTGTCGCGATTCCGAGTCTCCCGGAGTGATTTATCGTTACATCGGACAACTTCGAGGGCTGGGAAGTGAATCCATACCTTCTGTCGATACAGAATGTGCGGAGAAGGTAAATTGCGATTCCGAGTCTCCTGGGGTGATTTATCGTTATATCGAACGATTGCTAGGGCTCTGAAGAACGTCCTTAACTTCTTTCGTTGCAGAACGTGCAGAAAAGGTAACTGTCGCGATTCCGAGTCTCCCGGAGTGATTTATCGTTACATCGGACAACTTCGAGGGCTGGGAAGTGAATCCATACCTTCTGTCGATACAGAACGTGCGGAGAAGGTAAATTGCGATTCCGAATCTCCTGGGGTGATTTATCGTTATATCGGACGATTGCGGGGGCTGGGATGTAAATCCGTAGATTCCTTCGATACACAGCATGTGGAAACGTTAAATATCGCGATGCCGAGTCTCCTGTAGCGATTTGTCGTTATATCGCACGATTGCGAGGGCTGGGAAGTGAATCCATACCGTCTGTCAATACAGAACGTGCGGAGAAGGTAAATCGCGATTCCGAATCTCCTGGGGTGATTTATTGTTATATCGGACGATTGCGAGGGCTGGGAAGTGAATCCATACCTTCTGTCGATACAGAACGTGCGAAGAAGGTAAACATCGAAATTCCGAATCTCCTGGGGTGATTTATCGTTATATCGGACGATTGCGGGGGCTGGGAAGTGAATATTTAGCTTCTTTCGATACACAGCATGTGGATGCGGTAAAAAGCGGGACTCCGGACCTCCTACAGTGATTTATCGTTATATCGAACGACTTCGAGGGCTGGGATGTAAATCTGTAGCTTCCTTCAATACACAGCGTGTGGAAAAAGTAAAAAGCGCGATTCCGCAACTCCTAGAATCATTTATCGTTCTACCCACCGATTGCTAGGGCTGTGAAGTGCATCCTTACCTTCTGTCGATACAGAACGATAGGAAAAGGGAAATATCGCGATCCGAAACCCTTGAATCATTAATCGTTCTATCGAACGATTGCTAGGGCTCTGAAGTGCGTCCTTAACTTCTTTCGTTGCAGAACGTGCAGAAAAGGTAACTATCGCGATTCCGAGTCTCCTGTAGTGATTTATCGTTATATCGGACGACTTCGAGGGTTGGGATGTAAATCCGTAGATTCCTTCGATACACAGCATGTGGAAAAGTTAAATATCGCGATGCCGAGTCTCCTGGAGTGATTTATCATTATATCGGAAGATTGCGAGGGCTGGGAAGTGAATACTTAGTTCCTTTCGATACACAGCGTGTGGAAAAGGTCAAAAGCGCGATTCCGCAACTCCTAGAATCATTTATCGTTTTATCCAACGAATGCTAGGGCTGCGAAGTGCATCCTTAACTTCTTTCGTTGCAGAACGTGCAGAAAAGGTAACTATCGCGATTCCGAGTCTCCTGTAGTGATTTATCGTTATATCGCACGATTGCGAGGGCTGGGAAGTCAATCCATACCTTCTGTCGATACAGAACGTGCGGAGAAGGTAAATTGCGATTCCGAATCTCCTGGGGTGATTTATCGTTATATCGGACGATTGCGGGGGCTGGGATGTAAATCCGTAGATTCCTTCGATACACAGCATGTGGAAACGTTAAATATCGCGATGCCGAGTCTCCTGTAGCGATTTATCGTTATATCGCACGATTGCGAGGGCTGGGAAGTGAATCCATACCGTCTGTCAATACAGAACGTGCGGAGAAGGTAAATCGCGATTCCGAATCTCCTGGGGTGATTTATCGTTATATCGGACGATTGCGAGGGCTGGGAAGTGAATCCATACCTTCTGTCGATACAGAACGTGCGAAGAAGGTAAACATTGAAATTCCGAATCTCCTGGGGTGATTTATCGTTATATCGGACGATTGCGGGGGCTGGGAAGTGAATATTTAGCTTCTTTCGATACACAGCATGTGGATGCGGTAAAAAGCGGGACTCCGGACCTCCTACAGTGATTTATCGTTATATCGAACGACTTCGAGGGCTGGGATGTAAATCTGTAGCTTCCTTCAATACACAGCGTGTGGAAAAAGTAAAAAGCGCGATTCCGCAACTCCTAGAATCATTTATCGTTCTACCCAACGATTGCTAGGGCTGTGAAGTGCATCCTTACCTTCTGTCGATACAGAACGATAGGAAAAGGGAAATATCGCGATCCGAAACCCTTGAATCATTAATCGTTCTATCGAACGATTGCTAGGGCTCTGAAGTGCGTCCTTAACTTCTTTCGTTGCAGAACGTGCAGAAAAGGTAACTGTCGCGATTCCGAGTCTCCCGGAGTGATTTATCGTTACATCGGACAACTTCGAGGGCTGGGAAGTGAATCCATACCTTCTGTCGATACAGAATGTGCGGAGAAGGTAAATTGCGATTCCGAGTCTCCTGGGGTGATTTATCGTTATATCGAACGATTGCTAGGGCTCTGAAGTACGTCCTTAACTTCTTTCGTTGCAGAACGTGCAGAAAAGGTAACTGTCGCGATTCCGAGTCTCCTGTAGTGATTTATCGTTATATCGCACGATTGCGAGGGCTGGGAAGTGAATCCGTAGCTTCCTGCGATACACAGAGCGTGGAAAAGGTAAAAAGCGCGATTCCGCAACTCCTAGAATCATTTATCGTTCTACCCAACGATTGCTATGGCTGTGAAGTGCGTCCTTAACTTCTTTCGTTGCAGAACATATAGAAAATGTAACTATCGCGACTCCGAGTCTCCTGGGGTGATTTATCGTTATATCGGACGATTGCGGGGGCTGGGATGTAAATCCGTAGATTCCTTCGATACACAGCATGTGGAAAAGCTAAATATCGCGATGCCAAGTCTCTTGGAGTGATTTATCATTATATCGAAGATTGCTAGGGCTCTGAAGTACGTCCTTAACTTCTTTCGTTGCAGAACGTGCAGAAAAGGTAACTATCGCGATTCCGAGTCCCCTGTAGTTATTTATCGTTATATTGCACGATTGCGAGGGCTGGGAAGTGAATCCATACCTTCTGTCGATACAGAACGTGCGAAGAAGGTAACCATCGCGATTCCGAATTTCCTTTGGTGATTTATCGTTATATCGGACGATTGCGGGGGCTGGGATGTAAATCCGTAGATTCCTTCGATACACAGCATGTGGAAAAGCTAAATATCGCGATGCCAAGTCTCTTGGAGTGATTTATCATTATATCGAAGATTGCTAGGGCTCTGAAGTACGTCCTTAACTTCTTTCGTTGCAGAACGTGCAGAAAAGGTAACTATCGCGATTCCGAGTCCCCTGTAGTTATTTATCGTTATATTGCACGATTGCGAGGGCTGGGAAGTGAATCCATACCTTCTGTCGATACAGAACGTGCGAAGAAGGTAACCATCGCGATTCCGAATTTCCTTTGGTGATTTATCGTTATATCGGACGATTGCGGGGGCTGGGATGTAAATCCGTAGATTCCTTCGATACACAGCATGTGGAAACGTTAAATATCGCGATGCCGAGTCTCCTGTAGCGATTTAACGTTATATCGCACGATTGCGAGGGCTGGGAAGTGAATCCATACCTTCTGTCGATACAGAACGTGCGAAGAAGGTAAACATCGAAATTCCGAATCTCCTGGGGTGATTAATCGTTATATCGGACGATTGCGGGGGCTGGGAAGTGAATATTTAGCTTCTTTCGATACACAGCATGTGGATGCGGTAAAAAGCGGGACTCCGGACCTCCTACAGTGATTTATCGTTATATCGAACGACTTCGAGGGCTGGGATGTAAATATGTAGCTTCCTTCAATACACAGCGTGTGGAAAAAGTAAAAAGCGCGATTCCGCAACTCCTAGAATCATTTATCGTTCTACCCAACGATTGCTAGGGCTGTGAAGTGCATCCTTACCTTCTGTCGATACAGAACGATAGGAAAAGGGAAATATCGCGATCCGAAACCCTTGAATCATTAATCGTTCTATCGAACGATTGCTAGGGCTCTGAAGTGCGTCCTTAACTTCTTTCGTTGCAGAACGTGCAGAAAAGGTAACTGTCGCGATTCCGAGTCTCCCGGAGTGATTTATCGTTACATCGGACAACTTCGAGGGCTGGGAAGTGAATCCATACCTTCTGTCGATACAGAATGTGCGGAGAAGGTAAATTGCGATTCCGAGTCTCCTGGGGTGATTTATCGTTATATCGAACGATTGCTAGGGCTCTGAAGAACGTCCTTAACTTCTTTCGTTGCAGAACGTGCAGAAAAGGTAACTGTCGCGATTCCGAGTCTCCCGGAGTGATTTATCGTTACATCGGACAACTTCGAGGGCTGGGAAGTGAATCCATACCTTCTGTCGATACAGAACGTGCGGAGAAGGTAAATTGCGATTCCGAATCTCCTGGGGTGATTTATCGTTATATCGGACGATTGCGGGGGCTGGGATGTAAATCCGTAGATTCCTTCGATACACAGCATGTGGAAACGTTAAATATCGCGATGCCGAGTCTCCTGTAGCGATTTATCGTTATATCGCACGATTGCGAGGGCTGGGAAGTGAATCCATACCGTCTGTCAGTACAGAACGTGCGGAGAAGGTAAATCGCGATTCCGAATCTCCTGGGGTGATTTATTGTTATATCGGACGATTGCGAGGGCTGGGAAGTGAATCCATACCTTCTGTCGATACAGAACGTGCGAAGAAGGTAAACATCGAAATTCCGAATCTCCTGGGGTGATTTATCGTTATATCGGACGATTGCGGGGGCTGGGAAGTGAATATTTAGCTTCTTTCGATACACAGCATGTGGATGCGGTAAAAAGCGGGACTCCGGACCTCCTACAGTGATTTATCGTTATATCGAACGACTTCGAGGGCTGGGATGTAAATCTGTAGCTTCCTTCAATACACAGCGTGTGGAAAAAGTAAAAAGCGCGATTCCGCAACTCCTAGAATCATTTATCGTTCTACCCACCGATTGCTAGGGCTGTGAAGTGCATCCTTACCTTCTGTCGATACAGAACGATAGGAAAAGGGAAATATCGCGATCCGAAACCCTTGAATCATTAATCGTTCTATCGAACGATTGCTAGGGCTCTGAAGTGCGTCCTTAACTTCTTTCGTTGCAGAACGTGCAGAAAAGGTAACTATCGCGATTCCGAGTCTCCTGTAGTGATTTATCGTTATATCGGACGACTTCGAGGGTTGGGATGTAAATCCGTAGATTCCTTCGATACACAGCATGTGGAAAAGTTAAATATCGCGATGCCGAGTCTCCTGGAGTGATTTATCATTATATCGGACGATTGCGAGGGCTGGGAAGTGAATACTTAGTTCCTTTCGATACACAGCGTGTGGAAAAGGTCAAAAGCGCGATTCCGCAACTCCTAGAATCATTTATCGTTTTATCCAACGAATGCTAGGGCTGCGAAGTGCATCCTTAACTTCTTTCGTTGCAGAACGTGCAGAAAAGGTAACTATCGCGATTCCGAGTCTCCTGTAGTGATTTATCGTTATATCGCACGATTGCGAGGGCTGGGAAGTCAATCCATACCTTCTGTCGATACAGAACGTGCGGAGAAGGTAAATTGCGATTCCGAATCTCCTGGGGTGATTTATCGTTATATTGGACGATTGCGGGGGCTGGGATGTAAATCCGTAGATTCCTTCGATACACAGCATGTGGAAACGTTAAATATCGCGATGCCGAGTCTCCTGTAGCGATTTATCGTTATATCGCACGATTGCGAGGGCTGGGAAGTGAATCCATACCGTCTGTCAATACAGAACGTGCGGAGAAGGTAAATCGCGATTCCGAATCTCCTGGGGTGATTTATCGTTATATCGGACGATTGCGAGGGCTGGGAAGTGAATCCATACCTTCTGTCGATACAGAACGTGCGAAGAAGGTAAACATTGAAATTCCGAATCTCCTGGGGTGATTTATCGTTATATCGGACGATTGCGGGGGCTGGGAAGTGAATATTTAGCTTCTTTCGATACACAGCATGTGGATGCGGTAAAAAGCGGGACTCCGGACCTCCTACAGTGATTTATCGTTATATCGAACGACTTCGAGGGCTGGGATGTAAATCTGTAGCTTCCTTCAATACACAGCGTGTGGAAAAAGTAAAAAGCGCGATTCCGCAACTCCTAGAATCATTTATCGTTCTACCCAACGATTGCTAGGGCTGTGAAGTGCATCCTTACCTTCTGTCGATACAGAACGATAGGAAAAGGGAAATATCGCGATCCGAAACCCTTGAATCATTAATCGTTCTATCGAACGATTGCTAGGGCTCTGAAGTGCGTCCTTAACTTCTTTCGTTGCAGAACGTGCAGAAAAGGTAACTGTCGCGATTCCGAGTCTCCCGGAGTGATTTATCGTTACATCGGACAACTTCGAGGGCTGGGAAGTGAATCCATACCTTCTGTCGATACAGAATGTGCGGAGAAGGTAAATTGCGATTCCGAGTCTCCTGGGGTGAGTTATCGTTATATCGAACGATTGCTAGGGCTCTGAAGTACGTCCTTAACTTCTTTCGTTGCAGAACGTGCAGAAAAGGTAACTGTCGCGATTCCGAGTCTCCTGTAGTGATTTATCGTTATATCGCACGATTGCGAGGGCTGGGAAGTGAATCCGTAGCTTCCTGCGATACACAGAGCGTGGAAAAGGTAAAAAGCGCGATTCCGCAACTCCTAGAATCATTTATCGTTCTACCCAACGATTGCTATGGCTGTGAAGTGCGTCCTTAACTTCTTTCGTTGCAGAAGGTGCAGAAAAGGTAACTATCGCGATTCCGAGTCTCCTGTAGTGATTTATCGTTATATCGCACGATTGCGAGGGCTGGGAAGTGAATCCATACCTTCTGTCGATACAGAACGTGCGAAGAAGGTAACCATCGCGATTCCGAATTTCCTTTGGTGATTTATCGTTATATCGGGCGATTGCGGGGGCGGGAACGTGAATATTTAGCTTCTTTCGATACACAGCATGTGGAGAAGGTAAAAAGCGCGATCCGAAAGCCTTGAATCATTTATCGTTCTATCGAACGATTGCTAGGGCTCTGAAGTGCGTTCATAACTTCTTCCGTTGCAGAACATATAGAAAATGTAACTATCGCGACTCCGAGTCTCCTGGGGTGATTTATCGTTATATCGGACGATTGCGGGGGCTGGGATGTAAATCCGTAGATTCCTTCGATACACAGCATGTGGAAAAGCTAAATATCGCGATGCCAAGTCTCTTGGAGTGATTTATCATTATATCGAAGATTGCTAGGGCTCTGAAGTACGTCCTTAACTTCTTTCGTTGCAGAACGTGCAGAAAAGGTAACTATCGCGATTCCGAGTCCCCTGTAGTTATTTATCGTTATATTGCACGATTGCGAGGGCTGGGAAGTGAATCCATACCTTCTGTCGATACAGAACGTGCGAAGAAGGTAACCATCGCGATTCCGAATTTCCTTTGGTGATTTATCGTTATATCGGACGATTGCGGGGGCTGGGATGTAAATCCGTAGATTCCTTCGATACACAGCATGTGGAAACGTTAAATATCGCGATGCCGAGTCTCCTGTAGCGATTTAACGTTATATCGCACGATTGCGAGGGCTGGGAAGTGAATCCATACCTTCTGTCGATACAGAACGTGCGAAGAAGGTAAACATCGAAATTCCGAATCCCCTGGGGTGATTAATCGTTATATCGGACGATTGCGGGGGCTGGGAAGTGAATATTTAGCTTCTTTCGATACACAGCATGTGGATGCGGTAAAAAGCGGGACTCCGGACCTCCTACAGTGATTTATCGTTATATCGAACGACTTCGAGGGCTGGGATGTAAATATGTAGCTTCCTTCAATACACAGCGTGTGGAAAAAGTAAAAAGCGCGATTCCGCAACTCCTAGAATCATTTATCGTTCTACCCAACGATTGCTAGGGCTGTGAAGTGCATCCTTACCTTCTGTCGATACAGAACGATAGGAAAAGGGAAATATCGCGATCCGAAACCCTTGAATCATTAATCGTTCTATCGAACGATTGCTAGGGCTCTGAAGTGCGTCCTTAACTTCTTTCGTTGCAGAACGTGCAGAAAAGGTAACTGTCGCGATTCCGAGTCTCCCGGAGTGATTTATCGTTACATCGGACAACTTCGAGGGCTGGGAAGTGAATCCATACCTTCTGTCGATACAGAATGTGCGGAGAAGGTAAATTGCGATTCCGAGTCTCCTGGGGTGATTTATCGTTATATCGAACGATTGCTAGGGCTCTGAAGAACGTCCTTAACTTCTTTCGTTGCAGAACGTGCAGAAAAGGTAACTGTCGCGATTCCGAGTCTCCCGGAGTGATTTATCGTTACATCGGACAACTTCGAGGGCTGGGAAGTGAATCCATACCTTCTGTCGATACAGAACGTGCGGAGAAGGTAAATTGCGATTCCGAATCTCCTGGGGTGATTTATCGTTATATCGGACGATTGCGGGGGCTGGGATGTAAATCCGTAGATTCCTTCGATACACAGCATGTGGAAACGTTAAATATCGCGATGCCGAGTCTCCTGTAGCGATTTATCGTTATATCGCACGATTGCGAGGGCTGGGAAGTGAATCCATACCGTCTGTCAATACAGAACGTGCGGAGAAGGTAAATCGCGATTCCGAATCTCCTGGGGTGATTTATTGTTATATCGGACGATTGCGAGGGCTGGGAAGTGAATCCATACCTTCTGTCGATACAGAACGTGCGAAGAAGGTAAACATCGAAATTCCGAATCTCCTGGGGTGATTTATCGTTATATCGGACGATTGCGGGGGCTGGGAAGTGAATATTTAGCTTCTTTCGATACACAGCATGTGGATGCGGTAAAAAGCAGGACTCCGGACCTCCTACAGTGATTTATCGTTATATCGAACGACTTCGAGGGCTGGGATGTAAATCTGTAGCTTCCTTCAATACACAGCGTGTGGAAAAAGTAAAAAGCGCGATTCCGCAACTCCTAGAATCATTTATCGTTCTACCCAACGATTGCTAGGGCTGTGAAGTGCATCCTTACCTTCTGTCGATACAGAACGATAGGAAAAGGGAAATATCGCGATCCGAAACCCTTGAATCATTAATCGTTCTATCGAACGATTGCTAGGGCTCTGAAGTGCGTCCTTAACTTCTTTCGTTGCAGAACGTGCAGAAAAGGTAACTATCGCGATTCCGAGTCTCCTGTAGTGATTTATCGTTATATCGGACGACTTCGAGGGTTGGGATGTAAATCCGTAGATTCCTTCGATACACAGCATGTGGAAAAGTTAAATATCGCGATGCCGAGTCTCCTGGAGTGATTTATCATTATATCGGACGATTGCGAGGGCTGGGAAGTGAATACTTAGTTCCTTTCGATACACAGCGTGTGGAAAAGGTCAAAAGCGCGATTCCGCAACTCCTAGAATCATTTATCGTTTTATCCAACGAATGCTAGGGCTGCGAAGTGCATCCTTAACTTCTTTCGTTGCAGAACGTGCAGAAAAGGTAACTATCGCGATTCCGAGTCTCCTGTAGTGATTTATCGTTATATCGCACGATTGCGAGGGCTGGGAAGTCAATCCATACCTTCTGTCGATACAGAACGTGCGGAGAAGGTAAATTGCGATTCCGAATCTCCTGGGGTGATTTATCGTTATATCGGACGATTGCGGGGGCTGGGATGTAAATCCGTAGATTCCTTCGATACACAGCATGTGGAAACGTTAAATATCGCGATGCCGAGTCTCCTGTAGCGATTTAACGTTATATCGCACGATTGCGAGGGCTGGGAAGTGAATCCATACCGTCTGTCAATACAGAACGTGCGGAGAAGGTAAATCGCGATTCCGAATTTCCTGGGGTGATTTATCGTTATATCGGACGATTGCGAGGGCTGGGAAGTGAATCCATACCTTCTGTCGATACAGAACGTGCGAAGAAGGTAAACATCGAAATTCCGAATCTCCTGGGGTGATTAATCGTTATAGCGGACGATTGCGGGGGCTGGGAAGTGAATATTTAGCTTCTTTCGATACACAGCATGTGGATGCGGTAAAAAGCGGGACTCCGGACCTCCTACAGTGATTTATCGTTATATCGAACGACTTCGAGGGCTGGGATGTAAATCTGTAGCTTCCTTCAATACACAGCGTGTGGAAAAAGTAAAAAGCGCGATTCCGCAACTCCTAGAATCATTTATCGTTCTACCCAACGATTGCTAGGGCTGTGAAGTGCATCCTTACCTTCTGTCGATACAGAACGATAGGAAAAGGGAAATATCGCGATCCGAAACCCTTGAATCATTAATCGTTCTATCGAACGATTGCTAGGGCTCTGAAGTGCGTCCTTAACTTCTTTCGTTGCAGAACGTGCAGAAAAGGTAACTGTCGCGATTCCGAGTCTCCCGGAGTGATTTATCGTTACATCGGACAACTTCGAGGGCTGGGAAGTGAATCCATACCTTCTGTCGATACAGAATGTGCGGAGAAGGTAAATTGCGATTCCGAGTCTCCTGGGGTGATTTATCGTTATATCGAACGATTGCTAGGGCTCTGAAGAACGTCCTTAACTTCTTTCGTTGCAGAACGTGCAGAAAAGGTAACTGTCGCGATTCCGAGTCTCCCGGAGTGATTTATCGTTACATCGGACAACTTCGAGGGCTGGGAAGTGAATCCATACCTTCTGTCGATACAGAACGTGCGGAGAAGGTAAATTGCGATTCCGAATCTCCTGGGGTGATTTATCGTTATATCGGACGATTGCGGGGGCTGGGATGTAAATCCGTAGATTCCTTCGATACACAGCATGTGGAAACGTTAAATATCGCGATGCCGAGTCTCCTGTAGCGATTTGTCGTTATATCGCACGATTGCGAGGGCTGGGAAGTGAATCCATACCGTCTGTCAATACAGAACGTGCGGAGAAGGTAAATCGCGATTCCGAATCTCCTGGGGTGATTTATTGTTATATCGGACGATTGCGAGGGCTGGGAAGTGAATCCATACCTTCTGTCGATACAGAACGTGCGAAGAAGGTAAACATCGAAATTCCGAATCTCCTGGGGTGATTTATCGTTATATCGGACGATTGCGGGGGCTGGGAAGTGAATATTTAGCTTCTTTCGATACACAGCATGTGGATGCGGTAAAAAGCGGGACTCCGGACCTCCTACAGTGATTTATCGTTATATCGAACGACTTCGAGGGCTGGGATGTAAATCTGTAGCTTCCTTCAATACACAGCGTGTGGAAAAAGTAAAAAGCGCGATTCCGCAACTCCTAGAATCATTTATCGTTCTACCCACCGATTGCTAGGGCTGTGAAGTGCATCCTTACCTTCTGTCGATACAGAACGATAGGAAAAGGGAAATATCGCGATCCGAAACCCTTGAATCATTAATCGTTCTATCGAACGATTGCTAGGGCTCTGAAGTGCGTCCTTAACTTCTTTCGTTGCAGAACGTGCAGAAAAGGTAACTATCGCGATTCCGAGTCTCCTGTAGTGATTTATCGTTATATCGGACGACTTCGAGGGTTGGGATGTAAATCCGTAGATTCCTTCGATACACAGCATGTGGAAAAGTTAAATATCGCGATGCCGAGTCTCCTGGAGTGATTTATCATTATATCGGACGATTGCGAGGGCTGGGAAGTGAATACTTAGTTCCTTTCGATACACAGCGTGTGGAAAAGGTCAAAAGCGCGATTCCGCAACTCCTAGAATCATTTATCGTTTTATCCAACGAATGCTAGGGCTGCGAAGTGCATCCTTAACTTCTTTCGTTGCAGAACGTGCAGAAAAGGTAACTATCGCGATTCCGAGTCTCCTGTAGTGATTTATCGTTATATCGCACGATTGCGAGGGCTGGGAAGTCAATCCATACCTTCTGTCGATACAGAACGTGCGGAGAAGGTAAATTGCGATTCCGAATCTCCTGGGGTGATTTATCGTTATATCGGACGATTGCGGGGGCTGGGATGTAAATCCGTAGATTCCTTCGATACACAGCATGTGGAAACGTTAAATATCGCGATGCCGAGTCTCCTGTAGCGATTTAACGTTATATCGCACGATTGCGAGGGCTGGGAAGTGAATCCATACCGTCTGTCAATACAGAACGTGCGGAGAAGGTAAATCGCGATTCCGAATTTCCTGGGGTGATTTATCGTTATATCGGACGATTGCGAGGGCTGGGAAGTGAATCCATACCTTCTGTCGATACAGAACGTGCGAAGAAGGTAAACATCGAAATTCCGAATCTCCTGGGGTGATTAATCGTTATAGCGGACGATTGCGGGGGCTGGGAAGTGAATATTTAGCTTCTTTCGATACACAGCATGTGGATGCGGTAAAAAGCGGGACTCCGGACCTCCTACAGTGATTTATCGTTATATCGAACGACTTCGAGGGCTGGGATGTAAATCTGTAGCTTCCTTCAATACACAGCGTGTGGAAAAAGTAAAAAGCGCGATTCCGCAACTCCTAGAATCATTTATCGTTCTACCCAACGATTGCTAGGGCTGTGAAGTGCATCCTTACCTTCTGTCGATACAGAACGATAGGAAAAGGGAAATATCGCGATCCGAAACCCTTGAATCATTAATCGTTCTATCGAACGATTGCTAGGGCTCTGAAGTGCGTCCTTAACTTCTTTCGTTGCAGAACGTGCAGAAAAGGTAACTGTCGCGATTCCGAGTCTCCCGGAGTGATTTATCGTTACATCGGACAACTTCGAGGGCTGGGAAATGAATCCATACCTTCTGTCGATACAGAATGTGCGGAGAAGGTAAATTGCGATTCCGAGTCTCCTGGGGTGATTTATCGTTATATCGAACGATTGCTAGGGCTCTGAAGAACGTCCTTAACTTCTTTCGTTGCAGAACGTGCAGAAAAGGTAACTGTCGCGATTCCGAGTCTCCCGGAGTGATTTATCGTTACATCGGACAACTTCGAGGGCTGGGAAGTGAATCCATACCTTCTGTCGATACAGAACGTGCGGAGAAGGTAAATTGCGATTCCGAATCTCCTGGGGTGATTTATCGTTATATCGGACGATTGCGGGGGCTGGGATGTAAATCCGTAGATTCCTTCGATACACAGCATGTGGAAACGTTAAATATCGCGATGCCGAGTCTCCTGTAGCGATTTATCGTTATATCGCACGATTGCGAGGGCTGGGAAGTGAATCCATACCGTCTGTCAATACAGAACGTGCGGAGAAGGTAAATCGCGATTCCGAATCTCCTGGGGTGATTTATTGTTATATCGGACGATTGCGAGGGCTGGGAAGTGAATCCATACCTTCTGTCGATACAGAACGTGCGAAGAAGGTAAACATCGAAATTCCGAATCTCCTGGGGTGATTTATCGTTATATCGGACGATTGCGGGGGCTGGGAAGTGAATATTTAGCTTCTTTCGATACACAGCATGTGGATGCGGTAAAAAGCGGGACTCCGGACCTCCTACAGTGATTTATCGTTATATCGAACGACTTCGAGGGCTGGGATGTAAATCTGTAGCTTCCTTCAATACACAGCGTGTGGAAAAAGTAAAAAGCGCGATTCCGCAACTCCTAGAATCATTTATCGTTCTACCCAACGATTGCTAGGGCTGTGAAGTGCATCCTTACCTTCTGTCGATACAGAACGATAGGAAAAGGGAAATATCGCGATCCGAAACCCTTGAATCATTAATCGTTCTATCGAACGATTGCTAGGGCTCTGAAGTGCGTCCTTAACTTCTTTCGTTGCAGAACGTGCAGAAAAGGTAACTATCGCGATTCCGAGTCTCCTGTAGTGATTTATCGTTATATCGGACGACTTCGAGGGTTGGGATGTAAATCCGTAGATTCCTTCGATACACAGCATGTGGAAAAGTTAAATATCGCGATGCCGAGTCTCCTGGAGTGATTTATCATTATATCGGACGATTGCGAGGGCTGGGAAGTGAATACTTAGTTCCTTTCGATACACAGCGTGTGGAAAAGGTCAAAAGCGCGATTCCGCAACTCCTAGAATCATTTATCGTTTTATCCAACGAATGCTAGGGCTGCGAAGTGCATCCTTAACTTCTTTCGTTGCAGAACGTGCAGAAAAGGTAACTATCGCGATTCCGAGTCTCCTGTAGTGATTTATCGTTATATCGCACGATTGCGAGGGCTGGGAAGTCAATCCATACCTTCTGTCGATACAGAACGTGCGGAGAAGGTAAATTGCGATTCCGAATCTCCTGGGGTGATTTATCGTTATATCGGACGATTGCGGGGGCTGGGATGTAAATCCGTAGATTCCTTCGATACACAGCATGTGGAAACGTTAAATATCGCGATGCCGAGTCTCCTGTAGCGATTTAACGTTATATCGCACGATTGCGAGGGCTGGGAAGTGAATCCATACCGTCTGTCAATACAGAACGTGCGGAGAAGGTAAATCGCGATTCCGAATTTCCTGGGGTGATTTATCGTTATATCGGACGATTGCGAGGGCTGGGAAGTGAATCCATACCTTCTGTCGATACAGAACGTGCGAAGAAGGTAAACATCGAAATTCCGAATCTCCTGGGGTGATTAATCGTTATAGCGGACGATTGCGGGGGCTGGGAAGTGAATATTTAGCTTCTTTCGATACACAGCATGTGGATGCGGTAAAAAGCGGGACTCCGGACCTCCTACAGTGATTTATCGTTATATCGAACGACTTCGAGGGCTGGGATGTAAATCTGTAGCTTCCTTCAATACACAGCGTGTGGAAAAAGTAAAAAGCGCGATTCCGCAACTCCTAGAATCATTTATCGTTCTACCCACCGATTGCTAGGGCTGTGAAGTGCATCCTTACCTTCTGTCGATACAGAACGATAGGAAAAGGGAAATATCGCGATCCGAAACCCTTGAATCATTAATCGTTCTATCGAACGATTGCTAGGGCTCTGAAGTGCGTTCATAACTTCTTCCGTTGCAGAACATATAGAAAATGTAACTATCGCGACTCCGAGTCTCCTGGGGTGATTTATCGTTATATCGGACGATTGCGGGGGCTGGGAAGTGAATCCATACCTTCTGTCGATACAGAACGTGCGAAGAAGGTAACCATCGCGATTCCGAATTTCCTTTGGTGATTTATCGTTATATCGGGCGATTGCGGGGGCGGGAACGTGAATATTTAGCTTCTTTCGATACACAGCATGTGGAGAAGGTAAAAAGCGCGATCCGAAAGCCTTGAATCATTTATCGTTCTATCGAACGATTGCTAGGGCTCTGAAGTGCGTTCATAACTTCTTCCGTTGCAGAACATATAGAAAATGTAACTATCGCGACTCCGAGTCTCCTGGGGTGATTTATCGTTATATCGGACGATTGCGGGGGCTGGGATGTAAATCCGTAGATTCCTTCGATACACAGCATGTGGAAAAGCTAAATATCGCGATGCCAAGTCTCTTGGAGTGATTTATCATTATATCGAAGATTGCTAGGGCTCTGAAGTACGTCCTTAACTTCTTTCGTTGCAGAACGTGCAGAAAAGGTAACTATCGCGATTCCGAGTCCCCTGTAGTTATTTATCGTTATATTGCACGATTGCGAGGGCTGGGAAGTGAATCCATACCTTCTGTCGATACAGAACGTGCGAAGAAGGTAACCATCGCGATTCCGAATTTCCTTTGGTGATTTATCGTTATATCGGACGATTGCGGGGGCTGGGATGTAAATCCGTAGATTCCTTCGATACACAGCATGTGGAAACGTTAAATATCGCGATGCCGAGTCTCCTGTAGCGATTTAACGTTATATCGCACGATTGCGAGGGCTGGGAAGTGAATCCATACCTTCTGTCGATACAGAACGTGCGAAGAAGGTAAACATCGAAATTCCGAATCCCCTGGGGTGATTAATCGTTATATCGGACGATTGCGGGGGCTGGGAAGTGAATATTTAGCTTCTTTCGATACACAGCATGTGGATGCGGTAAAAAGCGGGACTCCGGACCTCCTACAGTGATTTATCGTTATATCGAACGACTTCGAGGGCTGGGATGTAAATATGTAGCTTCCTTCAATACACAGCGTGTGGAAAAAGTAAAAAGCGCGATTCCGCAACTCCTAGAATCATTTATCGTTCTACCCAACGATTGCTAGGGCTGTGAAGTGCATCCTTACCTTCTGTCGATACAGAACGATAGGAAAAGGGAAATATCGCGATCCGAAACCCTTGAATCATTAATCGTTCTATCGAACGATTGCTAGGGCTCTGAAGTGCGTCCTTAACTTCTTTCGTTGCAGAACGTGCAGAAAAGGTAACTGTCGCGATTCCGAGTCTCCCGGAGTGATTTATCGTTACATCGGACAACTTCGAGGGCTGGGAAGTGAATCCATACCTTCTGTCGATACAGAATGTGCGGAGAAGGTAAATTGCGATTCCGAGTCTCCTGGGGTGATTTATCGTTATATCGAACGATTGCTAGGGCTCTGAAGAACGTCCTTAACTTCTTTCGTTGCAGAACGTGCAGAAAAGGTAACTGTCGCGATTCCGAGTCTCCCGGAGTGATTTATCGTTACATCGGACAACTTCGAGGGCTGGGAAGTGAATCCATACCTTCTGTCGATACAGAACGTGCGGAGAAGGTAAATTGCGATTCCGAATCTCCTGGGGTGATTTATCGTTATATCGGACGATTGCGGGGGCTGGGATGTAAATCCGTAGATTCCTTCGATACACAGCATGTGGAAACGTTAAATATCGCGATGCCGAGTCTCCTGTAGCGATTTATCGTTATATCGCACGATTGCGAGGGCTGGGAAGTGAATCCATACCGTCTGTCAGTACAGAACGTGCGGAGAAGGTAAATCGCGATTCCGAATCTCCTGGGGTGATTTATTGTTATATCGGACGATTGCGAGGGCTGGGAAGTGAATCCATACCTTCTGTCGATACAGAACGTGCGAAGAAGGTAAACATCGAAATTCCGAATCTCCTGGGGTGATTTATCGTTATATCGGACGATTGCGGGGGCTGGGAAGTGAATATTTAGCTTCTTTCGATACACAGCATGTGGATGCGGTAAAAAGCGGGACTCCGGACCTCCTACAGTGATTTATCGTTATATCGAACGACTTCGAGGGCTGGGATGTAAATCTGTAGCTTCCTTCAATACACAGCGTGTGGAAAAAGTAAAAAGCGCGATTCCGCAACTCCTAGAATCATTTATCGTTCTACCCACCGATTGCTAGGGCTGTGAAGTGCATCCTTACCTTCTGTCGATACAGAACGATAGGAAAAGGGAAATATCGCGATCCGAAACCCTTGAATCATTAATCGTTCTATCGAACGATTGCTAGGGCTCTGAAGTGCGTCCTTAACTTCTTTCGTTGCAGAACGTGCAGAAAAGGTAACTATCGCGATTCCGAGTCTCCTGTAGTGATTTATCGTTATATCGGACGACTTCGAGGGTTGGGATGTAAATCCGTAGATTCCTTCGATACACAGCATGTGGAAAAGTTAAATATCGCGATGCCGAGTCTCCTGGAGTGATTTATCATTATATCGGACGATTGCGAGGGCTGGGAAGTGAATACTTAGTTCCTTTCGATACACAGCGTGTGGAAAAGGTCAAAAGCGCGATTCCGCAACTCCTAGAATCATTTATCGTTTTATCCAACGAATGCTAGGGCTGCGAAGTGCATCCTTAACTTCTTTCGTTGCAGAACGTGCAGAAAAGGTAACTATCGCGATTCCGAGTCTCCTGTAGTGATTTATCGTTATATCGCACGATTGCGAGGGCTGGGAAGTCAATCCATACCTTCTGTCGATACAGAACGTGCGGAGAAGGTAAATTGCGATTCCGAATCTCCTGGGGTGATTTATCGTTATATTGGACGATTGCGGGGGCTGGGATGTAAATCCGTAGATTCCTTCGATACACAGCATGTGGAAACGTTAAATATCGCGATGCCGAGTCTCCTGTAGCGATTTATCGTTATATCGCACGATTGCGAGGGCTGGGAAGTGAATCCATACCGTCTGTCAATACAGAACGTGCGGAGAAGGTAAATCGCGATTCCGAATCTCCTGGGGTGATTTATCGTTATATCGGACGATTGCGAGGGCTGGGAAGTGAATCCATACCTTCTGTCGATACAGAACGTGCGAAGA
The DNA here is from genome assembly GCA_963969485.1 of Nomada goodeniana. NCBI lineage: Eukaryota > Metazoa > Arthropoda > Insecta > Hymenoptera > Apidae > Nomada > Nomada goodeniana. The sequence continues at coordinate 13,557,059 of OZ018301.1, read as the reverse complement.
AGGTAAACATTGAAATTCCGAATCTCCTGGGGTGATTTATCGTTATATCGGACGATTGCGGGGGCTGGGAAGTGAATATTTAGCTTCTTTCGATACACAGCATGTGGATGCGGTAAAAAGCGGGACTCCGGACCTCCTACAGTGATTTATCGTTATATCGAACGACTTCGAGGGCTGGGATGTAAATCTGTAGCTTCCTTCAATACACAGCGTGTGGAAAAAGTAAAAAGCGCGATTCCGCAACTCCTAGAATCATTTATCGTTCTACCCAACGATTGCTAGGGCTGTGAAGTGCATCCTTACCTTCTGTCGATACAGAACGATAGGAAAAGGGAAATATCGCGATCCGAAACCCTTGAATCATTAATCGTTCTATCGAACGATTGCTAGGGCTCTGAAGTGCGTCCTTAACTTCTTTCGTTGCAGAACGTGCAGAAAAGGTAACTGTCGCGATTCCGAGTCTCCCGGAGTGATTTATCGTTACATCGGACAACTTCGAGGGCTGGGAAGTGAATCCATACCTTCTGTCGATACAGAATGTGCGGAGAAGGTAAATTGCGATTCCGAGTCTCCTGGGGTGATTTATCGTTATATCGAACGATTGCTAGGGCTCTGAAGTACGTCCTTAACTTCTTTCGTTGCAGAACGTGCAGAAAAGGTAACTGTCGCGATTCCGAGTCTCCTGTAGTGATTTATCGTTATATCGCACGATTGCGAGGGCTGGGAAGTGAATCCGTAGCTTCCTGCGATACACAGAGCGTGGAAAAGGTAAAAAGCGCGATTCCGCAACTCCTAGAATCATTTATCGTTCTACCCAACGATTGCTATGGCTGTGAAGTGCGTCCTTAACTTCTTTCGTTGCAGAAGGTGCAGAAAAGGTAACTATCGCGATTCCGAGTCTCCTGTAGTGATTTATCGTTATATCGCACGATTGCGAGGGCTGGGAAGTGAATCCATACCTTCTGTCGATACAGAACGTGCGAAGAAGGTAACCATCGCGATTCCGAATTTCCTTTGGTGATTTATCGTTATATCGGGCGATTGCGGGGGCGGGAACGTGAATATTTAGCTTCTTTCGATACACAGCATGTGGAGAAGGTAAAAAGCGCGATCCGAAAGCCTTGAATCATTTATCGTTCTATCGAACGATTGCTAGGGCTCTGAAGTGCGTTCATAACTTCTTCCGTTGCAGAACATATAGAAAATGTAACTATCGCGACTCCGAGTCTCCTGGGGTGATTTATCGTTATATCGGACGATTGCGGGGGCTGGGATGTAAATCCGTAGATTCCTTCGATACACAGCATGTGGAAAAGCTAAATATCGCGATGCCAAGTCTCTTGGAGTGATTTATCATTATATCGAAGATTGCTAGGGCTCTGAAGTACGTCCTTAACTTCTTTCGTTGCAGAACGTGCAGAAAAGGTAACTATCGCGATTCCGAGTCCCCTGTAGTTATTTATCGTTATATTGCACGATTGCGAGGGCTGGGAAGTGAATCCATACCTTCTGTCGATACAGAACGTGCGAAGAAGGTAACCATCGCGATTCCGAATTTCCTTTGGTGATTTATCGTTATATCGGACGATTGCGGGGGCTGGGATGTAAATCCGTAGATTCCTTCGATACACAGCATGTGGAAACGTTAAATATCGCGATGCCGAGTCTCCTGTAGCGATTTAACGTTATATCGCACGATTGCGAGGGCTGGGAAGTGAATCCATACCTTCTGTCGATACAGAACGTGCGAAGAAGGTAAACATCGAAATTCCGAATCCCCTGGGGTGATTAATCGTTATATCGGACGATTGCGGGGGCTGGGAAGTGAATATTTAGCTTCTTTCGATACACAGCATGTGGATGCGGTAAAAAGCGGGACTCCGGACCTCCTACAGTGATTTATCGTTATATCGAACGACTTCGAGGGCTGGGATGTAAATATGTAGCTTCCTTCAATACACAGCGTGTGGAAAAAGTAAAAAGCGCGATTCCGCAACTCCTAGAATCATTTATCGTTCTACCCAACGATTGCTAGGGCTGTGAAGTGCATCCTTACCTTCTGTCGATACAGAACGATAGGAAAAGGGAAATATCGCGATCCGAAACCCTTGAATCATTAATCGTTCTATCGAACGATTGCTAGGGCACTGAAGTGCGTCCTTAACTTCTTTCGTTGCAGAACGTGCAGAAAAGGTAACTATCGCGATTCCGAGTCTCCTGTAGTGATTTATCGTTATATCGGACGACTTCGAGGGTTGGGATGTAAATCCGTAGATTCCTTCGATACACAGCATGTGGAAAAGTTAAATATCGCGATGCCGAGTCTCCTGGAGTGATTTATCATTATATCGGACGATTGCGAGGGCTGGGAAGTGAATACTTAGTTCCTTTCGATACACAGCGTGTGGAAAAGGTCAAAAGCGCGATTCCGCAACTCCTAGAATCATTTATCGTTTTATCCAACGAATGCTAGGGCTGCGAAGTGCATCCTTAACTTCTTTCGTTGCAGAACGTGCAGAAAAGGTAACTATCGCGATTCCGAGTCTCCTGTAGTGATTTATCGTTATATCGCACGATTGCGAGGGCTGGGAAGTCAATCCATACCTTCTGTCGATACAGAACGTGCGGAGAAGGTAAATTGCGATTCCGAATCTCCTGGGGTGATTTATCGTTATATCGGACGATTGCGGGGGCTGGGATGTAAATCCGTAGATTCCTTCGATACACAGCATGTGGAAACGTTAAATATCGCGATGCCGAGTCTCCTGTAGCGATTTAACGTTATATCGCACGATTGCGAGGGCTGGGAAGTGAATCCATACCGTCTGTCAATACAGAACGTGCGGAGAAGGTAAATCGCGATTCCGAATTTCCTGGGGTGATTTATCGTTATATCGGACGATTGCGAGGGCTGGGAAGTGAATCCATACCTTCTGTCGATACAGAACGTGCGAAGAAGGTAAACATCGAAATTCCGAATCTCCTGGGGTGATTAATCGTTATAGCGGACGATTGCGGGGGCTGGGAAGTGAATATTTAGCTTCTTTCGATACACAGCATGTGGATGCGGTAAAAAGCGGGACTCCGGACCTCCTACAGTGATTTATCGTTATATCGAACGACTTCGAGGGCTGGGATGTAAATCTGTAGCTTCCTTCAATACACAGCGTGTGGAAAAAGTAAAAAGCGCGATTCCGCAACTCCTAGAATCATTTATCGTTCTACCCAACGATTGCTAGGGCTGTGAAGTGCATCCTTACCTTCTGTCGATACAGAACGATAGGAAAAGGGAAATATCGCGATCCGAAACCCTTGAATCATTAATCGTTCTATCGAACGATTGCTAGGGCTCTGAAGTGCGTCCTTAACTTCTTTCGTTGCAGAACGTGCAGAAAAGGTAACTGTCGCGATTCCGAGTCTCCCGGAGTGATTTATCGTTACATCGGACAACTTCGAGGGCTGGGAAATGAATCCATACCTTCTGTCGATACAGAATGTGCGGAGAAGGTAAATTGCGATTCCGAGTCTCCTGGGGTGATTTATCGTTATATCGAACGATTGCTAGGGCTCTGAAGAACGTCCTTAACTTCTTTCGTTGCAGAACGTGCAGAAAAGGTAACTGTCGCGATTCCGAGTCTCCCGGAGTGATTTATCGTTACATCGGACAACTTCGAGGGCTGGGAAGTGAATCCATACCTTCTGTCGATACAGAACGTGCGGAGAAGGTAAATTGCGATTCCGAATCTCCTGGGGTGATTTATCGTTATATCGGACGATTGCGGGGGCTGGGATGTAAATCCGTAGATTCCTTCGATACACAGCATGTGGAAACGTTAAATATCGCGATGCCGAGTCTCCTGTAGCGATTTATCGTTATATCGCACGATTGCGAGGGCTGGGAAGTGAATCCATACCGTCTGTCAATACAGAACGTGCGGAGAAGGTAAATCGCGATTCCGAATCTCCTGGGGTGATTTATTGTTATATCGGACGATTGCGAGGGCTGGGAAGTGAATCCATACCTTCTGTCGATACAGAACGTGCGAAGAAGGTAAACATCGAAATTCCGAATCTCCTGGGGTGATTTATCGTTATATCGGACGATTGCGGGGGCTGGGAAGTGAATATTTAGCTTCTTTCGATACACAGCATGTGGATGCGGTAAAAAGCGGGACTCCGGACCTCCTACAGTGATTTATCGTTATATCGAACGACTTCGAGGGCTGGGATGTAAATCTGTAGCTTCCTTCAATACACAGCGTGTGGAAAAAGTAAAAAGCGCGATTCCGCAACTCCTAGAATCATTTATCGTTCTACCCAACGATTGCTAGGGCTGTGAAGTGCATCCTTACCTTCTGTCGATACAGAACGATAGGAAAAGGGAAATATCGCGATCCGAAACCCTTGAATCATTAATCGTTCTATCGAACGATTGCTAGGGCTCTGAAGTGCGTCCTTAACTTCTTTCGTTGCAGAACGTGCAGAAAAGGTAACTATCGCGATTCCGAGTCTCCTGTAGTGATTTATCGTTATATCGGACGACTTCGAGGGTTGGGATGTAAATCCGTAGATTCCTTCGATACACAGCATGTGGAAAAGTTAAATATCGCGATGCCGAGTCTCCTGGAGTGATTTATCATTATATCGGACGATTGCGAGGGCTGGGAAGTGAATACTTAGTTCCTTTCGATACACAGCGTGTGGAAAAGGTCAAAAGCGCGATTCCGCAACTCCTAGAATCATTTATCGTTTTATCCAACGAATGCTAGGGCTGCGAAGTGCATCCTTAACTTCTTTCGTTGCAGAACGTGCAGAAAAGGTAACTATCGCGATTCCGAGTCTCCTGTAGTGATTTATCGTTATATCGCACGATTGCGAGGGCTGGGAAGTCAATCCATACCTTCTGTCGATACAGAACGTGCGGAGAAGGTAAATTGCGATTCCGAATCTCCTGGGGTGATTTATCGTTATATCGGACGATTGCGGGGGCTGGGATGTAAATCCGTAGATTCCTTCGATACACAGCATGTGGAAACGTTAAATATCGCGATGCCGAGTCTCCTGTAGCGATTTAACGTTATATCGCACGATTGCGAGGGCTGGGAAGTGAATCCATACCGTCTGTCAATACAGAACGTGCGGAGAAGGTAAATCGCGATTCCGAATTTCCTGGGGTGATTTATCGTTATATCGGACGATTGCGAGGGCTGGGAAGTGAATCCATACCTTCTGTCGATACAGAACGTGCGAAGAAGGTAAACATCGAAATTCCGAATCTCCTGGGGTGATTAATCGTTATAGCGGACGATTGCGGGGGCTGGGAAGTGAATATTTAGCTTCTTTCGATACACAGCATGTGGATGCGGTAAAAAGCGGGACTCCGGACCTCCTACAGTGATTTATCGTTATATCGAACGACTTCGAGGGCTGGGATGTAAATCTGTAGCTTCCTTCAATACACAGCGTGTGGAAAAAGTAAAAAGCGCGATTCCGCAACTCCTAGAATCATTTATCGTTCTACCCAACGATTGCTAGGGCTGTGAAGTGCATCCTTACCTTCTGTCGATACAGAACGATAGGAAAAGGGAAATATCGCGATCCGAAACCCTTGAATCATTAATCGTTCTATCGAACGATTGCTAGGGCTCTGAAGTGCGTCCTTAACTTCTTTCGTTGCAGAACGTGCAGAAAAGGTAACTGTCGCGATTCCGAGTCTCCCGGAGTGATTTATCGTTACATCGGACAACTTCGAGGGCTGGGAAGTGAATCCATACCTTCTGTCGATACAGAATGTGCGGAGAAGGTAAATTGCGATTCCGAGTCTCCTGGGGTGATTTATCGTTATATCGAACGATTGCTAGGGCTCTGAAGAACGTCCTTAACTTCTTTCGTTGCAGAACGTGCAGAAAAGGTAACTGTCGCGATTCCGAGTCTCCCGGAGTGATTTATCGTTACATCGGACAACTTCGAGGGCTGGGAAGTGAATCCATACCTTCTGTCGATACAGAACGTGCGGAGAAGGTAAATTGCGATTCCGAATCTCCTGGGGTGATTTATCGTTATATCGGACGATTGCGGGGGCTGGGATGTAAATCCGTAGATTCCTTCGATACACAGCATGTGGAAACGTTAAATATCGCGATGCCGAGTCTCCTGTAGCGATTTATCGTTATATCGCACGATTGCGAGGGCTGGGAAGTGAATCCATACCGTCTGTCAGTACAGAACGTGCGGAGAAGGTAAATCGCGATTCCGAATCTCCTGGGGTGATTTATTGTTATATCGGACGATTGCGAGGGCTGGGAAGTGAATCCATACCTTCTGTCGATACAGAACGTGCGAAGAAGGTAAACATCGAAATTCCGAATCTCCTGGGGTGATTTATCGTTATATCGGACGATTGCGGGGGCTGGGAAGTGAATATTTAGCTTCTTTCGATACACAGCATGTGGATGCGGTAAAAAGCGGGACTCCGGACCTCCTACAGTGATTTATCGTTATATCGAACGACTTCGAGGGCTGGGATGTAAATCTGTAGCTTCCTTCAATACACAGCGTGTGGAAAAAGTAAAAAGCGCGATTCCGCAACTCCTAGAATCATTTATCGTTCTACCCACCGATTGCTAGGGCTGTGAAGTGCATCCTTACCTTCTGTCGATACAGAACGATAGGAAAAGGGAAATATCGCGATCCGAAACCCTTGAATCATTAATCGTTCTATCGAACGATTGCTAGGGCTCTGAAGTGCGTCCTTAACTTCTTTCGTTGCAGAACGTGCAGAAAAGGTAACTATCGCGATTCCGAGTCTCCTGTAGTGATTTATCGTTATATCGGACGACTTCGAGGGTTGGGATGTAAATCCGTAGATTCCTTCGATACACAGCATGTGGAAAAGTTAAATATCGCGATGCCGAGTCTCCTGGAGTGATTTATCATTATATCGGACGATTGCGAGGGCTGGGAAGTGAATACTTAGTTCCTTTCGATACACAGCGTGTGGAAAAGGTCAAAAGCGCGATTCCGCAACTCCTAGAATCATTTATCGTTTTATCCAACGAATGCTAGGGCTGCGAAGTGCATCCTTAACTTCTTTCGTTGCAGAACGTGCAGAAAAGGTAACTATCGCGATTCCGAGTCTCCTGTAGTGATTTATCGTTATATCGCACGATTGCGAGGGCTGGGAAGTCAATCCATACCTTCTGTCGATACAGAACGTGCGGAGAAGGTAAATTGCGATTCCGAATCTCCTGGGGTGATTTATCGTTATATTGGACGATTGCGGGGGCTGGGATGTAAATCCGTAGATTCCTTCGATACACAGCATGTGGAAACGTTAAATATCGCGATGCCGAGTCTCCTGTAGCGATTTATCGTTATATCGCACGATTGCGAGGGCTGGGAAGTGAATCCATACCGTCTGTCAATACAGAACGTGCGGAGAAGGTAAATCGCGATTCCGAATCTCCTGGGGTGATTTATCGTTATATCGGACGATTGCGAGGGCTGGGAAGTGAATCCATACCTTCTGTCGATACAGAACGTGCGAAGAAGGTAAACATTGAAATTCCGAATCTCCTGGGGTGATTTATCGTTATATCGGACGATTGCGGGGGCTGGGAAGTGAATATTTAGCTTCTTTCGATACACAGCATGTGGATGCGGTAAAAAGCGGGACTCCGGACCTCCTACAGTGATTTATCGTTATATCGAACGACTTCGAGGGCTGGGATGTAAATCTGTAGCTTCCTTCAATACACAGCGTGTGGAAAAAGTAAAAAGCGCGATTCCGCAACTCCTAGAATCATTTATCGTTCTACCCAACGATTGCTAGGGCTGTGAAGTGCATCCTTACCTTCTGTCGATACAGAACGATAGGAAAAGGGAAATATCGCGATCCGAAACCCTTGAATCATTAATCGTTCTATCGAACGATTGCTAGGGCTCTGAAGTGCGTCCTTAACTTCTTTCGTTGCAGAACGTGCAGAAAAGGTAACTGTCGCGATTCCGAGTCTCCCGGAGTGATTTATCGTTACATCGGACAACTTCGAGGGCTGGGAAGTGAATCCATACCTTCTGTCGATACAGAATGTGCGGAGAAGGTAAATTGCGATTCCGAGTCTCCTGGGGTGAGTTATCGTTATATCGAACGATTGCTAGGGCTCTGAAGTACGTCCTTAACTTCTTTCGTTGCAGAACGTGCAGAAAAGGTAACTGTCGCGATTCCGAGTCTCCTGTAGTGATTTATCGTTATATCGCACGATTGCGAGGGCTGGGAAGTGAATCCGTAGCTTCCTGCGATACACAGAGCGTGGAAAAGGTAAAAAGCGCGATTCCGCAACTCCTAGAATCATTTATCGTTCTACCCAACGATTGCTATGGCTGTGAAGTGCGTCCTTAACTTCTTTCGTTGCAGAAGGTGCAGAAAAGGTAACTATCGCGATTCCGAGTCTCCTGTAGTGATTTATCGTTATATCGCACGATTGCGAGGGCTGGGAAGTGAATCCATACCTTCTGTCGATACAGAACGTGCGAAGAAGGTAACCATCGCGATTCCGAATTTCCTTTGGTGATTTATCGTTATATCGGGCGATTGCGGGGGCGGGAACGTGAATATTTAGCTTCTTTCGATACACAGCATGTGGAGAAGGTAAAAAGCGCGATCCGAAAGCCTTGAATCATTTATCGTTCTATCGAACGATTGCTAGGGCTCTGAAGTGCGTTCATAACTTCTTCCGTTGCAGAACATATAGAAAATGTAACTATCGCGACTCCGAGTCTCCTGGGGTGATTTATCGTTATATCGGACGATTGCGGGGGCTGGGATGTAAATCCGTAGATTCCTTCGATACACAGCATGTGGAAAAGCTAAATATCGCGATGCCAAGTCTCTTGGAGTGATTTATCATTATATCGAAGATTGCTAGGGCTCTGAAGTACGTCCTTAACTTCTTTCGTTGCAGAACGTGCAGAAAAGGTAACTATCGCGATTCCGAGTCCCCTGTAGTTATTTATCGTTATATTGCACGATTGCGAGGGCTGGGAAGTGAATCCATACCTTCTGTCGATACAGAACGTGCGAAGAAGGTAACCATCGCGATTCCGAATTTCCTTTGGTGATTTATCGTTATATCGGACGATTGCGGGGGCTGGGATGTAAATCCGTAGATTCCTTCGATACACAGCATGTGGAAACGTTAAATATCGCGATGCCGAGTCTCCTGTAGCGATTTAACGTTATATCGCACGATTGCGAGGGCTGGGAAGTGAATCCATACCTTCTGTCGATACAGAACGTGCGAAGAAGGTAAACATCGAAATTCCGAATCCCCTGGGGTGATTAATCGTTATATCGGACGATTGCGGGGGCTGGGAAGTGAATATTTAGCTTCTTTCGATACACAGCATGTGGATGCGGTAAAAAGCGGGACTCCGGACCTCCTACAGTGATTTATCGTTATATCGAACGACTTCGAGGGCTGGGATGTAAATATGTAGCTTCCTTCAATACACAGCGTGTGGAAAAAGTAAAAAGCGCGATTCCGCAACTCCTAGAATCATTTATCGTTCTACCCAACGATTGCTAGGGCTGTGAAGTGCATCCTTACCTTCTGTCGATACAGAACGATAGGAAAAGGGAAATATCGCGATCCGAAACCCTTGAATCATTAATCGTTCTATCGAACGATTGCTAGGGCTCTGAAGTGCGTCCTTAACTTCTTTCGTTGCAGAACGTGCAGAAAAGGTAACTGTCGCGATTCCGAGTCTCCCGGAGTGATTTATCGTTACATCGGACAACTTCGAGGGCTGGGAAGTGAATCCATACCTTCTGTCGATACAGAATGTGCGGAGAAGGTAAATTGCGATTCCGAGTCTCCTGGGGTGATTTATCGTTATATCGAACGATTGCTAGGGCTCTGAAGAACGTCCTTAACTTCTTTCGTTGCAGAACGTGCAGAAAAGGTAACTGTCGCGATTCCGAGTCTCCCGGAGTGATTTATCGTTACATCGGACAACTTCGAGGGCTGGGAAGTGAATCCATACCTTCTGTCGATACAGAACGTGCGGAGAAGGTAAATTGCGATTCCGAATCTCCTGGGGTGATTTATCGTTATATCGGACGATTGCGGGGGCTGGGATGTAAATCCGTAGATTCCTTCGATACACAGCATGTGGAAACGTTAAATATCGCGATGCCGAGTCTCCTGTAGCGATTTATCGTTATATCGCACGATTGCGAGGGCTGGGAAGTGAATCCATACCGTCTGTCAATACAGAACGTGCGGAGAAGGTAAATCGCGATTCCGAATCTCCTGGGGTGATTTATTGTTATATCGGACGATTGCGAGGGCTGGGAAGTGAATCCATACCTTCTGTCGATACAGAACGTGCGAAGAAGGTAAACATCGAAATTCCGAATCTCCTGGGGTGATTTATCGTTATATCGGACGATTGCGGGGGCTGGGAAGTGAATATTTAGCTTCTTTCGATACACAGCATGTGGATGCGGTAAAAAGCAGGACTCCGGACCTCCTACAGTGATTTATCGTTATATCGAACGACTTCGAGGGCTGGGATGTAAATCTGTAGCTTCCTTCAATACACAGCGTGTGGAAAAAGTAAAAAGCGCGATTCCGCAACTCCTAGAATCATTTATCGTTCTACCCAACGATTGCTAGGGCTGTGAAGTGCATCCTTACCTTCTGTCGATACAGAACGATAGGAAAAGGGAAATATCGCGATCCGAAACCCTTGAATCATTAATCGTTCTATCGAACGATTGCTAGGGCTCTGAAGTGCGTCCTTAACTTCTTTCGTTGCAGAACGTGCAGAAAAGGTAACTATCGCGATTCCGAGTCTCCTGTAGTGATTTATCGTTATATCGGACGACTTCGAGGGTTGGGATGTAAATCCGTAGATTCCTTCGATACACAGCATGTGGAAAAGTTAAATATCGCGATGCCGAGTCTCCTGGAGTGATTTATCATTATATCGGACGATTGCGAGGGCTGGGAAGTGAATACTTAGTTCCTTTCGATACACAGCGTATGGAAAAGGTCAAAAGCGCGATTCCGCAACTCCTAGAATCATTTATCGTTTTATCCAACGAATGCTAGGGCTGCGAAGTGCATCCTTAACTTCTTTCGTTGCAGAACGTGCAGAAAAGGTAACTATCGCGATTCCGAGTCTCCTGTAGTGATTTATCGTTATATCGCACGATTGCGAGGGCTGGGAAGTCAATCCATACCTTCTGTCGATACAGAACGTGCGGAGAAGGTAAATTGCGATTCCGAATCTCCTGGGGTGATTTATCGTTATATCGGACGATTGCGGGGGCTGGGATGTAAATCCGTAGATTCCTTCGATACACAGCATGTGGAAACGTTAAATATCGCGATGCCGAGTCTCCTGTAGCGATTTAACGTTATATCGCACGATTGCGAGGGCTGGGAAGTGAATCCATACCGTCTGTCAATACAGAACGTGCGGAGAAGGTAAATCGCGATTCCGAATTTCCTGGGGTGATTTATCGTTATATCGGACGATTGCGAGGGCTGGGAAGTGAATCCATACCTTCTGTCGATACAGAACGTGCGAAGAAGGTAAACATCGAAATTCCGAATCTCCTGGGGTGATTAATCGTTATAGCGGACGATTGCGGGGGCTGGGAAGTGAATATTTAGCTTCTTTCGATACACAGCATGTGGATGCGGTAAAAAGCGGGACTCCGGACCTCCTACAGTGATTTATCGTTATATCGAACGACTTCGAGGGCTGGGATGTAAATCTGTAGCTTCCTTCAATACACAGCGTGTGGAAAAAGTAAAAAGCGCGATTCCGCAACTCCTAGAATCATTTATCGTTCTACCCAACGATTGCTAGGGCTGTGAAGTGCATCCTTACCTTCTGTCGATACAGAACGATAGGAAAAGGGAAATATCGCGATCCGAAACCCTTGAATCATTAATCGTTCTATCGAACGATTGCTAGGGCTCTGAAGTGCGTCCTTAACTTCTTTCGTTGCAGAACGTGCAGAAAAGGTAACTGTCGCGATTCCGAGTCTCCCGGAGTGATTTATCGTTACATCGGACAACTTCGAGGGCTGGGAAGTGAATCCATACCTTCTGTCGATACAGAATGTGCGGAGAAGGTAAATTGCGATTCCGAGTCTCCTGGGGTGATTTATCGTTATATCGAACGATTGCTAGGGCTCTGAAGAACGTCCTTAACTTCTTTCGTTGCAGAACGTGCAGAAAAGGTAACTGTCGCGATTCCGAGTCTCCCGGAGTGATTTATCGTTACATCGGACAACTTCGAGGGCTGGGAAGTGAATCCATACCTTCTGTCGATACAGAATGTGCGGAGAAGGTAAATTGCGATTCCGAGTCTCCTGGGGTGATTAATCGTTATAGCGGACGATTGCGGGGGCTGGGAAGTGAATCCGTAGCTTCCTGCGATACACAGAGCGTGGAAAAGGTAAAAAGCGCGATTCCGCAACTCCTAGAATCATTTATCGTTCTACCCAACGATTGCTATGGCTGTGAAGTGCGTCCTTAACTTCTTTCGTTGCAGAAGGTGCAGAAAAGGTAACTATCGCGATTCCGAGTCTCCTGTAGTGATTTATCGTTATATCGCACGATTGCGAGGGCTGGGAAGTGAATCCATACCTTCTGTCGATACAGAACGTGCGAAGAAGGTAACCATCGCGATTCCGAATTTCCTTTGGTGATTTATCGTTATATCGGGCGATTGCGGGGGCGGGAACGTGAATATTTAGCTTCTTTCGATACACAGCATGTGGAGAAGGTAAAAAGCGCGATCCGAAAGCCTTGAATCATTTATCGTTCTATCGAACGATTGCTAGGGCTCTGAAGTGCGTTCATAACTTCTTCCGTTGCAGAACATATAGAAAATGTAACTATCGCGACTCCGAGTCTCCTGGGGTGATTTATCGTTATATCGGACGATTGCGGGGGCTGGGATGTAAATCCGTAGATTCCTTCGATACACAGCATGTGGAAAAGCTAAATATCGCGATGCCAAGTCTCTTGGAGTGATTTATCATTATATCGAAGATTGCTAGGGCTCTGAAGTACGTCCTTAACTTCTTTCGTTGCAGAACGTGCAGAAAAGGTAACTATCGCGATTCCGAGTCCCCTGTAGTTATTTATCGTTATATTGCACGATTGCGAGGGCTGGGAAGTGAATCCATACCTTCTGTCGATACAGAACGTGCGAAGAAGGTAACCATCGCGATTCCGAATTTCCTTTGGTGATTTATCGTTATATCGGACGATTGCGGGGGCTGGGATGTAAATCCGTAGATTCCTTCGATACACAGCATGTGGAAACGTTAAATATCGCGATGCCGAGTCTCCTGTAGCGATTTAACGTTATATCGCACGATTGCGAGGGCTGGGAAGTGAATCCATACCTTCTGTCGATACAGAACGTGCGAAGAAGGTAAACATCGAAATTCCGAATCCCCTGGGGTGATTAATCGTTATATCGGACGATTGCGGGGGCTGGGAAGTGAATATTTAGCTTCTTTCGATACACAGCATGTGGATGCGGTAAAAAGCGGGACTCCGGACCTCCTACAGTGATTTATCGTTATATCGAACGACTTCGAGGGCTGGGATGTAAATATGTAGCTTCCTTCAATACACAGCGTGTGGAAAAAGTAAAAAGCGCGATTCCGCAACTCCTAGAATCATTTATCGTTCTACCCAACGATTGCTAGGGCTGTGAAGTGCATCCTTACCTTCTGTCGATACAGAACGATAGGAAAAGGGAAATATCGCGATCCGAAACCCTTGAATCATTAATCGTTCTATCGAACGATTGCTAGGGCTCTGAAGTGCGTCCTTAACTTCTTTCGTTGCAGAACGTGCAGAAAAGGTAACTGTCGCGATTCCGAGTCTCCCGGAGTGATTTATCGTTACATCGGACAACTTCGAGGGCTGGGAAGTGAATCCATACCTTCTGTCGATACAGAATGTGCGGAGAAGGTAAATTGCGATTCCGAGTCTCCTGGGGTGATTTATCGTTATATCGAACGATTGCTAGGGCTCTGAAGAACGTCCTTAACTTCTTTCGTTGCAGAACGTGCAGAAAAGGTAACTGTCGCGATTCCGAGTCTCCCGGAGTGATTTATCGTTACATCGGACAACTTCGAGGGCTGGGAAGTGAATCCATACCTTCTGTCGATACAGAACGTGCGGAGAAGGTAAATTGCGATTCCGAATCTCCTGGGGTGATTTATCGTTATATCGGACGATTGCGGGGGCTGGGATGTAAATCCGTAGATTCCTTCGATACACAGCATGTGGAAACGTTAAATATCGCGATGCCGAGTCTCCTGTAGCGATTTATCGTTATATCGCACGATTGCGAGGGCTGGGAAGTGAATCCATACCGTCTGTCAATACAGAACGTGCGGAGAAGGTAAATCGCGATTCCGAATCTCCTGGGGTGATTTATTGTTATATCGGACGATTGCGAGGGCTGGGAAGTGAATCCATACCTTCTGTCGATACAGAACGTGCGAAGAAGGTAAACATCGAAATTCCGAATCTCCTGGGGTGATTTATCGTTATATCGGACGATTGCGGGGGCTGGGAAGTGAATATTTAGCTTCTTTCGATACACAGCATGTGGATGCGGTAAAAAGCAGGACTCCGGACCTCCTACAGTGATTTATCGTTATATCGAACGACTTCGAGGGCTGGGATGTAAATCTGTAGCTTCCTTCAATACACAGCGTGTGGAAAAAGTAAAAAGCGCGATTCCGCAACTCCTAGAATCATTTATCGTTCTACCCAACGATTGCTAGGGCTGTGAAGTGCATCCTTACCTTCTGTCGATACAGAACGATAGGAAAAGGGAAATATCGCGATCCGAAACCCTTGAATCATTAATCGTTCTATCGAACGATTGCTAGGGCTCTGAAGTGCGTCCTTAACTTCTTTCGTTGCAGAACGTGCAGAAAAGGTAACTATCGCGATTCCGAGTCTCCTGTAGTGATTTATCGTTATATCGGACGACTTCGAGGGTTGGGATGTAAATCCGTAGATTCCTTCGATACACAGCATGTGGAAAAGTTAAATATCGCGATGCCGAGTCTCCTGGAGTGATTTATCATTATATCGGACGATTGCGAGGGCTGGGAAGTGAATACTTAGTTCCTTTCGATACACAGCGTATGGAAAAGGTCAAAAGCGCGATTCCGCAACTCCTAGAATCATTTATCGTTTTATCCAACGAATGCTAGGGCTGCGAAGTGCATCCTTAACTTCTTTCGTTGCAGAACGTGCAGAAAAGGTAACTATCGCGATTCCGAGTCTCCTGTAGTGATTTATCGTTATATCGCACGATTGCGAGGGCTGGGAAGTCAATCCATACCTTCTGTCGATACAGAACGTGCGGAGAAGGTAAATTGCGATTCCGAATCTCCTGGGGTGATTTATCGTTATATCGGACGATTGCGGGGGCTGGGATGTAAATCCGTAGATTCCTTCGATACACAGCATGTGGAAACGTTAAATATCGCGATGCCGAGTCTCCTGTAGCGATTTAACGTTATATCGCACGATTGCGAGGGCTGGGAAGTGAATCCATACCGTCTGTCAATACAGAACGTGCGGAGAAGGTAAATCGCGATTCCGAATTTCCTGGGGTGATTTATCGTTATATCGGACGATTGCGAGGGCTGGGAAGTGAATCCATACCTTCTGTCGATACAGAACGTGCGAAGAAGGTAAACATCGAAATTCCGAATCTCCTGGGGTGATTAATCGTTATAGCGGACGATTGCGGGGGCTGGGAAGTGAATATTTAGCTTCTTTCGATACACAGCATGTGGATGCGGTAAAAAGCGGGACTCCGGACCTCCTACAGTGATTTATCGTTATATCGAACGACTTCGAGGGCTGGGATGTAAATCTGTAGCTTCCTTCAATACACAGCGTGTGGAAAAAGTAAAAAGCGCGATTCCGCAACTCCTAGAATCATTTATCGTTCTACCCAACGATTGCTAGGGCTGTGAAGTGCATCCTTACCTTCTGTCGATACAGAACGATAGGAAAAGGGAAATATCGCGATCCGAAACCCTTGAATCATTAATCGTTCTATCGAACGATTGCTAGGGCTCTGAAGTGCGTCCTTAACTTCTTTCGTTGCAGAACGTGCAGAAAAGGTAACTGTCGCGATTCCGAGTCTCCCGGAGTGATTTATCGTTACATCGGACAACTTCGAGGGCTGGGAAGTGAATCCATACCTTCTGTCGATACAGAATGTGCGGAGAAGGTAAATTGCGATTCCGAGTCTCCTGGGGTGATTTATCGTTATATCGAACGATTGCTAGGGCTCTGAAGAACGTCCTTAACTTCTTTCGTTGCAGAACGTGCAGAAAAGGTAACTGTCGCGATTCCGAGTCTCCCGGAGTGATTTATCGTTACATCGGACAACTTCGAGGGCTGGGAAGTGAATCCATACCTTCTGTCGATACAGAACGTGCGGAGAAGGTAAATTGCGATTCCGAATCTCCTGGGGTGATTTATCGTTATATCGGACGATTGCGGGGGCTGGGAAGTGAATATTTAGCTTCTTTCGATACACAGCATGTGGATGCGGTAAAAAGCGGGACTCCGGACCTCCTACAGTGATTTATCGTTATATCGAACGACTTCGAGGGCTGGGATGTAAATCTGTAGCTTCCTTCAATACACAGCGTGTGGAAAAAGTAAAAAGCGCGATTCCGCAACTCCTAGAATCATTTATCGTTCTACCCAACGATTGCTAGGGCTGTGAAGTGCATCCTTACCTTCTGTCGATACAGAACGATAGGAAAAGGGAAATATCGCGATCCGAAACCCTTGAATCATTAATCGTTCTATCGAACGATTGCTAGGGCTCTGAAGTGCGTCCTTAACTTCTTTCGTTGCAGAACGTGCAGAAAAGGTAACTATCGCGATTCCGAGTCTCCTGTAGTGATTTATCGTTATATCGGACGACTTCGAGGGTTGGGATGTAAATCCGTAGATTCCTTCGATACACAGCATGTGGAAAAGTTAAATATCGCGATGCCGAGTCTCCTGGAGTGATTTATCATTATATCGGACGATTGCGAGGGCTGGGAAGTGAATACTTAGTTCCTTTCGATACACAGCGTGTGGAAAAGGTCAAAAGCGCGATTCCGCAACTCCTAGAATCATTTATCGTTTTATCCAACGAATGCTAGGGCTGCGAAGTGCATCCTTAACTTCTTTCGTTGCAGAACGTGCAGAAAAGGTAACTATCGCGATTCCGAGTCTCCTGTAGTGATTTATCGTTATATCGCACGATTGCGAGGGCTGGGAAGTCAATCCATACCTTCTGTCGATACAGAACGTGCGGAGAAGGTAAATTGCGATTCCGAATCTCCTGGGGTGATTTATCGTTATATCGGACGATTGCGGGGGCTGGGATGTAAATCCGTAGATTCCTTCGATACACAGCATGTGGAAACGTTAAATATCGCGATGCCGAGTCTCCTGTAGCGATTTAACGTTATATCGCACGATTGCGAGGGCTGGGAAGTGAATCCATACCGTCTGTCAATACAGAACGTGCGGAGAAGGTAAATCGCGATTCCGAATTTCCTGGGGTGATTTATCGTTATATCGGACGATTGCGAGGGCTGGGAAGTGAATCCATACCTTCTGTCGATACAGAACGTGCGAAGAAGGTAAACATCGAAATTCCGAATCTCCTGGGGTGATTAATCGTTATAGCGGACGATTGCGGGGGCTGGGAAGTGAATATTTAGCTTCTTTCGATACACAGCATGTGGATGCGGTAAAAAGCGGGACTCCGGACCTCCTACAGTGATTTATCGTTATATCGAACGACTTCGAGGGCTGGGATGTAAATCTGTAGCTTCCTTCAATACACAGCGTGTGGAAAAAGTAAAAAGCGCGATTCCGCAACTCCTAGAATCATTTATCGTTCTACCCAACGATTGCTAGGGCTGTGAAGTGCATCCTTACCTTCTGTCGATACAGAACGATAGGAAAAGGGAAATATCGCGATCCGAAACCCTTGAATCATTAATCGTTCTATCGAACGATTGCTAGGGCTCTGAAGTGCGTCCTTAACTTCTTTCGTTGCAGAACGTGCAGAAAAGGTAACTGTCGCGATTCCGAGTCTCCCGGAGTGATTTATCGTTACATCGGACAACTTCGAGGGCTGGGAAGTGAATCCATACCTTCTGTCGATACAGAATGTGCGGAGAAGGTAAATTGCGATTCCGAGTCTCCTGGGGTGATTTATCGTTATATCGAACGATTGCTAGGGCTCTGAAGAACGTCCTTAACTTCTTTCGTTGCAGAACGTGCAGAAAAGGTAACTGTCGCGATTCCGAGTCTCCCGGAGTGATTTATCGTTACATCGGACAACTTCGAGGGCTGGGAAGTGAATCCATACCTTCTGTCGATACAGAACGTGCGGAGAAGGTAAATTGCGATTCCGAATCTCCTGGGGTGATTTATCGTTATATCGGACGATTGCGGGGGCTGGGATGTAAATCCGTAGATTCCTTCGATACACAGCATGTGGAAACGTTAAATATCGCGATGCCGAGTCTCCTGTAGCGATTTATCGTTATATCGCACGATTGCGAGGGCTGGGAAGTGAATCCATACCGTCTGTCAATACAGAACGTGCGGAGAAGGTAAATCGCGATTCCGAATCTCCTGGGGTGATTTATTGTTATATCGGACGATTGCGAGGGCTGGGAAGTGAATCCATACCTTCTGTCGATACAGAACGTGCGAAGAAGGTAAACATCGAAATTCCGAATCTCCTGGGGTGATTTATCGTTATATCGGACGATTGCGGGGGCTGGGAAGTGAATATTTAGCTTCTTTCGATACACAGCATGTGGATGCGGTAAAAAGCGGGACTCCGGACCTCCTACAGTGATTTATCGTTATATCGAACGACTTCGAGGGCTGGGATGTAAATCTGTAGCTTCCTTCAATACACAGCGTGTGGAAAAAGTAAAAAGCGCGATTCCGCAACTCCTAGAATCATTTATCGTTCTACCCAACGATTGCTAGGGCTGTGAAGTGCATCCTTACCTTCTGTCGATACAGAACGATAGGAAAAGGGAAATATCGCGATCCGAAACCCTTGAATCATTAATCGTTCTATCGAACGATTGCTAGGGCTCTGAAGTGCGTCCTTAACTTCTTTCGTTGCAGAACGTGCAGAAAAGGTAACTATCGCGATTCCGAGTCTCCTGTAGTGATTTATCGTTATATCGGACGACTTCGAGGGTTGGGATGTAAATCCGTAGATTCCTTCGATACACAGCATGTGGAAAAGTTAAATATCGCGATTCCGAGTCTCCTGTAGTGATTTATCGTTATATCGCACGATTGCGAGGGCTGGGAAGTCAATCCATACCTTCTGTCGATACAGAACGTGCGGAGAAGGTAAATTGCGATTCCGAATCTCCTGGGGTGATTTATCGTTATATCGGACGATTGCGGGGGCTGGGATGTAAATCCGTAGATTCCTTCGATACACAGCATGTGGAAACGTTAAATATCGCGATGCCGAGTCTCCTGTAGCGATTTATCGTTATATCGCACGATTGCGAGGGCTGGGAAGTGAATCCATACCGTCTGTCAATACAGAACTTGCGGAGAAGGTAAATCGCGATTCCGAATCTCCTGGGGTGATTTATTGTTATATCGGACGATTGCGAGGGCTGGGAAGTGAATCCATACCTTCTGTCGATACAGAACGTGCGAAGAAGGTAAACATCGAAATTCCGAATCTCCTGGGGTGATTTATCGTTATATCGGACGATTGCGGGTGCTGGGAAGTGAATATTTAGCTTCTTTCGATACACAGCATGTGGATGTGGTAAAAAGCGGGACTCCGGACCTCCTACAGTGATTTATCGTTATATCGAACGACTTCGAGGGCTGGGATGTAAATCTGTAGCTTCCTTCAATACACAGCGTGTGGAAAAAGTAAAAAGCGCGATTCCGCAACTCCTAGAATCATTTATCGTTCTACCCAACGATTGCTAGGGCTGTGAAGTGCATCCTTACCTTCTGTCGATACAGAACGATAGGAAAAGGGAAATATCGCGATCCGAAACCCTTGAATCATTAATCGTTCTATCGAACGATTGCTAGGGCTCTGAAGTGCGTCCTTAACTTCTTTCGTTGCAGAACGTGCAGAAAAGGTAACTATCGCGATTCCGAGTCTCCTGTATTGATTTATCGTTATATTGCACGATTGCGAGGGCTGGGAAGTGAATCCATACCTTCTGTCGATACAGAACGTGCGAAGAAGGTAAACATCGCGATTCCGAATCTCCTGGGGTGATTTCTCGTTATATCGGACGATTGCGGGGGCTGGGATGTAAATCCGTAGATTCCTTCGATACACAGCATGTGGAAACGTTAAATATCGCGATGCCGAGTCTCCTGTAGCGATTTATCGTTATATCGCACGATTGCGAGGGCTGGGAAGTGAATCCATACCGTCTGTCAATACAGAACTTGCGGAGAAGGTAAATCGCGATTCCGAATCTCCTGGGGTGATTTATTGTTATATCGGACGATTGCGAGGGCTGGGAAGTGAATCCATACCTTCTGTCGATACAGAACGTGCGAAGAAGGTAAACATCGAAATTCCGAATCTCCTGGGGTGATTTATCGTTATATCGGACGATTGCGGGTGCTGGGAAGTGAATATTTAGCTTCTTTCGATACACAGCATGTGGATGTGGTAAAAAGCGGGACTCCGGACCTCCTACAGTGATTTATCGTTATATCGAACGACTTCGAGGGCTGGGATGTAAATCTGTAGCTTCCTTCAATACACAGCGTGTGGAAAAAGTAAAAAGCGCGATTCCGCAACTCCTAGAATCATTTATCGTTCTACCCAACGATTGCTAGGGCTGTGAAGTGCATCCTTACCTTCTGTCGATACAGAACGATAGGAAAAGGGAAATATCGCGATCCGAAACCCTTGAATCATTAATCGTTCTATCGAACGATTGCTAGGGCTCTGAAGTGCGTCCTTAACTTCTTTCGTTGCAGAACGTGCAGAAAAGGTAACTATCGCGATTCCGAGTCTCCTGTAGTGATTTATCGTTATATCGGACGACTTCGAGGGTTGGGATGTAAATCCGTAGATTCCTTCGATACACAGCATGTGGAAAAGTTAAATATCGCGATTCCGAATCTCCTGGGGTGATTTATCGTTATATCGGACGATTGCGGGGGCTGGGAAGTGAATCCGTAGATTCCTTCGATACACAGCATGTGGAAAAGTTAAATATCGCGATGCCGAGTCTCCTGGAGTGATTTATCATTATATCGAACGATTGCGAGGGCTGGGAAGTGAATTCGTAGAATCCTTCGATATACAGCATGTCGAAAAGTTAAATATCGCGATGCCGAGTCTCCTGGAGTGATTTATCATTATATCGGACGATTGCGAGGGCTGGGGAGTGAATATTTAGATTCTTTCGACACACAGCATGTGGATGAGGTAAAAAGCGCGACTCCGAACCTCCTACAGTGATTGATCGTTATATCGAACGACTTCGAGGGCTGGGATGTAAATCCGTAGCTTCCTGCGATACACAGCGTGTGGAAAAGGTAAAAAGCGCGATTCCGCAACTCCTAGAATCATTTATCGTTCTACCCAACGATTGCTAGGGCTGTGAAGTGCATCCTTACCTTCTGTCGATACAGAACGATAGGAAAAGGGAAATATCGCGATCCGAAATCCTTGAATCATTAATCGTTCTATCGAACGATTGCTAGGGCTCTGAAGTGCGTCCTTAACTTCTTTCGTTGCAGAACGTGCAGAAAAGGTAACTATCGCGATTCCGAGTCTCCTGTAGTGATTTATCGTTATATCGGACGACTTCGAGGGCTGGGATGTAAATCCGTAGATTCCTTCGATACACAGCATGTGGAAAAGTTAAATATCGCGATTCCGAATCTCCTGGGGTGATTTATCGTTATATCGGACGATTGCGGGGGCTGGGAAGTGAATCCGTAGATTCCTTCGATACACAGCATGTGGAAAAGTTAAATATCGCGATGCCGAGTCTCCTGGAGTGATTTATCATTATATCGAACGATTGCTAGGGCTCTGAAGTACGTCCTTAACTTGTTTCGTTGCAGAACGTGCTGAAAAGGAAACTATCGCGATTCCGAGTCTTCTGTAGTGATTTATCGTTATATCGCCCGATTGCGAGGGCTGGGAAGTGAATCCGTAGATTCCTTCGATATACAGCCTGTCGAAAAGTTAAATATCGCGATGCCGAGTCTCCTGGAGTGATTTATCATTATATCGGACGATTGCGAGGGCTGGGGAGTGAATATTTAGATTCTTTCGACACACTGCATGTGGATGAGGTAAAAAGCGCGACTCCGAACCTCCTACAGTGATTGATCGTTATATCGAAGGACTTCGAGGGCTGGGATGTAAATCCGTAGCTTCCTGCGATACACAGCGTGTGGAAAAGGTAAAAAGCGCGATTCCGCAACTCCTAGAATCATTTATCGTTCTACCCAACGATTGCTAGGGCTGTGAAGTGCATCCTTACCTTCTGTCGATACAGAACGATAGGAAAAGGTAAATATCGCGATACGAAACCCTTGAAACATTTATCGTTCTATCGAACGATTGCTAGGGCTCTGAAGTGCGTCCTTAACTTCTTTCGTTGCAGAACGTGCAGAAAAGGTAACTATCGCGATTCCGAGTCTCCTGTATTGATTTATCGTTATATTGCACGATTGCGAGGGCTGGGAAGTGAATCCATACCTTCTGTCGATACAGAACGTGCGAAGAAGGTAAACATCGCGATTCC
The DNA here is from genome assembly GCA_963969485.1 of Nomada goodeniana. NCBI lineage: Eukaryota > Metazoa > Arthropoda > Insecta > Hymenoptera > Apidae > Nomada > Nomada goodeniana. The sequence continues at coordinate 13,534,171 of OZ018301.1, read as the reverse complement.
GAATCTCCTGGGGTGATTTATCGTTATATCGGACGATTGCGGGGGCTGGGAAGTGAATATTTAGCTTCCTGCGATACACAGAGCGTGGAAAAGGTAAAAAGCGCGATTCCGCAACTCCTAGAATCATTTATCGTTCTACCCAACGATTGCTATGGCTGTGAAGTGCATCCTTACCTTCTGTCGATACAGAACGATAGGAAAAGGTAAATATCGCGATCCGAAACCCTTGAATCATTTATCGTTCTATCGAACGATTGCTAGGGCTCTGAAGTGCGTCCTTAACTTCTTTCGTTGCAGAACGTGCAGAAAAGGTAACTATCGCGATTCCGAGTCTCCTGTAGTGATTTATCGTTATATCGCACGATTGCGAGGGCTGGGAAGTGAATCCATACCTTCTGTCGATACAGAACGTGCGAAGAAGGTAACCATCGCGATTCCGAATTTCCTTTGGTGATTTATCGTTATATCGGGCGATTGCGGTGGCGGGAACGTGAATATTTAGCTTCTTTCGATACACAGCATGTGGAGAAGGTAAAAAGCGCGATCCGAAAGCCTTGAATCATTTATCGTTCTATCGAACGATTGCTAGGGCTCTGAAGTGCGTTCATAACTTCTTCCGTTGCAGAACATATAGAAAATGTAACTATCGCGACTCCGAGTCTCCTGGGGTGATTTATCGTTATATCGGACGATTGCGGGGGCTGGGATGTAAATCCGTAGATTCCTTCGATACACAGCATGTGGAAAAGTTAAATATCGCGATTCCGAGTCTCCTGTAGTGATTTATCGTTATATCGCACGATTGCGAGGGCTGGGAAGTCAATCCATACCTTCTGTCGATACAGAACGTGCGAAGAAGGTAAACATCGAAATTCCGAATCTCCTGGGGTGATTTATCGTTATATCGGACGATTGCGGGGGCTGGGAAGTGAATATTTAGCTTCTTTCGATACACAGCATGTGGATGCGGTAAAAAGCAGGACTCCGGACCTCCTACAGTGATTTATCGTTATATCGAACGACTTCGAGGGCTGGGATGTAAATCTGTAGCTTCCTTCAATACACAGCGTGTGGAAAAAGTAAAAAGCGCGATTCCGCAACTCCTAGAATCATTTATCGTTCTACCCAACGATTGCTAGGGCTGTGAAGTGCATCCTTACCTTCTGTCGATACAGAACGATAGGAAAAGGGAAATATCGCGATCCGAAACCCTTGAATCATTAATCGTTCTATCGAACGATTGCTAGGGCTCTGAAGTGCGTCCTTAACTTCTTTCGTTGCAGAACGTGCAGAAAAGGTAACTGTCGCGATTCCGAGTCTCCCGGAGTGATTTATCGTTACATCGGACAACTTCGAGGGCTGGGAAGTGAATCCATACCTTCTGTCGATACAGAATGTGCGGAGAAGGTAAATTGCGATTCCGAGTCTCCTGGGGTGATTTATCGTTATATCGAACGATTGCTAGGGCTCTGAAGAATGTCCTTAACTTCTTTCGTTGCAGAACGTGCAGAAAAGGTAACTGTCGCGATTCCGAGTCTCCCGGAGTGATTTATCGTTACATCGGACAACTTCGAGGGCTGGGAAGTGAATCCATACCTTCTGTCGATACAGAACGTGCAGAGAAGGTAAATTGCGATTCCGAATCTCCTGGGGTGATTTATCGTTATATCGGACGATTGCGGGGGCTGGGATGTAAATCCGTAGATTCCTTCGATACACAGCATGTGGAAACGTTAAATATCGCGATGCCGAGTCTCCTGTAGCGATTTATCGTTATATCGCACGATTGCGAGGGCTGGGAAGTGAATCCATACCGTCTGTCAATACAGAACGTGCGGAGAAGGTAAATCGCGATTCCGAATCTCCTGGGGTGATTTATTGTTATATCGGACGATTGCGAGGGCTGGGAAGTGAATCCATACCTTCTGTCGATACAGAACGTGCGAAGAAGGTAAACATCGAAATTCCGAATCTCCTGGGGTGATTTATCGTTATATCGGACGATTGCGGGGGCTGGGAAGTGAATATTTAGCTTCTTTCGATACACAGCATGTGGATGCGGTAAAAAGCAGGACTCCGGACCTCCTACAGTGATTTATCGTTATATCGAACGACTTCGAGGGCTGGGATGTAAATCTGTAGCTTCCTTCAATACACAGCGTGTGGAAAAAGTAAAAAGCGCGATTCCGCAACTCCTAGAATCATTTATCGTTCTACCCAACGATTGCTAGGGCTGTGAAGTGCATCCTTACCTTCTGTCGATACAGAACGATAGGAAAAGGGAAATATCGCGATCCGAAACCCTTGAATCATTAATCGTTCTATCGAACGATTGCTAGGGCTCTGAAGTGCGTCCTTAACTTCTTTCGTTGCAGAACGTGCAGAAAAGGTAACTATCGCGATTCCGAGTCTCCTGTAGTGATTTATCGTTATATCGGACGACTTCGAGGGTTGGGATGTAAATCCGTAGATTCCTTCGATACACAGCATGTGGAAAAGTTAAATATCGCGATGCCGAGTCTCCTGGAGTGATTTATCATTATATCGGACGATTGCGAGGGCTGGGAAGTGAATACTTAGTTCCTTTCGATACACAGCGTATGGAAAAGGTCAAAAGCGCGATTCCGCAACTCCTAGAATCATTTATCGTTTTATCCAACGAATGCTAGGGCTGCGAAGTGCATCCTTAACTTCTTTCGTTGCAGAACGTGCAGAAAAGGTAACTATCGCGATTCCGAGTCTCCTGTAGTGATTTATCGTTATATCGCACGATTGCGAGGGCTGGGAAGTCAATCCATACCTTCTGTCGATACAGAACGTGCGGAGAAGGTAAATTGCGATTCCGAATCTCCTGGGGTGATTTATCGTTATATCGGACGATTGCGGGGGCTGGGATGTAAATCCGTAGATTCCTTCGATACACAGCATGTGGAAACGTTAAATATCGCGATGCCGAGTCTCCTGTAGCGATTTAACGTTATATCGCACGATTGCGAGGGCTGGGAAGTGAATCCATACCGTCTGTCAATACAGAACGTGCGGAGAAGGTAAATCGCGATTCCGAATTTCCTGGGGTGATTTATCGTTATATCGGACGATTGCGAGGGCTGGGAAGTGAATCCATACCTTCTGTCGATACAGAACGTGCGAAGAAGGTAAACATCGAAATTCCGAATCTCCTGGGGTGATTAATCGTTATAGCGGACGATTGCGGGGGCTGGGAAGTGAATATTTAGCTTCTTTCGATACACAGCATGTGGATGCGGTAAAAAGCGGGACTCCGGACCTCCTACAGTGATTTATCGTTATATCGAACGACTTCGAGGGCTGGGATGTAAATCTGTAGCTTCCTTCAATACACAGCGTGTGGAAAAAGTAAAAAGCGCGATTCCGCAACTCCTAGAATCATTTATCGTTCTACCCAACGATTGCTAGGGCTGTGAAGTGCATCCTTACCTTCTGTCGATACAGAACGATAGGAAAAGGGAAATATCGCGATCCGAAACCCTTGAATCATTAATCGTTCTATCGAACGATTGCTAGGGCTCTGAAGTGCGTCCTTAACTTCTTTCGTTGCAGAACGTGCAGAAAAGGTAACTATCGCGATTCCGAGTCTCCTGTAGTGATTTATCGTTATATCGGACGACTTCGAGGGTTGGGATGTAAATCCGTAGATTCCTTCGATACACAGCATGTGGAAAAGTTAAATATCGCGATGCCGAGTCTCCTGGAGTGATTTATCATTATATCGGACGATTGCGAGGGCTGGGAAGTGAATACTTAGTTCCTTTCGATACACAGCGTATGGAAAAGGTCAAAAGCGCGATTCCGCAACTCCTAGAATCATTTATCGTTTTATCCAACGAATGCTAGGGCTGCGAAGTGCATCCTTAACTTCTTTCGTTGCAGAACGTGCAGAAAAGGTAACTATCGCGATTCCGAGTCTCCTGTAGTGATTTATCGTTATATCGCACGATTGCGAGGGCTGGGAAGTCAATCCATACCTTCTGTCGATACAGAACGTGCGGAGAAGGTAAATTGCGATTCCGAATCTCCTGGGGTGATTTATCGTTATATCGGACGATTGCGGGGGCTGGGATGTAAATCCGTAGATTCCTTCGATACACAGCATGTGGAAACGTTAAATATCGCGATGCCGAGTCTCCTGTAGCGATTTAACGTTATATCGCACGATTGCGAGGGCTGGGAAGTGAATCCATACCGTCTGTCAATACAGAACGTGCGGAGAAGGTAAATCGCGATTCCGAATTTCCTGGGGTGATTTATCGTTATATCGGACGATTGCGAGGGCTGGGAAGTGAATCCATACCTTCTGTCGATACAGAACGTGCGAAGAAGGTAAACATCGAAATTCCGAATCTCCTGGGGTGATTAATCGTTATAGCGGACGATTGCGGGGGCTGGGAAGTGAATATTTAGCTTCTTTCGATACACAGCATGTAGGGATGCGGTAAAAAGCGGGACTCCGGACCTCCTACAGTGATTTATCGTTATATCGAACGACTTCGAGGGCTGGGATGTAAATCTGTAGCTTCCTTCAATACACAGCGTGTGGAAAAAGTAAAAAGCGCGATTCCGCAACTCCTAGAATCATTTATCGTTCTACCCAACGATTGCTAGGGCTGTGAAGTGCATCCTTACCTTCTGTCGATACAGAACGATAGGAAAAGGGAAATATCGCGATCCGAAACCCTTGAATCATTAATCGTTCTATCGAACGATTGCTAGGGCTCTGAAGTGCGTCCTTAACTTCTTTCGTTGCAGAACGTGCAGAAAAGGTAACTGTCGCGATTCCGAGTCTCCCGGAGTGATTTATCGTTACATCGGACAACTTCGAGGGCTGGGAAGTGAATCCATACCTTCTGTCGATACAGAATGTGCGGAGAAGGTAAATTGCGATTCCGAGTCTCCTGGGGTGATTTATCGTTATATCGAACGATTGCTAGGGCTCTGAAGAACGTCCTTAACTTCTTTCGTTGCAGAACGTGCAGAAAAGGTAACTATCGCGATTCCGAGTCTCCTGTAGTGATTTATCGTTATATCGGACGACTTCGAGGGTTGGGATGTAAATCCGTAGATTCCTTCGATACACAGCATGTGGAAAAGTTAAATATCGCGATGCCGAGTCTCCTGGAGTGATTTATCATTATATCGGACGATTGCGAGGGCTGGGAAGTGAATACTTAGTTCCTTTCGATACACAGCGTGTGGAAAAGGTCAAAAGCGCGATTCCGCAACTCCTAGAATCATTTATCGTTTTATCCAACGAATGCTAGGGCTGCGAAGTGCATCCTTAACTTCTTTCGTTGCAGAACGTGCAGAAAAGGTAACTATCGCGATTCCGAGTCTCCTGTAGTGATTTATCGTTATATCGCACGATTGCGAGGGCTGGGAAGTCAATCCATACCTTCTGTCGATACAGAACGTGCGGAGAAGGTAAATTGCGATTCCGAATCTCCTGGGGTGATTTATCGTTATATCGGACGATTGCGGGGGCTGGGATGTAAATCCGTAGATTCCTTCGATACACAGCATGTGGAAACGTTAAATATCGCGATGCCGAGTCTCCTGTAGCGATTTAACGTTATATCGCACGATTGCGAGGGCTGGGAAGTGAATCCATACCGTCTGTCAATACAGAACGTGCGGAGAAGGTAAATCGCGATTCCGAATTTCCTGGGGTGATTTATCGTTATATCGGACGATTGCGAGGGCTGGGAAGTGAATCCATACCTTCTGTCGATACAGAACGTGCGAAGAAGGTAAACATCGAAATTCCGAATCTCCTGGGGTGATTAATCGTTATAGCGGACGATTGCGGGGGCTGGGAAGTGAATATTTAGCTTCTTTCGATACACAGCATGTGGATGCGGTAAAAAGCGGGACTCCGGACCTCCTACAGTGATTTATCGTTATATCGAACGACTTCGAGGGCTGGGATGTAAATCTGTAGCTTCCTTCAATACACAGCGTGTGGAAAAAGTAAAAAGCGCGATTCCGCAACTCCTAGAATCATTAATCGTTCTATCGAACGATTGCTAGGGCTCTGAAGTGCGTCCTTAACTTCTTTCGTTGCGAACGTGCAGAAAAGGTAACTGTCGCGATTCCGAGTCTCCCGGAGTGATTTATCGTTACATCGGACAACTTCGAGGGCTGGGAAGTGAATCCATACCTTCTGTCGATACAGAATGTGCGGAGAAGGTAAATTGCGATTCCGAGTCTCCTGGGGTGATTTATCGTTATATCGAACGATTGCTAGGGCTCTGAAGAACGTCCTTAACTTCTTTCGTTGCAGAACGTGCAGAAAAGGTAACTGTCGCGATTCCGAGTCTCCCGGAGTGATTTATCGTTACATCGGACAACTTCGAGGGCTGGGAAGTGAATCCATACCTTCTGTCGATACAGAACGTGCGGAGAAGGTAAATTGCGATTCCGAATCTCCTGGGGTGATTTATCGTTATATCGGACGATTGCGGGGGCTGGGATGTAAATCCGTAGATTCCTTCGATACACAGCATGTGGAAACGTTAAATATCGCGATGCCGAGTCTCCTGTAGCGATTTATCGTTATATCGCACGATTGCGAGGGCTGGGAAGTGAATCCATACCTTCTGTCGATACAGAACGTGCGAAGAAGGTAAACATCGCGATTCCGAATCTCCTGGGGTGATTTATCGTTATATCGGACGATTGCGGGGGCTGGGAAGTGAATATTTAGCTTCCTGCGATACACAGAGCGTGGAAAAGGTAAAAAGCGCGATTCCGCAACTCCTAGAATCATTTATCGTTCTACCCAACGATTGCTATGGCTGTGAAGTGCATCCTTACCTTCTGTCGATACAGAACGATAGGAAAAGGTAAATATCGCGATCCGAAACCCTTGAATCATTTATCGTTCTATCGAACGATTGCTAGGGCTCTGAAGTGCGTCCTTAACTTCTTTCGTTGCAGAACGTGCAGAAAAGGTAACTATCGCGATTCCGAGTCTCCTGTAGTGATTTATCGTTATATCGCACGATTGCGAGGGCTGGGAAGTGAATCCATACCTTCTGTCGATACAGAACGTGCGAAGAAGGTAACCATCGCGATTCCGAATTTCCTTTGGTGATTTATCGTTATATCGGGCGATTGCGGTGGCGGGAACGTGAATATTTAGCTTCTTTCGATACACAGCATGTGGAGAAGGTAAAAAGCGCGATCCGAAAGCCTTGAATCATTTATCGTTCTATCGAACGATTGCTAGGGCTCTGAAGTGCGTTCATAACTTCTTCCGTTGCAGAACATATAGAAAATGTAACTATCGCGACTCCGAGTCTCCTGGGGTGATTTATCGTTATATCGGACGATTGCGGGGGCTGGGATGTAAATCCGTAGATTCCTTCGATACACAGCATGTGGAAAAGTTAAATTTCGCGATTCCGAGTCTCCTGTAGTGATTTATCGTTATATCGCACGATTGCGAGGGCTGGGAAGTCAATCCATACCTTCTGTCGATACAGAACGTGCGAAGAAGGTAAACATCGAAATTCCGAATCTCCTGGGGTGATTTATCGTTATATCGGACGATTGCGGGGGCTGGGAAGTGAATATTTAGCTTCTTTCGATACACAGCATGTGGATGCGGTAAAAAGCAGGACTCCGGACCTCCTACAGTGATTTATCGTTATATCGAACGACTTCGAGGGCTGGGATGTAAATCTGTAGCTTCCTTCAATACACAGCGTGTGGAAAAAGTAAAAAGCGCGATTCCGCAACTCCTAGAATCATTTATCGTTCTACCCAACGATTGCTAGGGCTGTGAAGTGCATCCTTACCTTCTGTCGATACAGAACGATAGGAAAAGGGAAATATCGCGATCCGAAACCCTTGAATCATTAATCGTTCTATCGAACGATTGCTAGGGCTCTGAAGTGCGTCCTTAACTTCTTTCGTTGCAGAACGTGCAGAAAAGGTAACTGTCGCGATTCCGAGTCTCCCGGAGTGATTTATCGTTACATCGGACAACTTCGAGGGCTGGGAAGTGAATCCATACCTTCTGTCGATACAGAATGTGCGGAGAAGGTAAATTGCGATTCCGAGTCTCCTGGGGTGATTTATCGTTATATCGAACGATTGCTAGGGCTCTGAAGAACGTCCTTAACTTCTTTCGTTGCAGAACGTGCAGAAAAGGTAACTGTCGCGATTCCGAGTCTCCCGGAGTGATTTATCGTTACATCGGACAACTTCGAGGGCTGGGAAGTGAATCCATACCTTCTGTCGATACAGAACGTGCGGAGAAGGTAAATTGCGATTCCGAATCTCCTGGGGTGATTTATCGTTATATCGGACGATTGCGGGGGCTGGGATGTAAATCCGTAGATTCCTTCGATACACAGCATGTGGAAACGTTAAATATCGCGATGCCGAGTCTCCTGTAGCGATTTATCGTTATATCGCACGATTGCGAGGGCTGGGAAGTGAATCCATACCGTCTGTCAATACAGAACGTGCGGAGAAGGTAAATCGCGATTCCGAATCTCCTGGGGTGATTTATTGTTATATCGGACGATTGCGAGGGCTGGGAAGTGAATCCATACCTTCTGTCGATACAGAACGTGCGAAGAAGGTAAACATCGAAATTCCGAATCTCCTGGGGTGATTTATCGTTATATCGGACGATTGCGGGGGCTGGGAAGTGAATATTTAGCTTCTTTCGATACACAGCATGTGGATGCGGTAAAAAGCAGGACTCCGGACCTCCTACAGTGATTTATCGTTATATCGAACGACTTCGAGGGCTGGGATGTAAATCTGTAGCTTCCTTCAATACACAGCGTGTGGAAAAAGTAAAAAGCGCGATTCCGCAACTCCTAGAATCATTTATCGTTCTACCCAACGATTGCTAGGGCTGTGAAGTGCATCCTTACCTTCTGTCGATACAGAACGATAGGAAAAGGGAAATATCGCGATCCGAAACCCTTGAATCATTAATCGTTCTATCGAACGATTGCTAGGGCTCTGAAGTGCGTCCTTAACTTCTTTCGTTGCAGAACGTGCAGAAAAGGTAACTATCGCGATTCCGAGTCTCCTGTAGTGATTTATCGTTATATCGGACGACTTCGAGGGTTGGGATGTAAATCCGTAGATTCCTTCGATACACAGCATGTGGAAAAGTTAAATATCGCGATGCCGAGTCTCCTGGAGTGATTTATCATTATATCGGACGATTGCGAGGGCTGGGAAGTGAATACTTAGTTCCTTTCGATACACAGCGTATGGAAAAGGTCAAAAGCGCGATTCCGCAACTCCTAGAATCATTTATCGTTTTATCCAACGAATGCTAGGGCTGCGAAGTGCATCCTTAACTTCTTTCGTTGCAGAACGTGCAGAAAAGGTAACTATCGCGATTCCGAGTCTCCTGTAGTGATTTATCGTTATATCGCACGATTGCGAGGGCTGGGAAGTCAATCCATACCTTCTGTCGATACAGAACGTGCGGAGAAGGTAAATTGCGATTCCGAATCTCCTGGGGTGATTTATCGTTATATCGGACGATTGCGGGGGCTGGGATGTAAATCCGTAGATTCCTTCGATACACAGCATGTGGAAACGTTAAATATCGCGATGCCGAGTCTCCTGTAGCGATTTAACGTTATATCGCACGATTGCGAGGGCTGGGAAGTGAATCCATACCGTCTGTCAATACAGAACGTGCGGAGAAGGTAAATCGCGATTCCGAATTTCCTGGGGTGATTTATCGTTATATCGGACGATTGCGAGGGCTGGGAAGTGAATCCATACCTTCTGTCGATACAGAACGTGCGAAGAAGGTAAACATCGAAATTCCGAATCTCCTGGGGTGATTAATCGTTATAGCGGACGATTGCGGGGGCTGGGAAGTGAATATTTAGCTTCTTTCGATACACAGCATGTGGATGCGGTAAAAAGCGGGACTCCGGACCTCCTACAGTGATTTATCGTTATATCGAACGACTTCGAGGGCTGGGATGTAAATCTGTAGCTTCCTTCAATACACAGCGTGTGGAAAAAGTAAAAAGCGCGATTCCGCAACTCCTAGAATCATTTATCGTTCTACCCAACGATTGCTAGGGCTGTGAAGTGCATCCTTACCTTCTGTCGATACAGAACGATAGGAAAAGGGAAATATCGCGATCCGAAACCCTTGAATCATTAATCGTTCTATCGAACGATTGCTAGGGCTCTGAAGTGCGTCCTTAACTTCTTTCGTTGCAGAACGTGCAGAAAAGGTAACTGTCGCGATTCCGAGTCTCCCGGAGTGATTTATCGTTACATCGGACAACTTCGAGGGCTGGGAAGTGAATCCATACCTTCTGTCGATACAGAATGTGCGGAGAAGGTAAATTGCGATTCCGAGTCTCCTGGGGTGATTTATCGTTATATCGAACGATTGCTAGGGCTCTGAAGAACGTCCTTAACTTCTTTCGTTGCAGAACGTGCAGAAAAGGTAACTGTCGCGATTCCGAGTCTCCCGGAGTGATTTATCGTTACATCGGACAACTTCGAGGGCTGGGAAGTGAATCCATACCTTCTGTCGATACAGAACGTGCGGAGAAGGTAAATTGCGATTCCGAATCTCCTGGGGTGATTTATCGTTATATCGGACGATTGCGGGGGCTGGGATGTAAATCCGTAGATTCCTTCGATACACAGCATGTGGAAACGTTAAATATCGCGATGCCGAGTCTCCTGTAGCGATTTATCGTTATATCGCACGATTGCGAGGGCTGGGAAGTGAATCCATACCGTCTGTCAATACAGAACGTGCGGAGAAGGTAAATCGCGATTCCGAATCTCCTGGGGTGATTTATTGTTATATCGGACGATTGCGAGGGCTGGGAAGTGAATCCATACCTTCTGTCGATACAGAACGTGCGAAGAAGGTAAACATCGAAATTCCGAATCTCCTGGGGTGATTTATCGTTATATCGGACGATTGCGGGGGCTGGGAAGTGAATATTTAGCATCTTTCGATACACAGCATGTGGATGCGGTAAAAAGCGGGACTCCGGACCTCCTACAGTGATTTATCGTTATATCGAACGACTTCGAGGGCTGGGATGTAAATCTGTAGCTTCCTTCAATACACAGCGTGTGGAAAAAGTAAAAAGCGCGATTCCGCAACTCCTAGAATCATTTATCGTTCTACCCAACGATTGCTAGGGCTGTGAAGTGCATCCTTACCTTCTGTCGATACAGAACGATAGGAAAAGGGAAATATCGCGATCCGAAACCCTTGAATCATTAATCGTTCTATCGAACGATTGCTAGGGCTCTGAAGTGCGTCCTTAACTTCTTTCGTTGCAGAACGTGCAGAAAAGGTAACTGTCGCGATTCCGAGTCTCCCGGAGTGATTTATCGTTACATCGGACAACTTCGAGGGCTGGGAAGTGAATCCATACCTTCTGTCGATACAGAACGTGCGGAGAAGGTAAATTGCGATTCCGAATCTCCTGGGGTGATTTATCGTTATATCGGACGATTGCGGGGGCTGGGATGTAAATCCGTAGATTCCTTCGATACACAGCATGTGGAAACGTTAAATATCGCGATGCCGAGTCTCCTGTAGCGATTTATCGTTATATCGCACGATTGCGAGGGCTGGGAAGTGAATCCATACCGTCTGTCAATACAGAACGTGCGGAGAAGGTAAATCGCGATTCCGAATCTCCTGGGGTGATTTATTGTTATATCGGACGATTGCGAGGGCTGGGAAGTGAATCCATACCTTCTGTCGATACAGAACGTGCGAAGAAGGTAAACATCGAAATTCCGAATCTCCTGGGGTGATTTATCGTTATATCGGACGATTGCGGGGGCTGGGAAGTGAATATTTAGCATCTTTCGATACACAGCATGTGGATGCGGTAAAAAGCGGGACTCCGGACCTCCTACAGTGATTTATCGTTATATCGAACGACTTCGAGGGCTGGGATGTAAATCTGTAGCTTCCTTCAATACACAGCGTGTGGAAAAAGTAAAAAGCGCGATTCCGCAACTCCTAGAATCATTTATCGTTCTACCCAACGATTGCTAGGGCTGTGAAGTGCATCCTTACCTTCTGTCGATACAGAACGATAGGAAAAGGGAAATATCGCGATCCGAAACCCTTGAATCATTAATCGTTCTATCGAACGATTGCTAGGGCTCTGAAGTGCGTCCTTAACTTCTTTCGTTGCAGAACGTGCAGAAAAGGTAACTATCGCGATTCCGAGTCTCCTGTAGTGATTTATCGTTATATCGGACGACTTCGAGGGTTGGGATGTAAATCCGTAGATTCCTTCGATACACAGCATGTGGAAAAGTTAAATATCGCGATTCCGAGTCTCCTGTAGTGATTTATCGTTATATCGCACGATTGCGAGGGCTGGGAAGTCAATCCATACCTTCTGTCGATACAGAACGTGCGGAGAAGGTAAATTGCGATTCCGAATCTCCTGGGGTGATTTATCGTTATATCGGACGATTGCGGGGGCTGGGATGTAAATCCGTAGATTCCTTCGATACACAGCATGTGGAATCGTTAAATATCGCGATGCCGAGTCTCCTGTAGCGATTTAACGTTATATCGCACGATTGCGAGGGCTGGGAAGTGAATCCATACCGTCTGTCAATACAGAACGTGCGGAGAAGGTAAATCGCGATTCCGAATTTCCTGGGGTGATTTATCGTTATATCGGACGATTGCGAGGGCTGGGAAGTGAATCCATACCTTCTGTCGATACAGAACGTGCGAAGAAGGTAAACATCGAAATTCCGAATCTCCTGGGGTGATTAATCGTTATATCGGACGATTGCGGGGGCTGGGAAGTGAATATTTAGCTTCTTTCGATACACAGCATGTGGATGCGGTAAAAAGCGGGACTCCGGACCTCCTACAGTGATTTATCGTTATATCGAACGACTTCGAGGGCTGGGATGTAAATCTGTAGCTTCCTTCAATACACAGCGTGTGGAAAAAGTAAAAAGCGCGATTCCGCAACTCCTAGAATCATTTATCGTTCTACCCAACGATTGCTAGGGCTGTGAAGTGCATCCTTACCTTCTGTCGATACAGAACGATAGGAAAAGGTAAATATCGCGATCCGAAACCCTTGAATCATTTATCGTTCTATCGAACGATTGCTAGGGCTCTGAATTGCGTCCTTAACTTCTTTCGTTGCAGAACGTGCAGAAAAGGTAACTATCGCGATTCCGAGTCTCCTGTATTGATTTATCGTTATATTGCACGATTGCGAGGGCTGGGAAGTGAATCCATACCTTCTGTCGATACAGAACGTGCGAAGAAGGTAAACATCGCGATTCCGAATCTCCTGGGGTGATTTATCGTTATATCGGACGATTGCGGGGGCTGGGATGTAAATCCGTAGATTCCTTCGATACACAGCATGTGGAAACGTTAAATATCGCGATGCCGAGTCTCCTGTAGCGATTTATCGTTATATCGCACGATTGCGAGGGCTGGGAAGTGAATCCATACCGTCTGTCAATACAGAACTTGCGGAGAAGGTAAATCGCGATTCCGAATCTCCTGGGGTGATTTATTGTTATATCGGACGATTGCGAGGGCTGGGAAGTGAATCCATACCTTCTGTCGATACAGAACGTGCGAAGAAGGTAAACATCGAAATTCCGAATCTCCTGGGGTGATTTATCGTTATATCGGACGATTGCGGGTGCTGGGAAGTGAATATTTAGCTTCTTTCGATACACAGCATGTGGATGTGGTAAAAAGCGGGACTCCGGACCTCCTACAGTGATTTATCGTTATATCGAGCGACTTCGAGGGCTGGGATGTAAATCTGTAGCTTCCTTCAATACACAGCGTGTGGAAAAAGTAAAAAGCGCGATTCCGCAACTCCTAGAATCATTTATCGTTCTACCCAACGATTGCTAGGGCTGTGAAGTGCATCCTTACCTTCTGTCGATACAGAACGATAGGAAAAGGGAAATATCGCGATCCGAAACCCTTGAATCATTAATCGTTCTATCGAACGATTGCTAGGGCTCTGAAGTGCGTCCTTAACTTCTTTCGTTGCAGAACGTGCAGAAAAGGTAACTATTGCGATTCCGAGTCTCCTGTATTGATTTATCGTTATATTGCACGATTGCGAGGGCTGGGAAGTGAATCCATACCTTCTGTCGATACAGAACGTGCGAAGAAGGTAAACATCGCGATTCCGAATCTCCTGGGGTGATTTATCGTTATATCGGACGATTGCGGGGGCTGGGATGTAAATCCGTAGATTCCTTCGATACACAGCATGTGGAAACGTTAAATATCGCGATGCCGAGTCTCCTGTAGCGATTTATCGTTATATCGCACGATTGCGAGGGCTGGGAAGTGAATCCATACCGTCTGTCAATACAGAACTTGCGGAGAAGGTAAATCGCGATTCCGAATCTCCTGGGGTGATTTATTGTTATATCGGACGATTGCGAGGGCTGGGAAGTGAATCCATACCTTCTGTCGATACAGAACGTGCGAAGAAGGTAAACATCGAAATTCCGAATCTCCTGGGGTGATTTATCGTTATATCGGACGATTGCGGGTGCTGGGAAGTGAATATTTAGCTTCTTTCGATACACAGCATGTGGATGTGGTAAAAAGCGGGACTCCGGACCTCCTACAGTGATTTATCGTTATATCGAACGACTTCGAGGGCTGGGATGTAAATCTGTAGCTTCCTTCAATACACAGCGTGTGGAAAAAGTAAAAAGCGCGATTCCGCAACTCCTAGAATCATTTATCGTTCTACCCAACGATTGCTAGGGCTGTGAAGTGCATCCTTACCTTCTGTCGATACAGAACGATAGGAAAAGGGAAATATCGCGATCCGAAACCCTTGAATCATTAATCGTTCTATCGAACGATTGCTAGGGCTCTGAAGTGCGTCCTTAACTTCTTTCGTTGCAGAACGTGCAGAAAAGGTAACTATCGCGATTCCGAGTCTCCTGTAGTGATTTATCGTTATATCGGACGACTTCGAGGGTTGGGATGTAAATCCGTAGATTCCTTCGATACACAGCATGTGGAAAAGTTAAATATCGCGATTCCGAATCTCCTGGGGTGATTTATCGTTATATCGGACGATTGCGGGGGCTGGGAAGTGAATCCGTAGATTCCTTCGATACACAGCATGTGGAAAAGTTAAATATCGCGATGCCGAGTCTCCTGGAGTGATTTATCATTATATCGAACGATTGCTAGGGCTCTGAAGTACGTCCTTAACTTGTTTCGTTGCAGAACGTGCAGAAAAGGAAACTATCGCGATTCCGAGTCTTCTGTAGTGATTTATCGTTATATCGCCCGATTGCGAGGGCTGGGAAGTGAATTCGTAGAATCCTTCGATATACAGCATGTCGAAAAGTTAAATATCGCGATGCCGAGTCTCCTGGAGTGATTTATCATTATATCGGACGATTGCGAGGGCTGGGGAGTGAATATTTAGATTCTTTCGACACACAGCATGTGGATGAGGTAAAAAGCGCGACTCCGAACCTCCTACAGTGATTGATCGTTATATCGAACGACTTCGAGGGCTGGGATGTAAATCCGTAGCTTCCTGCGATACACAGCGTGTGGAAAAGGTAAAAAGCGCGATTCCGCAACTCCTAGAATCATTTATCGTTCTACCCAACGATTGCTAGGGCTGTGAAGTGCATCCTTACCTTCTGTCGATACAGAACGATAGGAAAAGGGAAATATCGCGATCCGAAACCCTTGAATCATTAATCGTTCTATCGAACGATTGCTAGGGCTCTGAAGTGCGTCCTTAACTTCTTTCGTTGCAGAACGTGCAGAAAAGGTAACTATCGCGATTCCGAGTCTCCTGTAGTGATTTATCGTTATATCGGACGACTTCGAGGGCTGGGATGTAAATCCGTCGATTCCTTCGATACACAGCATGTGGAAAAGTTAAATATCGCGATTCCGAATCTCCTGGGGTGATTTATCGTTATATCGGACGATTGCGGGGGCTGGGAAGTGAATCCGTAGATTCCTTCGATACACAGCATGTGGAAAAGTTAAATATCGCGATGCCGAGTCTCCTGGAGTGATTTATCATTATATCGAACGATTGCTAGGGCTCTGAAGTACGTCCTTAACTTGTTTCGTTGCAGAACGTGCAGAAAAGGAAACTATCGCGATTCCGAGTCTTCTGTAGTGATTTATCGTTATATCGCCCGATTGCGAGGGCTGGGAAGTGAATCCGTAGATTCCTTCGATATACAGCATGTCGAAAAGTTAAATATCGCGATGCCGAGTCTCCTGGAGTGATTTATCATTATATCGGACGATTGCGAGGGCTGGGGAGTGAATATTTAGATTCTTTCGACACACTGCATGTGGATGAGGTAAAAAGCGCGACTCCGAACCTCCTACAGTGATTGATCGTTATATCGAAGGACTTCGAGGGCTGGGATGTAAATCCGTAGCTTCCTGCGATACACAGCGTGTGGAAAAGGTAAAAAGCGCGATTCCGCAACTCCTAGAATCATTTATCGTTCTACCCAACGATTGCTAGGGCTGTGAAGTGCATCCTTACCTTCTGTCGATACAGAACGATAGGAAAAGGTAAATATCGCGATACGAAACCCTTGAAACATTTATCGTTCTATCGAACGATTGCTAGGGCTCTGAAGTGCGTCCTTAACTTCTTTCGTTGCAGAACGTGCAGAAAAGGTAACTATCGCGATTCCGAGTCTCCTGTATTGATTTATCGTTATATTGCACGATTGCGAGGGCTGGGAAGTGAATCCATACCTTCTGTCGATACAGAACGTGCGAAGAAGGTAAACATCGCGATTCCGAATCTCCTGGGGTGATTTATCGTTATATCGGACGATTGCGGGAGCTGGGATGTAAATCCGTAGATTCCTTCGATACACAGCATGTGGAAAAGTTAAATATCGCGATGCCGAGTCTCCTGGAGTGATTTATCATTATATCGGACGATTGCGAGGGCTGGGAAGTGAATGTTTAGCTTCTTTCGACACACAGCATGTGGATGAGGTAAAAAGCGCGATTCCGAACCTCCTACAGTGATTTATCGTTATATCGAACGACTTCGAGAGCTGGGATGTAAATCCGTAGCTTCCTGCGATACATAGCGTGTGGAAAAGGTAAAAAGCGCGATTCCGCAACTCCTAGAATCATTTATCGTTCTTACAAACGATTGCTAGGGCTGTGAAGTGCATCCTTACCTTCTGTCGATACAGAACGATAGGAAAAGGTAAATATCGCGATCCGAAACCCTTGAATCATTTATCGTTCTATCGAACGATTGCTAGGGCTGTGAAGTGCATCCTTACCTTCTGTCGATACAAAACGATAGGAAAAGGTAAATATCGCGATCCGAAACCCTTGAATCACTTATTGTTCTATCGAACGATTGCTAGGGCTCTGAAGTGCGTCCTTAACTTCTTTCGTTGCAGAACGTGCAGAAAAGGTAACTATCGCGATTCCGAGTCTCCTGGAGAGGTTTGTCGTTATATCGGACGACTTCGAGGGCTGGCAAGTGAATACTTAGTTCCTTTCGATACACAGCATGTGGAAAAGTTAAATATCGCGATTCCGAGTCTCCTGTAGTGATTTATCGTTATATCGCCGATTGCGAGGGCTGGGAAGTGAATCCATACCTTCTGTCGATACAGAATGTGCGGAGAAGGTAAATTGCGATTCCGAGTCTCCTGGGGTGATTTATCGTTATATCGAACGATTGCTAGGGCTCTGAAGTACGTCCTTAACTTCTTTCGTTGCAGAACGTGCAGAAAAGGTAACTGTCGCGATTCCGAGTCTCCTGTAGTGATTTATCGTTATATCGCACGATTGCGAGGGCTGGGAAGTGAATCCGTAGCTTCCTGCGATACACAGAGCGTGGAAAAGGTAAAAAGCGCGATTCCGCAACTCCTAGAATCATTTATCGTTCTACCCAAAGATTGCTATGGCTGTGAAGTGCATCCTTACCTTCTGTCGATACAGAACGATAGGAAAAGGTAAATATCGCGATCCGAAACCCTTGAATCATTTATCGTTCTATCGAACGATTGCTAGGGCTCTGAAGTGCGTCCTTAACTTCTTTCGTTGCAGAACGTGCAGAAAAGGTAACTATCGCGATTCCGAGTCTCCTGTAGTGATTTATCGTTATATCGCACGATTGCGAGGGCTGGGAAGTGAATCCATACCTTCTGTCGATACAGAACGTGCGAAGAAGGTAACCATCGCGATTCCGAATTTCCTTTGGTGATTTATCGTTATATCGGGCGATTGCGGTGGCGGGAACGTGAATATTTAGCTTCTTTCGATACACAGCATGTGGAGAAGGTAAAAAGCGCGATCCGAAAGCCTTGAATCATTTATCGTTCTATCGAACGATTGCTAGGGCTCTGAAGTGCGTTCATAACTTCTTCCGTTGCAGAACATATAGAAAATGTAACTATCGCGACTCCGAGTCTCCTGGGGTGATTTATCGTTATATCGGACGATTGCGGGGGCTGGGATGTAAATCCGTAGATTCCTTCGATACACAGCATGTGGAAAAGCTAAATATCGCGATGCCAAGTCTCTTGGAGTGATTTATCATTATATCGAAGATTGC
Source organism: Nomada goodeniana (assembly GCA_963969485.1). Classification (NCBI taxonomy): domain Eukaryota; kingdom Metazoa; phylum Arthropoda; class Insecta; order Hymenoptera; family Apidae; genus Nomada; species Nomada goodeniana. The sequence goes on along the minus strand of OZ018301.1, from coordinate 13,515,530 downwards.
TAGGGCTCTGAAGTACGTCCTTAACTTCTTTCGTTGCAGAACGTGCAGAAAAGGTAACTATCGCGATTCCGAGTCCCCTGTAGTTATTTATCGTTATATTGCACGATTGCGAGGGCTGGGAAGTGAATCCATACCTTCTGTCGATACAGAACGTGCGAAGAAGGTAAACATCGCGATTCCGAATCTCCTGGGGTGATTTTTCGTTATATCGGACGATTGCGGGGGCTGGGATGTAAATCCGTAGCTTCCTCCAATACACAGCATGTGGAAAAGTTAAATATCGCGATGCCGAGTCTCCTGGAGTGATTTATCATTATATCGGACGATTGCGAGGGCTGGGAAGTGAATACTTAGTTCCTTTCGATACACAGCGTGTGGAAAAGGTCAAAAGCGCGATTCCGCAACTCCTAGAATCATTTATCGTTTTATCCAACGAATGCTAGGGCTGCGAAGTGCATCCTTAACTTCTTTCGTTGCAGAACGTGCAGAAAAGGTAACTATCGCGATTCCGAGTCTCCTGTAGTGATTTATCGTTATATCGCACGATTGCGAGGGCTGGGAAGTCAATCCATACCTTCTGTCGATACAGAACGTGCGGAGAAGGTAAATTGCGATTCCGAATCTCCTGGGGTGATTTATCGTTATATCGGACGATTGCGGGGGCTGGGATGTAAATCCGTAGATTCCTTCGATACACAGCATGTGGAAACGTTAAATATCGCGATGCCGAGTCTCCTGTAGCGATTTAACGTTATATCGCACGATTGCGAGGGCTGGGAAGTGAATCCATACCGTCTGTCAATACAGAACGTGCGGAGAAGGTAAATCGCGATTCCGAATCTCCTGGGGTGATTTATCGTTATATCGGACGATTGCGAGGGCTGGGAAGTGAATCCATACCTTCTGTCGATACAGAACGTGCGAAGAAGGTAAACATCGAAATTCCGAATCTCCTGGGGTGATTAATCGTTATATCGGACGATTGCGGGGGCTGGGAAGTGAATATTTAGCTTCTTTCGATACACAGCATGTGGATGCGGTAAAAAGCGGGACTCCGGACCTCCTACAGTGATTTATCGTTATATCGAACGACTTCGAGGGCTGGGATGTAAATCTGTAGCTTCCTTCAATACACAGCGTGTGGAAAAAGTAAAAAGCGCGATTCCGCAACTCCTAGAATCATTTATCGTTCTACCCAACGATTGCTAGGGCTGTGAAGTGCATCCTTACCTTCTGTCGATACAGAACGATAGGAAAAGGGAAATATCGCGATCCGAAACCCTTGAATCATTAATCGTTCTATCGAACGATTGCTAGGGCTCTGAAGTGCGTCCTTAACTTCTTTCGTTGCAGAACGTGCAGAAAAGGTAACTGTCGCGATTCCGAGTCTCCCGGAGTGATTTATCGTTACATCGGACAACTTCGAGGGCTGGGAAGTGAATCCATACCTTCTGTCGATACAGAATGTGCGGAGAAGGTAAATTGCGATTCCGAGTCTCCTGGGGTGATTTATCGTTATATCGAACGATTGCTAGGGCTCTGAAGAACGTCCTTAACTTCTTTCGTTGCAGAACGTGCAGAAAAGGTAACTGTCGCGATTCCGAGTCTCCCGGAGTGATTTATCGTTACATCGGACAACTTCGAGGGCTGGGAAGTGAATCCATACCTTCTGTCGATACAGAACGTGCGGAGAAGGTAAATTGCGATTCCGAATCTCCTGGGGTGATTTATCGTTATATCGGACGATTGCGGGGGCTGGGATGTAAATCCGTAGATTCCTTCGATACACAGCATGTGGAAACGTTAAATATCGCGATGCCGAGTCTCCTGTAGCGATTTATCGTTATATCGCACGATTGCGAGGGCTGGGAAGTGAATCCATACCGTCTGTCAATACAGAACGTGCGGAGAAGGTAAATCGCGATTCCGAATCTCCTGGGGTGATTTATTGTTATATCGGACGATTGCGAGGGCTGGGAAGTGAATCCATACCTTCTGTCGATACAGAACGTGCGAAGAAGGTAAACATCGAAATTCCGAATCTCCTGGGGTGATTAATCGTTATATCGGACGATTGCGGGGGCTGGGAAGTGAATATTTAGCTTCTTTCGATACACAGCATGTGGATGCGGTAAAAAGCGGGACTCCGGACCTCCTACAGTGATTTATCGTTATATCGAACGACTTCGAGGGCTGGGATGTAAATCTGTAGCTTCCTTCAATACACAGCGTGTGGAAAAAGTAAAAAGCGCGATTCCGCAACTCCTAGAATCATTTATCGTTCTACCCAACGATTGCTAGGGCTGTGAAGTGCATCCTTACCTTCTGTCGATACAGAACGATAGGAAAAGGGAAATATCGCGATCCGAAACCCTTGAATCATTAATCGTTCTATCGAACGATTGCTAGGGCTCTGAAGAACGTCCTTAACTTCTTTCGTTGCAGAACGTGCAGAAAAGGTAACTGTCGCGATTCCGACTCTCCCGGAGTGATTTATCGTTACATCGGACAACTTCGAGGGCTGGGAAGTGAATCCATACCTTCTGTCGATACAGAACGTGCGGAGAAGGTAAATTGCGATTCCGAATCTCCTGGGGTGATTTATCGTTATATCGGACGATTGCGGGGGCTGGGATGTAAATCCGTAGATTCCTTCGATACACAGCATGTGGAAACGTTAAATATCGCGATGCCGAGTCTCCTGTAGCGATTTATCGTTATATCGCACGATTGCGAGGGCTGGGAAGTGAATCCATACCGTCTATCAATACAGAACGTGCGGAGAAGGTAAATCGCGATTCCGAATCTCCTGGGGTGATTTATTGTTATATCGGACGATTGCGAGGGCTGGGAAGTGAATCCATACCTTCTGTCGATACAGAACGTGCGAAGAAGGTAAACATCGAAATTCCGAATCTCCTGGGGTGATTTATCGTTATATCGGACGATTGCGGGGGCTGGGAAGTGAATATTTAGCTTCTTTCGATACAAAGCATGTGGATGCGGTAAAAAGCGGGACTCCGGACCTCCTACAGTGATTTATCGTTATATCGAACGACTTCCAGGGCTGGGATGTAAATCTGTAGCTTCCTTCAATACACAGCGTGTGGAAAAAGTAAAAAGCGCGATTCCGCAACTCCTAGAATCATTTATCGTTCTACCCAACGATTGCTAGGGCTGTGAAGTGCATCCTTACCTTCTGTCGATACAGAACGATAGGAAAAGGGAAATATCGCGATCCGAAACCCTTGAATCATTAATCGTTCTATCGAACGATTGCTAGGGCTCTGAAGTGCGTCCTTAACTTCTTTCGTTGCAGAACGTGCAGAAAAGGTAACTATCGCGATTCCGAGTCTCCTGTAGTGATTTATCGTTATATCGGACGACTTCGAGGGTTGGGATGTAAATCCGTAGATTCCTTCGATACACAGCATGTGGAAAAGTTAAATATCGCGATGCCGAGTCTCCTGGAGTGATTTATCATTATATCGGACGATTGCGAGGGCTGGGAAGTGAATACTTAGTTCCTTTCGATACACAGCGTGTGGAAAAGGTCAAAAGCGCGATTCCGCAACTCCTAGAATCATTTATCGTTTTATCCAACGAATGCTAGGGCTGCGAAGTGCATCCTTAACTTCTTTCGTTGCAGAACGTGCAGAAAAGGTAACTATCGCGATTCCGAGTCTCCTGTAGTGATTTATCGTTATATCGCACGATTGCGAGGGCTGGGAAGTCAATCCATACCTTCTGTCGATACAGAACGTGCGGAGAAGGTAAATTGCGATTCCGAATCTCCTGGGGTGATTTATCGTTATATCGGACGATTGCGGGGGCTGGGATGTAAATCCGTAGATTCCTTCGATACACAGCATGTGGAAACGTTAAATATCGCGATGCCGAGTCTCCTGTAGCGATTTAACGTTATATCGCACGATTGCGAGGGCTGGGAAGTGAATCCATACCGTCTGTCAATACAGAACGTGCGGAGAAGGTAAATCGCGATTCCGAATTTCCTGGGGTGATTTATCGTTATATCGGACGATTGCGAGGGCTGGGAAGTGAATCCATACCTTCTGTCGATACAGAACGTGCGAAGAAGGTAAACATCGAAATTCCGAATCTCCTGGGGTGATTAATCGTTATATCGGACGATTGCGGGGGCTGGGAAGTGAATATTTAGCTTCTTTCGATACACAGCATGTGGATGCGGTAAAAAGCGGGACTCCGGACCTCCTACAGTGATTTATCGTTATATCGAACGACTTCGAGGGCTGGGATGTAAATCTGTAGCTTCCTTCAATACACAGCGTGTGGAAAAAGTAAAAAGCGCGATTCCGCAACTCCTAGAATCATTTATCGTTCTACCCAACGATTGCTAGGGCTGTGAAGTGCATCCTTACCTTCTGTCGATACAGAACGATAGGAAAAGGTAAATATCGCGATCCGAAACCCTTGAATCATTTATCGTTCTATCGAACGATTGCTAGGGCTCTGAAGTGCGTCCTTAACTTCTTTCGTTGCAGAACGTGCAGAAAAGGTAACTATCGCGATTCCGAGTCTCCTGTATTGATTTATCGTTATATTGCACGATTGCGAGGGCTGGGAAGTGAATCCATACCTTCTGTCGATACAGAACGTGCGAAGAAGGTAAACATCGCGATTCCGAATCTCCTGGGGTGATTTATCGTTATATCGGACGATTGCGGGGGCTGGGATGTAAATCCGTAGATTCCTTCGATACACAGCATGTGGAAACGTTAAATATCGCGATGCCGAGTCTCCTGTAGCGATTTATCGTTATATCGCACGATTGCGAGGGCTGGGAAGTGAATCCATACCGTCTGTCAATACAGAACTTGCGGAGAAGGTAAATCGCGATTCCGAATCTCCTGGGGTGATTTATTGTTATATCGGACGATTGCGAGGGCTGGGAAGTGAATCCATACCTTCTGTCGATACAGAACGTGCGAAGAAGGTAAACATCGAAATTCCGAATCTCCTGGGGTGATTTATCGTTATATCGGACGATTGCGGGTGCTGGGAAGTGAATATTTAGCTTCTTTCGATACACAGCATGTGGATGTGGTAAAAAGCGGGACTCCGGACCTCCTACAGTGATTTATCGTTATATCGAACGACTTCGAGGGCTGGGATGTAAATCTGTAGCTTCCTTCAATACACAGCGTGTGGAAAAAGTAAAAAGCGCGATTCCGCAACTCCTAGAATCATTTATCGTTCTACCCAACGATTGCTAGGGCTGTGAAGTGCATCCTTACCTTCTGTCGATACAGAACGATAGGAAAAGGGAAATATCGCGATCCGAAACCCTTGAATCATTAATCGTTCTATCGAACGATTGCTAGGGCTCTGAAGTGCGTCCTTAACTTCTTTCGTTGCAGAACGTGCAGAAAAGGTAACTATCGCGATTCCGAGTCTCCTGTATTGATTTATCGTTATATTGCACGATTGCGAGGGCTGGGAAGTGAATCCATACCTTCTGTCGATACAGAACGTGCGAAGAAGGTAAACATCGCGATTCCGAATCTCCTGGGGTGATTTATCGTTATATCGGACGATTGCGGGGGCTGGGATGTAAATCCGTAGATTCCTTCGATACACAGCATGTGGAAACGTTAAATATCGCGATGCCGAGTCTCCTGGAGTGATTTATCATTATATCGAACGATTGCTAGGGCTCTGAAGTACGTCCTTAACTTGTTTCGTTGCAGAACGTGCAGAAAAGGAAACTATCGCGATTCCGAGTCTTCTGTAGTGATTTATCGTTATATCGCCCGATTGCGAGGGCTGGGAAGTGAATTCGTAGAATCCTTCGATATACAGCATGTCGAAAAGTTAAATATCGCGATGCCGAGTCTCCTGGAGTGATTTATCATTATATCGGACGATTGCGAGGGCTGGGGAGTGAATATTTAGATTCTTTCGACACACAGCATGTGGATGTGGTAAAAAGCGGGACTCCGGACCTCCTACAGTGATTTATCGTTATATCGAACGACTTCGAGGGCTGGGATGTAAATCTGTAGCTTCCTTCAATACACAGCGTGTGGAAAAAGTAAAAAGCGCGATTCCGCAACTCCTAGAATCATTTATCGTTCTACCCAACGATTGCTAGGGCTGTGAAGTGCATCCTTACCTTCTGTCGATACAGAACGATAGGAAAAGGGAAATATCGCGATCCGAAACCCTTGAATCATTAATCGTTCTATCGAACGATTGCTAGGGCTCTGAAGTGCGTCCTTAACTTCTTTCGTTGCAGAACGTGCAGAAAAGGTAACTATCGCGATTCCGAGTCTCCTGTAGTGATTTATCGTTATATCGGACGACTTCGAGGGTTGGGATGTAAATCCGTAGATTCCTTCGATACACAGCATGTGGAAAAGTTAAATATCGCGATTCCGAATCTCCTGGGGTGATTTATCGTTATATCGGACGATTGCGGGGGCTGGGAAGTGAATCCGTAGATTCCTTCGATACACAGCATGTGGAAAAGTTAAATATCGCGATGCCGAGTCTCCTGGAGTGATTTATCATTATATCGAACGATTGCTAGGGCTCTGAAGTACGTCCTTAACTTGTTTCGTTGCAGAACGTGCAGAAAAGGAAACTATCGCGATTCCGAGTCTTCTGTAGTGATTTATCGTTATATCGCCCGATTGCGAGGGCTGGGAAGTGAATTCGTAGAATCCTTCGATATACAGCATGTCGAAAAGTTAAATATCGCGATGCCGAGTCTCCTGGAGTGATTTATCATTATATCGGACGATTGCGAGGGCTGGGGAGTGAATATTTAGATTCTTTCGACACACAGCATGTGGATGAGGTAAAAAGCGCGACTCCGAACCTCCTACAGTGATTGATCGTTATATCGAACGACTTCGAGGGCTGGGATGTAAATCCGTAGCTTCCTGCGATACACAGCGTGTGGAAAAGGTAAAAAGCGCGATTCCGCAACTCCTAGAATCATTTATCGTTCTACCCAACGATTGCTAGGGCTGTGAAGTGCATCCTTACCTTCTGTCGATACAGAACGATAGGAAAAGGGAAATATCGCGATCCGAAACCCTTGAATCATTAATCGTTCTATCGAACGATTGCTAGGGCTCTGAAGTGCGTCCTTAACTTCTTTCGTTGCAGAACGTGCAGAAAAGGTAACTATCGCGATTCCGAGTCTCCTGTAGTGATTTATCGTTATATCGGACGACTTCGAGGGCTGGGATGTAAATCCGTAGATTCCTTCGATACACAGCATGTGGAAAAGTTAAATATCGCGATTCCGAATCTCCTGGGGTGATTTATCGTTATATCGGACGATTGCGGGGGCTGGGAAGTGAATCCGTAGATTCCTTCGATACACAGCATGTGGAAAAGTTAAATATCGCGATGCCGAGTCTCCTGGAGTGATTTATCATTATATCGAACGATTGCTAGGGCTCTGAAGTACGTCCTTAACTTGTTTCGTTGCAGAACGTGCAGAAAAGGAAACTATCGCGATTCCGAGTCTTCTGTAGTGATTTATCGTTATATCGCCCGATTGCGAGGGCTGGGAAGTGAATCCGTAGATTCCTTCGATATACAGCATGTCGAAAAGTTAAATATCGCGATGCCGAGTCTCCTGGAGTGATTTATCATTATATCGGACGATTGCGAGGGCTGGGGAGTGAATATTTAGATTCTTTCGACACACTGCATGTGGATGAGGTAAAAAGCGCGACTCCGAACCTCCTACAGTGATTGATCGTTATATCGAAGGACTTCGAGGGCTGGGATGTAAATCCGTAGCTTCCTGCGATACACAGCGTGTGGAAAAGGTAAAAAGCGCGATTCCGCAACTCCTAGAATCATTTATCGTTCTACCCAACGATTGCTAGGGCTGTGAAGTGCATCCTTACCTTCTGTCGATACAGAACGATAGGAAAAGGTAAATATCGCGATACGAAACCCTTGAAACATTTATCGTTCTATCGAACGATTGCTAGGGCTCTGAAGTGCGTCCTTAACTTCTTTCGTTGCAGAACGTGCAGAAAAGGTAACTATCGCGATTCCGAGTCTCCTGTATTGATTTATCGTTATATTGCACGATTGCGAGGGCTGGGAAGTGAATCCATACCTTCTGTCGATACAGAACGTGCGAAGAAGGTAAACATCGCGATTCCGAATCTCCTGGGGTGATTTATCGTTATATCGGACGATTGCGGGAGCTGGGATGTAAATCCGTAGATTCCTTCGATACACAGCATGTGGAAAAGTTAAATATCGCGATGCCGAGTCTCCTGGAGTGATTTATCATTATATCGGACGATTGCGAGGGCTGGGAAGTGAATGTTTAGCTTCTTTCGACACACAGCATGTGGATGAGGTAAAAAGCGCGATTCCGAACCTCCTACAGTGATTTATCGTTATATCGAACGACTTCGAGGGCTGGGATGTAAATCCGTAGCTTCCTGCGATACATAGCGTGTGGAAAAGGTAAAAAGCGCGATTCCGCAACTCCTAGAATCATTTATCGTTCTTACAAACGATTGCTAGGGCTGTGAAGTGCATCCTTACCTTCTGTCGATACAGAACGATAGGAAAAGGTAAATATCGCGATCCGAAACCCTTGAATCATTTATCGTTCTATCGAACGATTGCTAGGGCTGTGAAGTGCATCCTTACCTTCTGTCAATACAAAACGATAGGAAAAGGTAAATATCGCGATCCGAAACCCTTGAATCACTTATTGTTCTATCGAACGATTGCTAGGGCTCTGAAGTGCGTCCTTAACTTCTTTCGTTGCAGAACGTGCAGAAAAGGTAACTATCGCGATTCCGAGTCTCCTGGAGTGATTTGTCGTTATATCGGACGACTTCGAGGGCTGGCAAGTGAATACTTAGTTCCTTTCGATACACAGCATGTGGAAAAGTTAAATATCGCGATTCCGAGTCTCCTGTAGTGATTTATCGTTATATCGCCGATTGCGAGGGCTGGGAAGTGAATCCATACCTTCTGTCGATACAGAATGTGCGGAGAAGGTAAATTGCGATTCCGAGTCTCCTGGGGTGATTTATCGTTATATCGAACGATTGCTAGGGCTCTGAAGTACGTCCTTAACTTCTTTCGTTGCAGAACGTGCAGAAAAGGTAACTGTCGCGATTCCGAGTCTCCTGTAGTGATTTATCGTTATATCGCACGATTGCGAGGGCTGGGAAGTGAATCCGTAGCTTCCTGCGATACACAGAGCGTGGAAAAGGTAAAAAGCGCGATTCCGCAACTCCTAGAATCATTTATCGTTCTACCCAACGATTGCTATGGCTGTGAAGTGCATCCTTACCTTCTGTCGATACAGAACGATAGGAAAAGGTAAATATCGCGATCCGAAACCCTTGAATCATTTATCGTTCTATCGAACGATTGCTAGGGCTCTGAAGTGCGTCCTTAACTTCTTTCGTTGCAGAACGTGCAGAAAAGGTAACTATCGCGATTCCGAGTCTCCTGTAGTGATTTATCGTTATATCGCACGATTGTGAGGGCTGGGAAGTGAATCCATACCTTCTGTCGATACAGAACGTGCGAAGAAGGTAACCATCGCGATTCCGAATTTCCTTTGGTGATTTATCGTTATATCGGGCGATTGCGGTGGCGGGAACGTGAATATTTAGCTTCTTTCGATACACAGCATGTGGAGAAGGTAAAAAGCGCGATCCGAAAGCCTTGAATCATTTATCGTTCTATCGAACGATTGCTAGGGCTCTGAAGTGCGTTCATAACTTCTTCCGTTGCAGAACATATAGAAAATGTAACTATCGCGACTCCGAGTCTCCTGGGGTGATTTATCGTTATATCGGACGATTGCGGGGGCTGGGATGTAAATCCGTAGCTTCCTCCAATACACAGCATGTGGAAAAGTTAAATATCGCGATGCCGAGTCTCCTGGAGTGATTTATCATTATATCGGACGATTGCGAGGGCTGGGAAGTGAATACTTAGTTCCTTTCGATACACAGCGTGTGGAAAAGGTCAAAAGCGCGATTCCGCAACTCCTAGAATCATTTATCGTTTTATCCAACGAATGCTAGGGCTGCGAAGTGCATCCTTAACTTCTTTCGTTGCAGAACGTGCAGAAAAGGTAACTATCGCGATTCCGAGTCTCCTGTAGTGATTTATCGTTATATCGCACGATTGCGAGGGCTGGGAAGTCAATCCATACCTTCTGTCGATACAGAACGTGCGGAGAAGGTAAATTGCGATTCCGAATCTCCTGGGGTGATTTATCGTTATATCGGACGATTGCGGGGGCTGGGATGTAAATCCGTAGATTCCTTCGATACACAGCATGTGGAAACGTTAAATATCGCGATGCCGAGTCTCCTGTAGCGATTTAACGTTATATCGCACGATTGCGAGGGCTGGGAAGTGAATCCATACCGTCTGTCAATACAGAACGTGCGGAGAAGGTAAATCGCGATTCCGAATCTCCTGGGGTGATTTATCGTTATATCGGACGATTGCGAGGGCTGGGAAGTGAATCCATACCTTCTGTCGATACAGAACGTGCGAAGAAGGTAAACATCGAAATTCCGAATCTCCTGGGGTGATTAATCGTTATATCGGACGATTGCGGGGGCTGGGAAGTGAATATTTAGCTTCTTTCGATACACAGCATGTGGATGCGGTAAAAAGCGGGACTCCGGACCTCCTACAGTGATTTATTGTTATATCGAACGACTTCGAGGGCTGGGATGTAAATCTGTAGCTTCCTTCAATACACAGCGTGTGGAAAAAGTAAAAAGCGCGATTCCGCAACTCCTAGAATCATTTATCGTTCTACCCAACGATTGCTAGGGCTGTGAAGTGCATCCTTACCTTCTGTCGATACAGAACGATAGGAAAAGGGAAATATCGCGATCCGAAACCCTTGAATCATTAATCGTTCTATCGAACGATTGCTAGGGCTCTGAAGTGCGTCCTTAACTTCTTTCGTTGCAGAACGTGCAGAAAAGGTAACTGTCGCGATTCCGAGTCTCCCGGAGTGATTTATCGTTACATCGGACAACTTCGAGGGCTGGGAAGTGAATCCATACCTTCTGTCGATACAGAATGTGCGGAGAAGGTAAATTGCGATTCCGAGTCTCCTGGGGTGATTTATCGTTATATCGAACGATTGCTAGGGCTCTGAAGAACGTCCTTAACTTCTTTCGTTGCAGAACGTGCAGAAAAGGTAACTGTCGCGATTCCGAGTCTCCCGGAGTGATTTATCGTTACATCGGACAACTTCGAGGGCTGGGAAGTGAATCCATACCGTCTGTCAATACAGAACGTGCGGAGAAGGTAAATCGCGATTCCGAATCTCCTGGGGTGATTTATTGTTATATCGGACGATTGCGAGGGCTGGGAAGTGAATCCATACCTTCTGTCGATACAGAACGTGCGAAGAAGGTAAACATCGAAATTCCGAATCTCCTGGGGTGATTTATCGTTATATCGGACGATTGCGGGGGCTGGGAAGTGAATATTTAGCTTCTTTCGATACACAGCATGTGGATGCGGTAAAAAGCGGGACTCCGGACCTCCTACAGTGATTTATCGTTATATCGAACGACTTCGAGGGCTGGGATGTAAATCTGTAGCTTCCTTCAATACACAGCGTGTGGAAAAAGTAAAAAGCGCGATTCCGCAACTCCTAGAATCATTTATCGTTCTACCCAACGATTGCTAGGGCTGTGAAGTGCATCCTTACCTTCTGTCGATACAGAACGATAGGAAAAGGGAAATATCGCGATCCGAAACCCTTGAATCATTAATCGTTCTATCGAACGATTGCTAGGGCTCTGAAGTGCGTCCTTAACTTCTTTCGTTGCAGAACGTGCAGAAAAGGTAACTATCGCGATTCCGAGTCTCCTGTAGTGATTTATCGTTATATCGGACGACTTCGAGGGTTGGGATGTAAATCCGTAGATTCCTTCGATACACAGCATGTGGAAAAGTTAAATATCGCGATGCCGAGTCTCCTGGAGTGATTTATCATTATATCGGACGATTGCGAGGGCTGGGAAGTGAATACTTAGTTCCTTTCGATACACAGCGTGTGGAAAAGGTCAAAAGCGCGATTCCGCAACTCCTAGAATCATTTATCGTTTTATCCAACGAATGCTAGGGCTGCGAAGTGCATCCTTAACTTCTTTCGTTGCAGAACGTGCAGAAAAGGTAACTATCGCGATTCCGAGTCTCCTGTAGTGATTTATCTTTATATCGCACGATTGCGAGGGCTGGGAAGTCAATCCATACCTTCTGTCGATACAGAACGTGCGGAGAAGGTAAATTGCGATTCCGAATCTCCTGGGGTGATTTATCGTTATATCGGACGATTGCGGGGGCTGGGATGTAAATCCGTAGATTCCTTCGATACACAGCATGTGGAAACGTTAATTATCGCGATGCCGAGTCTCCTGTAGCGATTTATCGTTATATCGCACGATTGCGAGGGCTGGGAAGTGAATCCATACCGTCTGTCAATACAGAACGTGCGGAGAAGGTAAATCGCGATTCCGAATCTCCTGGGGTGATTTATCGTTATATCGGACGATTGCGAGGGCTGGGAAGTGAATCCATACCTTCTGTCGATACAGAACGTGCGAAGAAGGTAAACATTGAAATTCCGAATCTCCTGGGGTGATTTATCGTTATATCGGACGATTGCGGGGGCTGGGAAGTGAATATTTAGCTTCTTTCGATACACAACATGTGGATGCGGTAAAAAGCGGGACTCCGGACCTCCTACAGTGATTTATCGTTATATCGAACGACTTCGAGGGCTGGGATGTAAATCTGTAGCTTCCTTCAATACACAGCGTGTGGAAAAAGTAAAAAGCGCGATTCCGCAACTCCTAGAATCATTTATCGTTCTACCCAACGATTGCTAGGGCTGTGAAGTGCATCCTTACCTTCTGTCGATACAGAACGATAGGAAAAGGGAAATATCGCGATCCGAAACCCTTGAATCATTAATCGTTCTATCGAACGATTGCTAGGGCTCTGAAGTGCGTCCTTAACTTCTTTCGTTGCAGAACGTGCAGAAAAGGTAACTGTCGCGATTCCGAGTCTCCCGGAGTGATTTATCGTTACATCGGACAACTTCGAGGGCTGGGAAGTGAATCCATACCTTCTGTCGATACAGAATGTGCGGAGAAGGTAAATTGCGATTCCGAGTCTCCTGGGGTGATTTATCGTTATATCGAACGATTGCTAGGGCTCTGAAGAACGTCCTTAACTTCTTTCGTTGCAGAACGTGCAGAAAAGGTAACTGTCGCGATTCCGAGTCTCCCGGAGTGATTTATCGTTACATCGGACAACTTCGAGGGCTGGGAAGTGAATCCATACCTTCTGTCGATACAGAATGTGCGGAGAAGGTAAATTGCGATTCCGAGTCTCCTGGGGTGATTTATCGTTATATCGAACGATTGCTAGGGCTCTGAAGAACGTCCTTAACTTCTTTCGTTGCAGAACGTGCAGAAAAGGTAACTGTCGCGATTCCGAGTCTCCCGGAGTGATTTATCGTTACATCGGACAACTTCGAGGGCTGGGAAGTGAATCCATACCTTCTGTCGATACAGAATGTGCGGAGAAGGTAAATTGCGATTCCGAGTCTCCTGGGGTGATTTATCGTTATATCGAACGATTGCTAGGGCTCTGAAGTACGTCCTTAACTTCTTTCGTTGCAGAACGTGCAGAAAAGGTAACTGTCGCGATTCCGAGTCTCCTGTAGTGATTTATCGTTATATCGCACGATTGCGAGGGCTGGGAAGTGAATCCGTAGCTTCCTGCGATACACAGAGCGTGGAAAAGGTAAAAAGCGCGATTCCGCAACTCCTAGAATCATTTATCGTTCTACCCAACGATTGCTAGGGCTGTGAAGTGCATCCTTACCTTCTGTCGATACAGAACGATAGGAAAAGGGAAATATCGCGATCCGAAACCCTTGAATCATTAATCGTTCTATCGAACGATTGCTAGGGCTCTGAAGTGCGTCCTTAACTTCTTTCGTTGCAGAACGTGCAGAAAAGGTAACTATCGCGATTCCGAGTCTCCTGTATTGATTTATCGTTATATTGCACGATTGCGAGGGCTGGGAAGTGAATCCATACCTTCTGTCGATACAGAACGTGCGAAGAAGGTAAACATCGCGATTCCGAATCTCCTGGGGTGATTTATCGTTATATCGGACGATTGCGGGGGCTGGGATGTAAATCCGTAGATTCCTTCGATACACAGCATGTGGAAACGTTAAATATCGCGATGCCGAGTCTCCTGTAGCGATTTATCGTTATATCGCACGATTGCGAGGGCTGGGAAGTGAATCCATACCGTCTGTCAATACAGAACTTGCGGAGAAGGTAAATCGCGATTCCGAATCTCCTGGGGTGATTTATTGTTATATCGGACGATTGCGAGGGCTGGGAAGTGAATCCATACCTTCTGTCGATACAGAACGTGCGAAGAAGGTAAACATCGAAATTCCGAATCTCCTGGGGTGATTTATCGTTATATCGGACGATTGCGGGTGCTGGGAAGTGAATATTTAGCTTCTTTCGATACACAGCATGTGGATGTGGTAAAAAGCGGGACTCCGGACCTCCTACAGTGATTTATCGTTATATCGAACGACTTCGAGGGCTGGGATGTAAATCTGTAGCTTCCTTCAATACACAGCGTGTGGAAAAAGTAAAAAGCGCGATTCCGCAACTCCTAGAATCATTTATCGTTCTACCCAACGATTGCTAGGGCTGTGAAGTGCATCCTTACCTTCTGTCGATACAGAACGATAGGAAAAGGGAAATATCGCGATCCGAAACCCTTGAATCATTAATCGTTCTATCGAACGATTGCTAGGGCTCTGAAGTGCGTCCTTAACTTCTTTCGTTGCAGAACGTGCAGAAAAGGTAACTATCGCGATTCCGAGTCTCCTGTAGTGATTTATCGTTATATCGGACGACTTCGAGGGTTGGGATGTAAATCCGTAGATTCCTTCGATACACAGCATGTGGAAAAGTTAAATATCGCGATTCCGAATCTCCTGGGGTGATTTATCGTTATATCGGACGATTGCGGGGGCTGGGAAGTGAATCCGTAGATTCCTTCGATACACAGCATGTGGAAAAGTTAAATATCGCGATGCCGAGTCTCCTGGAGTGATTTATCATTATATCGAACGATTGCTAGGGCTCTGAAGTACGTCCTTAACTTGTTTCGTTGCAGAACGTGCAGAAAAGGAAACTATCGCGATTCCGAGTCTTCTGTAGTGATTTATCGTTATATCGCCCGATTGCGAGGGCTGGGAAGTGAATTCGTAGAATCCTTCGATATACAGCATGTCGAAAAGTTAAATATCGCGATGCCGAGTCTCCTGGAGTGATTTATCATTATATCGGACGATTGCGAGGGCTGGGGAGTGAATATTTAGATTCTTTCGACACACAGCATGTGGATGAGGTAAAAAGCGCGACTCCGAACCTCCTACAGTGATTGATCGTTATATCGAACGACTTCGAGGGCTGGGATGTAAATCCGTAGCTTCCTGCGATACACAGCGTGTGGAAAAGGTAAAAAGCGCGATTCCGCAACTCCTAGAATCATTTATCGTTCTACCCAACGATTGCTAGGGCTGTGAAGTGCATCCTTACCTTCTGTCGATACAGAACGATAGGAAAAGGGAAATATCGCGATCCGAAACCCTTGAATCATTAATCGTTCTATCGAACGATTGCTAGGGCTCTGAAGTGCGTCCTTAACTTCTTTCGTTGCAGAACGTGCAGAAAAGGTAACTATCGCGATTCCGAGTCTCCTGTAGTGATTTATCGTTATATCGGACGACTTCGAGGGCTGGGATGTAAATCCGTAGATTCCTTCGATACACAGCATGTGGAAAAGTTAAATATCGCGATTCCGAATCTCCTGGGGTGATTTATCGTTATATCGGACGATTGCGGGGGCTGGGAAGTGAATCCGTAGATTCCTTCGATACACAGCATGTGGAAAAGTTAAATATCGCGATGCCGAGTCTCCTGGAGTGATTTATCATTATATCGAACGATTGCTAGGGCTCTGAAGTACGTCCTTAACTTGTTTCGTTGCAGAACGTGCAGAAAAGGAAACTATCGCGATTCCGAGTCTTCTGTAGTGATTTATCGTTATATCGCCCGATTGCGAGGGCTGGGAAGTGAATCCGTAGATTCCTTCGATATACAGCATGTCGAAAAGTTAAATATCGCGATGCCGAGTCTCCTGGAGTGATTTATCATTATATCGGACGATTGCGAGGGCTGGGGAGTGAATATTTAGATTCTTTCGACACACTGCATGTGGATGAGGTAAAAAGCGCGACTCCGAACCTCCTACAGTGATTGATCGTTATATCGAAGGACTTCGAGGGCTGGGATGTAAATCCGTAGCTTCCTGCGATACACAGCGTGTGGAAAAGGTAAAAAGCGCGATTCCGCAACTCCTAGAATCATTTATCGTTCTACCCAACGATTGCTAGGGCTGTGAAGTGCATCCTTACCTTCTGTCGATACAGAACGATAGGAAAAGGTAAATATCGCGATACGAAACCCTTGAAACATTTATCGTTCTATCGAACGATTGCTAGGGCTCTGAAGTGCGTCCTTAACTTCTTTCGTTGCAGAACGTGCAGAAAAGGTAACTATCGCGATTCCGAGTCTCCTGTATTGATTTATCGTTATATTGCACGATTGCGAGGGCTGGGAAGTGAATCCATACCTTCTGTCGATACAGAACGTGCGAAGAAGGTAAACATCGCGATTCCGAATCTCCTGGGGTGATTTATCGTTATATCGGACGATTGCGGGAGCTGGGATGTAAATCCGTAGATTCCTTCGATACACAGCATGTGGAAAAGTTAAATATCGCGATGCCGAGTCTCCTGGAGTGATTTATCATTATATCGGACGATTGCGAGGGCTGGGAAGTGAATGTTTAGCTTCTTTCGACACACAGCATGTGGATGAGGTAAAAAGCGCGATTCCGAACCTCCTACAGTGATTTATCGTTATATCGAACGACTTCGAGGGCTGGGATGTAAATCCGTAGCTTCCTGCGATACATAGCGTGTGGAAAAGGTAAAAAGCGCGATTCCGCAACTCCTAGAATCATTTATCGTTCTTACAAACGATTGCTAGGGCTGTGAAGTGCATCCTTACCTTCTGTCGATACAGAACGATAGGAAAAGGTAAATATCGCGATCCGAAACCCTTGAATCATTTATCGTTCTATCGAACGATTGCTAGGGCTGTGAAGTGCATCCTTACCTTCTGTCAATACAAAACGATAGGAAAAGGTAAATATCGCGATCCGAAACCCTTGAATCACTTATTGTTCTATCGAACGATTGCTAGGGCTCTGAAGTGCGTCCTTAACTTCTTTCGTTGCAGAACGTGCAGAAAAGGTAACTATCGCGATTCCGAGTCTCCTGGAGTGATTTGTCGTTATATCGGACGACTTCGAGGGCTGGCAAGTGAATACTTAGTTCCTTTCGATACACAGCATGTGGAAAAGTTAAATATCGCGATTCCGAGTCTCCTGTAGTGATTTATCGTTATATCGCCGATTGCGAGGGCTGGGAAGTGAATCCATACCTTCTGTCGATACAGAATGTGCGGAGAAGGTAAATTGCGATTCCGAGTCTCCTGGGGTGATTTATCGTTATATCGAACGATTGCTAGGGCTCTGAAGTACGTCCTTAACTTCTTTCGTTGCAGAACGTGCAGAAAAGGTAACTGTCGCGATTCCGAGTCTCCTGTAGTGATTTATCGTTATATCGCACGATTGCGAGGGCTGGGAAGTGAATCCGTAGCTTCCTGCGATACACAGAGCGTGGAAAAGGTAAAAAGCGCGATTCCGCAACTCCTAGAATCATTTATCGTTCTACCCAACGATTGCTATGGCTGTGAAGTGCATCCTTACCTTCTGTCGATACAGAACGATAGGAAAAGGTAAATATCGCGATCCGAAACCCTTGAATCATTTATCGTTCTATCGAACGATTGCTAGGGCTCTGAAGTGCGTCCTTAACTTCTTTCGTTGCAGAACGTGCAGAAAAGGTAACTATCGCGATTCCGAGTCTCCTGTAGTGATTTATCGTTATATCGCACGATTGCGAGGGCTGGGAAGTGAATCCATACCTTCTGTCGATACAGAACGTGCGAAGAAGGTAACCATCGCGATTCCGAATTTCCTTTGGTGATTTATCGTTATATCGGGCGATTGCGGTGGCGGGAACGTGAATATTTAGCTTCTTTCGATACACAGCATGTGGAGAAGGTAAAAAGCGCGATCCGAAAGCCTTGAATCATTTATCGTTCTATCGAACGATTGCTAGGGCTCTGAAGTGCGTTCATAACTTCTTCCGTTGCAGAACATATAGAAAATGTAACTATCGCGACTCCGAGTCTCCTGGGGTGATTTATCGTTATATCGGACGATTGCGGGGGCTGGGATGTAAATCCGTAGCTTCCTCCAATACACAGCATGTGGAAAAGTTAAATATCGCGATGCCGAGTCTCCTGGAGTGATTTATCATTATATCGGACGATTGCGAGGGCTGGGAAGTGAATACTTAGTTCCTTTCGATACACAGCGTGTGGAAAAGGTCAAAAGCGCGATTCCGCAACTCCTAGAATCATTTATCGTTTTATCCAACGAATGCTAGGGCTGCGAAGTGCATCCTTAACTTCTTTCGTTGCAGAACGTGCAGAAAAGGTAACTATCGCGATTCCGAGTCTCCTGTAGTGATTTATCGTTATATCGCACGATTGCGAGGGCTGGGAAGTCAATCCATACCTTCTGTCGATACAGAACGTGCGGAGAAGGTAAATTGCGATTCCGAATCTCCTGGGGTGATTTATCGTTATATCGGACGATTGCGGGGGCTGGGATGTAAATCCGTAGATTCCTTCGATACACAGCATGTGGAAACGTTAAATATCGCGATGCCGAGTCTCCTGTAGCGATTTAACGTTATATCGCACGATTGCGAGGGCTGGGAAGTGAATCCATACCGTCTGTCAATACAGAACGTGCGGAGAAGGTAAATCGCGATTCCGAATCTCCTGGGGTGATTTATCGTTATATCGGACGATTGCGAGGGCTGGGAAGTGAATCCATACCTTCTGTCGATACAGAACGTGCGAAGAAGGTAAACATCGAAATTCCGAATCTCCTGGGGTGATTAATCGTTATATCGGACGATTGCGGGGGCTGGGAAGTGAATATTTAGCTTCTTTCGATACACAGCATGTGGATGCGGTAAAAAGCGGGACTCCGGACCTCCTACAGTGATTTATTGTTATATCGAACGACTTCGAGGGCTGGGATGTAAATCTGTAGCTTCCTTCAATACACAGCGTGTGGAAAAAGTAAAAAGCGCGATTCCGCAACTCCTAGAATCATTTATCGTTCTACCCAACGATTGCTAGGGCTGTGAAGTGCATCCTTACCTTCTGTCGATACAGAACGATAGGAAAAGGGAAATATCGCGATCCGAAACCCTTGAATCATTAATCGTTCTATCGAACGATTGCTAGGGCTCTGAAGTGCGTCCTTAACTTCTTTCGTTGCAGAACGTGCAGAAAAGGTAACTGTCGCGATTCCGAGTCTCCCGGAGTGATTTATCGTTACATCGGACAACTTCGAGGGCTGGGAAGTGAATCCATACCTTCTGTCGATACAGAATGTGCGGAGAAGGTAAATTGCGATTCCGAGTCTCCTGGGGTGATTTATCGTTATATCGAACGATTGCTAGGGCTCTGAAGAACGTCCTTAACTTCTTTCGTTGCAGAACGTGCAGAAAAGGTAACTGTCGCGATTCCGAGTCTCCCGGAGTGATTTATCGTTACATCGGACAACTTCGAGGGCTGGGAAGTGAATCCATACCGTCTGTCAATACAGAACGTGCGGAGAAGGTAAATCGCGATTCCGAATCTCCTGGGGTGATTTATTGTTATATCGGACGATTGCGAGGGCTGGGAAGTGAATCCATACCTTCTGTCGATACAGAACGTGCGAAGAAGGTAAACATCGAAATTCCGAATCTCCTGGGGTGATTTATCGTTATATCGGACGATTGCGGGGGCTGGGAAGTGAATATTTAGCTTCTTTCGATACACAGCATGTGGATGCGGTAAAAAGCGGGACTCCGGACCTCCTACAGTGATTTATCGTTATATCGAACGACTTCGAGGGCTGGGATGTAAATCTGTAGCTTCCTTCAATACACAGCGTGTGGAAAAAGTAAAAAGCGCGATTCCGCAACTCCTAGAATCATTTATCGTTCTACCCAACGATTGCTAGGGCTGTGAAGTGCATCCTTACCTTCTGTCGATACAGAACGATAGGAAAAGGGAAATATCGCGATCCGAAACCCTTGAATCATTAATCGTTCTATCGAACGATTGCTAGGGCTCTGAAGTGCGTCCTTAACTTCTTTCGTTGCAGAACGTGCAGAAAAGGTAACTATCGCGATTCCGAGTCTCCTGTAGTGATTTATCGTTATATCGGACGACTTCGAGGGTTGGGATGTAAATCCGTAGATTCCTTCGATACACAGCATGTGGAAAAGTTAAATATCGCGATGCCGAGTCTCCTGGAGTGATTTATCATTATATCGGACGATTGCGAGGGCTGGGAAGTGAATACTTAGTTCCTTTCGATACACAGCGTGTGGAAAAGGTCAAAAGCGCGATTCCGCAACTCCTAGAATCATTTATCGTTTTATCCAACGAATGCTAGGGCTGCGAAGTGCATCCTTAACTTCTTTCGTTGCAGAACGTGCAGAAAAGGTAACTATCGCGATTCCGAGTCTCCTGTAGTGATTTATCTTTATATCGCACGATTGCGAGGGCTGGGAAGTCAATCCATACCTTCTGTCGATACAGAACGTGCGGAGAAGGTAAATTGCGATTCCGAATCTCCTGGGGTGATTTATCGTTATATCGGACGATTGCGGGGGCTGGGATGTAAATCCGTAGATTCCTTCGATACACAGCATGTGGAAACGTTAATTATCGCGATGCCGAGTCTCCTGTAGCGATTTATCGTTATATCGCACGATTGCGAGGGCTGGGAAGTGAATCCATACCGTCTGTCAATACAGAACGTGCGGAGAAGGTAAATCGCGATTCCGAATCTCCTGGGGTGATTTATCGTTATATCGGACGATTGCGAGGGCTGGGAAGTGAATCCATACCTTCTGTCGATACAGAACGTGCGAAGAAGGTAAACATTGAAATTCCGAATCTCCTGGGGTGATTTATCGTTATATCGGACGATTGCGGGGGCTGGGAAGTGAATATTTAGCTTCTTTCGATACACAACATGTGGATGCGGTAAAAAGCGGGACTCCGGACCTCCTACAGTGATTTATCGTTATATCGAACGACTTCGAGGGCTGGGATGTAAATCTGTAGCTTCCTTCAATACACAGCGTGTGGAAAAAGTAAAAAGCGCGATTCCGCAACTCCTAGAATCATTTATCGTTCTACCCAACGATTGCTAGGGCTGTGAAGTGCATCCTTACCTTCTGTCGATACAGAACGATAGGAAAAGGGAAATATCGCGATCCGAAACCCTTGAATCATTAATCGTTCTATCGAACGATTGCTAGGGCTCTGAAGTGCGTCCTTAACTTCTTTCGTTGCAGAACGTGCAGAAAAGGTAACTGTCGCGATTCCGAGTCTCCCGGAGTGATTTATCGTTACATCGGACAACTTCGAGGGCTGGGAAGTGAATCCATACCTTCTGTCGATACAGAATGTGCGGAGAAGGTAAATTGCGATTCCGAGTCTCCTGGGGTGATTTATCGTTATATCGAACGATTGCTAGGGCTCTGAAGTACGTCCTTAACTTCTTTCGTTGCAGAACGTGCAGAAAAGGTAACTGTCGCGATTCCGAGTCTCCTGTAGTGATTTATCGTTATATCGCACGATTGCGAGGGCTGGGAAGTGAATCCGTAGCTTCCTGCGATACACAGAGCGTGGAAAAGGTAAAAAGCGCGATTCCGCAACTCCTAGAATCATTTATCGTTCTACCCAACGATTGCTATGGCTGTGAAGTGCATCCTTACCTTCTGTCGATACAGAACGATAGGAAAAGGTAAATATCGCGATCCGAAACCCTTGAATCATTTATCGTTCTATCGAACGATTGCTAGGGCTCTGAAGTGCGTCCTTAACTTCTTTCGTTGCAGAACGTGCAGAAAAGGTAACTATCGCGATTCCGAGTCTCCTGTAGTGATTTATCGTTATATCGCACGATTGCGAGGGCTGGGAAGTGAATCCATACCTTCTGTCGATACAGAACGTGCGAAGAAGGTAACCATCGCGATTCCGAATTTCCTTTGGGGATTTATCGTTATATCGGGCGATTGCGGGGGCGGGAACGTGAATATTTAGCTTCTTTCGATACACAGCATGTGGAGAAGGTAAAAAGCGCGATCCGAAAGCCTTGAATCATTTATCGTTCTATCGAACGATTGCTAGGGCTCTGAAGTGCGTTCATAACTTCTTCCGTTGCAGAACATATAGAAAATGTAACTATCGCGACTCCGAGTCTCCTGGGGTGATTTATCGTTATATCGGACGATTGCGGGGGCTGGGATGTAAATCCGTAGATTCCTTCGATACACAGCATGTGGAAAAGCTAAATATCGCGATGCCAAGTCTCTTGGAGTGATTTATCGTTATATCGGACGATTGCGGGGGCTGGGAAGTGAATCCGTAGATTCCTTCGATACACAGCATGTGGAAAAGTTAAATATCGCGATGCCGAGTCTCCTGGAGTGATTTATCATTATATCGAACGATTGCTAGGGCTCTGAAGTACGTCCTTAACTTCTTTCGTTGCAGAACGTGCAGAAAAGGTAACTATCGCGATTCCGAGTCCCCTGTAGTTATTTATCGTTATATTGCACGATTGCGAGGGCTGGGAAGTGAATCCATACCTTCTGTCGATACAGAATGTGCGAAGAAGGTAAACATCGCGATTCCGAATCTCCTGGGGTGATTTTTCGTTATATCGGACGATTGCGGGGGCTGGGATGTAAATCCGTTGCTTCCTCCAATACACAGCATGTGGAAAAGTTAAATATCCCGATGCCGAGTCTCCTGGAGTGATTTATCATTATATCGGACGATTGCGAGGGCTGGGAAGTGAATACTTAGTTCCTTTCGATACACAGCGTGTGGAAAAGGTCAAAAGCGCGATTCCGCAACTCCTAGAATCATTTATCGTTTTATCCAACGAATGCTAGGGCTGCGAAGTGCATCCTTAACTTCTTTCGTTGCAGAACGTGCAGAAAAGGTAACTATCGCCATTCCGAGTCTCCTGTAGTGATTTATCGTTATATCGCACGATTGCGAGGGCTGGGAAGTGAATCCATACCTTCTGTCGATACAGAACGTGCGGAGAAGGTAAATTGCGATTCCGAATCTCCTGGGGTGATTTATCGTTATATCGGACGATTGCGGGGGCTGGGATGTAAATCCGTAGATTCCTTCGATACACAGCATGTGGAAACGTTAAATATCGCGATGCCGAGTCTCCTGTAGCGATTTATCGTTATATCGCACGATTGCGAGGGCTGGGAAGTGAATCCATACCGTCTGTCAATACAGAACGTGCGGAGAAGGTAAATCGCGATTCCGAATCTCCTGGGGTGATTTATTGTTATATCGGACGATTGCGAGGGCTGGGAAGTGAATCCATACCTTCTGTCGATACAGAACGTGCGAAGAAGGTAAACATCGAAATTCCGAATCTCCTGGGGTGATTTATCGTTATATCGGACGATTGCGGGGGCTGGGAAGTGAATATTTAGCTTCTTTCGATACACAGCATGTGGATGCGGTAAAAAGCGGGACTCCGGACCTCCTACAGTGATTTATCGTTATATCGAACGACTTCGAGGGCTGGGATGTAAATCTGTAGCTTCCTTCAATACACAGCGTGTGGAAAAAGTAAAAAGCGCGATTCCGCAACTCCTAGAATCATTTATCGTTCTACCCAACGATTGCTAGGGCTGTGAAGTGCATCCTTACCTTCTGTCGATACAGAACGATAGGAAAAGGGAAATATCGCGATCCGAAACCCTTGAATCATTAATCGTTCTATCGAACGATTGCTAGGGCTCTGAAGTGCGTCCTTAACTTCTTTCGTTGCAGAACGTGCAGAAAAGGTAACTGTCGCGATTCCGAGTCTCCCGGAGTGATTTATCGTTACATCGGACAACTTCGAGGGCTGGGAAGTGAATCCATACCTTCTGTCGATACAGAATGTGCGGAGAAGGTAAATTGCGATTCCGAGTCTCCTGGGGTGATTTATCGTTATATCGAACGATTGCTAGGGCTCTGAAGAACGTCCTTAACTTCTTTCGTTGCAGAACGTGCAGAAAAGGTAACTGTCGCGATTCCGAGTCTCCCGGAGTGATTTATCGTTACATCGGACAACTTCGAGGGCTGGGAAGTGAATCCATACCTTCTGTCGATACAGAACGTGCGGAGAAGGTAAATTGCGATTCCGAATCTCCTGGGGTGATTTATCGTTATATCGGACGATTGCGGGGGCTGGGATGTAAATCCGTAGATTCCTTCGATACACAGCATGTGGAAACGTTAAATATCGCGATGCCGAGTCTCCTGTAGCGATTTATCGTTATATCGCACGATTGCGAGGGCTGGGAAGTGAATCCATACCGTCTGTCAATACAGAACGTGCGGAGAAGGTAAATCGCGATTCCGAATCTCCTGGGGTGATTTATTGTTATATCGGACGATTGCGAGGGCTGGGAAGTGAATCCATACCTTCTGTCGATACAGAACGTGCGAAGAAGGTAAACATCGAAATTCCGAATCTCCTGGGGTGATTTATCGTTATATCGGACGATTGCGGGGGCTGGGAAGTGAATATTTAGCTTCTTTCGATACACAGCATGTGGATGCGGTAAAAAGCGGGACTCCGGACCTCCTACAGTGATTTATCGTTATATCGAACGACTTCGAGGGCTGGGATGTAAATCTGTAGCTTCCTTCAATACACAGCGTGTGGAAAAAGTAAAAAGCGCGATTCCGCAACTCCTAGAATCATTTATCGTTCTACCCAACGGTTGCTAGGGCTGTGAAGTGCATCCTTACCTTCTGTCGATACAGAACGATAGGAAAAGGGAAATATCGCGATCCGAAACCCTTGAATCATTAATCGTTCTATCGAACGATTGCTAGGGCTCTGAAGTGCGTCCTTAACTTCTTTCGTTGCAGAACGTGCAGAAAAGGTAACTATCGCGATTCCGAGTCTCCTGTAGTGATTTATCGTTATATCGGACGACTTCGAGGGTTGGGATGTAAATCCGTAGATTCCTTCGATACACAGCATGTGGAAACGTTAAATATCGCGATGCCGAGTCTCCTGTAGCGATTTAACGTTATATCGCACGATTGCGAGGGCTGGGAAGTGAATCCATACCGTCTGTCAATACAGAACGTGCGGAGAAGGTAAATCGCGATTCCGAATTTCCTGGGGTGATTTATCGTTATATCGGACGATTGCGAGGGCTGGGAAATGAATCCATACCTTCTGTCGATACAGAACGTGCGAAGAAGGTAAACATCGAAATTCCGAGTCTCCTGGGGTGATTTATCGTTATATCGAACGATTGCTAGGGCTCTGAAGAACGTCCTTAACTTCTTTCGTTGCAGAACGTGCAGAAAAGGTAACTGTCGCGATTCCGAGTCTCCCGGAGTGATTTATCGTTACATCGGACAACTTCGAGGGCTGGGAAGTGAATCCATACCTTCTGTCGATACAGAACGTGCGGAGAAGGTAAATTGCGATTCCGAATCTCCTGGGGTGATTTATCGTTATATCGGACGATTGCGGGGGCTGGGATGTAAATCCGTAGATTCCTTCGATACACAGCATGTGGAAACGTTAAATATCGCGATGCCGAGTCTCCTGTAGCGATTTATCGTTATATCGCACGATTGCGAGGGCTGGGAAGTGAATCCATACCGTCTGTCAATACAGAACGTGCGGAGAAGGTAAATCGCGATTCCGAATCTCCTGGGGTGATTTATTGTTATATCGGACGATTGCGAGGGCTGGGAAGTGAATCCATACCTTCTGTCGATACAGAACGTGCGAAGAAGGTAAACATCGAAATTCCGAATCTCCTGGGGTGATTTATCGTTATATCGGACGATTGCGGGGGCTGGGAAGTGAATATTTAGCTTCTTTCGATACACAGCATGTGGATGCGGTAAAAAGCGGGACTCCGGACCTCCTACAGTGATTTATCGTTATATCGAACGACTTCGAGGGCTGGGATGTAAATCTGTAGCTTGATTCAATACACAGCGTGTGGAAAAAGTAAAAAGCGCGATTCCGCAACTCCTAGAATCATTTATCGTTCTACCCAACGATTGCTAGGGCTGTGAAGTGCATCCTTACCTTCTGTCGATACAGAACGATAGGAAAAGGGAAATATCGCGATCCGAAACCCTTGAATCATTAATCGTTCTATCGAACGATTGCTAGGGCTCTGAAGTGCGTCCTTAACTTCTTTCGTTGCAGAACGTGCAGAAAAGGTAACTATCGCGATTCCGAGTCTCCTGTAGTGATTTATCGTTATATCGGACGACTTCGAGGGTTGGGATGTAAATCCGTAGATTCCTTCGATACACAGCATGTGGAAAAGTTAAATATCGCGATTCCGAGTCTCCTGTAGTGATTTATCGTTATATCGCACGATTGCGAGGGCTGGGAAGTCAATCCATACCTTCTGTCGATACAGAACGTGCGGAGAAGGTAAATTGCGATTCCGAATCTCCTGGGGTGATTTATCGTTATATCGGACGATTGCGGGGGCTGGGATGTAAATCCGTAGATTCCTTCGATACACAGCATGTGGAAACGTTAAATATCGCGATGCCGAGTCTCCTGTAGCGATTTAACGTTATATCGCACGATTGCGAGGGCTGGGAAGTGAATCCATACCGTCTGTCAATACAGAACGTGCGGAGAAGGTAAATCGCGATTCCGAATTTCCTGGGGTGATTTATCGTTATATCGGACGATTGCGAGGGCTGGGAAGTGAATCCATACCTTCTGTCGATACAGAACGTGCGAAGAAGGTAAACATCGAAATTCCGAATCTCCTGGGGTGATTAATCGTTATATCGGACGATTGCGGGGGCTGGGAAGTGAATATTTAGCTTCTTTCGATACACAGCATGTGGATGCGGTAAAAAGCGGGACTCCGGACCTCCTACAGTGATTTATCGTTATATCGAACGACTTCGAGGGCTGGGATGTAAATCTGTAGCTTCCTTCAATACACAGCGTGTGGAAAAAGTAAAAAGCGCGATTCCGCAACTCCTAGAATCATTTATCGTTCTACCCAACGATTGCTAGGGCTGTGAAGTGCATCCTTACCTTCTGTCGATACAGAACGATAGGAAAAGGGAAATATCGCGAACCGAAACCCTTGAATCATTAATCGTTCTATCGAACGATTGCTAGGGCTCTGAAGTGCGTCCTTAACTTCTTTCGTTGCAGAACGTGCAGAAAAGGTAACTGTCGCGATTCCGAGTCTCCCGGAGTGATTTATCGTTACATCGGACAACTTCGAGGGCTGGGAAGTGAATCCATACCTTCTGTCGATACAGAATGTGCGGAGAA
This sequence comes from Nomada goodeniana, assembly GCA_963969485.1. NCBI lineage: Eukaryota > Metazoa > Arthropoda > Insecta > Hymenoptera > Apidae > Nomada > Nomada goodeniana. Next base: position 13,487,792 of record OZ018301.1, on the reverse strand, counting down.
GGTAAATTGCGATTCCGAGTCTCCTGGGGTGATTTATCGTTATATCGAACGATTGCTAGGGCTCTGAAGTACGTCCTTAACTTCTTTCGTTGCAGAACGTGCAGAAAAGGTAACTGTCGCGATTCCGAGTCTCCTGTAGTGATTTATCGTTATATCGCACGATTGCGAGGGCTGGGAAGTGAATCCGTAGCTTCCTGCGATACACAGAGCGTGGAAAAGGTAAAAAGCGCGATTCCGCAACTCCTAGAATCATTTATCGTTCTACCCAACGATTGCTATGGCTGTGAAGTGCATCCTTACCTTCTGTCGATACAGAACGATAGGAAAAGGTAAATATCGCGATCCGAAACCCTTGAATCATTTATCGTTCTATCGAACGATTGCTAGGGCTCTGAAGTGCGTCCTTAACTTCTTTCGTTGCAGAACGTGCAGAAAAGGTAACTATCGCGATTCCGAGTCTCCTGTAGTGATTTATCGTTATATCGCACGATTGCGAGGGCTGGGAAGTGAATCCATACCTTCTGTCGATACAGAACGTGCGAAGAAGGTAACCATCGCGATTCCGAATTTCCTTTGGGGATTTATCGTTATATCGGGCGATTGCGGGGGCGGGAACGTGAATATTTAGCTTCTTTCGATACACAGCATGTGGAGAAGGTAAAAAGCGCGATCCGAAAGCCTTGAATCATTTATCGTTCTATCGAACGATTGCTAGGGCTCTGAAGTGCGTTCATAACTTCTTCCGTTGCAGAACATATAGAAAATGTAACTATCGCGACTCCGAGTCTCCTGGGGTGATTTATCGTTATATCGGACGATTGCGGGGGCTGGGATGTAAATCCGTAGATTCCTTCGATACACAGCATGTGGAAAAGCTAAATATCGCGATGCCAAGTCTCTTGGAGTGATTTATCGTTATATCGGACGATTGCGGGGGCTGGGAAGTGAATCCGTAGATTCCTTCGATACACAGCATGTGGAAAAGTTAAATATCGCGATGCCGAGTCTCCTGGAGTGATTTATCATTATATCGAACGATTGCTAGGGCTCTGAAGTACGTCCTTAACTTCTTTCGTTGCAGAACGTGCAGAAAAGGTAACTATTGCGATTCCGAGTCCCCTGTAGTTATTTATCGTTATATTGCACGATTGCGAGGGCTGGGAAGTGAATCCATACCTTCTGTCGATACAGAATGTGCGAAGAAGGTAAACATCGCGATTCCGAATCTCCTGGGGTGATTTTTCGTTATATCGGACGATTGCGGGGGCTGGGATGTAAATCCGTTGCTTCCTCCAATACACAGCATGTGGAAAAGTTAAATATCGCGATGCCGAGTCTCCTGGAGTGATTTATCATTATATCGGACGATTGCGAGGGCTGGGAAGTGAATACTTAGTTCCTTTCGATACACAGCGTGTGGAAAAGGTCAAAAGCGCGATTCCGCAACTCCTAGAATCATTTATCGTTTTATCCAACGAATGCTAGGGCTGCGAAGTGCATCCTTAACTTCTTTCGTTGCAGAACGTGCAGAAAAGGTAACTATCGCCATTCCGAGTCTCCTGTAGTGATTTATCGTTATATCGCACGATTGCGAGGGCTGGGAAGTGAATCCATACCTTCTGTCGATACAGAACGTGCGGAGAAGGTAAATTGCGATTCCGAATCTCCTGGGGTGATTTATCGTTATATCGGACGATTGCGGGGGCTGGGATGTAAATCCGTAGATTCCTTCGATACACAGCATGTGGAAACGTTAAATATCGCGATGCCGAGTCTCCTGTAGCGATTTATCGTTATATCGCACGATTGCGAGGGCTGGGAAGTGAATCCATACCGTCTGTCAATACAGAACGTGCGGAGAAGGTAAATCGCGATTCCGAATCTCCTGGGGTGATTTATTGTTATATCGGACGATTGCGAGGGCTGGGAAGTGAATCCATACCTTCTGTCGATACAGAACGTGCGAAGAAGGTAAACATCGAAATTCCGAATCTCCTGGGGTGATTTATCGTTATATCGGACGATTGCGGGGGCTGGGAAGTGAATATTTAGCTTCTTTCGATACACAGCATGTGGATGCGGTAAAAAGCGGGACTCCGGACCTCCTACAGTGATTTATCGTTATATCGAACGACTTCGAGGGCTGGGATGTAAATCTGTAGCTTCCTTCAATACACAGCGTGTGGAAAAAGTAAAAAGCGCGATTCCGCAACTCCTAGAATCATTTATCGTTCTACCCAACGATTGCTAGGGCTGTGAAGTGCATCCTTACCTTCTGTCGATACAGAACGATAGGAAAAGGGAAATATCGCGATCCGAAACCCTTGAATCATTAATCGTTCTATCGAACGATTGCTAGGGCTCTGAAGTGCGTCCTTAACTTCTTTCGTTGCAGAACGTGCAGAAAAGGTAACTGTCGCGATTCCGAGTCTCCCGGAGTGATTTATCGTTACATCGGACAACTTCGAGGGCTGGGAAGTGAATCCATACCTTCTGTCGATACAGAATGTGCGGAGAAGGTAAATTGCGATTCCGAGTCTCCTGGGGTGATTTATCGTTATATCGAACGATTGCTAGGGCTCTGAAGAACGTCCTTAACTTCTTTCGTTGCAGAACGTGCAGAAAAGGTAACTGTCGCGATTCCGAGTCTCCCGGAGTGATTTATCGTTACATCGGACAACTTCGAGGGCTGGGAAGTGAATCCATACCTTCTGTCGATACAGAACGTGCGGAGAAGGTAAATTGCGATTCCGAATCTCCTGGGGTGATTTATCGTTATATCGGACGATTGCGGGGGCTGGGATGTAAATCCGTAGATTCCTTCGATACACAGCATGTGGAAACGTTAAATATCGCGATGCCGAGTCTCCTGTAGCGATTTATCGTTATATCGCACGATTGCGAGGGCTGGGAAGTGAATCCATACCGTCTGTCAATACAGAACGTGCGGAGAAGGTAAATCGCGATTCCGAATCTCCTGGGGTGATTTATTGTTATATCGGACGATTGCGAGGGCTGGGAAGTGAATCCATACCTTCTGTCGATACAGAACGTGCGAAGAAGGTAAACATCGAAATTCCGAATCTCCTGGGGTGATTTATCGTTATATCGGACGATTGCGGGGGCTGGGAAGTGAATATTTAGCTTCTTTCGATACACAGCATGTGGATGCGGTAAAAAGCGGGACTCCGGACCTCCTACAGTGATTTATCGTTATATCGAACGACTTCGAGGGCTGGGATGTAAATCTGTAGCTTCCTTCAATACACAGCGTGTGGAAAAAGTAAAAAGCGCGATTCCGCAACTCCTAGAATCATTTATCGTTCTACCCAACGATTGCTAGGGCTGTGAAGTGCATCCTTACCTTCTGTCGATACAGAACGATAGGAAAAGGGAAATATCGCGATCCGAAACCCTTGAATCATTAATCGTTCTATCGAACGATTGCTAGGGCTCTGAAGTGCGTCCTTAACTTCTTTCGTTGCAGAACGTGCAGAAAAGGTAACTATCGCGATTCCGAGTCTCCTGTAGTGATTTATCGTTATATCGGACGACTTCGAGGGTTGGGATGTAAATCCGTAGATTCCTTCGATACACAGCATGTGGAAACGTTAAATATCGCGATGCCGAGTCTCCTGTAGCGATTTAACGTTATATCGCACGATTGCGAGGGCTGGGAAGTGAATCCATACCGTCTGTCAATACAGAACGTGCGGAGAAGGTAAATCGCGATTCCGAATTTCCTGGGGTGATTTATCGTTATATCGGACGATTGCGAGGGCTGGGAAATGAATCCATACCTTCTGTCGATACAGAACGTGCGAAGAAGGTAAACATCGAAATTCCGAGTCTCCTGGGGTGATTTATCGTTATATCGAACGATTGCTAGGGCTCTGAAGAACGTCCTTAACTTCTTTCGTTGCAGAACGTGCAGAAAAGGTAACTGTCGCGATTCCGAGTCTCCCGGAGTGATTTATCGTTACATCGGACAACTTCGAGGGCTGGGAAGTGAATCCATACCTTCTGTCGATACAGAACGTGCGGAGAAGGTAAATTGCGATTCCGAATCTCCTGGGGTGATTTATCGTTATATCGGACGATTGCGGGGGCTGGGATGTAAATCCGTAGATTCCTTCGATACACAGCATGTGGAAACGTTAAATATCGCGATGCCGAGTCTCCTGTAGCGATTTATCGTTATATCGCACGATTGCGAGGGCTGGGAAGTGAATCCATACCGTCTGTCAATACAGAACGTGCGGAGAAGGTAAATCGCGATTCCGAATCTCCTGGGGTGATTTATTGTTATATCGGACGATTGCGAGGGCTGGGAAGTGAATCCATACCTTCTGTCGATACAGAACGTGCGAAGAAGGTAAACATCGAAATTCCGAATCTCCTGGGGTGATTTATCGTTATATCGGACGATTGCGGGGGCTGGGAAGTGAATATTTAGCTTCTTTCGATACACAGCATGTGGATGCGGTAAAAAGCGGGACTCCGGACCTCCTACAGTGATTTATCGTTATATCGAACGACTTCGAGGGCTGGGATGTAAATCTGTAGCTTGATTCAATACACAGCGTGTGGAAAAAGTAAAAAGCGCGATTCCGCAACTCCTAGAATCATTTATCGTTCTACCCAACGATTGCTAGGGCTGTGAAGTGCATCCTTACCTTCTGTCGATACAGAACGATAGGAAAAGGGAAATATCGCGATCCGAAACCCTTGAATCATTAATCGTTCTATCGAACGATTGCTAGGGCTCTGAAGTGCGTCCTTAACTTCTTTCGTTGCAGAACGTGCAGAAAAGGTAACTATCGCGATTCCGAGTCTCCTGTAGTGATTTATCGTTATATCGGACGACTTCGAGGGTTGGGATGTAAATCCGTAGATTCCTTCGATACACAGCATGTGGAAAAGTTAAATATCGCGATTCCGAGTCTCCTGTAGTGATTTATCGTTATATCGCACGATTGCGAGGGCTGGGAAGTCAATCCATACCTTCTGTCGATACAGAACGTGCGGAGAAGGTAAATTGCGATTCCGAATCTCCTGGGGTGATTTATCGTTATATCGGACGATTGCGGGGGCTGGGATGTAAATCCGTAGATTCCTTCGATACACAGCATGTGGAAACGTTAAATATCGCGATGCCGAGTCTCCTGTAGCGATTTAACGTTATATCGCACGATTGCGAGGGCTGGGAAGTGAATCCATACCGTCTGTCAATACAGAACGTGCGGAGAAGGTAAATCGCGATTCCGAATTTCCTGGGGTGATTTATCGTTATATCGGACGATTGCGAGGGCTGGGAAGTGAATCCATACCTTCTGTCGATACAGAACGTGCGAAGAAGGTAAACATCGAAATTCCGAATCTCCTGGGGTGATTAATCGTTATATCGGACGATTGCGGGGGCTGGGAAGTGAATATTTAGCTTCTTTCGATACACAGCATGTGGATGCGGTAAAAAGCGGGACTCCGGACCTCCTACAGTGATTTATCGTTATATCGAACGACTTCGAGGGCTGGGATGTAAATCAGTAGCTTCCTTCAATACACAGCGTGTGGAAAAAGTAAAAAGCGCGATTCCGCAACTCCTAGAATCATTTATCGTTCTACCCAACGATTGCTAGGGCTGTGAAGTGCATCCTTACCTTCTGTCGATACAGAACGATAGGAAAAGGGAAATATCGCGATCCGAAACCCTTGAATCATTAATCGTTCTATCGAACGATTGCTAGGGCTCTGAAGTGCGTCCTTAACTTCTTTCGTTGCAGAACGTGCAGAAAAGGTAACTATCGCGATTCCGAGTCTCCTGTAGTGATTTATCGTTATATCGGACGACTTCGAGGGTTGGGATGTAAATCCGTAGATTCCTTCGATACACAGCATGTGGAAAAGTTAAATATCGCGATGCCGAGTCTCCTGGAGTGATTTATCATTATATCGGACGATTGCGAGGGCTGGGAAGTGAATACTTAGTTCCTTTCGATACACAGCGTGTGGAAAAGGTCAAAAGCGCGATTCCGAATCTCCTGGGGTGATTTATCGTTATATCGGACGATTGCGGGGGCTGGAATGTAAATCCGTAGATTCCTTCGATACACAGCATGTGGAAAAGTTAAATATCGCGATGCCGAGTCTCCTGGAGTGATTTATCATTATATAGAACGATTTCTAGGGCTCTGAAGTACGTCCTTAACTTGTTTCGTTGCAGAACGTGTAGAAAAGGTAACTATCGCGATTCCGAGTCTCCTGTAGTGATTTATCGTTATATCGCACGATTGCGAGCGCTGAGAAGTGAATCCATACCTTCTGTCGACACAGAACGTGCGGAGAAGGTAAATCGCGATTCCGAATCTCCTGGGGTGATTTATCGTTATATTTGACGATTGAGGGGGCTGGGATGTAAATCCGTCGATTCCTTCGATATACAGCATGTGGAAAAGTTAAATATCACGATACCGAGTCTCCTGTAGTGATTTATCGTTATATCGCACGATTGCGAGGGCTGGGAAGTGAATCCGTAGATTCCTTCGATATACAGCATGTCGAGAAGTTAAATATCGCGATGCCGAGTCTCCTGGAGTGATTTATCATTATATCGGACGATTGCGAGGGCTGGGAAGTGAATATTTAGATTCTTTCGACACACAGCATGTGGATGAGGTAAAAAGCGCGACTCCGAACCTCCTACAGTGATTTATCGTTATATCGAACGACTTCGAGGGCTGGGATGTAAATCCGTAGCTTCCTGCGATACACAGCGTGTGGAAAAGGTAAAAAGCGCGATTCCGCAACTCCTAGAATCATTTATCGTTCTACCCAACGATTGCTAGGGCTGTGAAGTGCATCCTTACCTTCTGTCGATACAGAACGATAGGAAAAGGTAAATATCGCGATCCGAAACCCTTGAATCATTTATCGTTCTATCGAACGACTGCTAGGGCTCTGAAGTGCGTCCTTAACTTCTTTCGTTGCAGAACGTGCAGAAAAGGTAACTATCGCGATTCCGAGTCTCCTGTAGTGATTTATCGTTATATCGCACGATTGCGAGGGCTGGGAAGTGAATCCATACCTTCTGTCGATACAGAACGTGCGAAGAAGGTAACCATCGCGATTCCGTATCTCCTGGGGTGATTTATCGTTATATCGGACGATTGCGGGGGCTGGGAAGTGAATATTTAGCTTCTATAGATACACAGCATGTGGATGCGGTAAAAAGCGCGACTCCGAACCTCCTACGGTGATTTATCGTTATATCGAACGACTTCGAGGGCTGGGATGTAAATCCGTAGCTTCCTTCGATACACAGCGTGTGGAAAAAGTAAAAAGCGCGATTCCGCAACTCCTAGAATCATTTATCGTTCTACCCAACGGTTGCTAGGGCTGTGAAGTGCATCCTTACCTTCTGTCGATACAGAACGATAGGAAAAGGGAAATATCGCGATCCGAAACCCTTGAATCATTTATCGTTCTATCGAACGATTGCTAGGGCTCTGAAGTGCGTCCTTAACTTCTTTCGTTGCAGAACATGCAGAAAAGGTAACTATCGCGATTCCGAGTCTCCTGTAGTGATTTATCGTTATATCGCACGATTGCGAAGGCTGGGAAGTGAATCCATACCTTCTGTCGATACAGAACGTGCGAAGAAGGAAACATCGCGATTCCGAATCTCCTGGGGTGATTTATCGTTATATCGTACGATTGCGGGGGCTGGAATGTAAATCCGTAGATTCCTTCGATACACAGCATGTGGAAAAGTTAAATATCGCGATGCCGAGTCTCCTGGAGTGATTTATCATTATATCGGACGATTGCGAGGGCTGGGAAGTGAATATTTAGCTTCTTTCGATACACTGCATGTGGATGAGGTAAAAAGCGCGACTCCAAACCTCCTACAGTGATTTATCGTTATATCGAACGACTTCGAGAGCTGGGATGTAAATCCGTAGCTTCCTTCGATACACAGCGCGGGGAAAAGGTAAAAAGCGCGATTCCGCAACTCCTAGAATCATTTATCGTTCTACCCAACGATTGCTAGGGCTGTGAAGTGCATCCTTACCTTCTGTCGATACAGAACGTGCGGAGAAGGTAAATTGCGATTCCGAATCTCCTGGGGTGATTTATCGTTATATCGGACGATTGCGAGGGCTGGGATGTAAATCCGTAGATTCCTTCGATACACAGCATGTGGAAACGTTAAATATCGCGATGCCGAGTCTCCTGTAGCGATTTATCGTTATATCGCACGATTGCGAGGGCTGGGAAGTGAATCCATACCGTCTGTCAATAGAGAACGTGCGGAGAAGGTAAATCGCGATTCCGAATCTCCTGGGGTGATTTATCGTTATATCGGACGATTGCGAGGGCTGGGAAGTGAATCCATACCTTCTGTCGATACAGAACGTGCGAAGAAGGTAAACATCGCGATTCCGAATCTCCTGGGGTGATTTATCGTTATATCGGACGATTGCGGGGGCTGGGAAGTGAATATTTAGCTTCTTTCGATACACAGCATGTGGATGCGGTAAAAAGCGGGACTCCGAACCTCCTACAGTGATTTATCGTTATATCGAACGACTTCGAGGGCTGGGATGTAAATCCGTAGCTTCCTGCGATACACAGCGCGTGGAAAAGGTAAAAAGCGCGATTCCGCAACTCCTAGAATCATTTATCGTTCTACCCAACGATTGCTAGGGCTGTGAAGTGCATCCTTACCTTCTGTCGATACAGAACGATAGGAAAAGGTAAATATCGCGATCCGAAACCCTTGAATCATTTATCGTTCTATCGAACGATTGCTAGGGCTCTGAAGTGCGTCCTTAACTTCTTTCGTTGCAGAACGTGCAGAAAAGGTAACTATCGCGATTCCGAGTCTCCTGTAGTGATTTATCGTTATATCGCACGATTGCGAGGGCTGGGAAGTGAATCCATACCTTCTGTCGATACAGAACGTGCGAAGAAGGTAACCATCGCGATTCCGAATTTCCTGGGGTGATTTATCGTTATATCGGGCGATTGCGGGGGCTGGGATGTAAATCCGTAGATTCCTTCGATACACAGCATGTGGAAACGTTAAATATCGCGATGCCGAGTCTCCTGTAGCGATTTATCGTTATATCGCACGATTGCGAGGGCTGGGAAGTGAATCCATACCGTCTGTCAATACAGAACGTGCGGAGAAGGTAAATCGCGATTCCGAATCTCCTGGGGTGATTTATCGTTATATCGGACGATTGCGAGGGCTGGGAAGTGAATCCATACCTTCTGTCGATACAGAACGTGCGAAGAAGGTAAACAACGCGATTCCGAATCTCCTGGGGTGATTTATCGTTATATCGGACGATTGCGGGGGCTGGGAAGTGAATATTTAGCTTCTTTCGATACACAGCAAGTGGATGCGGTAAAAAGCGGGACTCCGAACCTCCTACAGTGATTTATCGTTATATCGAACGACTTCGAGGGCTGGGATGTAAATCCGTAGCTTCCTGCGATACACAGCGCGTGGAAAAGGTAAAAAGCGCGATTCCGCAACTCCTAGAATCATTTATCGTTCTACCCAACGATTGCTAGGGCTGTGAAGTGCATCCTTACCTTCTGTCGATACAGAACGATAGGAAAAGGTAAATATCGCGATCCGAAACCCTTGAATCATTTATCGTTCTATCGAACGATTGCTAGGGCTCTGAAGTGCGTCCTTAACTTCTTTCGTTGCAGAACGTGCAGAAAAGGTAACTATCGCGATTCCGAGTCTCCTGTAGTGATTTATCGTTATATCGCACGATTGCGAGGGCTGGGAAGTGAATCCATACCTTCTGTCGATACAGAACGTGCGAAGAAGGTAACCATCGCGATTCCGAATTTCCTGGGGTGATTTATCGTTATATCGGGCGATTGCGGGGGCTGGGAAGTGAATATTTAGCTTCTTTCGATACACAGCATGTGGAGAAGGTAAAAAGCGCGATCCGAAAGCCTTGAATCATTTATCGTTCTATCGAACGATTGCTAGGGCTCTGAAGTGCGTTTATAACTTCTTCCGTTGCAGAACATATAGAAAATGTAACTATCGCGACTCCCAGTCTCCTGGGGTGATTTATCGTTATATCGGACGATTGCGGGGGCTGGGATGTAAATCCGTAGATTCCTTCGATACACAGCATGTGGAAAAGTTAAATATCGCGATGCCAAGTCTCTTGGAGTGATTTATCATTATATCGAAGATTGCTAGGGCTCTGAAGTACGTCCTTAACTTCTTTCGTTGCAGAACGTGCAGAAAAGGTAACTATTGCGATTCCGAGTCTCCTGTAGTGATTTATCGTTATATCGGACGACTTCGAGGGCTGGGATGTAAATCCGTAGATTCCTTCGATACACAGCATGTGGAAAAGTTAAATATCGCGATTCCGAGTCTCCTGTAGTGATTTATCGTTATATCGCCGATTGCGAGGGCTGGGAAGTGAATCCATACCTTCTGTCGATACAGAACGTGCGGAGAAGGTAAATTGCGATTCCGAGTCTCCTGGGGTGATTTATCGTTATATCGGACGATTGCGGGGGCTGGGATGTAAATCCGTAGATTCCTTCGATACACAGCATGTGGAAAGAATAAACATCGCAATGCCGAGTCTCCTGGAGTGATTTATCGTTATATCGGACGACTTCGAGGGCTGGGATGTAAATCCGTAGATTCCTTCGATACACAGCATGTGGAAAAGTTAAATATCGCGATTCCGAGTCTCCTGTAGTGATTTATCGTTATATCGCCGATTGCGAGGGCTGGGAAGTGAATCCATACCTTCTGTCGATACAGAATGTGCGGAGAAGGTAAATTGCAATTCCGAGTCTCCTGGGGTGATTTATCGTTATATCGAACGATTGCTAGGGCTCTGAAGTACGTCCTTAACTTCTTTCGTTGCAGAACGTGCAGAAAAGGTAACTGTCGCGATTCCGAGTCTCCCGGAGTGATTTATCGTTATATCGGACGACTTCGAGGGCTGGGATGTAAATCCGTAGATTCCTTCGATACACAGCATGTGGAAATGATAAATATCGCGATTCCGAGTCTCCTGTAGTGATTTATCGTTATATCGCACGATTGCGAGGGCTGGGAAGTGAATCCATACCTTCTGTCGATACAGAACGTGCGGAGAAGGTAAATTGCGATTCCGAGTCTCCTGGGGTGATTTATCGTTATATCGGACGATTGCGGGGGCTGGGATGTAAATCCGTAGATTCCTTCGATACACAGCATGTGGAAAGAATAAACATCGCGATGCCGAGTCTCCTGGAGTGATTTATCATTATATCGGACGATTGCGAGGGCTGGGAAGTGAATATTTAGCTTCTTTCGATACACAGCATGTGGATGAGGTAAAAAGCGCGACTCCGAACCTCCTACAGTGATTTATCGTTATATCGAACGACTTCGAGGGCTGGGATGTAAATCCGTAGCTTCCTTCGATACACAGCGTGTGGAAAAGGTAAAAAGCGCGATTCCGCAACTCCTAGAATCATCTATCGTTCTACCCAACGATTGCTAGGGCTGTGAAGTGCATCCTTACCTTCTGTCGATACAGAACGATAGGAAAAGGGAAATATCGCGATCCGAAACCCTTGAATCATTAATCGTTCTATCGAACGATTGCTAGGTCTCTGAAGTGCGTCCTTAACTTCTTTCGTTGCAGAACGTGCAGAAAAGGTAACTATCGCGATTCCGAGTCTCCTGTAGTGATTTATCGTTATATCGGACGACTTCGAGGGCTGGGATGTAAATCCGTAGATTCCTTCGATACACAGCATGTGGAAAAGTTAAATATCGCGATTCCGAGTCTCCTGTAGTGATTTATCGTTATATCGCCGATTGCGAGGGCTGGGAAGTGAATCCATACCTTCTGTCGATACAGAATGTGCGGAGAAGGTAAATTGCGATTCCGAGTCTCCTGGGGTGATTTATCGTTATATCGAACGATTGCTAGGGCTCTGAAGTACGTCCTTAACTTCTTTCGTTGCAGAACGTGCAGAAAAGGTAACTGTCGCGATTCCGAGTCTCCCGGAGTGATTTATCGTTATATCGGATGACTTCGAGGGCTGGGATGTAAATCCGTAGATTCCTTCGATACACAGCATGTGGAAATGATAAATATCGCGATTCCGAGTCTCCTGTAGTGATTTATCGTTATATCGCACGATTGCGAGGGCTGGGAAGTGAATCCATACCTTCTGTCGATACAGAACGTGCGGAGAAGGTAAATTGCGATTCCGAGTCTCCTGGGGTGATTTATCGTTATATCGGACGATTGCGGGGGCTGGGATGTAAATCCGTAGATTCCTTCGATACACAGCATGTGGAAAGAATAAACATCGCGATGCCGAGTCTCCTGGAGTGATTTATCATTATATCGGACGATTGCGAGGGCTGGGAAGTGAATATTTAGCTTCTTTCGATACACAGCATGTGGATGAGGTAAAAAGCGCGACTCCGAACCTCCTACAGTGATTTATCGTTATATCGAACGACTTCGAGGGCTGGGATGTAAATCCGTAGCTTCCTTCGATACACAGCGTGTGGAAAAGGTAAAAAGCGCGATTCCGCAACTCCTAGAATCATCTATCGTTCTACCCAACGATTGCTAGGGCTGTGAAGTGCATCCTTACCTTCTGTCGATACAGAACGATAGGAAAAGGGAAATATCGCGATCCGAAACCCTTGAATCATTAATCGTTCTATCGAACGATTGCTAGGTCTCTGAAGTGCGTCCTTAACTTCTTTCGTTGCAGAACGTGCAGAAAAGGTAACTATCGCGATTCCGAGTCTCCTGTAGTGATTTATCGTTATATCGGACGACTTCGAGGGCTGGGATGTAAATCCGTAGATTCCTTCGATACACAGCATGTGGAAAAGTTAAATATCGCGATTCCGAGTCTCCTGTAGTGATTTATCGTTATATCGCCGATTGCGAGGGCTGGGAAGTGAATCCATACCTTCTGTCGATACAGAATGTGCGGAGAAGGTAAATTGCGATTCCGAGTCTCCTGGGGTGATTTATCGTTATATCGAACGATTGCTAGGGCTCTGAAGTACGTCCTTAACTTCTTTCGTTGCAGAACGTGCAGAAAAGGTAACTGTCGCGATTCCGAGTCTCCCGGAGTGATTTATCGTTATATCGGACGACTTCGAGGGCTGGGATGTAAATCCGTAGATTCCTTCGATACACAGCATGTGGAAATGATAAATATCGCGATTCCGAGTCTCCTGTAGTGATTTATCGTTATATCGCACGATTGCGAGGGCTGGGAAGTGAATCCATACCTTCTGTCGATACAGAACGTGCGGAAAAGGTAAATTGCGATTCCGAGTCTCCTGGGGTGATTTATCGTTATATCGGACGATTGCGGGGGCTGGGATGTAAATCCGTAGATTCCTTCGATACACAGCATGTGGAAAGAATAAACATCGCGATACCGAGTCTCCTGGAGTGATTTATCATTATATCGGACGATTGCGAGGGCTGGGAAGTGAATATTTAGCTTCTTTCGATACACAGCATGTGGATGATGTAAAAAGCGCGACTCCGAACCTCCTACAGTGATTTATCGTTATATCGAACGACTTCGAGGGCTGGGATGTAAATCCGTAGCTTCCTTCGATACACAGCGTGTGGAAAAGGTAAAAAGCGCGATTCCGCAACTCCTAGAATCATTTATCGTTCTACCCAACGATTGCTAGGGCTCTGAAGTGCGTCCTTAACTTCTTTCGTTGCAGAACGTGCAGAAAAGGTAACTATCGCGATTCCGAGTCTCCTGTAGTGATTAATCGTTATATCGCACGATTGCGAGGGCTGGGAAGTGAATCCATACCTTCTGTCGATACAGAACGTGCGAAGAAGGTAAACATCGCGATTCCGAATCTCCTGGGGTGATTTATCGTTATATCGGACGATTGCGGGGGCTGGAATGTAAATCCGTAGATTCCTTCGATACACAGCATGTGGAAAAGTTAAATATCGCGATGCCGAGTCTCCTGGAGTGATTTATCATTATATCGAACGATTTCTAGGGCTCTGAAGTACGTCCTTAACTTGTTTCGTTGCAGAACGTGTAGAAAAGGTAACTATCGCGATTCCGAGTCTCCTGTAGTGATTTATCGTTATATCAGACGATTGCGGGGGCTGGGATGTAAATCCGTAGATTCCTTCGATACACAGCATGTGGAAAAGTTAAATATCGCGATACCGAGTCTCCTGGAGTGATTTATCATTATATCGGACGATTGCGAGGGCTGGGAAGTGAATATTTAGCTTCTTTCGATACACAGCGTGTGGGGAAGGTAAAAAGCGCGATCCGAAAGCCTTGAATCATTTATCGTTCTATCGAACGATTGCTAGGGCTATGAAGTGCGTTCTTAACTTCTTCCGTTGCAGAACGTGCAGAAAATGTAACTATCGCGACTCCGAGTCTCCTGGAGTGATTTATCGTTATATTGGACGATTGCGGGGGCTGGGATGTAAATCCGTAGCTTCCTTCGATACACAGGGCGTGGAAAAGGTAAATATCGCGATGCCGAGTCTCCAAGTGCGATTTAACGTTATATCGGACGATTACCAGGGCTGGGAAGTTAATGCTTAGCTTCTTTCGATACACAGCGTGTGGAGAAGGTAAAAAGCGCGATCCGAAAGCCTTGAATCATTTATCGTTCTATCGACCGATTGCTAGGGCTCTGAAGTGCGTTCATAACTTCTTCCGTTGCAGAACATATAGAAAATGTAACTATCGCGACTCCGAGTCTCCTGGGGTGATTTATCGTTATATCGGACGATTGCGGGAGCTGGGATGTAAATCCGTAGATTCCTTCGATACACAGCATGTGGAAAAGTTAAATATCGCGATGCCAAGTCTCCTGGAGTGATTTATCATTATATCGAACGATTGCTAGGGCTCTGAAGTACGTCCTTAACTTCTTTCGTTGCAGAACGTGCAGAAAAGGTAACTATCGCGATTCCGAATCTCCCGGAGTGATTTATCGTTATATCGGACGACTTCGAGAGCTGGGAAGTGAATACTTAGTTCCTTTCGATACACAGCGTGTGGAAAAGGTCAAAAGCGCGATTCCGAAACCCTTGAATCATTAATCGTTCTATCGAACGATTGCTAGGGCTCTGAAGTGCGTCCTTAACTTCTTTCGTTGCAGAACGTGCAGAAAAGGTAACTATCCCGATTCCGAGTCTCCTGTAGTGATTTATCGTTATATCGGACGACTTCGAGGGCTGGGATGTAAATCCGTAGATTCCATCGATACACAGCATGTGGAAAAGTTAAATATCGCGATTCCGAGTCTCCTGTAGTGATTTATCGTTATATCGCCGATTGCGAGGGCTGGGAAGTGAATCCATACCTTCTGTCGATACAGAACGTGCGAAGAAGGTAACCATCGCGATTCCGTATCTCCTGGGGTGATTTATCGTTATATCGGACGATTGCGGGGGCTGGGAAGTGAATATTTAGCTTCTATAGATACACAGCATGTGGATGCGGTAAAAAGCGCGACTCCGAACCTCCTACGGTGATTTATCGTTATATCGAACGACTTCGAGGGCTGGGATGTAAATCCGTAGCTTCCTTCGATACACAGCGTGTGGAAAAAGTAAAAAGCGCGATTCCGCAACTCCTAGAATCATTTATCGTTCTACCCAACGGTTGCTAGGGCTGTGAAGTGCATCCTTACCTTCTGTCGATACAGGACGATAGGAAAAGGGAAATATCGCGATCCGAAACCCTTGAATCATTTATCGTTCTATCGAACGATTGCTAGGGCTCTGAAGTGCGTCCTTAACTTCTTTCGTTGCAGAACATGCAGAAAAGGTAACTATCGCGATTCCGAGTCTCCTGTAGTGATTTATCGTTATATCGCACGATTGCGAGGGCTGGGAAGTGAATCCATACCTTCTGTCGATACAGAACGTGCGAAGAAGGAAACATCGCGATTCCGAATCTCCTGGGGTGATTTATCGTTATATCGGACGATTGCGGGGGCTGGAATGTAAATCCGTAGATTCCTTCGATACACAGCATGTGGAAAAGTTAAATATCGCGATGCCGAGTCTCCTGGAGTGATTTATCATTATATCGAACGATTGCTAGGGTTCTGAAGTACGTCCTTAACTTGTTTCGTTGCAGAACGTGTAGAAAAGGTAACTATCGCGATTCCGAGTCTCCTGTAGTGATTTATCGTTATATCGGACGATTGCGGGGGCTGGGATGTAAATCCGTAGCTTCCTTCGATACACAGGGCGTGGAAAAGGTAAATATCGCGATGCCGAGTCTCCAAGTGCGATTTAACGTTATATCGGACGATTACCAGGGCTGGGAAGTTAATGCTTAGCTTCATTCGATACACAGCGTGTGTATAATGTAAAAAGCGCGATCCGAAACCCTTGAATCATTTATCGTTCTATCGAACGATTGCTAGGGCTCTGAAGTGCGTTCATAACTTCTTCCGTTGCAGAACATATCGAAAATGTAACTATCGCGACTCCGAGTCTCCTGGGGTGATTTATCGTTATATCGGACGATTGCGGGAGCTGGGATGTAAATCCGTAGATTCCTTCGATACACAGCATGTGGAAAAGTTAAATATCGCGATGCCGAGTCTCCTGGAGTGATTTATCATTATATCGAACGATTTCTAGGGCTCTGAAGTACGTCCTTAACTTGTTTCGTTGCAGAACGTGTAGAAAAGGTAACTATCGCGATTCCGAGTCTCCTGTAGTGATTTATCGTTATATCAGACGATTGCGGGGGCTGGGATGTAAATCCGTAGATTCCTTCGATACACAGCATGTGGAAAAGTTAAATATCGCGATACCGAGTCTCCTGGAGTGATTTATCATTATATCGGACGATTGCGAGGGCTGGGAAGTGAATATTTAGCTTCTTTCGATACACTGCATGTGGATGAGGTAAAAAGCGCGACTCCAAACCTCCTACAGTGATTTATCGTTATATCGAACGACTTCGAGAGCTGGGATGTAAATCCGTAGCTTCCTTCGATACACAGCGCGTGGAAAAGGTAAAAAGCGCGATTCCGCAACTCCTAGAATCATTTATCGTTCTACCCAACGATTGCTAGGGCTGTGAAGTGCATCCTTACCTTCTGTCGATACAGAACGTGCGGAGAAGGTAAATTGCGATTCCGAATCTCCTGGGGTGATTTATCGTTATATCGGACGATTGCGGGGGCTCGGATGTAAATCCGTAGATTCCTTCGATACACAGCATGTGGAAACGTTAAATATCGCGATGCCGAGTCTCCTGTAGCGATTTATCGTTATATCGCACGATTGCGAGGGCTGGGAAGTGAATCCATACCGTCTGTCAATACAGAACGTGCGGAGAAGGTAAATCGCGATTCCGAATCTCCTGGGGTGATTTATCGTTATATCGGACGATTGCGAGGGCTGGGAAGTGAATCCATACCTTCTGTCGATACAGAACGTGCGAAGAAGGTAAACATCGCGATTCCGAATCTCCTGGGGTGATTTATCGTTATATCGGACGATTGCGGGGGCTGGGAAGTGAATATTTAGCTTCTTTCGATACACAGCATGTGGATGCGGTAAAAAGCGGGACTCCGAACCTCCTACAGTGATTTATCGTTATATCGAACGACTTCGAGGGCTGGGATGTAAATCCGTAGCTTCCTGCGATACACAGCGCGTGGAAAAGGTAAAAAGCGCGATTCCGCAACTCCTAGAATCATTTATCGTTCTACCCAACGATTGCTAGGGCTGTGAAGTGCATCCTTACCTTCTGTCGATACAGAACGATAGGAAAAGGTAAATATCGCGATCCGAAACCCTTGAATCATTTATCGTTCTATCGAACGATTGCTAGGGCTCTGAAGTGCGTCCTTAACTTCTTTCGTTGCAGAACGTGCAGAAAAGGTAACTATCGCGATTCCGAGTCTCCTGTAGCGATTTATCGTTATATCGCACGATTGCGAGGGCTGGGAAGTGAATCCATACCGTCTGTCAATACAGAACGTGCGGAGAAGGTAAATCGCGATTCCGAATCTCCTGGGGTGATTTATTGTTATATCGGACGATTGCGAGGGCTGGGAAGTGAATCCATACCTTCTGTCGATACAGAACGTGCGAAGAAGGTAAACATCGAAATTCCGAATCTCCTGGGGTGATTTATCGTTATATCGGACGATTGCGGGGGCTGGGAAGTGAATATTTAGCTTCTTTCGATACACAGCATGTGGATGCGGTAAAAAGCGGGACTCCGGACCTCCTACAGTGATTTATCGTTATATCGAACGACTTCGAGGGCTGGGATGTAAATCTGTAGCTTCCTTCAATACACAGCGTGTGGAAAAAGTAAAAAGCGCGATTCCGCAACTCCTAGAATCATTTATCGTTCTACCCAACGATTGCTAGGGCTGTGAAGTGCATCCTTACCTTCTGTCGATACAGAACGATAGGAAAAGGGAAATATCGCGATCCGAAACCCTTGAATCATTAATCGTTCTATCGAACGATTGCTAGGGCTCTGAAGTGCGTCCTTAACTTCTTTCGTTGCAGAACGTGCAGAAAAGGTAACTATCGCGATTCCGAGTCTCCTGTAGTGATTTATCGTTATATCGGACGACTTCGAGGGTTGGGATGTAAATCCGTAGATTCCTTCGATACACAGCATGTGGAAACGTTAAATATCGCGATGCCGAGTCTCCTGTAGCGATTTAACGTTATATCGCACGATTGCGAGGGCTGGGAAGTGAATCCATACCGTCTGTCAATACAGAACGTGCGGAGAAGGTAAATCGCGATTCCGAATTTCCTGGGGTGATTTATCGTTATATCGGACGATTGCGAGGGCTGGGAAATGAATCCATACCTTCTGTCGATACAGAACGTGCGAAGAAGGTAAACATCGAAATTCCGAGTCTCCTGGGGTGATTTATCGTTATATCGAACGATTGCTAGGGCTCTGAAGAACGTCCTTAACTTCTTTCGTTGCAGAACGTGCAGAAAAGGTAACTGTCGCGATTCCGAGTCTCCCGGAGTGATTTATCGTTACATCGGACAACTTCGAGGGCTGGGAAGTGAATCCATACCTTCTGTCGATACAGAACGTGCGGAGAAGGTAAATTGCGATTCCGAATCTCCTGGGGTGATTTATCGTTATATCGGACGATTGCGGGGGCTGGGATGTAAATCCGTAGATTCCTTCGATACACAGCATGTGGAAACGTTAAATATCGCGATGCCGAGTCTCCTGTAGCGATTTATCGTTATATCGCACGATTGCGAGGGCTGGGAAGTGAATCCATACCGTCTGTCAATACAGAACGTGCGGAGAAGGTAAATCGCGATTCCGAATCTCCTGGGGTGATTTATTGTTATATCGGACGATTGCGAGGGCTGGGAAGTGAATCCATACCTTCTGTCGATACAGAACGTGCGAAGAAGGTAAACATCGAAATTCCGAATCTCCTGGGGTGATTTATCGTTATATCGGACGATTGCGGGGGCTGGGAAGTGAATATTTAGCTTCTTTCGATACACAGCATGTGGATGCGGTAAAAAGCGGGACTCCGGACCTCCTACAGTGATTTATCGTTATATCGAACGACTTCGAGGGCTGGGATGTAAATCTGTAGCTTGATTCAATACACAGCGTGTGGAAAAAGTAAAAAGCGCGATTCCGCAACTCCTAGAATCATTTATCGTTCTACCCAACGATTGCTAGGGCTGTGAAGTGCATCCTTACCTTCTGTCGATACAGAACGATAGGAAAAGGGAAATATCGCGATCCGAAACCCTTGAATCATTAATCGTTCTATCGAACGATTGCTAGGGCTCTGAAGTGCGTCCTTAACTTCTTTCGTTGCAGAACGTGCAGAAAAGGTAACTATCGCGATTCCGAGTCTCCTGTAGTGATTTATCGTTATATCGGACGACTTCGAGGGTTGGGATGTAAATCCGTAGATTCCTTCGATACACAGCATGTGGAAAAGTTAAATATCGCGATTCCGAGTCTCCTGTAGTGATTTATCGTTATATCGCACGATTGCGAGGGCTGGGAAGTCAATCCATACCTTCTGTCGACACAGAACGTGCGGAGAAGGTAAATCGCGATTCCGAATCTCCTGGGGTGATTTATCGTTATATTTGACGATTGAGGGGGCTGGGATGTAAATCCGTCGATTCCTTCGATATACAGCATGTGGAAAAGTTAAATATCACGATACCGAGTCTCCTGTAGTGATTTATCGTTATATCGCACGATTGCGAGGGCTGGGAAGTGAATCCATACCTTCTGTCGATACAGAACGTGCGAAGAAGGAAACATCGCGATTCCGAATCTCCTGGGGTGATTTATCGTTATATCGGACGATTGCGGGGGCTGGAATGTAAATCCGTAGATTCCTTCGATACACAGCATGTGGAAAAGTTAAATATCGCGATGCCGAGTCTCCTGGAGTGATTTATCATTATATCGAACGATTGCTAGGGTTCTGAAGTACGTCCTTAACTTGTTTCGTTGCAGAACGTGTAGAAAAGGTAACTATCGCGATTCCGAGTCTCCTGTAGTGATTTATCGTTATATCGGACGATTGCGGGGGCTGGGATGTAAATCCGTAGCTTCCTTCGATACACAGGGCGTGGAAAAGGTAAATATCGCGATGCCGAGTCTCCAAGTGCGATTTAACGTTATATCGGACGATTACCAGGGCTGGGAAGTTAATGCTTAGCTTCATTCGATACACAGCGTGTGTATAATGTAAAAAGCGCGATCCGAAACCCTTGAATCATTTATCGTTCTATCGAACGATTGCTAGGGCTCTGAAGTGCGTTCATAACTTCTTCCGTTGCAGAACATATCGAAAATGTAACTATCGCGACTCCGAGTCTCCTGGGGTGATTTATCGTTATATCGGACGATTGCGGGAGCTGGGATGTAAATCCGTAGATTCCTTCGATACACAGCATGTGGAAAAGTTAAATATCGCGATGCCGAGTCTCCTGGAGTGATTTATCATTATATCGAACGATTTCTAGGGCTCTGAAGTACGTCCTTAACTTGTTTCGTTGCAGAACGTGTAGAAAAGGTAACTATCGCGATTCCGAGTCTCCTGTAGTGATTTATCGTTATATCAGACGATTGCGGGGGCTGGGATGTAAATCCGTAGATTCCTTCGATACACAGCATGTGGAAAAGTTAAATATCGCGATACCGAGTCTCCTGGAGTGATTTATCATTATATCGGACGATTGCGAGGGCTGGGAAGTGAATATTTAGCTTCTTTCGATACACTGCATGTGGATGAGGTAAAAAGCGCGACTCCAAACCTCCTACAGTGATTTATCGTTATATCGAACGACTTCGAGAGCTGGGATGTAAATCCGTAGCTTCCTTCGATACACAGCGCGTGGAAAAGGTAAAAAGCGCGATTCCGCAACTCCTAGAATCATTTATCGTTCTACCCAACGATTGCTAGGGCTGTGAAGTGCATCCTTACCTTCTGTCGATACAGAACGTGCGGAGAAGGTAAATTGCGATTCCGAATCTCCTGGGGTGATTTATCGTTATATCGGACGATTGCGGGGGCTCGGATGTAAATCCGTAGATTCCTTCGATACACAGCATGTGGAAACGTTAAATATCGCGATGCCGAGTCTCCTGTAGCGATTTATCGTTATATCGCACGATTGCGAGGGCTGGGAAGTGAATCCATACCGTCTGTCAATACAGAACGTGCGGAGAAGGTAAATCGCGATTCCGAATCTCCTGGGGTGATTTATCGTTATATCGGACGATTGCGGGGGCTGGGAAGTGAATATTTAGCTTCTTTCGATACACAGCATGTGGATGCGGTAAAAAGCGGGACTCCGAACCTCCTACAGTGATTTATCGTTATATCGAACGACTTCGAGGGCTGGGATGTAAATCCGTAGCTTCCTGCGATACACAGCGCGTGGAAAAGGTAAAAAGCGCGATTCCGCAACTCCTAGAATCATTTATCGTTCTACCCAACGATTGCTAGGGCTGTGAAGTGCATCCTTACCTTCTGTCGATACAGAACGATAGGAAAAGGTAAATATCGCGATCCGAAACCCTTGAATCATTTATCGTTCTATCGAACGATTGCTAGGGCTCTGAAGTGCGTCCTTAACTTCTTTCGTTGCAGAACGTGCAGAAAAGGTAACTATCGCGATTCCGAGTCTCCTGTAGCGATTTATCGTTATATCGCACGATTGCGAGGGCTGGGAAGTGAATCCATACCGTCTGTCAATACAGAACGTGCGGAGAAGGTAAATCGCGATTCCGAATCTCCTGGGGTGATTTATTGTTATATCGGACGATTGCGAGGGCTGGGAAGTGAATCCATACCTTCTGTCGATACAGAACGTGCGAAGAAGGTAAACATCGAAATTCCGAATCTCCTGGGGTGATTTATCGTTATATCGGACGATTGCGGGGGCTGGGAAGTGAATATTTAGCTTCTTTCGATACACAGCATGTGGATGCGGTAAAAAGCGGGACTCCGGACCTCCTACAGTGATTTATCGTTATATCGAACGACTTCGAGGGCTGGGATGTAAATCTGTAGCTTCCTTCAATACACAGCGTGTGGAAAAAGTAAAAAGCGCGATTCCGCAACTCCTAGAATCATTTATCGTTCTACCCAACGATTGCTAGGGCTGTGAAGTGCATCCTTACCTTCTGTCGATACAGAACGATAGGAAAAGGGAAATATCGCGATCCGAAACCCTTGAATCATTAATCGTTCTATCGAACGATTGCTAGGGCTCTGAAGTGCGTCCTTAACTTCTTTCGTTGCAGAACGTGCAGAAAAGGTAACTATCGCGATTCCGAGTCTCCTGTAGTGATTTATCGTTATATCGGACGACTTCGAGGGTTGGGATGTAAATCCGTAGATTCCTTCGATACACAGCATGTGGAAACGTTAAATATCGCGATGCCGAGTCTCCTGTAGCGATTTAACGTTATATCGCACGATTGCGAGGGCTGGGAAGTGAATCCATACCGTCTGTCAATACAGAACGTGCGGAGAAGGTAAATCGCGATTCCGAATTTCCTGGGGTGATTTATCGTTATATCGGACGATTGCGAGGGCTGGGAAATGAATCCATACCTTCTGTCGATACAGAACGTGCGAAGAAGGTAAACATCGAAATTCCGAGTCTCCTGGGGTGATTTATCGTTATATCGAACGATTGCTAGGGCTCTGAAGAACGTCCTTAACTTCTTTCGTTGCAGAACGTGCAGAAAAGGTAACTGTCGCGATTCCGAGTCTCCCGGAGTGATTTATCGTTACATCGGACAACTTCGAGGGCTGGGAAGTGAATCCATACCTTCTGTCGATACAGAACGTGCGGAGAAGGTAAATTGCGATTCCGAATCTCCTGGGGTGATTTATCGTTATATCGGACGATTGCGGGGGCTGGGATGTAAATCCGTAGATTCCTTCGATACACAGCATGTGGAAACGTTAAATATCGCGATGCCGAGTCTCCTGTAGCGATTTATCGTTATATCGCACGATTGCGAGGGCTGGGAAGTGAATCCATACCGTCTGTCAATACAGAACGTGCGGAGAAGGTAAATCGCGATTCCGAATCTCCTGGGGTGATTTATTGTTATATCGGACGATTGCGAGGGCTGGGAAGTGAATCCATACCTTCTGTCGATACAGAACGTGCGAAGAAGGTAAACATCGAAATTCCGAATCTCCTGGGGTGATTTATCGTTATATCGGACGATTGCGGGGGCTGGGAAGTGAATATTTAGCTTCTTTCGATACACAGCATGTGGATGCGGTAAAAAGCGGGACTCCGGACCTCCTACAGTGATTTATCGTTATATCGAACGACTTCGAGGGCTGGGATGTAAATCTGTAGCTTGATTCAATACACAGCGTGTGGAAAAAGTAAAAAGCGCGATTCCGCAACTCCTAGAATCATTTATCGTTCTACCCAACGATTGCTAGGGCTGTGAAGTGCATCCTTACCTTCTGTCGATACAGAACGATAGGAAAAGGGAAATATCGCGATCCGAAACCCTTGAATCATTAATCGTTCTATCGAACGATTGCTAGGGCTCTGAAGTGCGTCCTTAACTTCTTTCGTTGCAGAACGTGCAGAAAAGGTAACTATCGCGATTCCGAGTCTCCTGTAGTGATTTATCGTTATATCGGACGACTTCGAGGGTTGGGATGTAAATCCGTAGATTCCTTCGATACACAGCATGTGGAAAAGTTAAATATCGCGATTCCGAGTCTCCTGTAGTGATTTATCGTTATATCGCACGATTGCGAGGGCTGGGAAGTCAATCCATACCTTCTGTCGATACAGAACGTGCGGAGAAGGTAAATTGCGATTCCGAATCTCCTGGGGTGATTTATCGTTATATCGGACGATTGCGGGGGCTGGGATGTAAATCCGTAGATTCCTTCGATACACAGCATGTGGAAACGTTAAATATCGCGATGCCGAGTCTCCTGTAGCGATTTAACGTTATATCGCACGATTGCGAGGGCTGGGAAGTGAATCCATACCGTCTGTCAATACAGAACGTGCGGAGAAGGTAAATCGCGATTCCGAATTTCCTGGGGTGATTTATCGTTATATCGGACGATTGCGAGGGCTGGGAAGTGAATCCATACCTTCTGTCGATACAGAACGTGCGAAGAAGGTAAACATCGAAATTCCGAATCTCCTGGGGTGATTAATCGTTATATCGGACGATTGCGGGGGCTGGGAAGTGAATATTTAGCTTCTTTCGATACACAGCATGTGGATGCGGTAAAAAGCGGGACTCCGGACCTCCTACAGTGATTTATCGTTATATCGAACGACTTCGAGGGCTGGGATGTAAATCAGTAGCTTCCTTCAATACACAGCGTGTGGAAAAAGTAAAAAGCGCGATTCCACAACTCCTAGAATCATTTATCGTTCTACCCAACGATTGCTAGGGCTGTGAAGTGCATCCTTACCTTCTGTCGATACAGAACGATAGGAAAAGGGAAATATCGCGATCCGAAACCCTTGAATCATTAATCGTTCTATCGAACGATTGCTAGGGCTCTGAAGTGCGTCCTTAACTTCTTTCGTTGCAGAACGTGCAGAAAAGGTAACTATCGCGATTCCGAGTCTCCTGTAGTGATTTATCGTTATATCGGACGACTTCGAGGGTTGGGATGTAAATCCGTAGATTCCTTCGATACACAGCATGTGGAAAAGTTAAATATCGCGATGCCGAGTCTCCTGGAGTGATTTATCATTATATCGGACGATTGCGAGGGCTGGGAAGTGAATACTTAGTTCCTTTCGATACACAGCGTGTGGAAAAGGTCAAAAGCGCGATTCCGAATCTCCTGGGGTGATTTATCGTTATATCGGACGATTGCGGGGGCTGGAATGTAAATCCGTAGATTCCTTCGATACACAGCATGTGGAAAAGTTAAATATCGCGATGCCGAGTCTCCTGGAGTGATTTATCATTATATAGAACGATTTCTAGGGCTCTGAAGTACGTCCTTAACTTGTTTCGTTGCAGAACGTGTAGAAAAGGTAACTATCGCGATTCCGAGTCTCCTGTAGTGATTTATCGTTATATCGCACGATTGCGAGCGCTGAGAAGTGAATCCATACCTTCTGTCGACACAGAACGTGCGGAGAAGGTAAATCGCGATTCCGAATCTCCTGGGGTGATTTATCGTTATATTTGACGATTGAGGGGGCTGGGATGTAAATCCGTCGATTCCTTCGATATACAGCATGTGGAAAAGTTAAATATCACGATACCGAGTCTCCTGTAGTGATTTATCGTTATATCGCACGATTGCGAGGGCTGGGAAGTGAATCCGTAGATTCCTTCGATATACAGCATGTCGAGAAGTTAAATATCGCGATGCCGAGTCTCCTGGAGTGATTTATCATTATATCGGACGATTGCGAGGGCTGGGAAGTGAATATTTAGATTCTTTCGACACACAGCATGTGGATGAGGTAAAAAGCGCGACTCCGAACCTCCTACAGTGATTTATCGTTATATCGAACGACTTCGAGGGCTGGGATGTAAATCCGTAGCTTCCTGCGATACACAGCGTGTGGAAAAGGTAAAAAGCGCGATTCCGCAACTCCTAGAATCATTTATCGTTCTACCCAACGATTGCTAGGGCTGTGAAGTGCATCCTTACCTTCTGTCGATACAGAACGATAGGAAAAGGTAAATATCGCGATCCGAAACCCTTGAATCATTTATCGTTCTATCGAACGACTGCTAGGGCTCTGAAGTGCGTCCTTAACTTCTTTCGTTGCAGAACGTGCAGAAAAGGTAACTATCGCGATTCCGAGTCTCCTGTAGTGATTTATCGTTATATCGCACGATTGCGAGGGCTGGGAAGTGAATCCATACCTTCTGTCGATACAGAACGTGCGAAGAAGGTAACCATCGCGATTCCGTATCTCCTGGGGTGATTTATCGTTATATCGGACGATTGCGGGGGCTGGGAAGTGAATATTTAGCTTCTATAGATACACAGCATGTGGATGCGGTAAAAAGCGCGACTCCGAACCTCCTACGGTGATTTATCGTTATATCGAACGACTTCGAGGGCTGGGATGTAAATCCGTAGCTTCCTTCGATACACAGCGTGTGGAAAAAGTAAAAAGCGCGATTCCGCAACTCCTAGAATCATTTATCGTTCTACCCAACGGTTGCTAGGGCTGTGAAGTGCATCCTTACCTTCTGTCGATACAGAACGATAGGAAAAGGGAAATATCGCGATCCGAAACCCTTGAATCATTTATCGTTCTATCGAACGATTGCTAGGGCTCTGAAGTGCGTCCTTAACTTCTTTCGTTGCAGAACATGCAGAAAAGGTAACTATCGCGATTCCGAGTCTCCTGTAGTGATTTATCGTTATATCGCACGATTGCGAAGGCTGGGAAGTGAATCCATACCTTCTGTCGATACAGAACGTGCGAAGAAGGAAACATCGCGATTCCGAATCTCCTGGGGTGATTTATCGTTATATCGTACGATTGCGGGGGCTGGAATGTAAATCCGTAGATTCCTTCGATACACAGCATGTGGAAAAGTTAAATATCGCGATGCCGAGTCTCCTGGAGTGATTTATCATTATATCGGACGATTGCGAGGGCTGGGAAGTGAATATTTAGCTTCTTTCGATACACTGCATGTGGATGAGGTAAAAAGCGCGACTCCAAACCTCCTACAGTGATTTATCGTTATATCGAACGACTTCGAGAGCTGGGATGTAAATCCGTAGCTTCCTTCGATACACAGCGCGGGGAAAAGGTAAAAAGCGCGATTCCGCAACTCCTAGAATCATTTATCGTTCTACCCAACGATTGCTAGGGCTGTGAAGTGCATCCTTACCTTCTGTCGATACAGAACGTGCGGAGAAGGTAAATTGCGATTCCGAATCTCCTGGGGTGATTTATCGTTATATCGGACGATTGCGAGGGCTGGGATGTAAATCCGTAGATTCCTTCGATACACAGCATGTGGAAACGTTAAATATCGCGATGCCGAGTCTCCTGTAGCGATTTATCGTTATATCGCACGATTGCGAGGGCTGGGAAGTGAATCCATACCGTCTGTCAATAGAGAACGTGCGGAGAAGGTAAATCGCGATTCCGAATCTCCTGGGGTGATTTATCGTTATATCGGACGATTGCGAGGGCTGGGAAGTGAATCCATACCTTCTGTCGATA
Source organism: Nomada goodeniana (assembly GCA_963969485.1). Classification (NCBI taxonomy): domain Eukaryota; kingdom Metazoa; phylum Arthropoda; class Insecta; order Hymenoptera; family Apidae; genus Nomada; species Nomada goodeniana. The sequence continues at coordinate 13,460,013 of OZ018301.1, read as the reverse complement.
CAGAACGTGCGAAGAAGGTAAACATCGCGATTCCGAATCTCCTGGGGTGATTTATCGTTATATCGGACGATTGCGGGGGCTGGGAAGTGAATATTTAGCTTCTTTCGATACACAGCATGTGGATGCGGTAAAAAGCGGGACTCCGAACCTCCTACAGTGATTTATCGTTATATCGAACGACTTCGAGGGCTGGGATGTAAATCCGTAGCTTCCTGCGATACACAGCGCGTGGAAAAGGTAAAAAGCGCGATTCCGCAACTCCTAGAATCATTTATCGTTCTACCCAACGATTGCTAGGGCTGTGAAGTGCATCCTTACCTTCTGTCGATACAGAACGATAGGAAAAGGTAAATATCGCGATCCGAAACCCTTGAATCATTTATCGTTCTATCGAACGATTGCTAGGGCTCTGAAGTGCGTCCTTAACTTCTTTCGTTGCAGAACGTGCAGAAAAGGTAACTATCGCGATTCCGAGTCTCCTGTAGTGATTTATCGTTATATCGCACGATTGCGAGGGCTGGGAAGTGAATCCATACCTTCTGTCGATACAGAACGTGCGAAGAAGGTAACCATCGCGATTCCGAATTTCCTGGGGTGATTTATCGTTATATCGGGCGATTGCGGGGGCTGGGATGTAAATCCGTAGATTCCTTCGATACACAGCATGTGGAAACGTTAAATATCGCGATGCCGAGTCTCCTGTAGCGATTTATCGTTATATCGCACGATTGCGAGGGCTGGGAAGTGAATCCATACCGTCTGTCAATACAGAACGTGCGGAGAAGGTAAATCGCGATTCCGAATCTCCTGGGGTGATTTATCGTTATATCGGACGATTGCGAGGGCTGGGAAGTGAATCCATACCTTCTGTCGATACAGAACGTGCGAAGAAGGTAAACAACGCGATTCCGAATCTCCTGGGGTGATTTATCGTTATATCGGACGATTGCGGGGGCTGGGAAGTGAATATTTAGCTTCTTTCGATACACAGCAAGTGGATGCGGTAAAAAGCGGGACTCCGAACCTCCTACAGTGATTTATCGTTATATCGAACGACTTCGAGGGCTGGGATGTAAATCCGTAGCTTCCTGCGATACACAGCGCGTGGAAAAGGTAAAAAGCGCGATTCCGCAACTCCTAGAATCATTTATCGTTCTACCCAACGATTGCTAGGGCTGTGAAGTGCATCCTTACCTTCTGTCGATACAGAACGATAGGAAAAGGTAAATATCGCGATCCGAAACCCTTGAATCATTTATCGTTCTATCGAACGATTGCTAGGGCTCTGAAGTGCGTCCTTAACTTCTTTCGTTGCAGAACGTGCAGAAAAGGTAACTATCGCGATTCCGAGTCTCCTGTAGTGATTTATCGTTATATCGCACGATTGCGAGGGCTGGGAAGTGAATCCATACCTTCTGTCGATACAGAACGTGCGAAGAAGGTAACCATCGCGATTCCGAATTTCCTGGGGTGATTTATCGTTATATCGGGCGATTGCGGGGGCTGGGAAGTGAATATTTAGCTTCTTTCGATACACAGCATGTGGAGAAGGTAAAAAGCGCGATCCGAAAGCCTTGAATCATTTATCGTTCTATCGAACGATTGCTAGGGCTCTGAAGTGCGTTCATAACTTCTTCCGTTGCAGAACATATAGAAAATGTAACTATCGCGACTCCCAGTCTCCTGGGGTGATTTATCGTTATATCGGACGATTGCGGGGGCTGGGATGTAAATCCGTAGATTCCTTCGATACACAGCATGTGGAAAAGTTAAATATCGCGATGCCAAGTCTCTTGGAGTGATTTATCATTATATCGAAGATTGCTAGGGCTCTGAAGTACGTCCTTAACTTCTTTCGTTGCAGAACGTGCAGAAAAGGTAACTATTGCGATTCCGAGTCTCCTGTAGTGATTTATCGTTATATCGGACGACTTCGAGGGCTGGGATGTAAATCCGTAGATTCCTTCGATACACAGCATGTGGAAAAGTTAAATATCGCGATTCCGAGTCTCCTGTAGTGATTTATCGTTATATCGCCGATTGCGAGGGCTGGGAAGTGAATCCATACCTTCTGTCGATACAGAACGTGCGGAGAAGGTAAATTGCGATTCCGAGTCTCCTGGGGTGATTTATCGTTATATCGGACGATTGCGGGGGCTGGGATGTAAATCCGTAGATTCCTTCGATACACAGCATGTGGAAAGAATAAACATCGCAATGCCGAGTCTCCTGGAGTGATTTATCGTTATATCGGACGACTTCGAGGGCTGGGATGTAAATCCGTAGATTCCTTCGATACACAGCATGTGGAAAAGTTAAATATCGCGATTCCGAGTCTCCTGTAGTGATTTATCGTTATATCGCCGATTGCGAGGGCTGGGAAGTGAATCCATACCTTCTGTCGATACAGAATGTGCGGAGAAGGTAAATTGCAATTCCGAGTCTCCTGGGGTGATTTATCGTTATATCGAACGATTGCTAGGGCTCTGAAGTACGTCCTTAACTTCTTTCGTTGCAGAACGTGCAGAAAAGGTAACTGTCGCGATTCCGAGTCTCCCGGAGTGATTTATCGTTATATCGGACGACTTCGAGGGCTGGGATGTAAATCCGTAGATTCCTTCGATACACAGCATGTGGAAATGATAAATATCGCGATTCCGAGTCTCCTGTAGTGATTTATCGTTATATCGCACGATTGCGAGGGCTGGGAAGTGAATCCATACCTTCTGTCGATACAGAACGTGCGGAGAAGGTAAATTGCGATTCCGAGTCTCCTGGGGTTATTTATCGTTATATCGGACGATTGCGGGGGCTGGGATGTAAATCCGTAGATTCCCTCGATACACAGCATGTGGAAAGAATAAACATCGCGATGCCGAGTCTCCTGGAGTGATTTATCATTATATCGGACGATTGCGAGGGCTGGGAAGTGAATATTTAGCTTCTTTCGATACACAGCATGTGGATGAGGTAAAAAGCGCGACTCCGAACCTCCTACAGTGATTTATCGTTATATCGAACGACTTCGAGGGCTGGGATGTAAATCCGTAGCTTCCTTCGATACACAGCGTGTGGAAAAGGTAAAAAGCGCGATTCCGCAACTCCTAGAATCATCTATCGTTCTACCCAACGATTGCTAGGGCTGTGAAGTGCATCCTTACCTTCTGTCGATACAGAACGATAGGAAAAGGGAAATATCGCGATCCGAAACCCTTGAATCATTAATCGTTCTATCGAACGATTGCTAGGTCTCTGAAGTGCGTCCTTAACTTCTTTCGTTGCAGAACGTGCAGAAAAGGTAACTATCGCGATTCCGAGTCTCCTGTAGTGATTTATCGTTATATCGGACGACTTCGAGGGCTGGGATGTAAATCCGTAGATTCCTTCGATACACAGCATGTGGAAAAGTTAAATATCGCGATTCCGAGTCTCCTGTAGTGATTTATCGTTATATCGCCGATTGCGAGGGCTGGGAAGTGAATCCATACCTTCTGTCGATACAGAATGTGCGGAGAAGGTAAATTGCGATTCCGAGTCTCCTGGGGTGATTTATCGTTATATCGAACGATTGCTAGGGCTCTGAAGTACGTCCTTAACTTCTTTCGTTGCAGAACGTGCAGAAAAGGTAACTGTCGCGATTCCGAGTCTCCCGGAGTGATTTATCGTTATATCGGATGACTTCGAGGGCTGGGATGTAAATCCGTAGATTCCTTCGATACACAGCATGTGGAAATGATAAATATCGCGATTCCGAGTCTCCTGTAGTGATTTATCGTTATATCGCACGATTGCGAGGGCTGGGAAGTGAATCCATACCTTCTGTCGATACAGAACGTGCGGAGAAGGTAAATTGCGATTCCGAGTCTCCTGGGGTGATTTATCGTTATATCGGACGATTGCGGGGGCTGGGATGTAAATCCGTAGATTCCTTCGATACACAGCATGTGGAAAGAATAAACATCGCGATGCCGAGTCTCCTGGAGTGATTTATCATTATATCGGACGATTGCGAGGGCTGGGAAGTGAATATTTAGCTTCTTTCGATACACAGCATGTGGATGAGGTAAAAAGCGCGACTCCGAACCTCCTACAGTGATTTATCGTTATATCGAACGACTTCGAGGGCTGGGATGTAAATCCGTAGCTTCCTTCGATACACAGCGTGTGGAAAAGGTAAAAAGCGCGATTCCGCAACTCCTAGAATCATCTATCGTTCTACCCAACGATTGCTAGGGCTGTGAAGTGCATCCTTACCTTCTGTCGATACAGAACGATAGGAAAAGGGAAATATCGCGATCCGAAACCCTTGAATCATTAATCGTTCTATCGAACGATTGCTAGGTCTCTGAAGTGCGTCCTTAACTTCTTTCGTTGCAGAACGTGCAGAAAAGGTAACTATCGCGATTCCGAGTCTCCTGTAGTGATTTATCGTTATATCGGACGACTTCGAGGGCTGGGATGTAAATCCGTAGATTCCTTCGATACACAGCATGTGGAAAAGTTAAATATCGCGATTCCGAGTCTCCTGTAGTGATTTATCGTTATATCGCCGATTGCGAGGGCTGGGAAGTGAATCCATACCTTCTGTCGATACAGAATGTGCGGAGAAGGTAAATTGCGATTCCGAGTCTCCTGGGGTGATTTATCGTTATATCGAACGATTGCTAGGGCTCTGAAGTACGTCCTTAACTTCTTTCGTTGCAGAACGTGCAGAAAAGGTAACTGTCGCGATTCCGAGTCTCCCGGAGTGATTTATCGTTATATCGGACGACTTCGAGGGCTGGGATGTAAATCCGTAGATTCCTTCGATACACAGCATGTGGAAATGATAAATATCGCGATTCCGAGTCTCCTGTAGTGATTTATCGTTATATCGCACGATTGCGAGGGCTGGGAAGTGAATCCATACCTTCTGTCGATACAGAACGTGCGGAAAAGGTAAATTGCGATTCCGAGTCTCCTGGGGTGATTTATCGTTATATCGGACGATTGCGGGGGCTGGGATGTAAATCCGTAGATTCCTTCGATACACAGCATGTGGAAAGAATAAACATCGCGATACCGAGTCTCCTGGAGTGATTTATCATTATATCGGACGATTGCGAGGGCTGGGAAGTGAATATTTAGCTTCTTTCGATACACAGCATGTGGATGATGTAAAAAGCGCGACTCCGAACCTCCTACAGTGATTTATCGTTATATCGAACGACTTCGAGGGCTGGGATGTAAATCCGTAGCTTCCTTCGATACACAGCGTGTGGAAAAGGTAAAAAGCGCGATTCCGCAACTCCTAGAATCATTTATCGTTCTACCCAACGATTGCTAGGGCTCTGAAGTGCGTCCTTAACTTCTTTCGTTGCAGAACGTGCAGAAAAGGTAACTATCGCGATTCCGAGTCTCCTGTAGTGATTAATCGTTATATCGCACGATTGCGAGGGCTGGGAAGTGAATCCATACCTTCTGTCGATACAGAACGTGCGAAGAAGGTAAACATCGCGATTCCGAATCTCCTGGGGTGATTTATCGTTATATCGGACGATTGCGGGGGCTGGAATGTAAATCCGTAGATTCCTTCGATACACAGCATGTGGAAAAGTTAAATATCGCGATGCCGAGTCTCCTGGAGTGATTTATCATTATATCGAACGATTTCTAGGGCTCTGAAGTACGTCCTTAACTTGTTTCGTTGCAGAACGTGTAGAAAAGGTAACTATCGCGATTCCGAGTCTCCTGTAGTGATTTATCGTTATATCAGACGATTGCGGGGGCTGGGATGTAAATCCGTAGATTCCTTCGATACACAGCATGTGGAAAAGTTAAATATCGCGATACCGAGTCTCCTGGAGTGATTTATCATTATATCGGACGATTGCGAGGGCTGGGAAGTGAATATTTAGCTTCTTTCGATACACAGCGTGTGGGGAAGGTAAAAAGCGCGATCCGAAAGCCTTGAATCATTTATCGTTCTATCGAACGATTGCTAGGGCTATGAAGTGCGTTCTTAACTTCTTCCGTTGCAGAACGTGCAGAAAATGTAACTATCGCGACTCCGAGTCTCCTGGAGTGATTTATCGTTATATTGGACGATTGCGGGGGCTGGGATGTAAATCCGTAGCTTCCTTCGATACACAGGGCGTGGAAAAGGTAAATATCGCGATGCCGAGTCTCCAAGTGCGATTTAACGTTATATCGGACGATTACCAGGGCTGGGAAGTTAATGCTTAGCTTCTTTCGATACACAGCGTGTGGAGAAGGTAAAAAGCGCGATCCGAAAGCCTTGAATCATTTATCGTTCTATCGACCGATTGCTAGGGCTCTGAAGTGCGTTCATAACTTCTTCCGTTGCAGAACATATAGAAAATGTAACTATCGCGACTCCGAGTCTCCTGGGGTGATTTATCGTTATATCGGACGATTGCGGGAGCTGGGATGTAAATCCGTAGATTCCTTCGATACACAGCATGTGGAAAAGTTAAATATCGCGATGCCAAGTCTCCTGGAGTGATTTATCATTATATCGAACGATTGCTAGGGCTCTGAAGTACGTCCTTAACTTCTTTCGTTGCAGAACGTGCAGAAAAGGTAACTATCGCGATTCCGAATCTCCCGGAGTGATTTATCGTTATATCGGACGACTTCGAGAGCTGGGAAGTGAATACTTAGTTCCTTTCGATACACAGCGTGTGGAAAAGGTCAAAAGCGCGATTCCGAAACCCTTGAATCATTAATCGTTCTATCGAACGATTGCTAGGGCTCTGAAGTGCGTCCTTAACTTCTTTCGTTGCAGAACGTGCAGAAAAGGTAACTATCCCGATTCCGAGTCTCCTGTAGTGATTTATCGTTATATCGGACGACTTCGAGGGCTGGGATGTAAATCCGTAGATTCCATCGATACACAGCATGTGGAAAAGTTAAATATCGCGATTCCGAGTCTCCTGTAGTGATTTATCGTTATATCGCCGATTGCGAGGGCTGGGAAGTGAATCCATACCTTCTGTCGATACAGAACGTGCGAAGAAGGTAACCATCGCGATTCCGTATCTCCTGGGGTGATTTATCGTTATATCGGACGATTGCGGGGGCTGGGAAGTGAATATTTAGCTTCTATAGATACACAGCATGTGGATGCGGTAAAAAGCGCGACTCCGAACCTCCTACGGTGATTTATCGTTATATCGAACGACTTCGAGGGCTGGGATGTAAATCCGTAGCTTCCTTCGATACACAGCGTGTGGAAAAAGTAAAAAGCGCGATTCCGCAACTCCTAGAATCATTTATCGTTCTACCCAACGGTTGCTAGGGCTGTGAAGTGCATCCTTACCTTCTGTCGATACAGGACGATAGGAAAAGGGAAATATCGCGATCCGAAACCCTTGAATCATTTATCGTTCTATCGAACGATTGCTAGGGCTCTGAAGTGCGTCCTTAACTTCTTTCGTTGCAGAACATGCAGAAAAGGTAACTATCGCGATTCCGAGTCTCCTGTAGTGATTTATCGTTATATCGCACGATTGCGAGGGCTGGGAAGTGAATCCATACCTTCTGTCGATACAGAACGTGCGAAGAAGGAAACATCGCGATTCCGAATCTCCTGGGGTGATTTATCGTTATATCGGACGATTGCGGGGGCTGGAATGTAAATCCGTAGATTCCTTCGATACACAGCATGTGGAAAAGTTAAATATCGCGATGCCGAGTCTCCTGGAGTGATTTATCATTATATCGAACGATTGCTAGGGTTCTGAAGTACGTCCTTAACTTGTTTCGTTGCAGAACGTGTAGAAAAGGTAACTATCGCGATTCCGAGTCTCCTGTAGTGATTTATCGTTATATCGGACGATTGCGGGGGCTGGGATGTAAATCCGTAGCTTCCTTCGATACACAGGGCGTGGAAAAGGTAAATATCGCGATGCCGAGTCTCCAAGTGCGATTTAACGTTATATCGGACGATTACCAGGGCTGGGAAGTTAATGCTTAGCTTCATTCGATACACAGCGTGTGTATAATGTAAAAAGCGCGATCCGAAACCCTTGAATCATTTATCGTTCTATCGAACGATTGCTAGGGCTCTGAAGTGCGTTCATAACTTCTTCCGTTGCAGAACATATCGAAAATGTAACTATCGCGACTCCGAGTCTCCTGGGGTGATTTATCGTTATATCGGACGATTGCGGGAGCTGGGATGTAAATCCGTAGATTCCTTCGATACACAGCATGTGGAAAAGTTAAATATCGCGATGCCGAGTCTCCTGGAGTGATTTATCATTATATCGAACGATTTCTAGGGCTCTGAAGTACGTCCTTAACTTGTTTCGTTGCAGAACGTGTAGAAAAGGTAACTATCGCGATTCCGAGTCTCCTGTAGTGATTTATCGTTATATCAGACGATTGCGGGGGCTGGGATGTAAATCCGTAGATTCCTTCGATACACAGCATGTGGAAAAGTTAAATATCGCGATACCGAGTCTCCTGGAGTGATTTATCATTATATCGGACGATTGCGAGGGCTGGGAAGTGAATATTTAGCTTCTTTCGATACACTGCATGTGGATGAGGTAAAAAGCGCGACTCCAAACCTCCTACAGTGATTTATCGTTATATCGAACGACTTCGAGAGCTGGGATGTAAATCCGTAGCTTCCTTCGATACACAGCGCGTGGAAAAGGTAAAAAGCGCGATTCCGCAACTCCTAGAATCATTTATCGTTCTACCCAACGATTGCTAGGGCTGTGAAGTGCATCCTTACCTTCTGTCGATACAGAACGTGCGGAGAAGGTAAATTGCGATTCCGAATCTCCTGGGGTGATTTATCGTTATATCGGACGATTGCGGGGGCTCGGATGTAAATCCGTAGATTCCTTCGATACACAGCATGTGGAAACGTTAAATATCGCGATGCCGAGTCTCCTGTAGCGATTTATCGTTATATCGCACGATTGCGAGGGCTGGGAAGTGAATCCATACCGTCTGTCAATACAGAACGTGCGGAGAAGGTAAATCGCGATTCCGAATCTCCTGGGGTGATTTATCGTTATATCGGACGATTGCGAGGGCTGGGAAGTGAATCCATACCTTCTGTCGATACAGAACGTGCGAAGAAGGTAAACATCGCGATTCCGAATCTCCTGGGGTGATTTATCGTTATATCGGACGATTGCGGGGGCTGGGAAGTGAATATTTAGCTTCTTTCGATACACAGCATGTGGATGCGGTAAAAAGCGGGACTCCGAACCTCCTACAGTGATTTATCGTTATATCGAACGACTTCGAGGGCTGGGATGTAAATCCGTAGCTTCCTGCGATACACAGCGCGTGGAAAAGGTAAAAAGCGCGATTCCGCAACTCCTAGAATCATTTATCGTTCTACCCAACGATTGCTAGGGCTGTGAAGTGCATCCTTACCTTCTGTCGATACAGAACGATAGGAAAAGGTAAATATCGCGATCCGAAACCCTTGAATCATTTATCGTTCTATCGAACGATTGCTAGGGCTCTGAAGTGCGTCCTTAACTTCTTTCGTTGCAGAACGTGCAGAAAAGGTAACTATCGCGATTCCGAGTCTCCTGTAGTGATTTATCGTTATATCGCACGATTGCGAGGGCTGGGAAGTGAATCCATACCTTCTGTCGATACAGAACGTGCGAAGAAGGTAAGCATCGCGATTCCGAATTTCCTGGGGTGATTTATCGTTATATCGGGCGATTGCGGGGGCTGGGAAGTGAATATTTAGCTTCTTTCGATACACAGCATGTGGAGAAGGTAAAAAGCGCGATCCGAAAGCCTTGAATCATTTATCGTTCTATCGAACGATTGCTAGGGCTCTGAAGTGCGTTCATAACTTCTTCCGTTGCAGAACATATAGAAAATGTAACTATCGCGACTCCCAGTCTCCTGGGGTGATTTATCGTTATATCGGACGATTGCGGGGGCTGGGATGTAAATCCGTAGATTCCTTCGATACACAGCATGTGGAAAAGTTAAATATCGCGATGCCAAGTCTCTTGGAGTGATTTATCATTATATCGAAGATTGCTAGGGCTCTGAAGTACGTCCTTAACTTCTTTCGTTGCAGAACGTGCAGAAAAGGTAACTGTCGCGATTCCGAGTCTCCCGGAGTGATTTATCCTTATATCGGACGACTTCGAGGGCTGGGATGTAAATCCGTAGATTCCTTCGATACACAGCATGTGGAAATGATAAATATCGCGATTCCGAGTCTCCTGTAGTGATTTATCGTTATATCGCACGATTGCGAGGGCTGGGAAGTGAATCCATACCTTCTGTCGATACAGAACGTGCGGAGAAGGTAAATTGCGATTCCGAGTCTCCTGGGGTGATTTATCGTTATATCGGACGATTGCGGGGGCTGGGATGTAAATCCGTAGATTCCTTCGATACACAGCATGTGGAAAGAATAAACATCGCGATGCCGAGTCTCCTGGAGTGATTTATCGTTATATCGGACGACTTCGAGGGCTGGGATGTAAATCCGTAGATTCCTTCGATACACAGCATGTGGAAATGATAAATATCGCGATTCCGAGTCTCCTGTAGTGATTTATCGTTATATCGCACGATTGCGAGGGCTGGGAAGTGAATCCATACCTTCTGTCGATACAGAACGTGCGGAGAAGGTAAATTGCGATTCCGAGTCTCCTGGGGTGATTTATCGTTATATCGGACGATTGCGGGGGCTGGGATGTAAATCCGTAGATTCCTTCGATACACAGCATGTGGAAAGAATAAACATCGCGATGCCGAGTCTCCTGGAGTGATTTATCATTATATCGGACGATTGCGAGGGCTGGGAAGTGAATATTTAGCTTCTTTCGATACACAGCATGTGGATGAGGTAAAAAGCGCGACTCCGAACCTCCTACAGTGATTTATCGTTATATCGAACGACTTCGAGGGCTGGGATGTAAATCCGTAGCTTCCTTCGATACACAGCGTGTGGAAAAGGTAAAAAGCGCGATTCCGCAACTCCTAGAATCATCTATCGTTCTACCCAACGATTGCTAGGGCTGTGAAGTGCATCCTTACCTTCTGTCGATACAGAACGATAGGAAAAGGGAAATATCGCGATCCGAAACCCTTGAATCATTAATCGTTCTATCGAACGATTGCTAGGTCTCTGAAGTGCGTCCTTAACTTCTTTCGTTGCAGAACGTGCAGAAAAGGTAACTATCGCGATTCCAAGTCTCCTGTAGTGATTTATCGTTATATCGGACGACTTCGAGGGCTGGGATGTAAATCCGTAGATTCCTTCGATACACAGCATGTGGAAAAGTTAAATATCGCGATTCCGAGTCTCCTGTAGTGATTTATCGTTATATCGCCGATTGCGAGGGCTGGGAAGTGAATCCATACCTTCTGTCGATACAGAACGTGCGGAGAAGGTAAATTGCGATTCCGAGTCTCCTGGGGTGATTTATCGTTATATCGGACGATTGCGGGGGCTGGGATGTAAATCCGTAGATTCCTTCGATACACAGCATGTGGAAAGAATAAACATCGCGATGCCGAGTCTCCTGGAGTGATTTATCGTTATATCGGACGACTTCGAGGGCTGGGATGTAAATCCGTAGATTCCTTCGATACACAGCATGTGGAAAAGTTAAATATCGCGATTCCGAGTCTCCTGTAGTGATTTATCGTTATATCGCCGATTGCGAGGGCTGGGAAGTGAATCCATACCTTCTGTCGATACAGAACGTGCGGAGAAGGTAAATTGCGACTCCGAGTCTCCTGGGGTGATTTATCGTTATATCGGACGATTGCGGGGGCTGGGATGTAAATCCGTAGATTCCTTCGATACACAGCATGTGGAAAAGTTAAATATCGCGATTCCGAGTCTCCTGTAGTGATTTATCGTTATATCGCCGATTGCGAGGGCTGGGAAGTGAATCCATACCTTCTGTCGATACAGAATGTGCGGAGAAGGTAAATTGCGATTCCGAGTCTCCTGGGGTGATTTATCGTTATATCGAACGATTGCTAGGGCTCTGAAGTACGTCCTTAACTTCTTTCGTTGCAGAACGTGCAGAAAAGGTAACTGTCGCGATTCCGAGTCTCCCGGAGTGATTTATCCTTATATCGGACGACTTCGAGGGCTGGGATGTAAATCCGTAGATTCCTTCGATACACAGCATGTGGAAATGATAAATATCGCGATTCCGAGTCTCCTGTAGTGATTTATCGTTATATCGCACGATTGCGAGGGCTGGGAAGTGAATCCATACCTTCTGTCGATACAGAACGTGCGGAGAAGGTAAATTGCGATTCCGAGTCTCCTGGGGTGATTTATCGTTATATCGGACGATTGCGGGGGCTGGGATGTAAATCCGTAGATTCCTTCGATACACAGCATGTGGAAAGAATAAACATCGCGATACCGAGTCTCCTGGAGTGATTTATCATTATATCGGACGATTGCGAGGGCTGGGAAGTGAATCCGTAGATTCCTTCGATACACAGCATGTGGAAAAGTTAAATATCGCGATTCCGAGTCTCCTGTAGTGATTTATCGTTATATCGCCGATTGCGAGGGCTGGGAAGTGAATCCATACCTTCTGTCGATACAGAATGTGCGGAGAAGGTAAATTGCGATTCCGAGTCTCCTGGGGTGATTTATCGTTATATCGGACGATTGCGGGGGCTGGGAAGTGAATATTTAGCTTCTTTCGATACACAGCATGTGGATGAGGTAAAAAGCGCGACTCCGAACCTCCTACAGTGATTTATCGTTATATCGAACGACTTCGAGGGCCGGTATGTAAATCCGTAGCTTCCTTCAATACACAGCGTGTGGAAAAAGTAAAAAGCGCGATTCCGCAACTCCTAGGATCATTTATCGTTGTATCCAACGATTGCTAGGGCTAGAAGTGAATCCTTACCTTCTGTCGATACAGAACGATAGGAAAAGGGAAATATCGCGATCCGAAACCCCTGAATCATTTATCGTTCTATCGAACGATTGCTAGGGCTCTGAAGTGCGTCCTTAATTCTCTTTCGCTGCAGAACGTGCAGAAAAGGTAACTATCGCGATTCCGAGTCTCCTGTAGTGATTTATCGTTATATCGGACGATTGCGGGGGCTGGGATGTAAATCCGTAGATTCCTTCGACACACAGCATGTGGAAAAGCTAAATATCGCGATGCCAAGTCTCTTGGAGTGATTTATCATTATATCGAAGATTGCTAGGGCTCTGAAGTACGTCCTTAACTTCTTTCGTTGCAGAACGTGCAGAAAAGGTAACTATCGCGATTCCGAGTCTCCTGTAGTTATTTATCGTTATATTGCACGATTGCGAGGGCTGGGAAGTGAATCCATACCTTCTGTCGATACAGAACGTGCGAAGAAGGGAAACATCGCGATTCCGAATCTCCTGGGGTGATTTTTCGTTATATCGGACGATTGCGGGGGCTGGGATGTAAATCCGTAGCTTCCTCCGATACACAGCATGTGGAAAAGTTAAATATCGCGATGCCGAGTCTCCTGGAGTGATTTATCATTATATCGGACGATTGCGAGGGCTGGGAAGTGAATATTTAGCTTCTTTCGATACACAGCGTGTGGGGAAGGTAAAAAGCGCGATCCGAAAGCCTTGAATCATTTATCGTTCTATCGAACGATTGCTAGGGCTCTGAAGTGCGTTCATAACTTCTTCCGTTGCAGAACATATAGAAAATGTAACTATCGCGACTCCGAGTCTCCTGGGGTGATTTATCGTTATATCGGACGATTGCGGGAGCTGGGATGTAAATCCGTAGATTCCTTCGATACACAGCATGTGGAAAAGTTAAATATCGCGATGCCAAGTCTCCTGGAGTGATTTATCATTATATCGAACGATTGCTAGGGCTCTGAAGTACGTCCTTAACTTCTTTCGTTGCAGAACGTGCAGAAAAGGTAACTATCGCGATTCCGAATCTCCCGGAGTGATTTATCGTTATATCGGACGACTTCGAGAGCTGGGAAGTGAATACTTAGTTCCTTTCGATACACAGCGTGTGGAAAAGGTCAAAAGCGCGATTCCGCAACTCCTAGAATCATTTATCGTTTTATCCAACGATTGCTAGGGCTGCGAAGTGCATCCTTAACTTCTCTCGTTGCAGAACGTGCAGAAAAGGTAACTATCGCGATTCCGAGTCTCCTGGGGTGATTTATCGTTATATCGGACGATTGCGGGGGCTGGGATGTAAATCCGTAGATTCCTTCGATACACAGCATGTGGAAACGTTAAATATCGCGATGCCGAGTCTCCTGTAGCGATTTATCGTTATATCGCACGATTGCGAGGGCTGGGAAGTGAATCCATACCGTCTGTCAATACAGAACGTGCGGAGAAGGTAAATCGCGATTCCGAATCTCCTGGGGTGATTTATCGTTATATCGGACGATTGCGAGGGCTGGGAAGTGAATCCATACCTTCTGTCGATACAGAACGTGCGAAGAAGGTAAACATCGCGCTTCCGAATCTCCTGGGGTGATTTATCGTTATATCGGACGATTGCAGGGGCTGGGAAGTGAATATTTAGCTTCTTTCGATACACAGCATGTGGATGCGGTAAAAAGCGGGACTCCGAACCTCCTACAGTGATTTATCGTTATATCGAACGACTTCGAGGGCTGGGATGTAAATCTGTAGCTTCCTTCAATACACAGCGTGTTCAAAAAGTAAAAAGCGCGATTCCGCAACTCCTAGAATCATCTATCGTTCTACCCAACGATTGCTAGGGCTGTGAAGTGCATCCATACCTTCTGTCGATACAGAACGATAGGAAAAGGGAAATATCGCGATCCGAAACCCTTGAATCATTAATCGTTCTATCGAACGATTGCTAGGGCTCTGAAGTGCGTCCTTAACTTCTTTCGTTGCAGAACGTGCAGAAAAGGTAACTATCGCGATTCCGAGTCTCCTGTAGTGATTTATCGTTATATCGGACGACTTCGAGGGCTGGGATGTAAATCCGTAGATTCCATCGATACACAGCATGTGGAAAAGTTAAATATCGCGATTCCGAGTCTCCTGTAGTGATTTATCGTTATATCGCCGATTGCGAGGGCTGGGAAGTGAATCCATACCTTCTGTCGATACAGAACGTGCGAAGAAGGTAAACATCGCGATTCCGAATCTCCTGGGGTGATTTTTCGTTATATCGGACGATTGCGGGGGCTGGGATGTAAATCCGTAGCTTCCTCCGATACACAGCATGTGGAAAAGTTAAATATCGCGATGCCGAGTCTCCTGGAGTGATTTATCGTTATATCGGACGATTGCGGGGGCTGGGAAGTGAATATTTAGCTTCTATAGATACACAGCATGTGGATGCGGTAAAAAGCGCGACTCCGAACCTCCTACGGTAATTTATCGTTATATCGAACGACTTCGAGGGCTGGGATGCAAATCCGTAGCTTCCTTCGATACACAGCGTGTGGAAAAAGTAAAAAGCGCGATTCCGCAACTCCTAGAATCATTTATCGTTCTACCCAACGGTTGCTAGGGCTGTGAAGTGCATCCTTACCTTCTGTCGATACAGAACGATAGGAAAAGGGAAATATCGCGATCCGAAACCCTTGAATCATTTATCGTTCTATCGAACGATTGCTAGGGCTCTGAAGTGCGTCCTTAACTTCTTTCGTTGCAGAACGTGCAGAAAAGGTAACTATCGCGATTCCGAGTCTCCTGTAGTGATTTATCGTTATATCGCACGATTGCGAGGGCTGGGAAGTGAATCCATACCTTCTGTCGATACAGAACGTGCGAAGAAGGTAACCATCGCGATTCCGAATTTCCTGGGGTGATTTATCGTTATATCGGGCGATTGCGGGGGCTGGGAAGTGAATATTTAGCTTCTTTCGATACACAGCATGTGGAGAAGGTAAAAAGCGCGATCCGAAAGCCTTGAATCATTTATCGTTCTATCGAACGATTGCTAGGGCTCTGAAGTGCGTTCATAACTTCTTCCGTTGCAGAACATATAGAAAATGTAACTATCGCGACTCCCAGTCTCCTGGGGTGATTTATCGTTATATCGGACGATTGCGGGGGCTGGGATGTAAATCCGTAGATTCCTTCGATACACAGCATGTGGAAAAGTTAAATATCGCGATGCCAAGTCTCTTGGAGTGATTTATCATTATATCGAAGATTGCTAGGGCTCTGAAGTACGTCCTTAACTTCTTTCGTTGCAGAACGTGCAGAAAAGGTAACTATTGCGATTCCGAGTCTCCTGTAGTGATTTATCGTTATATCGGACGACTTCGAGGGCTGGGATGTAAATCCGTAGATTCCTTCGATACACAGCATGTGGAAAAGTTAAATATCGCGATTCCGAGTCTCCTGTAGTGATTTATCGTTATATCGCACGATTGCGAGGGCTGGGAAGTGAATCCATACCTTCTGTCGATACAGAACGTGCGAAGAAGGTAACCATCGCGATTCCGAATTTCCTGGGGTGATTTATCGTTATATCGGGCGATTGCGGGGGCTGGGAAGTGAATATTTAGCTTCTTTCGATACACAGCATGTGGAGAAGGTAAAAAGCGCGATCCGAAAGCCTTGAATCATTTATCGTTCTATCGAACGATTGCTAGGGCTCTGAAGTGCGTTCATAACTTCTTCCGTTGCAGAACATATAGAAAATGTAACTATCGCGACTCCCAGTCTCCTGGGGTGATTTATCGTTATATCGGACGATTGCGGGGGCTGGGATGTAAATCCGTAGATTCCTTCGATACACAGCATGTGGAAAAGTTAAATATCGCGATGCCAAGTCTCTTGGAGTGATTTATCATTATATCGAAGATTGCTAGGGCTCTGAAGTACGTCCTTAACTTCTTTCGTTGCAGAACGTGCAGAAAAGGTAACTATTGCGATTCCGAGTCTCCTGTAGTGATTTATCGTTATATCGGACGACTTCGAGGGCTGGGATGTAAATCCGTAGATTCCTTCGATACACAGCATGTGGAAAAGTTAAATATCGCGATTCCGAGTCTCCTGTAGTGATTTATCGTTATATCGCCGATTGCGAGGGCTGGGAAGTGAATCCATACCTTCTGTCGATACAGAACGTGCGGAGAAGGTAAATTGCGATTCCGAGTCTCCTGGGGTGATTTATCGTTATATCGGACGATTGCAGGGGCTGGGATGTAAATCCGTAGATTCCTTCGATACACAGCATGTGGAAAGAATAAACATCGCGATGCCGAGTCTCCTGGAGTGATTTATCGTTATATCGGACGACTTCGAGGGCTGGGATGTAAATCCGTAGATTCCTTCGATACACAGCATGTGGAAAAGTTAAATATCGCGATTCCGAGTCTCCTGTAGTGATTTATCGTTATATCGCCGATTGCGAGGGCTGGGAAGTGAATCCATACCTTCTGTCGATACAGAATGTGCGGAGAAGGTAAATTGCGATTCCGAGTCTCCTGGGGTGATTTATCGTTATATCGGACGATTGCGGGGGCTGGGATGTAAATCCGTAGATTCCTTCGATACACAGCATGTGGAAAGAATAAACATCGCGATGCCGAGTCTCCTGGAGTGATTTATCATTATATCGGACGATTGCGAGGGCTGGGAAGTGAATATTTAGCTTCTTTCGATACACAGCATGTGGATGAGGTAAAAAGCGCGACTCCGAACCTCCTACAGTGATTTATCGTTATATCGAACGACTTCGAGGGCTGGGATGTAAATCCGTAGCTTCCTTCGAAACACAGCGTGTGGAAAAGGTAAAAAGCGCGATTCCGCAACTCCTAGAATCATCTATCGTTCTACCCAACGATTGCTAGGGCTGTGAAGTGCATCCTTACCTTCTGTCGATACAGAACGATAGGAAAAGGGAAATATCGCGATCCGAAACCCTTGAATCATTAATCGTTCTATCGAACGATTGCTAGGTCTCTGAAGTGCGTCCTTAACTTCTTTCGTTGCAGAACGTGCAGAAAAGGTAACTATCGCGATTCCAAGTCTCCTGTAGTGATTTATCGTTATATCGGACGACTTCGAGGGCTGGGATGTAAATCCGTAGATTCCTTCGATACACAGCATGTGGAAAAGTTAAATATCGCGATTCCGAGTCTCCTGTAGTGATTTATCGTTATATCGCCGATTGCGAGGGCTGGGAAGTGAATCCATACCTTCTGTCGATACAGAACGTGCGGAGAAGGTAAATTGCGATTCCGAGTCTCCTGGGGTGATTTATCGTTATATCGGACGATTGCGGGGGCTGGGATGTAAATCCGTAGATTCCTTCGATACACAGCATGTGGAAAGAATAAACATCGCGATGCCGAGTCTCCTGGAGTGATTTATCGTTATATCGGACGACTTCGAGGGCTGGGATGTAAATCCGTAGATTCCTTCGATACACAGCATGTGGAAAAGTTAAATATCGCGATTCCGAGTCTCCTGTAGTGATTTATCGTTATATCGCCGATTGCGAGGGCTGGGAAGTGAATCCATACCTTCTGTCGATACAGAACGTGCGGAGAAGGTAAATTGCGACTCCGAGTCTCCTGGGGTGATTTATCGTTATATCGGACGATTGCGGGGGCTGGGATGTAAATCCGTAGATTCCTTCGATACACAGCATGTGGAAAAGTTAAATATCGCGATTCCGAGTCTCCTGTAGTGATTTATCGTTATATCGCCGATTGCGAGGGCTGGGAAGTGAATCCATACCTTCTGTCGATACAGAATGTGCGGAGAAGGTAAATTGCGATTCCGAGTCTCCTGGGGTGATTTATCGTTATATCGAACGATTGCTAGGGCTCTGAAGTACGTCCTTAACTTCTTTCGTTGCAGAACGTGCAGAAAAGGTAACTGTCGCGATTCCGAGTCTCCCGGAGTGATTTATCGTTATATCGGACGACTTCGAGGGCTGGGATGTAAATCCGTAGATTCCTTCGATACACAGCATGTGGAAATGATAAATATCGCGATTCCGAGTCTCCTGTAGTGATTTATCGTTATATCGCACGATTGCGAGGGCTGGGAAGTGAATCCATACCTTCTGTCGATACAGAACGTGCGGAGAAGGTAAATTGCGATTCCGAGTCTCCTGGGGTGATTTATCGTTATATCGGACGATTGCGGGGGCTGGGATGTAAATCCGTAGATTCCTTCGATACACAGCATGTGGAAAGAATAAACATCGCGATGCCGAGTCTCCTGGAGTGATTTATCATTATATCGGACGATTGCGAGGGCTGGGAAGTGAATATTTAGCTTCTTTCGATACACAGCATGTGGATGAGGTAAAAAGCGCGACTCCGAACCTCCTACAGTGATTTATCGTTATATCGAACGACTTCGAGGGCTGGGATGTAAATCCGTAGCTTCCTTCGATACACAGCGTGTGGAAAAGGTAAAAAGCGCGATTCCGCAACTCCTAGAATCATCTATCGTTCTACCCAACGATTGCTAGGGCTGTGAAGTGCATCCTTACCTTCTGTCGATACAGAACGATAGGAAAAGGGAAATATCGCGATCCGAAACCCTTGAATCATTAATCGTTCTATCGAACGATTGCTAGGTCTCTGAAGTGCGTCCTTAACTTCTTTCGTTGCAGAACGTGCAGAAAAGGTAACTATCGCGATTCCGAGTCTCCTGTAGTGATTTATCGTTATATCGGACGACTTCGAGGGCTGGGATGTAAATCCGTAGATTCCTTCGATACACAGCATGTGGAAAAGTTAAATATCGCGATTCCGAGTCTCCTGTAGTGATTTATCGTTATATCGCCGATTGCGAGGGCTGGGAAGTGAATCCATACCTTCTGTCGATACAGAATGTGCGGAGAAGGTAAATTGCGATTCCGAGTCTCCTGGGGTGATTTATCGTTATATCGAACGATTGCTAGGGCTCTGAAGTACGTCCTTAACTTCTTTCGTTGCAGAACGTGCAGAAAAGGTAACTGTCGCGATTCCGAGTCTCCCGGAGTGATTTATCCTTATATCGGACGACTTCGAGGGCTGGGATGTAAATCCGTAGATTCCTTCGATACACAGCATGTGGAAATGATAAATATCGCGATTCCGAGTCTCCTGTAGTGATTTATCGTTATATCGCACGATTGCGAGGGCTGGGAAGTGAATCCATACCTTCTGTCGATACAGAACGTGCGGAGAAGGTAAATTGCGATTCCGAGTCTCCTGGGGTGATTTATCGTTATATCGGACGATTGCGGGGGCTGGGATGTAAATCCGTAGATTCCTTCGATACACAGCATGTGGAAAGAATAAACATCGCGATACCGAGTCTCCTGGAGTGATTTATCATTATATCGGACGATTGCGAGGGCTGGGAAGTGAATATTTAGCTTCTTTCGATACACAGCATGTGGATGAGGTAAAAAGCGCGACTCCGAACCTCCTACAGTGATTTATCGTTATATCGAACGACTTCGAGGGCTGGGATGTAAATCCGTAGCTTCCTTCGATACACAGCGTGTGGAAAAGGTAAAAAGCGCGATTCCGCAACTCCTAGAATCATTTATCGTTCTACCCAACGATTGCTAGGGCTGTGAAGTGCATCCTTACCTTCTGTCGATACAGAACGATAGGAAAAGGTAAATATCGCGATCCGAAACCCTTGAATCATTTATCGTTCTATCGAACGATTGCTAGGGCTCTGAAGTGCGTCCTTAACTTCTTTCGTTGCAGAACGTGCAGAAAAGGTAACTATCGCGATTCCGAGTCTCCTGTAGTGATTAATCGTTATATCGCACGATTGCGAGGGCTGGGAAGTGAATCCATACCTTCTGTCGATACAGAACGTGCGAAGAAGGTAAACATCGCGATTCCGAATCTCCTGGGGTGATTTATCGTTATATCGGACGATTGCGGGGGCTGGGAAGTGAATATTTAGCTTCTTTCGATACACAGCATGTGGATGAGGTAAAAAGCGCGACTCCGAACCTCCTACAGTGATTTATCGTTATATCGAACGACTTCGAGGGCCGGTATGTAAATCCGTAGCTTCCTTCAATACACAGCGTGTGGAAAAAGTAAAAAGCGCGATTCCGCAACTCCTAGGATCATTTATCGTTGTATACAACGATTGCTAGGGCTAGAAGTGAATCCTTACCTTCTGTCGATACAGAACGATAGGAAAAGGGAAATATCGCGATCCGAAACCCCTGAATCATTTATCGTTCTATCGAACGATTGCTAGGGCTCTGAAGTGCGTCCTTAATTCTCTTTCGCTGCAGAACGTGCAGAAAAGGTAACTATCGCGATTCCGAGTCTCCTGTAGTGATTTATCGTTATATCGGACGATTGCGGGGGCTGGGATGTAAATCCGTAGATTCCTTCGACACACAGCATGTGGAAAAGCTAAATATCGCGATGCCAAGTCTCTTGGAGTGATTTATCATTATATCGAAGATTGCTAGGGCTCTGAAGTACGTCCTTAACTTCTTTCGTTGCAGAACGTGCAGAAAAGGTAACTATCGCGATTCCGAGTCTCCTGTAGTTATTTATCGTTATATTGCACGATTGCGAGGGCTGGGAAGTGAATCCATACCTTCTGTCGATACAGAACGTGCGAAGAAGGGAAACATCGCGATTCCGAATCTCCTAGGGTGATTTTTCGTTATATCGGACGATTGCGGGGGCTGGGATGTAAATCCGTAGCTTCCTCCGATACACAGCATGTGGAAAAGTTAAATATCGCGATGCCGAGTCTCCTGTAGTGATTTATCGTTATATCGCCGATTGCGAGGGCTGGGAAGTGAATCCATACCTTCTGTCGATACAGAACGTGCGGAGAAGGTAAATTGCGATTCCGAGTCTCCTGGGGTGATTTATCGTTATATCGGACGATTGCGGGGGCTGGGATGTAAATCCGTAGATTCCTTCGATACACAGCATGTGGAAAGAATAAACATCGCGATGCCGAGTCTCCTGGAGTGATTTATCGTTATATCGGACGACTTCGAGGGCTGGGATGTAAATCCGTAGATTCCTTCGATACACAGCATGTGGAAAAGTTAAATATCGCGATTCCGAGTCTCCTGTAGTGATTTATCGTTATATCGCCGATTGCGAGGGCTGGGAAGTGAATCCATACCTTCTGTCGATACAGAACGTGCGGAGAAGGTAAATTGCGACTCCGAGTCTCCTGGGGTGATTTATCGTTATATCGGACGATTGCGGGGGCTGGGATGTAAATCCGTAGATTCCTTCGATACACAGCATGTGGAAAAGTTAAATATCGCGATTCCGAGTCTCCTGTAGTGATTTATCGTTATATCGCCGATTGCGAGGGCTGGGAAGTGAATCCATACCTTCTGTCGATACAGAATGTGCGGAGAAGGTAAATTGCGATTCCGAGTCTCCTGGGGTGATTTATCGTTATATCGAACGATTGCTAGGGCTCTGAAGTACGTCCTTAACTTCTTTCGTTGCAGAACGTGCAGAAAAGGTAACTGTCGCGATTCCGAGTCTCCCGGAGTGATTTATCGTTATATCGGACGACTTCGAGGGCTGGGATGTAAATCCGTAGATTCCTTCGATACACAGCATGTGGAAATGATAAATATCGCGATTCCGAGTCTCCTGTAGTGATTTATCGTTATATCGCACGATTGCGAGGGCTGGGAAGTGAATCCATACCTTCTGTCGATACAGAACGTGCGGAGAAGGTAAATTGCGATTCCGAGTCTCCTGGGGTGATTTATCGTTATATCGGACGATTGCGGGGGCTGGGATGTAAATCCGTAGATTCCTTCGATACACAGCATGTGGAAAGAATAAACATCGCGATGCCGAGTCTCCTGGAGTGATTTATCATTATATCGGACGATTGCGAGGGCTGGGAAGTGAATATTTAGCTTCTTTCGATACACAGCATGTGGATGAGGTAAAAAGCGCGACTCCGAACCTCCTACAGTGATTTATCGTTATATCGAACGACTTCGAGGGCTGGGATGTAAATCCGTAGCTTCCTTCGATACACAGCGTGTGGAAAAGGTAAAAAGCGCGATTCCGCAACTCCTAGAATCATCTATCGTTCTACCCAACGATTGCTAGGGCTGTGAAGTGCATCCTTACCTTCTGTCGATACAGAACGATAGGAAAAGGGAAATATCGCGATCCGAAACCCTTGAATCATTAATCGTTCTATCGAACGATTGCTAGGTCTCTGAAGTGCGTCCTTAACTTCTTTCGTTGCAGAACGTGCAGAAAAGGTAACTATCGCGATTCCGAGTCTCCTGTAGTGATTTATCGTTATATCGGACGACTTCGAGGGCTGGGATGTAAATCCGTAGATTCCTTCGATACACAGCATGTGGAAAAGTTAAATATCGCGATTCCGAGTCTCCTGTAGTGATTTATCGTTATATCGCCGATTGCGAGGGCTGGGAAGTGAATCCATACCTTCTGTCGATACAGAATGTGCGGAGAAGGTAAATTGCGATTCCGAGTCTCCTGGGGTGATTTATCGTTATATCGAACGATTGCTAGGGCTCTGAAGTACGTCCTTAACTTCTTTCGTTGCAGAACGTGCAGAAAAGGTAACTGTCGCGATTCCGAGTCTCCCGGAGTGATTTATCCTTATATCGGACGACTTCGAGGGCTGGGATGTAAATCCGTAGATTCCTTCGATACACAGCATGTGGAAATGATAAATATCGCGATTCCGAGTCTCCTGTAGTGATTTATCGTTATATCGCACGATTGCGAGGGCTGGGAAGTGAATCCATACCTTCTGTCGATACAGAACGTGCGGAGAAGGTAAATTGCGATTCCGAGTCTCCTGGGGTGATTTATCGTTATATCGGACGATTGCGGGGGCTGGGATGTAAATCCGTAGATTCCTTCGATACACAGCATGTGGAAAGAATAAACATCGCGATACCGAGTCTCCTGGAGTGATTTATCATTATATCGGACGATTGCGAGGGCTGGGAAGTGAATATTTAGCTTCTTTCGATACACAGCATGTGGATGAGGTAAAAAGCGCGACTCCGAACCTCCTACAGTGATTTATCGTTATATCGAACGACTTCGAGGGCTGGGATGTAAATCCGTAGCTTCCTTCGATACACAGCGTGTGGAAAAGGTAAAAAGCGCGATTCCGCAACTCCTAGAATCATTTATCGTTCTACCCAACGATTGCTAGGGCTGTGAAGTGCATCCTTACCTTCTGTCGATACAGAACGATAGGAAAAGGTAAATATCGCGATCCGAAACCCTTGAATCATTTATCGTTCTATCGAACGATTGCTAGGGCTCTGAAGTGCGTCCTTAACTTCTTTCGTTGCAGAACGTGCAGAAAAGGTAACTATCGCGATTCCGAGTCTCCTGTAGTGATTAATCGTTATATCGCACGATTGCGAGGGCTGGGAAGTGAATCCATACCTTCTGTCGATACAGAACGTGCGAAGAAGGTAAACATCGCGATTCCGAATCTCCTGGGGTGATTTATCGTTATATCGGACGATTGCGGGGGCTGGGAAGTGAATATTTAGCTTCTTTCGATACACAGCATGTGGATGAGGTAAAAAGCGCGACTCCGAACCTCCTACAGTGATTTATCGTTATATCGAACGACTTCGAGGGCCGGTATGTAAATCCGTAGCTTCCTTCAATACACAGCGTGTGGAAAAAGTAAAAAGCGCGATTCCGCAACTCCTAGGATCATTTATCGTTGTATACAACGATTGCTAGGGCTAGAAGTGAATCCTTACCTTCTGTCGATACAGAACGATAGGAAAAGGGAAATATCGCGATCCGAAACCCCTGAATCATTTATCGTTCTATCGAACGATTGCTAGGGCTCTGAAGTGCGTCCTTAATTCTCTTTCGCTGCAGAACGTGCAGAAAAGGTAACTATCGCGATTCCGAGTCTCCTGTAGTGATTTATCGTTATATCGGACGATTGCGGGGGCTGGGATGTAAATCCGGAGATTCCTTCGACACACAGCATGTGGAAAAGCTAAATATCGCGATGCCAAGTCTCTTGGAGTGATTTATCATTATATCGAAGATTGCTAGGGCTCTGAAGTACGTCCTTAACTTCTTTCGTTGCAGAACGTGCAGAAAAGGTAACTATCGCGATTCCGAGTCTCCTGTAGTTATTTATCGTTATATTGCACGATTGCGAGGGCTGGGAAGTGAATCCATACCTTCTGTCGATACAGAACGTGCGAAGAAGGGAAACATCGCGATTCCGAATCTCCTGGGGTGATTTTTCGTTATATCGGACGATTGCGGGGGCTGGGATGTAAATCCGTAGCTTCCTCCGATACACAGCATGTGGAAAAGTTAAATATCGCGATGCCGAGTCTCCTGGAGTGATTTATCATTATATCGGACGATTGCGAGGGCTGGGAAGTGAATATTTAGCTTCTTTCGATACACAGCGTGTGGGGAAGGTAAAAAGCGCGATCCGAAAGCCTTGAATCATTTATCGTTCTATCGAACGATTGCTAGGGCTATGAAGTGCGTTCTTAACTTCTTCCGTTGCAGAACGTGCAGAAAATGTAACTATCGCGACTCCGAGTCTCCTGGAGTGATTTATCGTTATATTGGACGATTGCGGGGGCTGGGATGTAAATCCGTAGCTTCCTTCGATACACAGGGCGTGGAAAAGGTAAATATCGCGATGCCGAGTCTCCAAGTGCGATTTAACGTTATATCGGACGATTACCAGGGCTGGGAAGTTAATGCTTAGCTTCTTTCGATACACAGCGTGTGGAGAAGGTAAAAAGCGCGATCCGAAAGCCTTGAATCATTTATCGTTCTATCGAACGATTGCTAGGGCTCTGAAGTGCGTTCATAACTTCTTCCGTTGCAGAACATATAGAAAATGTAACTATCGCGACTCCGAGTCTCCTGGGGTGATTTATCGTTATATCGGACGATTGCGGGAGCTGGGATGTAAATCCGTAGATTCCTTCGATACACAGCATGTGGAAAAGTTAAATATCGCGATGCCAAGTCTCCTGGAGTGATTTATCATTATATCGAACGATTGCTAGGGCTCTGAAGTACGTCCTTAACTTCTTTCGTTGCAGAACGTGCAGAAAAGGTAACTATCGCGATTCCGAATCTCCCGGAGTGATTTATCGTTATATCGGACGACTTCGAGAGCTGGGAAGTGAATACTTAGTTCCTTTCGATACACAGCGTGTGGAAAAGGTCAAAAGCGCGATTCCGCAACTCCTAGAATCATTTATCGTTTTATCCAACGATTGCTAGGGCTGCGAAGTGCATCCTTAACTTCTTTCGTTGCAGAACGTGCAGAAAAGGTAACTATCGCGATTCCGAGTCTCCTGTAGTGATTTATCGTTATATCGCACGATTGCGAGGGCTGGGAAGTGAATCCATACCTTCTGTCGATACAGAACGTGCGGAGAAGGTAAATTGCGATTCCGAATCTCCTGGGGTGATTTATCGTTATATCGGACGATTGCGGGGGCTGGGATGTAAATCCGTAGATTCCTTCGATACACAGCATGTGGAAACGTTAAATATCGCGATGCCGAGTCTCCTGTAGCGATTTATCGTTATATCGCACGATTGCGAGGGCTGGGAAGTGAATCCATACCGTCTGTCAATACAGAACGTGCGGAGAAGGTAAATCGCGATTCCGAATCTCCTGGGGTGATTTATCGTTATATCGGACGATTGCGAGGGCTGGGAAGTGAATCCATACCTTCTGTCGATACAGAACGTGCGAAGAAGGTAAACATCGCGCTTCCGAATCTCCTGGGGTGATTTATCGTTATATCGGACGATTGCAGGGGCTGGGAAGTGAATATTTAGCTTCTTTCGATACACAGCATGTGGATGCGGTAAAAAGCGGGACTCCGAACCTCCTACAGTGATTTATCGTTATATCGAACGACTTCGAGGGCTGGGATGTAAATCTGTAGCTTCCTTCAATACACAGCGTGTTCAAAAAGTAAAAAGCGCGATTCCGCAACTCCTAGAATCATCTATCGTTCTACCCAACGATTGCTAGGGCTGTGAAGTGCATCCATACCTTCTGTCGATACAGAACGATAGGAAAAGGGAAATATCGCGATCCGAAACCCTTGAATCATTAATCGTTCTATCGAACGATTGCTAGGGCTCTGAAGTGCGCCCTTAACTTCTTTCGTTGCAGAACGTGCAGAAAAGGTAACTATCGCGATTCCGAGTCTCCTGTAGTGATTTATCGTTATATCGGACGACTTCGAGGGCTGGGATGTAAATCCGTAGATTCCATCGATACACAGCATGTGGAAAAGTTAAATATCGCGATTCCGAGTCTCCTGTAGTGATTTATCGTTATATCGGACGATTGCGGGGGCTGGGAAGTGAATATTTAGCTTCTATAGATACACAGCATGTGGATGCGGTAAAAAGCGCGACTCCGAACCTCCTACGGTAATTTATCGTTATATCGAACGACTTCGAGGGCTGGGATGCAAATCCGTAGCTTCCTTCGATACACAGCGTGTGGAAAAAGTAAAAAGCGCGATTCCGCAACTCCTAGAATCATTTATCGTTCTACCCAACGGTTGCTAGGGCTGTGAAGTGCATCCTTACCTTCTGTCGATACAGAACGATAGGAAAAGGGAAATATCGCGATCCGAAACCCTTGAATCATTTATCGTTCTATCGAACGATTGCTAGGGCTCTGAAGTGCGTCCTTAACTTCTTTCGTTGCAGAACATGCAGAAAAGGTAACTATCGCGATTCCGAGTCTCCTGTAGTGATTTATCGTTATATCGCACGATTGCGAGGGCTGGGAAGTGAATCCATACCTTCTGTCGATACAGAACGTGCGAAGAAGGAAACATCGCGATTCCGAATCTCCTGGGGTGATTTATCGTTATATCGGACGATTGCGGGGGCTGGAATGTAAATCCGTAGATTCCTTCGATACACAGCATGTGGAAAAGTTAAATATCGCGATGCCGAGTCTCCTGGAGTGATTTATCATTATATCGAACGATTGCTAGGGTTCTGAAGTACGTCCTTAACTTGTTTCGTTGCAGAACGTGTAGAAAAGGTAACTATCGCGATTCCGAGTCTCCTGTAGTGATTTATCGTTATATCGAACGATTGCGGGGGCTGGGATGTAAATCCGTAGCTTCCTTCGATACACAGGGCGTGGAAAAGGTAAATATCGCGATGCCGAGTCTCCAAGTGCGATTTAACGTTATATCGGACGATTACCAGGGCTGGGAAGTTAATGCTTAGCTTCATTCGATACACAGCGTGTGTATAATGTAAAAAGCGCGATCCGAAACCCTTGAATCATTTATCGTTCTATCGAACGATTGCTAGGGCTCTGAAGTGCGTTCATAACTTCTTCCGTTGCAGAACATATCGAAAATGTAACTATCGCGACTCCGAGTCTCCTGGGGTGATCTATCGTTATATCGCACGATTGCGAGGGCTGGGAAGTGAATCCATACCTTCTGTCGATACAGAACGTGCGAAGAAGGTAAACATCGCGATTCCGAATCTCCTGGGGTGATTTATCGTTATATCGGACGATTGCGGGGGCTGGAATGTAAATCCGTAGATTCCTTCGATACACAGCATGTGGAAAAGTTAAATATCGCGATGCCGAGTCTCCTGGAGTGATTTATCATTATATCGAACGATTTCTAGGGCTCTGAAGTACGTCCTTAACTTGTTTCGTTGCAGAACGTGTAGAAAAGGTAACTATCGCGATTCCGAGTCTCCTGTAGTGATTTATCGTTATATCGCACGATTGCGAGCGCTGAGAAGTGAATCCATACCTTCTGTCGATACAGAACGTGCGGAGAAGGTAAATCGCGATTCCGAATCTCCTGGGGTGATTTATCGTTATATTTGACGATTGAGGGGGCTGGGATGTAAATCCGTCGATTTCTTCGATATACAGCATGTGGAAAAGTTAAATATCACGATACCGAGTCTCCTGTAGTGATTTATCGTTATATCGCACGATTGCGAGGGCTGGGAAGTGAATCCGTAGATTCCTTCGATATACAGCATGTCGAGAAGTTAAATATCGCGATGCCGAGTCTCCTGGAGTGATTTATCATTATATCGGACGATTGCGAGGGCTGGGAAGTGAATATTTAGATTCTCTCGACACACAGCATGTGGATGAGGTAAAAAGCGCGACTCCGAACCTCCTACAGTGATTTATCGTTATATCGAACGACTTCGAGGGCTGGGATGTAAATCCGTAGCTTCCTGCGATACACAGCGTGTGGAAAAGGTAAAAAGCGCGATTCCGCAACTCCTAGAATCATTTATCGTTCTACCCAACGATTGCTAGGGCTGTGAAGTGCATCCTTACCTTCTGTCGATACAGAACGATAGGAAAAGGTAAATATCGCGATCCGAAACCCTTGAATCATTTATCGTTCTATCGAACGACTGCTAGGGCTCTGAAGTGCGTCCTTAACTTCTTTCGTTGCAGAACGTGCAGAAAAGGTAACTATCGCGATTCCGAGTCTCCTGTAGTGATTTATCGTTATATCGCACGATTGCGAGGGCTGGGAAGTGAATCCATACCTTCTGTCGATACAGAACGTGCGAAGAAGGTAACCATCGCGATTCCGAATCTCCTGGGGTGATTTATCGTTATATCGGACGATTGCGGGGGCTGGGAAGTGAATATTTAGCTTCTATAGATACACAGCTTGTGGATGCGGTAAAAAGCGCGACTCCGAAACTCCTACGGTGATTTATCGTTATATCGAACGACTTCGAGGGCTGGGATGTAAATCCGTAGCTTCCTTCGATACACAGCGTGTGGAAAAAGTAAAAAGCGCGATTCCGCAACTCCTAGAATCATTTATCGTTCTACCCAACGGTTGCTAGGGCTGTGAAGTGCATCCTTACCTTCTGTCGATACAGAACGATAGGAAAAGGGAAATATCGCGATCCGAAACCCTTGAATCATTTATCGTTCTATCGAACGATTGCTAGGGCTCTGAAGTGCGTCCTTAACTTCTTTCGTTGCAGAACATGCAGAAAAGGTAACTATCGCGATTCCGAATCTCCTGGGGTGATTTATCGTTATATCGGACGATTGCGGGGGCTGGAATGTAAATCCGTAGATTCCTTCGATACACAGCATGTGGAAAAGTTAAATATCGCGATGCCGAGTCTCCTGGAGTGATTTATCATTATATCGAACGATTGCTAGGGTTCTGAAGTACGTCCTTAACTTGTTTCGTTGCAGAACGTGTAGAAAAGGTAACTATCGCGATTCCGAGTCTCCTGTAGTGATTTATCGTTATATCGGACGATTGCGGGGGCTGGGATGTAAATCCGTAGCTTCCTTCGATACACAGGGCGTGGAAAAGGTAAATATCGCGATGCCGAGTCTCCAAGTGCGATTTAACGTTATATCGGACGATTACCAGGGCTGGGAAGTTAATGCTTAGCTTCATTCGATACACAGCGTGTGTATAATGTAAAAAGCGCGATCCGAAACCCTTGAATCATTTATCGTTCTATCGAACGATTGCTAGGGCTCTGAAGTGCGTTCATAACTTCTTCCGTTGCAGAACATATCGAAAATGTAACTATCGCGACTCCGAGTCTCCTGGGGTGATTTATCGTTATATCGCACGATTGCGAGGGCTGGGAAGTGAATCCATACCTTCTGTCGATACAGAACGTGCGAAGAAGGTAAACATCGCGATTCCGAATCTCCTGGGGTGATTTATCGTTATATCGGACGATTGCCGGGGCTGGAATGTAAATCCGTAGATTCCTTCGATACACAGCATGTGGAAAAGTTAAATATCGCGATGCCGAGTCTCCTGGAGTGATTTATCATTATATCGAACGATTTCTAGGGCTCTGAAGTACGTCCTTAACTTGTTTCGTTGCAGAACGTGTAGAAAAGGTAACTATCGCGATTCCGAGTCTCCTGTAGTGATTTATCGTTATATCAGACGATTGCGGGGGCTGGGATGTAAATCCGTAGATTCCTGCGATACACAGCATGTGGAAAAGTTAAATATCGCGATACCGAGTCTCCTGGAGTGATTTATCATTATATCGGACGATTGCGAGGGCTGGGAAGTGAATATTTAGCTTCTTTCGATACACTGCATGTGGATGAGGTAAAAAGCGCGACTCCAAACCTCCTACAGTGATTTATCGTTATATCGAACGACTTCGAGAGCTGGGATGTAAATCCGTAGCTTCCTTCGATACACAGCGCGTGGAAAAGGTAAAAAGCGCGATTCCGCAACTCCTAGAATCATTTATCGTTCTACCCAACGAGTGCTAGGGCTGTGAAGTGCATCCTTACCTTCTGTCGATACAGAACGTGCGGAGAAGGTAAATTGCGATTCCGAATCTCCTGGGGTGATTTATCGTTATATCGGACGATTGCGGGGGCTGGGATGTAAATCCGTAGATTCCTTCGATACACAGCATGTGGAAACGTTAAATATCGCGATGCCGAGTCTCCTGTAGCGATTTATCGTTATATCGCACGATTGCGAGGGCTGGGAAGTGAATCCATACCGTCTGTCAATACAGAACGTGCGGAGAAGGTAAATCGCGATTCCGAATCTCCTGGGGTGATTTATCGTTATATCGGACGATTGCGAGGGCTGGGAAGTGAATCCATACCTTCTGTCGATACAGAACGTGCGAAGAAGGTAAACATCGCGATTCCGAATCTCCTGGGGTGATTTATCGTTATATCGGACGATTGCGGGGGCTGGGAAGTGAATATTTAGCTTCTTTCGATACACAGCATGTGGATGCGGTAAAAAGCGGGACTCCGAACCTCCTACAGTGATTTATCGTTATATCGAACGACTTCGAGGGCTGGGATGTAAATCCGTAGCTTCCTGCGATACACAGCGCGTGGAAAAGGTAAAAAGCGCGATTCCGCAACTCCTAGAATCATTTATCGTTCTACCCAACGATTGCTAGGGCTGTGAAGTGCATCCTTACCTTCTGTCGATACAGAACGATAGGAAAAGGTAAATATCGCGATCCGAAACCCTTGAATCATTTATCGTTCTATCGAACGATTGCTAGGGCTCTGAAGTGCGTCCTTAACTTCTTTCGTTGCAGAACGTGCAGAAAAGGTAACTATCGCGATTCCGAGTCTCCTGTAGTGATTTATCGTTATATCGCACGATTGCGAGGGCTGGGAAGTGAATCCATACCTTCTGTCGATACAGAACGTGCGAAGAAGGTAACCATCGCGATTCCGAATTTCCTGGGGTGATTTATCGTTATATCGGGCGATTGCGGGGGCTGGGAAGTGAATATTTAGCTTCTTTCGATACACAGCATGTGGAGAAGGTAAAAAGCGCGATCCGAAAGCCTTGAATCATTTATCGTTCTATCGAACGATTGCTAGGGCTCTGAAGTGCGTTCATAACTTCTTCCGTTGCAGAACATATAGAAAATGTAACTATCGCGACTCCCAGTCTCCTGGAGTGATTTATCGTTATATCGGACGATTGCGGGGGCTGGGATGTAAATCCGTAGATTCCTTCGATACACAGCATGTGGAAAAGTTAAATATCGCGATGCCAAGTCTCTTGGAGTGATTTATCATTATATCGAAGATTGCTAGGGCTCTGAAGTACGTCCTTAACTTCTTTCGTTGCAGAACGTGCAGAAAAGGTAACTATTGCGATTCCGAGTCTCCTGTAGTGATTTATCGTTATATCGGACGACTTCGAGGGCTGGGATGTAAATCCGTAGATTCCTTCGATACACAGCATGTGGAAAAGTTAAATATCGCGATTCCGAGTCTCCTGTAGTGATTTATCGTTATATCGCCGATTGCGAGGGCTGGGAAGTGAATCCATACCTTCTGTCGATACAGAACGTGCGGAGAAGGTAAATTGCGATTCCGAGTCTCCTGGGGTGATTTATCGTTATATCGGACGATTGCGGGGGCTGGGATGTAAATCCGTAGATTCCTTCGATACACAGCATGTGGAAAGAATAAACATCGCGATGCCGAGTCTCCTGGAGTGATTTATCGTTATATCGGACGACTTCGAGGGCTGGGATGTAAATCCGTAGATTCCTTCGATACACAGCATGTGGAAAAGTTAAATATCGCGATTCCGAGTCTCCTGTAGTGATTTATCGTTATATCGCCGATTGCGAGGGCTGGGAAGTGAATCCATACCTTCTGTCGATACAGAATGTGCGGAGAAGGTAAATTGCGATTCCGAGTCTCCTGGAGTGATTTATCATTATATCGAACGATTTCTAGGGCTCTGAAGTACGTCCTTAACTTGTTTCGTTGCAGAACGTGTAGAAAAGGTAACTATCGCGATTCCGAGTCTCCTGTAGTGATTTATCGTTATATCAGACGATTGCGGGGGCTGGGATGTAAATCCGTAGATTCCTGCGATACACAGCATGTGGAAAAGTTAAATATCGCGATACCGAGTCTCCTGGAGTGATTTATCATTATATCGGACGATTGCGAGGGCTGGGAAGTGAATATTTAGCTTCTTTCGATACACTGCATGTGGATGAGGTAAAAAGCGCGACTCCAAACCTCCTACAGTGATTTATCGTTATATCGAACGACTTCGAGAGCTGGGATGTAAATCCGTAGCTTCCTTCGATACACAGCGCGTGGAAAAGGTAAAAAGCGCGATTCCGCAACTCCTAGAATCATTTATCGTTCTACCCAACGAGTGCTAGGGCTGTGAAGTGCATCCTTACCTTCTGTCGATACAGAACGTGCGGAGAAGGTAAATTGCGATTCCGAATCTCCTGGGGTGATTTATCGTTATATCGGACGATTGCGGGGGCTGGGATGTAAATCCGTAGATTCCTTCGATACACAGCATGTGGAAACGTTAAATATCGCGATGCCGAGTCTCCTGTAGCGATTTATCGTTATATCGCACGATTGCGAGGGCTGGGAAGTGAATCCATACCGTCTGTCAATACAGAACGTGCGGAGAAGGTAAATCGCGATTCCGAATCTCCTGGGGTGATTTATCGTTATATCGGACGATTGCGAGGGCTGGGAAGTGAATCCATACCTTCTGTCGATACAGAACGTGCGAAGAAGGTAAACATCGCGATTCCGAATCTCCTGGGGTGATTTATCGTTATATCGGACGATTGCGGGGGCTGGGAAGTGAATATTTAGCTTCTTTCGATACACAGCATGTGGATGCGGTAAAAAGCGGGACTCCGAACCTCCTACAGTGATTTATCGTTATATCGAACGACTTCGAGGGCTGGGATGTAAATCCGTAGCTTCCTGCGATACACAGCGCGTGGAAAAGGTAAAAAGCGCGATTCCGCAACTCCTAGAATCATTTATCGTTCTACCCAACGATTGCTAGGGCTGTGAAGTGCATCCTTACCTTCTGTCGATACAGAACGATAGGAAAAGGTAAATATCGCGATCCGAAACCCTTGAATCATTTATCGTTCTATCGAACGATTGCTAGGGCTCTGAAGTGCGTCCTTAACTTCTTTCGTTGCAGAACGTGCAGAAAAGGTAACTATCGCGATTCCGAGTCTCCTGTAGTGATTTATCGTTATATCGCACGATTGCGAGGGCTGGGAAGTGAATCCATACCTTCTGTCGATACAGAACGTGCGAAGAAGGTAACCATCGCGATTCCGAATTTCCTGGGGTGATTTATCGTTATATCGGGCGATTGCGGGGGCTGGGAAGTGAATATTTAGCTTCTTTCGATACACAGCATGTGGAGAAGGTAAAAAGCGCGATCCGAAAGCCTTGAATCATTTATCGTTCTATCGAACGATTGCTAGGGCTCTGAAGTGCGTTCATAACTTCTTCCGTTGCAGAACATATAGAAAATGTAACTATCGCGACTCCCAGTCTCCTGGAGTGATTTATCGTTATATCGGACGATTGCGGGGGCTGGGATGTAAATCCGTAGATTCCTTCGATACACAGCATGTGGAAAAGTTAAATATCGCGATGCCAAGTCTCTTGGAGTGATTTATCATTATATCGAAGATTGCTAGGGCTCTGAAGTACGTCCTTAACTTCTTTCGTTGCAGAACGTGCAGAAAAGGTAACTATTGCGATTCCGAGTCTCCTGTAGTGATTTATCGTTATATCGGACGACTTCGAGGGCTGGGATGTAAATCCGTAGATTCCTTCGATACACAGCATGTGGAAAAGTTAAATATCGCGATTCCGAGTCTCCTGTAGTGATTTATCGTTATATCGCCGATTGCGAGGGCTGGGAAGTGAATCCATACCTTCTGTCGATACAGAACGTGCGGAGAAGGTAAATTGCGATTCCGAGTCTCCTGGGGTGATTTATCGTTATATCGGACGATTGCGGGGGCTGGGATGTAAATCCGTAGATTCCTTCGATACACAGCATGTGGAAAGAATAAACATCGCGATGCCGAGTCTCCTGGAGTGATTTATCGTTATATCGGACGACTTCGAGGGCTGGGATGTAAATCCGTAGATTCCTTCGATACACAGCATGTGGAAAAGTTAAATATCGCGATTCCGAGTCTCCTGTAGTGATTTATCGTTATATCGCCGATTGCGAGGGCTGGGAAGTGAATCCATACCTTCTGTCGATACAGAATGTGCGGAGAAGGTAAATTGCGATTCCGAGTCTCCTGGGGTGATTTATCGTTATATCGAACGATTGCTAGGGCTCTGAAGTACGTCCTTAACTTCTTTCGTTGCAGAACGTGCAGAAAAGGTAACTGTCGCGATTCCGAGTCTCCCGGAGTGATTTATCGTTATATCGGACGACTTCGAGGGCTGGGATGTAAATCCGTAGATTCCTTCGATACACAGCATGTGGAAATGATAAATATCGCGATTCCGAGTCTCCTGTAGTGATTTATCGTTATATCGCACGATTGCGAGGGCTGGGAAGTGAATCCATACCTTCTGTCGATACAGAACGTGCGGAGAAGGTAAATTGCGATTCCGAGTCTCCTGGGGTGATTTATCGTTATATCGGACGATTGCGGGGGCTGGGATGTAAATCCGTAGATTCCTTCGATACACAGCATGTGGAAAGAATAAACATCGCGATGCCGAGTCTCCTGGAGTGATTTATCATTATATCGGACGATTGCGAGGGCTGGGAAGTGAATATTTAGCTTCTTTCGATACACAGCATGTGGATGAGGTAAAAAGCGCGACTCCGAACCTCCTACAGTGATTTATCGTTATATCGAACGACTTCGAGGGCTGGGATGTAAATCCGTAGCTTCCTTCGATACACAGCGTGTGGAAAAGGTAAAAAGCGCGATTCCGCAACTCCTAGAATCATCTATCGTTCTACCCAACGATTGCTAGGGCTGTGAAGTGCATCCTTACCTTCTGTCGATACAGAACGATAGGAAAAGGGAAATATCGCGATCCGAAACCCTTGAATCATTAATCGTTCTATCGAACGATTGCTAGGTCTCTGAAGTGCGTCCTTAACTTCTTTCGTTGCAGAACGTGCAGAAAAGGTAACTATCGCGATTCCAAGTCTCCTGTAGTGATTTATCGTTATATCGGACGACTTCGAGGGCTGGGATGTAAATCCGTAGATTCCTTCGATACACAGCATGTGGAAAAGTTAAATATCGCGATTCCGAGTCTCCTGTAGTGATTTATCGTTATATCGCCGATTGCGAGGGCTGGGAAGTGAATCCATACCTTCTGTCGATACAGAACGTGCGGAGAAGGTAAATTGCGATTCCGAGTCTCCTGGGGTGATTTATCGTTATATCGGACGATTGCGGGGGCTGGGATGTAAATCCGTAGATTCCTTCGATACACAGCATGTGGAAAGAATAAACATCGCGATGCCGAGTCTCCTGGAGTGATTTATCGTTATATCGGACGACTTCGAGGGCTGGGATGTAAATCCGTAGATTCCTTCGATACACAGCATGTGGAAAAGTTAAATATCGCGATTCCGAGTCTCCTGTAGTGATTTATCGTTATATCGCCGATTGCGAGGGCTGGGAAGTGAATCCATACCTTCTGTCGATACAGAACGTGCGGAGAAGGTAAATTGCGACTCCGAGTCTCCTGGGGTGATTTATCGTTATATCGGACGATTGCGGGGGCTGGGATGTAAATCCGTAGATTCCTTCGATACACAGCATGTGGAAAAGTTAAATATCGCGATTCCGAGTCTCCTGTAGTGATTTATCGTTATATCGCCGATTGCGAGGGCTGGGAAGTGAATCCATACCTTCTGTCGATACAGAATGTGCGGAGAAGGTAAATTGCGATTCCGAGTCTCCTGGGGTGATTTATCGTTATATCGAACGATTGCTAGGGCTCTGAAGTACGTCCTTAACTTCTTTCGTTGCAGAACGTGCAGAAAAGGTAACTGTCGCGATTCCGAGTCTCCCGGAGTGATTTATCGTTATATCGGACGACTTCGAGGGCTGGGATGTAAATCCGTAGATTCCTTCGATACACAGCATGTGGAAATGATAAATATCGCGATTCCGAGTCTCCTGTAGTGATTTATCGTTATATCGCACGATTGCGAGGGCTGGGAAGTGAATCCATACCTTCTGTCGATACAGAACGTGCGGAGAAGGTAAATTGCGATTCCGAGTCTCCTGGGGTGATTTATCGTTATATCGGACGATTGCGGGGGCTGGGATGTAAATCCGTAGATTCCTTCGATACACAGCATGTGGAAAGAATAAACATCGCGATGCCGAGTCTCCTGGAGTGATTTATCATTATATCGGACGATTGCGAGGGCTGGGAAGTGAATATTTAGCTTCTTTCGATACACAGCATGTGGATGAGGTAAAAAGCGCGACTCCGAACCTCCTACAGTGATTTATCGTTATATCGAACGACTTCGAGGGCTGGGATGTAAATCCGTAGCTTCCTTCGATACACAGCGTGTGGAAAAGGTAAAAAGCGCGATTCCGCAACTCCTAGAATCATCTATCGTTCTACCCAACGATTGCTAGGGCTGTGAAGTGCATCCTTACCTTCTGTCGATACAGAACGATAGGAAAAGGGAAATATCGCGATCCGAAACCCTTGAATCATTAATCGTTCTATCGAACGATTGCTAGGTCTCTGAAGTGCGTCCTTAACTTCTTTCGTTGCAGAACGTGCAGAAAAGGTAACTATCGCGATTCCGAGTCTCCTGTAGTGATTTATCGTTATATCGGACGACTTCGAGGGCTGGGATGTAAATCCGTAGATTCCTTCGATACACAGCATGTGGAAAAGTTAAATATCGCGATTCCGAGTCTCCTGTAGTGATTTATCGTTATATCGCCGATTGCGAGGGCTGGGAAGTGAATCCATACCTTCTGTCGATACAGAATGTGCGGAGAAGGTAAATTGCGATTCCGAGTCTCCTGGGGTGATTTATCGTTATATCGAACGATTGCTAGGGCTCTGAAGTACGTCCTTAACTTCTTTCGTTGCAGAACGTGCAGAAAAGGTAACTGTCGCGATTCCGAGTCTCCCGGAGTGATTTATCCTTATATCGGACGACTTCGAGGGCTGGGATGTAAATCCGTAGATTCCTTCGATACACAGCATGTGGAAATGATAAATATCGCGATTCCGAGTCTCCTGTAGTGATTTATCGTTATATCGCACGATTGCGAGGGCTGGGAAGTGAATCCATACCTTCTGTCGATACAGAACGTGCGGAGAAGGTAAATTGCGATTCCGAGTCTCCTGGGGTGATTTATCGTTATATCGGACGATTGCGGGGGCTGGGATGTAAATCCGTAGATTCCTTCGATACACAGCATGTGGAAAGAATAAACATCGCGATACCGAGTCTCCTGGAGTGATTTATCATTATATCGGACGATTGCGAGGGCTGGGAAGTGAATCCGTAGATTCCTTCGATACACAGCATGTGGAAAAGTTAAATATCGCGATTCCGAGTCTCCTGTAGTGATTTATCGTTATATCGCCGATTGCGAGGGCTGGGAAGTGAATCCATACCTTCTGTCGATACAGAATGTGCGGAGAAGGTAAATTGCGATTCCGAGTCTCCTGGGGTGATTTATCGTTATATCGAACGATTGCTAGGGCTCTGAAGTACGTCCTTAACTTCTTTCGTTGCAGAACGTGCAGAAAAGGTAACTGTCGCGATTCCGAGTCTCCCGGAGTGATTTATCGTTATATCGGACGACTTCGAGGGCTGGGATGTAAATCCGTAGATTCCTTCGATACACAGCATGTGGAAATGATAAATATCGCGATTCCGAGTCTCCTGTAGTGATTTATCGTTATATCGCACGATTGCGAGGGCTGGGAAGTGAATCCATACCTTCTGTCGATACAGAACGTGCGGAGAAGGTAAATTGCGATTCCGAGTCTCCTGGGGTGATTTATCGTTATATCGGACGATTGCGGGGGCTGGGATGTAAATCCGTAGATTCCTTCGATACA
The DNA here is from genome assembly GCA_963969485.1 of Nomada goodeniana. Classification (NCBI taxonomy): domain Eukaryota; kingdom Metazoa; phylum Arthropoda; class Insecta; order Hymenoptera; family Apidae; genus Nomada; species Nomada goodeniana. The sequence continues at coordinate 13,420,634 of OZ018301.1, read as the reverse complement.
CAGCATGTGGAAAGAATAAACATCGCGATGCCGAGTCTCCTGGAGTGATTTATCATTATATCGGACGATTGCGAGGGCTGGGAAGTGAATATTTAGCTTCTTTCGATACACAGCATGTGGATGAGGTAAAAAGCGCGACTCCGAACCTCCTACAGTGATTTATCGTTATATCGAACGACTTCGAGGGCTGGGATGTAAATCCGTCGCTTCCTTCGATACACAGCGTGTGGAAAAGGTAAAAAGCGCGATTCCGCAACTCCTAGAATCATTTATCGTTCTACCCAACGATTGCTAGGGCTGTGAAGTGCATCCTTACCTTCTGTCGATACAGAACGATAGGAAAAGGTAAATATCGCGATCCGAAACCCTTGAATCATTTATCGTTCTATCGAACGATTGCTAGGGCTCTGAAGTGCGTCCTTAACTTCTTTCGTTGCAGAACGTGCAGAAAAGGTAACTATCGCGATTCCGAGTCTCCTGTAGTGATTAATCGTTATATCGCACGATTGCGAGGGCTGGGAAGTGAATCCATACCTTCTGTCGATACAGAACGTGCGAAGAAGGTAAACATCGCGATTCCGAATCTCCTGGGGTGATTTATCGTTATATCGGACGATTGCGGGGGCTGGGAAGTGAATATTTAGCTTCTTTCGATACACAGCATGTGGATGAGGTAAAAAGCGCGACTCCGAACCTCCTACAGTGATTTATCGTTATATCGAACGACTTCGAGGGCCGGTATGTAAATCCGTAGCTTCCTTCAATACACAGCGTGTGGAAAAAGTAAAAAGCGCGATTCCGCAACTCCTAGGATCATTTATCGTTGTATCCAACGATTGCTAGGGCTAGAAGTGAATCCTTACCTTCTATCGATACAGAACGATAGGAAAAGGGAAATATCGCGATCCGAAACCCCTGAATCATTTATCGTTCTATCGAACGATTGCTAGGGCTCTGAAGTGCGTCCTTAATTCTCTTTCGCTGCAGAACGTGCAGAAAAGGTAACTATCGCGATTCCGAGTCTCCTGTAGTGATTTATCGTTATATCGGACGATTGCGGGGGCTGGGATGTAAATCCGTAGATTCCTTCGACACACAGCATGTGGAAAAGCTAAATATCGCGATGCCAAGTCTCTTGGAGTGATTTATCATTATATCGAAGATTGCTAGGGCTCTGAAGTACGTCCTTAACTTCTTTCGTTGCAGAACGTGCAGAAAAGGTAACTATCGCGATTCCGAGTCTCCTGTAGTTATTTATCGTTATATTGCACGATTGCGAGGGCTGGGAAGTGAATCCATACCTTCTGTCGATACAGAACGTGCGAAGAAGGGAAACATCGCGATTCCGAATCTCCTGGGGTGATTTTTCGTTATATCGGACGATTGCGGGGGCTGGGATGTAAATCCGTAGCTTCCTCCGATACACAGCATGTGGAAAAGTTAAATATCGCGATGCCGAGTCTCCTGGAGTGATTTATCATTATATCGGACGATTGCGAGGGCTGGGAAGTGAATATTTAGCTTCTTTCGATACACAGCGTGTGGGGAAGGTAAAAAGCGCGATCCGAAAGCCTTGAATCATTTATCGTTCTATCGAACGATTGCTAGGGCTATGAAGTGCGTTCTTAACTTCTTCCGTTGCAGAACGTGCAGAAAATGTAACTATCGCGACTCCGAGTCTCCTGGAGTGATTTATCGTTATATTGGACGATTGCGGGGGCTGGGATGTAAATCCGTAGCTTCCTTCGATACACAGGGCGTGGAAAAGGTAAATATCGCGATGCCGAGTCTCCAAGTGCGATTTAACGTTATATCGGACGATTACCAGGGCTGGGAAGTTAATGCTTAGCTTCTTTCGATACACAGCGTGTGGAGAAGGTAAAAAGCGCGATCCGAAAGCCTTGAATCATTTATCGTTCTATCGAACGATTGCTAGGGCTCTGAAGTGCGTTCATAACTTCTTCCGTTGCAGAACATATAGAAAATGTAACTATCGCGACTCCGAGTCTCCTGGGGTGATTTATCGTTATATCGGACGATTGCGGGAGCTGGGATGTAAATCCGTAGATTCCTTCGATACACAGCATGTGGAAAAGTTAAATATCGCGATGCCAAGTCTCCTGGAGTGATTTATCATTATATCGAACGATTGCTAGGGCTCTGAAGTACGTCCTTAACTTCTTTCGTTGCAGAACGTGCAGAAAAGGTAACTATCGCGATTCCGAATCTCCCGGAGTGATTTATCGTTATATCGGACGACTTCGAGAGCTGGGAAGTGAATACTTAGTTCCTTTCGATACACAGCGTGTGGAAAAGGTCAAAAGCGCGATTCCGCAACTCCTAGAATCATTTATCGTTTTATCCAACGATTGCTAGGGCTGCGAAGTGCATCCTTAACTTCTTTCGTTGCAGAACGTGCAGAAAAGGTAACTATCGCGATTCCGAGTCTCCTGTAGTGATTTATCGTTATATCGCACGATTGCGAGGGCTGGGAAGTGAATCCATACCTTCTGTCGATACAGAACGTGCGGAGAAGGTAAATTGCGATTCCGAATCTCCTGGGGTGATTTATCGTTATATCGGACGATTGCGGGGGCTGGGATGTAAATCCGTAGATTCCTTCGATACACAGCATGTGGAAACGTTAAATATCGCGATGCCGAGTCTCCTGTAGCGATTTATCGTTATATCGCACGATTGCGAGGGCTGGGAAGTGAATCCATACCGTCTGTCAATACAGAACGTGCGGAGAAGGTAAATCGCGATTCCGAATCTCCTGGGGTGATTTATCGTTATATCGGACGATTGCGGGGGCTGGGATGTAAATCCGTAGCTTCCTTCGATACACAGGGCGTGGAAAAGGTAAATATCGCGATGCCGAGTCTCCAAGTGCGATTTAACGTTATATCGGACGATTACCAGGGCTGGGAAGTTAATGCTTAGCTTCATTCGATACACAGCGTGTGTATAATGTAAAAAGCGCGATCCGAAACCCTTGAATCATTTATCGTTCTATCGCACGATTGCGAGGGCTGGGAAGTGAATCCATACCGTCTGTCAATACAGAACGTGCGGAGAAGGTAAATCGCGATTCCGAATCTCCTGGGGTGATTTATCGTTATATCGGACGATTGCGAGGGCTGGGAAGTGAATCCATACCTTCTGTCGATACAGAACGTGCGAAGAAGGTAAACATCGCGCTTCCGAATCTCCTGGGGTGATTTATCGTTATATCGGACGATTGCAGGGGCTGGGAAGTGAATATTTAGCTTCTTTCGATACACAGCATGTGGATGCGGTAAAAAGCGGGACTCCGAACCTCCTACAGTGATTTATCGTTATATCGAACGACTTCGAGGGCTGGGATGTAAATCTGTAGCTTCCTTCAATACACAGCGTGTTCAAAAAGTAAAAAGCGCGATTCCGCAACTCCTAGAATCATCTATCGTTCTACCCAACGATTGCTAGGGCTGTGTAGTGCATCCATACCTTCTGTCGATACAGAACGATAGGAAAAGGGAAATATCGCGATCCGAAACCCTTGAATCATTAATCGTTCTATCGAACGATTGCTAGGGCTCTGAAGTGCGTCCTTAACTTCTTTCGTTGCAGAACGTGCAGAAAAGGTAACTATCGCGATTCCGAGTCTCCTGTAGTGATTTATCGTTATATCGGACGACTTCGAGGGCTGGGATGTAAATCCGTAGATTCCATCGATACACAGCATGTGGAAAAGTTAAATATCGCGATTCCGAGTCTCCTGTAGTGATTTATCGTTATATCGGACGATTGCGGGGGCTGGGAAGTGAATATTTAGCTTCTATAGATACACAGCATGTGGATGCGGTAAAAAGCGCGACTCCGAACCTCCTACGGTAATTTATCGTTATATCGAACGACTTCGAGGGCTGGGATGCAAATCCGTAGCTTCCTTCGATACACAGCGTGTGGAAAAAGTAAAAAGCGCGATTCCGCAACTCCTAGAATCATTTATCGTTCTACCCAACGGTTGCTAGGGCTGTGAAGTGCATCCTTACCTTCTGTCGATACAGAACGATAGGAAAAGGGAAATATCGCGATCCGAAACCCTTGAATCATTTATCGTTCTATCGAACGATTGCTAGGGCTCTGAAGTGCGTCCTTAACTTCTTTCGTTGCAGAACATGCAGAAAAGGTAACTATCGCGATTCCGAGTCTCCTGTAGTGATTTATCGTTATATCGCACGATTGCGAGGGCTGGGAAGTGAATCCATACCTTCTGTCGATACAGAACGTGCGAAGAAGGAAACATCGCGATTCCGAATCTCCTGGGGTGATTTATCGTTATATCGGACGATTGCGGGGGCTGGAATGTAAATCCGTAGATTCCTTCGATACACAGCATGTGGAAAAGTTAAATATCGCGATGCCGAGTCTCCTGGAGTGATTTATCATTATATCGAACGATTGCTAGGGTTCTGAAGTACGTCCTTAACTTGTTTCGTTGCAGAACGTGTAGAAAAGGTAACTATCGCGATTCCGAGTCTCCTGTAGTGATTTATCGTTATATCGAACGATTGCGGGGGCTGGGATGTAAATCCGTAGCTTCCTTCGATACACAGGGCGTGGAAAAGGTAAATATCGCGATGCCGAGTCTCCAAGTGCGATTTAACGTTATATCGGACGATTACCAGGGCTGGGAAGTTAATGCTTAGCTTCATTCGATACACAGCGTGTGTATAATGTAAAAAGCGCGATCCGAAACCCTTGAATCATTTATCGTTCTATCGAACGATTGCTAGGGCTCTGAAGTGCGTTCATAACTTCTTCCGTTGCAGAACATATCGAAAATGTAACTATCGCGACTCCGAGTCTCCTGGGGTGATTTATCGTTATATCGCACGATTGCGAGGGCTGGGAAGTGAATCCATACCTTCTGTCGATACAGAACGTGCGAAGAAGGTAAACATCGCGATTCCGAATCTCCTGGGGTGATTTATCGTTATATCGGACGATTGCGGGGGCTGGAATGTAAATCCGTAGATTCCTTCGATACACAGCATGTGGAAAAGTTAAATATCGCGATGCCGAGTCTCCTGGAGTGATTTATCATTATATCGAACGATTTCTAGGGCTCTGAAGTACGTCCTTAACTTGTTTCGTTGCAGAACGTGTAGAAAAGGTAACTATCGCGATTCCGAGTCTCCTGTAGTGATTTATCGTTATATCGCACGATTGCGAGCGCTGAGAAGTGAATCCATACCTTCTGTCGATACAGAACGTGCGGAGAAGGTAAATCGCGATTCCGAATCTCCTGGGGTGATTTATCGTTATATTTAACGATTGAGGGGGCTGGGATGTAAATCCGTCGATTCCTTCGATATACAGCATGTGGAAAAGTTAAATATCACGATACCGAGTCTCCTGTAGTGATTTATCGTTATATCGCACGATTGCGAGGGCTGGGAAGTGAATCCGTAGATTCCTTCGATATACAGCATGTCGAGAAGTTAAATATCGCGATGCCGAGTCTCCTGGAGTGATTTATCATTATATCGGACGATTGCGAGGGCTGGGAAGTGAATATTTAGATTCTTTCGACACACAGCATGTGGATGAGGTAAAAAGCGCGACTCCGAACCTCCTACAGTGATTTATCGTTATATCGAACGACTTCGAGGGCTGGGATGTAAATCCGTAGCTTCCTGCGATACACAGCGTGTGGAAAAGGTAAAAAGCGCGATTCCGCAACTCCTAGAATCATTTATCGTTCTACCCAACGATTGCTAGGGCTGTGAAGTGCATCCTTACCTTCTGTCGATACAGAACGATAGGAAAAGGTAAATATCGCGATCCGAAACCCTTGAATCATTTATCGTTCTATCGAACGACTGCTAGGGCTCTGAAGTGCGTCCTTAACTTCTTTCGTTGCAGAACGTGCAGAAAAGGTAACTATCGCGATTCCGAGTCTCCTGTAGTGATTTATCGTTATATCGAACGATTGCGAGGGCTGGGAAGTGAATCCATACCTTCTGTCGATACAGAACGTGCGAAGAAGGTAACCATCGCGATTCCGAATCTCCTGGGGTGATTTATCGTTATATCGGACGATTGCGGGGGCTGGGAAGTGAATATTTAGCTTCTATAGATACACAGCATGTGGATGCGGTAAAAAGCGCGACTCCGAAACTCCTACGGTGATTTATCGTTATATCGAACGACTTCGAGGGCTGGGATGTAAATCCGTAGCTTCCTTCGATACACAGCGTGTGGAAAAAGTAAAAAGCGCGATTCCGCAACTCCTAGAATCATTTATCGTTCTACCCAACGGTTGCTAGGGCTGTGAAGTGCATCCTTACCTTCTGTCGATACAGAACGATAGGAAAAGGGAAATATCGCGATCCGAAACCCTTGAATCATTTATCGTTCTATCGAACGATTGCTAGGGCTCTGAAGTGCGTCCTTAACTTCTTTCGTTGCAGAACATGCAGAAAAGGTAACTATCGCGATTCCGAATCTCCTGGGGTGATTTATCGTTATATCGGACGATTGCGGGGGCTGGAATGTAAATCCGTAGATTCCTTTGATACACAGCATGTGGAAAAGTTAAATATCGCGATGCCGAGTCTCCTGGAGTGATTTATCATTATATCGAACGATTGCTAGGGTTCTGAAGTACGTCCTTAACTTGTTTCGTTGCAGAACGTGTAGAAAAGGTAACTATCGCGATTCCGAGTCTCCTGTAGTGATTTATCGTTATATCGGACGATTGCGGGGGCTGGGATGTAAATCCGTAGCTTCCTTCGATACACAGGGCGTGGAAAAGGTAAATATCGCGATGCCGAGTCTCCAAGTGCGATTTAACGTTATATCGGACGATTACCAGGGCTGGGAAGTTAATGCTTAGCTTCATTCGATACACAGCGTGTGTATAATGTAAAAAGCGCGATCCGAAACCCTTGAATCATTTATCGTTCTATCGAACGATTGCTAGGGCTCTGAAGTGCGTTCATAACTTCTTCCGTTGCAGAACATATCGAAAATGTAACTATCGCGACTCCGAGTCTCCTGGGGTGATTTATCGTTATATCGCACGATTGCGAGGGCTGGGAAGTGAATCCATACCTTCTGTCGATACAGAACGTGCGAAGAAGGTAAACATCGCGATTCCGAATCTCCTGGGGTGATTTATCGTTATATCGGACGATTGCGGGGGCTGGAATGTAAATCCGTAGATTCCTTCGATACACAGCATGTGGAAAAGTTAAATATCGCGATACCGAGTCTCCTGGAGTGATTTATCATTATATCGGACGATTGCGAGGGCTGGGAAGTGAATATTTAGCTTCTTTCGATACACTGCATGTGGATGAGGTAAAAGGCGCGACTCCAAACCTCCTACAGTGATTTATCGTTATATCGAACGACTTCGAGAGCTGGGATGTAAATCCGTAGCTTCCTTCGATACACAGCGCGTGGAAAAGGTAAAAAGCGCGATTCCGCAACTCCTAGAATCATTTATCGTTCTACCCAACGATTGCTAGGGCTGTGAAGTGCATCCTTACCTTCTGTCGATACAGAACGATAGGAAAAGGTAAATATCGCGATCCGAAACCCTTGAATCATTTATCGTTCTATCGAACGATTGCTAGGGCTCTGAAGTGCGTTCTTAACTTCTTCCGTTGCAGAACGTGCAGAAAATGTAACTATCGCGACTCCGAATCTCCTGAGGTGATTTATCGTTATATCGGACGATTGCGGGGGCTGGGATGTAAATCCGTAGATTCCTTCGATACACAGCATGTGGAAACGTTAAATATCGCGATGCCGAGTCTCCTGTAGCGATTTATCGTTATATCGCACGATTGCGAGGGCTGGGAAGTGAATCCATACCGTCTGTCAATACAGAACGTGCGGAGAAGGTAAATCGCGATTCCGAATCTCCTGGGGTGATTTATCGTTATATCGGACGATTGCGAGGGCTGGGAAGTGAATCCATACCTTCTGTCGATACAGAACGTGCGAAGAAGGTAAACATCGCGATTCCGAATCTCCTGGTGTGATTTATCGTTATATCGGACGATTGCGGGGGCTGGGAAGTGAATATTTAGCTTCTATAGATACACAGCATGTGGATGAGGAAAAAAGCGCGACTCCGAACCTCCTACAGTGATTTATCGTTATATCGAACGACTTCGAGGGCCGGGATGTAAATCTGTAGCTTCCTTCGATACACAGCATGTGGAAAAAGTAAAAAGCGCGATTCCGCAACTCCTAGAATCATTTATCGTTCTACCCAACGGTTGCTAGGGCTGTGAAGTGCATCCTTACCTTCTGTCGATACAGAACGATAGGAAAAGGGAAATATCGCGATCCGAAACCCTTGAATCATTTATCGTTCTATCGAACGATTGCTAGGGCTCTGAAGTGCGTCCTTAACTTCTTTCGTTGCAGAACATGCAGAAAAGGTAACTATCGCGATTCCGAGTCTCCTGTTGTGATTTATCGTTATATCGCACGATTGCGAGGGCTGGGAAGTGAATCAATACCTTCTGTCGATACAGAACGTGCGAAGAAGGAAACATCGCGATTCCGAATCTCCTGGGGTGATTTATCGTTATATCGGACGATTGCGGGGGCTGGAATGTAAATCCGTAGATTCCTTCGATACACAGCATGTGGAAAAGTTAAATATCGCGATGCCGAGTCTCCTGGAGTGATTTATCATTATATCGAACGATTGCTAGGGTTCTGAAGTACGTCCTTAACTTGTTTCGTTGCAGAACGTGTAGAAAAGGTAACTATCGCGATTCCGAGTCTCCTGTAGTGATTTATCGTTATATTGGACGATTGCGGGGGCTGGGATGTAAATCCGTAGCTTCCTTCGATACACAGGGCGTGGAAAAGGTAAATATCGCGATGCCGAGTCTCCAAGTGCGATTTAACGTTATATCGGACGATTACCAGGGCTGGGAAGTTAATGCTTAGCTTCATTCGATACACAGCGTGTGTATAATGTAAAAAGCGCGATCCGAAACCCTTGAATCATTTATCGTTCTATCGAACGATTGCTAGGGCTCTGAAGTGCGTTCATAACTTCATCCGTTGCAGAACATATCGAAAATGTAACTATCGCGACTCCGAGTCTCCTGGGGTGATTTATCGTTATATCGCACGATTGCGAGGGCTGGGAAGTGAATCCATACCTTCTGTCGATACAGAACGTGCGAAGAAGGTAAACATCGCGATTCCGAATCTCCTGGGGTGATTTATCGTTATATCGGACGATTGCGGGAGCTGGAATGTAAATCCGTAGATTCCTTCGATACACAGCATGTGGAAAAGTTAAATATCGCGATGCCGAGTCTCCTGGAGTGATTTATCATTATATCGAACGATTTCTAGGGCTCTGAAGTACGTCCTTAACTTGTTTCGTTGCAGAACGTGTAGAAAAGGTAACTATCGCGATTCCGAGTCTCCTGTAGTGATTTATCGTTATATCAGACGATTGCGGGGGCTGGGATGTAAATCCGTAGATTCCTTCGATACACAGCATGTGGAAAAGTTAAATATCGCGATACCGAGTCTCCTGGAGTGATTTATCATTATATCGGACGATTGCGAGGGCTGGGAAGTGAATATTTAGCTTCTTTCGATACACAGCGTGTGGGGAAGGTAAAAAGCGCGATCCGAAAGCCTTGAATCATTTATCGTTCTATCGAACGATTGCTAGGGCTATGAAGTGCGTTCTTAACTTCTTCCGTTGCAGAACGTGCAGAAAATGTAACTATCGCGACTCCGAGTCTCCTGGAGTGATTTATCGTTATATTGGACGATTGCGGGGGCTGGGATGTAAATCCGTAGCTTCCTTCGATACACAGGGCGTGGAAAAGGTAAATATCGCGATGCCGAGTCTCCAAGTGCGATTTAACGTTATATCGGACGATTACCAGGGCTGGGAAGTTAATGCTTAGCTTCTTTCGATACACAGCGTGTGGAGAAGGTAAAAAGCGCGATCCGAAAGCCTTGAATCATTTATCGTTCTATCGAACGATTGCTAGGGCTCTGAAGTGCGTTCATAACTTCTTCCGTTGCAGAACATATAGAAAATGTAACTATCGCGACTCCGAGTCTCCTGGGGTGATTTATCGTTATATCGGACGATTGCGGGAGCTGGGATGTAAATCCGTAGATTCCTTCGATACACAGCATGTGGAAAAGTTAAATATCGCGATGCCAAGTCTCCTGGAGTGATTTATCATTATATCGAACGATTGCTAGGGCTCTGAAGTACGTCCTTAACTTCTTTCGTTGCAGAACGTGCAGAAAAGGTAACTATCGCGATTCCGAATCTCCCGGAGTGATTTATCGTTATATCGGACGACTTCGAGAGCTGGGAAGTGAATACTTAGTTCCTTTCGATACACAGCGTGTGGAAAAGGTCAAAAGCGCGATTCCGCAACTCCTAGAATCATTTATCGTTTTATCCAACGATTGCTAGGGCTGCGAAGTGCATCCTTAACTTCTTTCGTTGCAGAACGTGCAGAAAAGGTAACTATCGCGATTCCGAGTCTCCTGTAGTGATTTATCGTTATATCGCACGATTGCGAGGGCTGGGAAGTGAATCCATACCTTCTGTCGATACAGAACGTGCGGAGAAGGTAAATTGCGATTCCGAATCTCCTGGGGTGATTTATCGTTATATCGGACGATTGCGGGGGCTGGGATGTAAATCCGTAGATTCCTTCGATACACAGCATGTGGAAACGTTAAATATCGCGATGCCGAGTCTCCTGTAGCGATTTATCGTTATATCGCACGATTGCGAGGGCTGGGAAGTGAATCCATACCGTCTGTCAATACAGAACGTGCGGAGAAGGTAAATCGCGATTCCGAATCTCCTGGGGTGATTTATCGTTATATCGGACGATTGCGAGGGCTGGGAAGTGAATCCATACCTTCTGTCGATACAGAACGTGCGAAGAAGGTAAACATCGCGCTTCCGAATCTCCTGGGGTGATTTATCGTTATATCGGACGATTGCAGGGGCTGGGAAGTGAATATTTAGCTTCTTTCGATACACAGCATGTGGATGCGGTAAAAAGCGGGACTCCGAACCTCCTACAGTGATTTATCGTTATATCGAACGACTTCGAGGGCTGGGATGTAAATCTGTAGCTTCCTTCAATACACAGCGTGTTCAAAAAGTAAAAAGCGCGATTCCGCAACTCCTAGAATCATCTATCGTTCTACCCAACGATTGCTAGGGCTGTGAAGTGCATCCATACCTTCTGTCGATACAGAACGATAGGAAAAGGGAAATATCGCGATCCGAAACCCTTGAATCATTAATCGTTCTATCGAACGATTGCTAGGGCTCTGAAGTGCGTCCTTAACTTCTTTCGTTGCAGAACGTGCAGAAAAGGTAACTATCGCGATTCCGAGTCTCCTGTAGTGATTTATCGTTATATCGGACGACTTCGAGGGCTGGGATGTAAATCCGTAGATTCCATCGATACACAGCATGTGGAAAAGTTAAATATCGCGATTCCGAGTCTCCTGTAGTGATTTATCGTTATATCGGACGATTGCGGGGGCTGGGAAGTGAATATTTAGCTTCTATAGATACACAGCATGTGGATGCGGTAAAAAGCGCGACTCCGAACCTCCTACGGTAATTTATCGTTATATCGAACGACTTCGAGGGCTGGGATGCAAATCCGTAGCTTCCTTCGATACACAGCGTGTGGAAAAAGTAAAAAGCGCGATTCCGCAACTCCTAGAATCATTTATCGTTCTACCCAACGGTTGCTAGGGCTGTGAAGTGCATCCTTACCTTCTGTCGATACAGAACGATAGGAAAAGGGAAATATCGCGATCCGAAACCCTTGAATCATTTATCGTTCTATCGAACGATTGCTAGGGCTCTGAAGTGCGTCCTTAACTTCTTTCGTTGCAGAACATGCAGAAAAGGTAACTATCGCGATTCCGAGTCTCCTGTAGTGATTTATCGTTATATCGCACGATTGCGAGGGCTGGGAAGTGAATCCATACCTTCTGTCGATACAGAACGTGCGAAGAAGGAAACATCGCGATTCCGAATCTCCTGGGGTGATTTATCGTTATATCGGACGATTGCGGGGGCTGGAATGTAAATCCGTAGATTCCTTCGATACACAGCATGTGGAAAAGTTAAATATCGCGATGCCGAGTCTCCTGGAGTGATTTATCATTATATCGAACGATTGCTAGGGTTCTGAAGTACGTCCTTAACTTGTTTCGTTGCAGAACGTGTAGAAAAGGTAACTATCGCGATTCCGAGTCTCCTGTAGTGATTTATCGTTATATCGAACGATTGCGGGGGCTGGGATGTAAATCCGTAGCTTCCTTCGATACACAGGGCGTGGAAAAGGTAAATATCGCGATGCCGAGTCTCCAAGTGCGATTTAACGTTATATCGGACGATTACCAGGGCTGGGAAGTTAATGCTTAGCTTCTTTCGATACACAGCGTGTGTATAATGTAAAAAGCGCGATCCGAAACCCTTGAATCATTTATCGTTCTATCGAACGATTGCTAGGGCTCTGAAGTGCGTTCATAACTTCTTCCGTTGCAGAACATATCGAAAATGTAACTATCGCGACTCCGAGTCTCCTGGGGTGATTTATCGTTATATCGCACGATTGCGAGGGCTGGGAAGTGAATCCATACCTTCTGTCGATACAGAACGTGCGAAGAAGGTAAACATCGCGATTCCGAATCTCCTGGGGTGATTTATCGTTATATCGGACGATTGCGGGGGCTGGAATGTAAATCCGTAGATTCCTTCGATACACAGCATGTGGAAAAGTTAAATATCGCGATGCCGAGTCTCCTGGAGTGATTTATCATTATATCGAACGATTTCTAGGGCTCTGAAGTACGTCCTTAACTTGTTTCGTTGCAGAACGTGTAGAAAAGGTAACTATCGCGATTCCGAGTCTCCTGTAGTGATTTATCGTTATATCGCACGATTGCGAGCGCTGAGAAGTGAATCCATACCTTCTGTCGATACAGAACGTGCGGAGAAGGTAAATCGCGATTCCGAATCTCCTGGGGTGATTTATCGTTATATTTGACGATTGAGGGGGCTGGGATGTAAATCCGTCGATTCCTTCGATATACAGCATGTGGAAAAGTTAAATATCACGATACCGAGTCTCCTGTAGTGATTTATCGTTATATCGCACGATTGCGAGGGCTGGGAAGTGAATCCGTAGATTCCTTCGATATACAGCATGTCGAGAAGTTAAATATCGCGATGCCGAGTCTCCTGGAGTGATTTATCATTATATCGGACGATTGCGAGGGCTGGGAAGTGAATATTTAGATTCTTTCGACACACAGCATGTGGATGAGGTAAAAAGCGCGACTCCGAACCTCCTACAGTGATTTATCGTTATATCGAACGACTTCGAGGGCTGGGATGTAAATCCGTAGCTTCCTGCGATACACAGCGTGTGGAAAAGGTAAAAAGCGCGATTCCGCAACTCCTAGAATCATTTATCGTTCTACCCAACGATTGCTAGGGCTGTGAAGTGCATCCTTACCTTCTGTCGATACAGAACGATAGGAAAAGGTAAATATCGCGATCCGAAACCCTTGAATCATTTATCGTTCTATCGAACGACTGCTAGGGCTCTGAAGTGCGTCCTTAACTTCTTTCGTTGCAGAACGTGCAGAAAAGGTAACTATCGCGATTCCGAGTCTCCTGTAGTGATTTATCGTTATATCGCACGATTGCGAGGGCTGGGAAGTGAATCCATACCTTCTGTCGATACAGAACGTGCGAAGAAGGTAACCATCGCGATTCCGAATCTCCTGGGGTGATTTATCGTTATATCGGACGATTGCGGGGGCTGGGAAGTGAATATTTAGCTTCTATAGATACACAGCATGTGGATGCGGTAAAAAGCGCGACTCCGAAACTCCTACGGTGATTTATCGTTATATCGAACGACTTCGAGGGCTGGGATGTAAATCCGTAGCTTCCTTCGATACACAGCGTGTGGAAAAAGTAAAAAGCGCGATTCCGCAACTCCTAGAATCATTTATCGTTCTACCCAACGGTTGCTAGGGCTGTGAAGTGCATCCTTACCTTCTGTCGATACAGAACGATAGGAAAAAGGAAATATCGCGATCCGAAACCCTTGAATCATTTATCGTTCTATCGAACGATTGCTAGGGCTCTGAAGTGCGTCCTTAACTTCTTTCGTTGCAGAACATGCAGAAAAGGTAACTATCGCGATTCCGAATCTCCTGGGGTGATTTATCGTTATATCGGACGATTGCGGGGGCTGGAATGTAAATCCGTAGATTCCTTCGATACACAGCATGTGGAAAAGTTAAATATCGCGATGCCGAGTCTCCTGGAGTGATTTATCATTATATCGAACGATTGCTAGGGTTCTGAAGTACGTCCTTAACTTGTTTCGTTGCAGAACGTGTAGAAAAGGTAACTATCGCGATTCCGAGTCTCCTGTAGTGATTTATCGTTATATCGGACGATTGCGGGGGCTGGGATGTAAATCCGTAGCTTCCTTCGATACACAGCGCGTGGAAAAGGTAAATATCGCGATGCCGAGTCTCCAAGTGCGATTTAACGTTATATCGGACGATTACCAGGGCTGGGAAGTTAATGCTTAGCTTCATTCGATACACAGCGTGTGTATAATGTAAAAAGCGCGATCCGAAACCCTTGAATCATTTATCGTTCTATCGAACGATTGCTAGGGCTCTGAAGTGCGTTCATAACTTCTTCCGTTGCAGAACATATCGAAAATGTAACTATCGCGACTCCGAGTCTCCTGGGGTGATTTATCGTTATATCGCACGATTGCGAGGGCTGGGAAGTGAATCCATACCTTCTGTCGATACAGAACGTGCGAAGAAGGTAAACATCGCGATTCCGAATCTCCTGGGGTGATTTATCGTTATATCGGACGATTGCCGGGGCTGGAATGTAAATCCGTAGATTCCTTCGATACACAGCATGTGGAAAAGTTAAATATCGCGATGCCGAGTCTCCTGGAGTGATTTATCATTATATCGAACGATTTCTAGGGCTCTGAAGTACGTCCTTAACTTGTTTCGTTGCAGAACGTGTAGAAAAGGTAACTATCGCGATTCCGAGTCTCCTGTAGTGATTTATCGTTATATCAGACGATTGCGTGGGCTGGGATGTAAATCCGTAGATTCCTGCGATACACAGCATGTGGAAAAGTTAAATATCGCGATACCGAGTCTCCTGGAGTGATTTATCATTATATCGGACGATTGCGAGGGCTGGGAAGTGAATATTTAGCTTCTTTCGATACACTGCATGTGGATGAGGTAAAAAGCGCGACTCCAAACCTCCTACAGTGATTTATCGTTATATCGAACGACTTCGAGAGCTGGGATGTAAATCCGTAGCTTCCTTCGATACACAGCGCGTGGAAAAGGTAAAAAGCGCGATTCCGCAACTCCTAGAATCATTTATCGTTCTACCCAACGATTGCTAGGGCTGTGAAGTGCATCCTTACCTTCTGTCGATACAGAACGTGCGGAGAAGGTAAATTGCGATTCCGAATCTCCTGGGGTGATTTATCGTTATATCGGACGATTGCGGGGGCTGGGATGTAAATCCGTAGATTCCTTCGATACACAGCATGTGGAAACGTTAAATATCGCGATGCCGAGTCTCCTGTAGCGATTTATCGTTATATCGCACGATTGCGAGGGCTGGGAAGTGAATCCATACCGTCTGTCAATACAGAACGTGCGGAGAAGGTAAATCGCGATTCCGAATCTCCTGGGGTGATTTATCGTTATATCGGACGATTGCGAGGGCTGGGAAGTGAATCCATACCTTCTGTCGATACAGAACGTGCGAAGAAGGTAAACATCGCGATTCCGAATCTCCTGGGGTGATTTATCGTTATATCGGACGATTGCGGGGGCTGGGAAGTGAATATTTAGCTTCTTTCGATACACAGCATGTGGATGCGGTAAAAAGCGGGACTCCGAACCTCCTACAGTGATTTATCGTTATATCGAACGACTTCGAGGGCTGGGATGTAAATCCGTAGCTTCCTGCGATACACAGCGCGTGGAAAAGGTAAAAAGCGCGATTCCGCAACTCCTAGAATCATTTATCGTTCTACCCAACGATTGCTAGGGCTGTGAAGTGCATCCTTACCTTCTGTCGATACAGAACGATAGGAAAAGGTAAATATCGCGATCCGAAACCCTTGAATCATTTATCGTTCTATCGAACGATTGCTAGGGCTCTGAAGTGCGTCCTTAACTTCTTTCGTTGCAGAACGTGCAGAAAAGGTAACTATCGCGATTCCGAGTCTCCTGTAGTGATTTATCGTTATATCGCACGATTGCGAGGGCTGGGAAGTGAATCCATACCTTCTGTCGATACAGAACGTGCGAAGAAGGTAACCATCGCGATTCCGAATTTCCTGGGGTGATTTATCGTTATATCGGGCGATTGCGGGGGCTGGGAAGTGAATATTTAGCTTCTTTCGATACACAGCATGTGGAGAAGGTAAAAAGCGCGATCCGAAAGCCTTGAATCATTTATCGTTCTATCGAACGATTGCTAGGGCTCTGAAGTGCGTTCATAACTTCTTCCGTTGCAGAACATATAGAAAATGTAACTAGCGCGACTCCCAGTCTCCTGGAGTGATTTATCGTTATATCGGACGATTGCGGGGGCTGGGATGTAAATCCGTAGATTCCTTCGATACACAGCATGTGGAAAAGTTAAATATCGCGATGCCAAGTCTCTTGGAGTGATTTATCATTATATCGAAGATTGCTAGGGCTCTGAAGTACGTCCTTAACTTCTTTCGTTGCAGAACGTGCAGAAAAGGTAACTATTGCGATTCCGAGTCTCCTGTAGTGATTTATCGTTATATCGGACGACTTCGAGGGCTGGGATGTAAATCCGTAGATTCCTTCGATACACAGCATGTGGAAAAGTTAAATATCGCGATTCCGAGTCTCCTGTAGTGATTTATCGTTATATCGCCGATTGCGAGGGCTGGGAAGTGAATCCATACCTTCTGTCGATACAGAACGTGCGGAGAAGGTAAATTGCGATTCCGAGTCTCCTGGGGTGATTTATCGTTATATCGGACGATTGCGGGGGCTGGGATGTAAATCCGTAGATTCCTTCGATACACAGCATGTGGAAAGAATAAACATCGCGATGCCGAGTCTCCTGGAGTGATTTATCGTTATATCGGACGACTTCGAGGGCTGGGATGTAAATCCGTAGATTCCTTCGATACACAGCATGTGGAAAAGTTAAATATCGCGATTCCGAGTCTCCTGTAGTGATTTATCGTTATATCGCCGATTGCGAGGGCTGGGAAGTGAATCCATACCTTCTGTCGATACAGAATGTGCGGAGAAGGTAAATTGCGATTCCGAGTCTCCTGGGGTGATTTATCGTTATATCGAACGATTGCTAGGGCTCTGAAGTACGTCCTTAACTTCTTTCGTTGCAGAACGTGCAGAAAAGGTAACTGTCGCGATTCCGAGTCTCCCGGAGTGATTTATCGTTATATCGGACGACTTCGAGGGCTGGGATGTAAATCCGTAGATTCCTTCGATACACAGCATGTGGAAATGATAAATATCGCGATTCCGAGTCTCCTGTAGTGATTTATCGTTATATCGCACGATTGCGAGGGCTGGGAAGTGAATCCATACCTTCTGTCGATACAGAACGTGCGGAGAAGGTAAATTGCGATTCCGAGTCTCCTGGGGTGATTTATCGTTATATCGGACGATTGCGGGGGCTGGGATGTAAATCCGTAGATTCCTTCGATACACAGCATGTGGAAAGAATAAACATCGCGATGCCGAGTCTCCTGGAGTGATTTATCATTATATCGGACGATTGCGAGGGCTGGGAAGTGAATATTTAGCTTCTTTCGATACACAGCATGTGGATGAGGTAAAAAGCGCGACTCCGAACCTCCTACAGTGATTTATCGTTATATCGAACGACTTCGAGGGCTGGGATGTAAATCCGTAGCTTCCTTCGATACACAGCGTGTGGAAAAGGTAAAAAGCGCGATTCCGCAACTCCTAGAATCATCTATCGTTCTACCCAACGATTGCTAGGGCTGTGAAGTGCATCCTTACCTTCTGTCGATACAGAACGATAGGAAAAGGGAAATATCGCGATCCGAAACCCTTGAATCATTAATCGTTCTATCGAACGATTGCTAGGTCTCTGAAGTGCGTCCTTAACTTCTTTCGTTGCAGAACGTGCAGAAAAGGTAACTATCGCGATTCCAAGTCTCCTGTAGTGATTTATCGTTATATCGGACGACTTCGAGGGCTGGGATGTAAATCCGTAGATTCCTTCGATACACAGCATGTGGAAAAGTTAAATATCGCGATTCCGAGTCTCCTGTAGTGATTTATCGTTATATCGCCGATTGCGAGGGCTGGGAAGTGAATCCATACCTTCTGTCGATACAGAACGTGCGGAGAAGGTAAATTGCGATTCCGAGTCTCCTGGGGTGATTTATCGTTATATCGGACGATTGCGGGGGCTGGGATGTAAATCCGTAGATTCCTTCGATACACAGCATGTGGAAAGAATAAACATCGCGATGCCGAGTCTCCTGGAGTGAGTTATCGTTATATCGGACGACTTCGAGGGCTGGGATGTAAATCCGTAGATTCCTTCGATACACAGCATGTGGAAAAGTTAAATATCGCGATTCCGAGTCTCCTGTAGTGATTTATCGTTATATCGCCGATTGCGAGGGCTGGGAAGTGAATCCATACCTTCTGTCGATACAGAACGTGCGGAGAAGGTAAATTGCGACTCCGAGTCTCCTGGGGTGATTTATCGTTATATCGGACGATTGCGGGGGCTGGGATGTAAATCCGTAGATTCCTTCGATACACAGCATGTGGAAAAGTTAAATATCGCGATTCCGAGTCTCCTGTAGTGATTTATCGTTATATCGCCGATTGCGAGGGCTGGGAAGTGAATCCATACCTTCTGTCGATACAGAATGTGCGGAGAAGGTAAATTGCGATTCCGAGTCTCCTGGGGTGATTTATCGTTATATCGAACGATTGCTAGGGCTCTGAAGTACGTCCTTAACTTCTTTCGTTGCAGAACGTGCAGAAAAGGTAACTGTCGCGATTCCGAGTCTCCCGGAGTGATTTATCGTTATATCGGACGACTTCGAGGGCTGGGATGTAAATCCGTAGATTCCTTCGATACACAGCATGTGGAAATGATAAATATCGCGATTCCGAGTCTCCTGTAGTGATTTATCGTTATATCGCACGATTGCGAGGGCTGGGAAGTGAATCCATACCTTCTGTCGATACAGAACGTGCGGAGAAGGTAAATTGCGATTCCGAGTCTCCTGGGGTGATTTATCGTTATATCGGACGATTGCGGGGGCTGGGATGTAAATCCGTAGATTCCTTCGATACACAGCATGTGGAAAGAATAAACATCGCGATGCCGAGTCTCCTGGAGTGATTTATCGTTATATCGGACGACTTCGAGGGCTGGGATGTAAATCCGTAGATTCCTTCGATACACAGCATGTGGAAAAGTTAAATATCGCGATTCCGAGTCTCCTGTAGTGATTTATCGTTATATCGCCGATTGCGAGGGCTGGGAAGTGAATCCATACCTTCTGTCGATACAGAACGTGCGGAGAAGGTAAATTGCGACTCCGAGTCTCCTGGGGTGATTTATCGTTATATCGGACGATTGCGGGGGCTGGGATGTAAATCCGTAGATTCCTTCGATACACAGCATGTGGAAAAGTTAAATATCGCGATTCCGAGTCTCCTGTAGTGATTTATCGTTATATCGCCGATTGCGAGGGCTGGGAAGTGAATCCATACCTTCTGTCGATACAGAATGTGCGGAGAAGGTAAATTGCGATTCCGAGTCTCCTGGGGTGATTTATCGTTATATCGAACGATTGCTAGGGCTCTGAAGTACGTCCTTAACTTCTTTCGTTGCAGAACGTGCAGAAAAGGTAACTGTCGCGATTCCGAGTCTCCCGGAGTGATTTATCGTTATATCGGACGACTTCGAGGGCTGGGATGTAAATCCGTAGATTCCTTCGATACACAGCATGTGGAAATGATAAATATCGCGATTCCGAGTCTCCTGTAGTGATTTATCGTTATATCGCACGATTGCGAGGGCTGGGAAGTGAATCCATACCTTCTGTCGATACAGAACGTGCGGAGAAGGTAAATTGCGATTCCGAGTCTCCTGGGGTGATTTATCGTTATATCGGACGATTGCGGGGGCTGGGATGTAAATCCGTAGATTCCTTCGATACACAGCATGTGGAAAGAATAAACATCGCGATACCGAGTCTCCTGGAGTGATTTATCATTATATCGGACGATTGCGAGGGCTGGGAAGTGAATCCGTAGATTCCTTCGATACACAGCATGTGGAAAAGTTAAATATCGCGATTCCGAGTCTCCTGTAGTGATTTATCGTTATATCGCCGATTGCGAGGGCTGGGAAGTGAATCCATACCTTCTGTCGATACAGAATGTGCGGAGAAGGTAAATTGCGATTCCGAGTCTCCTGGGGTGATTTATCGTTATATCGAACGATTGCTAGGGCTCTGAAGTACGTCCTTAACTTCTTTCGTTGCAGAACGTGCAGAAAAGGTAACTGTCGCGATTCCGAGTCTCCCGGAGTGATTTATCGTTATATCGGACGACTTCGAGGGCTGGGATGTAAATCCGTAGATTCCTTCGATACACAGCATGTGGAAATGATAAATATCGCGATTCCGAGTCTCCTGTAGTGATTTATCGTTATATCGCACGATTGCGAGGGCTGGGAAGTGAATCCATACCTTCTGTCGATACAGAACGTGCGGAGAAGGTAAATTGCGATTCCGAGTCTCCTGGGGTGATTTATCGTTATATCGGACGATTGCGGGGGCTGGGATGTAAATCCGTAGATTCCTTCGATACACAGCATGTGGAAAGAATAAACATCGCGATACCGAGTCTCCTGGAGTGATTTATCATTATATCGGACGATTGCGAGGGCTGGGAAGTGAATATTTAGCTTCTTTCGATACACAGCATGTGGATGAGGTAAAAAGCGCGACTCCGAACCTCCTACAGTGATTTATCGTTATATCGAACGACTTCGAGGGCTGGGATGTAAATCCGTAGCTTCCTTCGATACACAGCGTGTGGAAAAGGTAAAAAGCGCGATTCCGCAACTCCTAGAATCATTTATCGTTCTACCCAACGATTGCTAGGGATGTGAAGTGCATCCTTACCTTCTGTCGATACAGAACGATAGGAAAAGGTAAATATCGCGATCCGAAACCCTTGAATCATTTATCGTTCTATCGAACGATTGCTAGGGCTCTGAAGTGCGTCCTTAACTTCTTTCGTTGCAGAACGTGCAGAAAAGGTAACTATCGCGATTCCGAGTCTCCTGTAGTGATTAATCGTTATATCGCACGATTGCGAGGGCTGGGAAGTGAATCCATACCTTCTGTCGATACAGAACGTGCGAAGAAGGTAAACATCGCGATTCCGAATCTCCTGGGGTGATTTATCGTTATATCGGACGATTGCGGGGGCTGGGAAGTGAATATTTAGCTTCTTTCGATACACAGCATGTGGATGAGGTAAAAAGCGCGACTCCGAACCTCCTACAGTGATTTATCGTTATATCGAACGACTTCGAGGGCCGGTATGTAAATCCGTAGCTTCCTTCAATACACAGCGTGTGGAAAAAGTAAAAAGCGCGATTCCGCAACTCCTAGGATCATTTATCGTTGTATCCAACGATTGCTAGGGCTAGAAGTGAATCCTTACCTTCTGTCGATACAGAACGATAGGAAAAGGGAAATATCGCGATCCGAAACCCCTGAATCATTTATCGTTCTATCGAACGATTGCTAGGGCTCTGAAGTGCGTCCTTAATTCTCTTTCGCTGCAGAACGTGCAGAAAAGGTAACTATCGCGATTCCGAGTCTCCTGTAGTGATTTATCGTTATATCGGACGATTGCGGGGGCTGGGATGTAAATCCGTAGATTCCTTCGACACACAGCATGTGGAAAAGCTAAATATCGCGATGCCAAGTCTCTTCGAGTGATTTATCATTATATCGAAGATTGCTAGGGCTCTGAAGTACGTCCTTAACTTCTTTCGTTGCAGAACGTGCAGAAAAGGTAACTATCGCGATTCCGAGTCTCCTGTAGTTATTTATCGTTATATTGCACGATTGCGAGGGCTGGGAAGTGAATCCATACCTTCTGTCGATACAGAACGTGCGAAGAAGGGAAACATCGCGATTCCGAATCTCCTGGGGTGATTTTTCGTTATATCGGACGATTGCGGGGGCTGGGATGTAAATCCGTAGCTTCCTCCGATACACAGCATGTGGAAAAGTTAAATATCGCGATGCCGAGTCTCCTGGAGTGATTTATCATTATATCGGACGATTGCGAGGGCTGGGAAGTGAATATTTAGCTTCTTTCGATACACAGCGTGTGGGGAAGGTAAAAAGCGCGATCCGAAAGCCTTGAATCATTTATCGTTCTATCGAACGATTGCTAGGGCTATGAAGTGCGTTCTTAACTTCTTCCGTTGCAGAACGTGCAGAAAATGTAACTATCGCGACTCCGAGTCTCCTGGAGTGATTTATCGTTATATTGGACGATTGCGGGGGCTGGGATGTAAATCCGTAGCTTCCTTCGATACACAGGGCGTGGAAAAGGTAAATATCGCGATGCCGAGTCTCCAAGTGCGATTTAACGTTATATCGGACGATTACCAGGGCTGGGAAGTTAATGCTTAGCTTCTTTCGATACACAGCGTGTGGAGAAGGTAAAAAGCGCGATCCGAAAGCCTTGAATCATTTATCGTTCTATCGAACGATTGCTAGGGCTCTGAAGTGCGTTCATAACTTCTTCCGTTGCAGAACATATAGAAAATGTAACTATCGCGACTCCGAGTCTCCTGGGGTGATTTATCGTTATATCGGACGATTGCGGGAGCTCGGATGTAAATCCGTAGATTCCTTCGATACACAGCATGTGGAAAAGTTAAATATCGCGATGCCAAGTCTCCTGGAGTGATTTATCATTATATCGAACGATTGCTAGGGCTCTGAAGTACGTCCTTAACTTCTTTCGTTGCAGAACGTGCAGAAAAGGTAACTATCGCGATTCCGAATCTCCCGGAGTGATTTATCGTTATATCGGACGACTTCGAGAGCTGGGAAGTGAATACTTAGTTCCTTTCGATACACAGCGTGTGGAAAAGGTCAAAAGCGCGATTCCGCAACTCCTAGAATCATTTATCGTTTTATCCAACGATTGCTAGGGCTGCGAAGTGCATCCTTAACTTCTTTCGTTGCAGAACGTGCAGAAAAGGTAACTATCGCGATTCCGAGTCTCCTGTAGTGATTTATCGTTATATCGCACGATTGCGAGGGCTGGGAAGTGAATCCATACCTTCTGTCGATACAGAACGTGCGGAGAAGGTAAATTGCGATTCCGAATCTCCTGGGGTGATTTATCGTTATATCGGACGATTGCGGGGGCTGGGATGTAAATCCGTAGATTCCTTCGATACACAGCATGTGGAAACGTTAAATATCGCGATGCCGAGTCTCCTGTAGCGATTTATCGTTATATCGCACGATTGCGAGGGCTGGGAAGTGAATCCATACCGTCTGTCAATACAGAACGTGCGGAGAAGGTAAATCGCGATTCCGAATCTCCTGGGGTGATTTATCGTTATATCGGACGATTGCGAGGGCTGGGAAGTGAATCCATACCTTCTGTCGATACAGAACGTGCGAAGAAGGTAAACATCGCGCTTCCGAATCTCCTGGGGTGATTTATCGTTATATCGGACGATTGCAGGGGCTGGGAAGTGAATATTTAGCTTCTTTCGATACACAGCATGTGGATGCGGTAAAAAGCGGGACTCCGAACCTCCTACAGTGATTTATCGTTATATCGAACGACTTCGAGGGCTGGGATGTAAATCTGTAGCTTCCTTCAATACACAGCGTGTTCAAAAAGTAAAAAGCGCGATTCCGCAACTCCTAGAATCATCTATCGTTCTACCCAACGATTGCTAGGGCTGTGAAGTGCATCCATACCTTCTGTCGATACAGAACGATAGGAAAAGGGAAATATCGCGATCCGAAACCCTTGAATCATTAATCGTTCTATCGAACGATTGCTAGGGCTCTGAAGTGCGTCCTTAACTTCTTTCGTTGCAGAACGTGCAGAAAAGGTAACTATCGCGATTCCGAGTCTCCTGTAGTGATTTATCGTTATATCGGACGACTTCGAGGGCTGGGATGTAAATCCGTAGATTCCATCGATACACAGCATGTGGAAAAGTTAAATATCGCGATTCCGAGTCTCCTGTAGTGATTTATCGTTATATCGGACGATTGCGGGGGCTGGGAAGTGAATATTTAGCTTCTATAGATACACAGCATGTGGATGCGGTAAAAAGCGCGACTCCGAACCTCCTACGGTAATTTATCGTTATATCGAACGACTTCGAGGGCTGGGATGCAAATCCGTAGCTTCCTTCGATACACAGCGTGTGGAAAAAGTAAAAAGCGCGATTCCGCAACTCCTAGAATCATTTATCGTTCTACCCAACGGTTGCTAGGGCTGTGAAGTGCATCCTTACCTTCTGTCGATACAGAACGATAGGAAAAGGGAAATATCGCGATCCGAAACCCTTGAATCATTTATCGTTCTATCGAACGATTGCTAGGGCTCTGAAGTGCGTCCTTAACTTCTTTCGTTGCAGAACATGCAGAAAAGGTAACTATCGCGATTCCGAGTCTCCTGTAGTGATTTATCGTTATATCGCACGATTGCGAGGGCTGGGAAGTGAATCCATACCTTCTGTCGATACAGAACGTGCGAAGAAGGAAACATCGCGATTCCGAATCTCCTGGGGTGATTTATCGTTATATCGGACGATTGCGGGGGCTGGAATGTAAATCCGTAGATTCCTTCGATACACAGCATGTGGAAAAGTTAAATATCGCGATGCCGAGTCTCCTGGAGTGATTTATCATTATATCGAACGATTGCTAGGGTTCTGAAGTACGTCCTTAACTTGTTTCGTTGCAGAACGTGTAGAAAAGGTAACTATCGCGATTCCGAGTCTCCTGTAGTGATTTATCGTTATATCGAACGATTGCGGGGGCTGGGATGTAAATCCGTAGCTTCCTTCGATACACAGGGCGTGGAAAAGGTAAATATCGCGATGCCGAGTCTCCAAGTGCGATTTAACGTTATATCGGACGATTACCAGGGCTGGGAAGTTAATGCTTAGCTTCATTCGATACACAGCGTGTGTATAATGTAAAAAGCGCGATCCGAAACCCTTGAATCATTTATCGTTCTATCGAACGATTGCTAGGGCTCTGAAGTGCGTTCATAACTTCATCCGTTGCAGAACATATCGAAAATGTAACTATCGCGACTCCGAGTCTCCTGGGGTGATTTATCGTTATATCGCACGATTGCGAGGGCTGGGAAGTGAATCCATACCTTCTGTCGATACAGAACGTGCGAAGAAGGTAAACATCGCGATTCCGAATCTCCTGGGGTGATTTATCGTTATATCGGACGATTGCGGGAGCTGGAATGTAAATCCGTAGATTCCTTCGATACACAGCATGTGGAAAAGTTAAATATCGCGATGCCGAGTCTCCTGGAGTGATTTATCATTATATCGAACGATTTCTAGGGCTCTGAAGTACGTCCTTAACTTGTTTCGTTGCAGAACGTGTAGAAAAGGTAACTATCGCGATTCCGAGTCTCCTGTAGTGATTTATCGTTATATCAGACGATTGCGGGGGCTGGGATGTAAATCCGTAGATTCCTTCGATACACAGCATGTGGAAAAGTTAAATATCGCGATACCGAGTCTCCTGGAGTGATTTATCATTATATCGGACGATTGCGAGGGCTGGGAAGTGAATATTTAGCTTCTTTCGATACACAGCGTGTGGGGAAGGTAAAAAGCGCGATCCGAAAGCCTTGAATCATTTATCGTTCTATCGAACGATTGCTAGGGCTATGAAGTGCGTTCTTAACTTCTTCCGTTGCAGAACGTGCAGAAAATGTAACTATCGCGACTCCGAGTCTCCTGGAGTGATTTATCGTTATATTGGACGATTGCGGGGGCTGGGATGTAAATCCGTAGCTTCCTTCGATACACAGGGCGTGGAAAAGGTAAATATCGCGATGCCGAGTCTCCAAGTGCGATTTAACGTTATATCGGACGATTACCAGGGCTGGGAAGTTAATGCTTAGCTTCTTTCGATACACAGCGTGTGGAGAAGGTAAAAAGCGCGATCCGAAAGCCTTGAATCATTTATCGTTCTATCGAACGATTGCTAGGGCTCTGAAGTGCGTTCATAACTTCTTCCGTTGCAGAACATATAGAAAATGTAACTATCGCGACTCCGAGTCTCCTGGGGTGATTTATCGTTATATCGGACGATTGCGGGAGCTGGGATGTAAATCCGTAGATTCCTTCGATACACAGCATGTGGAAAAGTTAAATATCGCGATGCCAAGTCTCCTGGAGTGATTTATCATTATATCGAACGATTGCTAGGGCTCTGAAGTACGTCCTTAACTTCTTTCGTTGCAGAACGTGCAGAAAAGGTAACTATCGCGATTCCGAATCTCCCGGAGTGATTTATCGTTATATCGGACGACTTCGAGAGCTGGGAAGTGAATACTTAGTTCCTTTCGATACACAGCGTGTGGAAAAGGTCAAAAGCGCGATTCCGCAACTCCTAGAATCATTTATCGTTTTATCCAACGATTGCTAGGGCTGCGAAGTGCATCCTTAACTTCTTTCGTTGCAGAACGTGCAGAAAAGGTAACTATCGCGATTCCGAGTCTCCTGTAGTGATTTATCGTTATATCGCACGATTGCGAGGGCTGGGAAGTGAATCCATACCTTCTGTCGATACAGAACGTGCGGAGAAGGTAAATTGCGATTCCGAATCTCCTGGGGTGATTTATCGTTATATCGGACGATTGCGGGGGCTGGGATGTAAATCCGTAGATTCCTTCGATACACAGCATGTGGAAACGTTAAATATCGCGATGCCGAGTCTCCTGTAGCGATTTATCGTTATATCGCACGATTGCGAGGGCTGGGAAGTGAATCCATACCGTCTGTCAATACAGAACGTGCGGAGAAGGTAAATCGCGATTCCGAATCTCCTGGGGTGATTTATCGTTATATCGGACGATTGCGAGGGCTGGGAAGTGAATCCATACCTTCTGTCGATACAGAACGTGCGAAGAAGGTAAACATCGCGCTTCCGAATCTCCTGGGGTGATTTATCGTTATATCGGACGATTGCAGGGGCTGGGAAGTGAATATTTAGCTTCTTTCGATACACAGCATGTGGATGCGGTAAAAAGCGGGACTCCGAACCTCCTACAGTGATTTATCGTTATATCGAACGACTTCGAGGGCTGGGATGTAAATCTGTAGCTTCCTTCAATACACAGCGTGTTCAAAAAGTAAAAAGCGCGATTCCGCAACTCCTAGAATCATCTATCGTTCTACCCAACGATTGCTAGGGCTGTGAAGTGCATCCATACCTTCTGTCGATACAGAACGATAGGAAAAGGGAAATATCGCGATCCGAAACCCTTGAATCATTAATCGTTCTATCGAACGATTGCTAGGGCTCTGAAGTGCGTCCTTAACTTCTTTCGTTGCAGAACGTGCAGAAAAGGTAACTATCGCGATTCCGAGTCTCCTGTAGTGATTTATCGTTATATCGGACGACTTCGAGGGCTGGGATGTAAATCCGTAGATTCCATCGATACACAGCATGTGGAAAAGTTAAATATCGCGATTCCGAGTCTCCTGTAGTGATTTATCGTTATATCGGACGATTGCGGGGGCTGGGAAGTGAATATTTAGCTTCTATAGATACACAGCATGTGGATGCGGTAAAAAGCGCGACTCCGAACCTCCTACGGTAATTTATCGTTATATCGAACGACTTCGAGGGCTGGGATGCAAATCCGTAGCTTCCTTCGATACACAGCGTGTGGAAAAAGTAAAAAGCGCGATTCCGCAACTCCTAGAATCATTTATCGTTCTACCCAACGGTTGCTAGGGCTGTGAAGTGCATCCTTACCTTCTGTCGATACAGAACGATAGGAAAAGGGAAATATCGCGATCCGAAACCCTTGAATCATTTATCGTTCTATCGAACGATTGCTAGGGCTCTGAAGTGCGTCCTTAACTTCTTTCGTTGCAGAACATGCAGAAAAGGTAACTATCGCGATTCCGAGTCTCCTGTAGTGATTTATCGTTATATCGCACGATTGCGAGGGCTGGGAAGTGAATCCATACCTTCTGTCGATACAGAACGTGCGAAGAAGGAAACATCGCGATTCCGAATCTCCTGGGGTGATTTATCGTTATATCGGACGATTGCGGGGGCTGGAATGTAAATCCGTAGATTCCTTCGATACACAGCATGTGGAAAAGTTAAATATCGCGATGCCGAGTCTCCTGGAGTGATTTATCATTATATCGAACGATTGCTAGGGTTCTGAAGTACGTCCTTAACTTGTTTCGTTGCAGAACGTGTAGAAAAGGTAACTATCGCGATTCCGAGTCTCCTGTAGTGATTTATCGTTATATCGAACGATTGCGGGGGCTGGGATGTAAATCCGTAGCTTCCTTCGATACACAGGGCGTGGAAAAGGTAAATATCGCGATGCCGAGTCTCCAAGTGCGATTTAACGTTATATCGGACGATTACCAGGGCTGGGAAGTTAATGCTTAGCTTCTTTCGATACACAGCGTGTGTATAATGTAAAAAGCGCGATCCGAAACCCTTGAATCATTTATCGTTCTATCGAACGATTGCTAGGGCTCTGAAGTGCGTTCATAACTTCTTCCGTTGCAGAACATATCGAAAATGTAACTATCGCGACTCCGAGTCTCCTGGGGTGATTTATCGTTATATCGCACGATTGCGAGGGCTGGGAAGTGAATCCATACCTTCTGTCGATACAGAACGTGCGAAGAAGGTAAACATCGCGATTCCGAATCTCCTGGGGTGATTTATCGTTATATCGGACGATTGCGGGGGCTGGAATGTAAATCCGTAGATTCCTTCGATACACAGCATGTGGAAAAGTTAAATATCGCGATGCCGAGTCTCCTGGAGTGATTTATCATTATATCGAACGATTTCTAGGGCTCTGAAGTACGTCCTTAACTTGTTTCGTTGCAGAACGTGTAGAAAAGGTAACTATCGCGATTCCGAGTCTCCTGTAGTGATTTATCGTTATATCGCACGATTGCGAGCGCTGAGAAGTGAATCCATACCTTCTGTCGATACAGAACGTGCGGAGAAGGTAAATCGCGATTCCGAATCTCCTGGGGTGATTTATCGTTATATTTGACGATTGAGGGGGCTGGGATGTAAATCCGTCGATTCCTTCGATATACAGCATGTGGAAAAGTTAAATATCACGATACCGAGTCTCCTGTAGTGATTTATCGTTATATCGCACGATTGCGAGGGCTGGGAAGTGAATCCGTAGATTCCTTCGATATACAGCATGTCGAGAAGTTAAATATCGCGATGCCGAGTCTCCTGGAGTGATTTATCATTATATCGGACGATTGCGAGGGCTGGGAAGTGAATATTTAGATTCTTTCGACACACAGCATGTGGATGAGGTAAAAAGCGCGACTCCGAACCTCCTACAGTGATTTATCGTTATATCGAACGACTTCGAGGGCTGGGATGTAAATCCGTAGCTTCCTGCGATACACAGCGTGTGGAAAAGGTAAAAAGCGCGATTCCGCAACTCCTAGAATCATTTATCGTTCTACCCAACGATTGCTAGGGCTGTGAAGTGCATCCTTACCTTCTGTCGATACAGAACGATAGGAAAAGGTAAATATCGCGATCCGAAACCCTTGAATCATTTATCGTTCTATCGAACGACTGCTAGGGCTCTGAAGTGCGTCCTTAACTTCTTTCGTTGCAGAACGTGCAGAAAAGGTAACTATCGCGATTCCGAGTCTCCTGTAGTGATTTATCGTTATATCGCACGATTGCGAGGGCTGGGAAGTGAATCCATACCTTCTGTCGATACAGAACGTGCGAAGAAGGTAACCATCGCGATTCCGAATCTCCTGGGGTGATTTATCGTTATATCGGACGATTGCGGGGGCTGGGAAGTGAATATTTAGCTTCTATAGATACACAGCATGTGGATGCGGTAAAAAGCGCGACTCCGAAACTCCTACGGTGATTTATCGTTATATCGAACGACTTCGAGGGCTGGGATGTAAATCCGTAGCTTCCTTCGATACACAGCGTGTGGAAAAAGTAAAAAGCGCGATTCCGCAACTCCTAGAATCATTTATCGTTCTACCCAACGGTTGCTAGGGCTGTGAAGTGCATCCTTACCTTCTGTCGATACAGAACGATAGGAAAAAGGAAATATCGCGATCCGAAACCCTTGAATCATTTATCGTTCTATCGAACGATTGCTAGGGCTCTGAAGTGCGTCCTTAACTTCTTTCGTTGCAGAACATGCAGAAAAGGTAACTATCGCGATTCCGAATCTCCTGGGGTGATTTATCGTTATATCGGACGATTGCGGGGGCTGGAATGTAAATCCGTAGATTCCTTCGATACACAGCATGTGGAAAAGTTAAATATCGCGATGCCGAGTCTCCTGGAGTGATTTATCATTATATCGAACGATTGCTAGGGTTCTGAAGTACGTCCTTAACTTGTTTCGTTGCAGAACGTGTAGAAAAGGTAACTATCGCGATTCCGAGTCTCCTGTAGTGATTTATCGTTATATCGGACGATTGCGGGGGCTGGGATGTAAATCCGTAGCTTCCTTCGATACACAGCGCGTGGAAAAGGTAAATATCGCGATGCCGAGTCTCCAAGTGCGATTTAACGTTATATCGGACGATTACCAGGGCTGGGAAGTTAATGCTTAGCTTCATTCGATACACAGCGTGTGTATAATGTAAAAAGCGCGATCCGAAACCCTTGAATCATTTATCGTTCTATCGAACGATTGCTAGGGCTCTGAAGTGCGTTCATAACTTCTTCCGTTGCAGAACATATCGAAAATGTAACTATCGCGACTCCGAGTCTCCTGGGGTGATTTATCGTTATATCGCACGATTGCGAGGGCTGGGAAGTGAATCCATACCTTCTGTCGATACAGAACGTGCGAAGAAGGTAAACATCGCGATTCCGAATCTCCTGGGGTGATTTATCGTTATATCGGACGATTGCCGGGGCTGGAATGTAAATCCGTAGATTCCTTCGATACACAGCATGTGGAAAAGTTAAATATCGCGATGCCGAGTCTCCTGGAGTGATTTATCATTATATCGAACGATTTCTAGGGCTCTGAAGTACGTCCTTAACTTGTTTCGTTGCAGAACGTGTAGAAAAGGTAACTATCGCGATTCCGAGTCTCCTGTAGTGATTTATCGTTATATCAGACGATTGCGTGGGCTGGGATGTAAATCCGTAGATTCCTGCGATACACAGCATGTGGAAAAGTTAAATATCGCGATACCGAGTCTCCTGGAGTGATTTATCATTATATCGGACGATTGCGAGGGCTGGGAAGTGAATATTTAGCTTCTTTCGATACACTGCATGTGGATGAGGTAAAAAGCGCGACTCCAAACCTCCTACAGTGATTTATCGTTATATCGAACGACTTCGAGAGCTGGGATGTAAATCCGTAGCTTCCTTCGATACACAGCGCGTGGAAAAGGTAAAAAGCGCGATTCCGCAACTCCTAGAATCATTTATCGTTCTACCCAACGATTGCTAGGGCTGTGAAGTGCATCCTTACCTTCTGTCGATACAGAACGTGCGGAGAAGGTAAATTGCGATTCCGAATCTCCTGGGGTGATTTATCGTTATATCGGACGATTGCGGGGGCTGGGATGTAAATCCGTAGATTCCTTCGATACACAGCATGTGGAAACGTTAAATATCGCGATGCCGAGTCTCCTGTAGCGATTTATCGTTATATCGCACGATTGCGAGGGCTGGGAAGTGAATCCATACCGTCTGTCAATACAGAACGTGCGGAGAAGGTAAATCGCGATTCCGAATCTCCTGGGGTGATTTATCGTTATATCGGACGATTGCGAGGGCTGGGAAGTGAATCCATACCTTCTGTCGATACAGAACGTGCGAAGAAGGTAAACATCGCGATTCCGAATCTCCTGGGGTGATTTATCGTTATATCGGACGATTGCGGGGGCTGGGAAGTGAATATTTAGCTTCTTTCGATACACAGCATGTGGATGCGGTAAAAAGCGGGACTCCGAACCTCCTACAGTGATTTATCGTTATATCGAACGACTTCGAGGGCTGGGATGTAAATCCGTAGCTTCCTGCGATACACAGCGCGTGGAAAAGGTAAAAAGCGCGATTCCGCAACTCCTAGAATCATTTATCGTTCTACCCAACGATTGCTAGGGCTGTGAAGTGCATCCTTACCTTCTGTCGATACAGAACGATAGGAAAAGGTAAATATCGCGATCCGAAACCCTTGAATCATTTATCGTTCTATCGAACGATTGCTAGGGCTCTGAAGTGCGTCCTTAACTTCTTTCGTTGCAGAACGTGCAGAAAAGGTAACTATCGCGATTCCGAGTCTCCTGTAGTGATTTATCGTTATATCGCACGATTGCGAGGGCTGGGAAGTGAATCCATACCTTCTGTCGATACAGAACGTGCGAAGAAGGTAACCATCGCGATTCCGAATTTCCTGGGGTGATTTATCGTTATATCGGGCGATTGCGGGGGCTGGGAAGTGAATATTTAGCTTCTTTCGATACACAGCATGTGGAGAAGGTAAAAAGCGCGATCCGAAAGCCTTGAATCATTTATCGTTCTATCGAACGATTGCTAGGGCTCTGAAGTGCGTTCATAACTTCTTCCGTTGCAGAACATATAGAAAATGTAACTATCGCGACTCCCAGTCTCCTGGAGTGATTTATCGTTATATCGGACGATTGCGGGGGCTGGGATGTAAATCCGTAGATTCCTTCGATACACAGCATGTGGAAAAGTTAAATATCGCGATGCCAAGTCTCTTGGAGTGATTTATCATTATATCGAAGATTGCTAGGGCTCTGAAGTACGTCCTTAACTTCTTTCGTTGCAGAACGTGCAGAAAAGGTAACTATTGCGATTCCGAGTCTCCTGTAGTGATTTATCGTTATATCGGACGACTTCGAGGGCTGGGATGTAAATCCGTAGATTCCTTCGATACACAGCATGTGGAAAAGTTAAATATCGCGATTCCGAGTCTCCTGTAGTGATTTATCGTTATATCGCCGATTGCGAGGGCTGGGAAGTGAATCCATACCTTCTGTCGATACAGAACGTGCGGAGAAGGTAAATTGCGATTCCGAGTCTCCTGGGGTGATTTATCGTTATATCGGACGATTGCGGGGGCTGGGATGTAAATCCGTAGATTCCTTCGATACACAGCATGTGGAAAGAATAAACATCGCGATGCCGAGTCTCCTGGAGTGATTTATCGTTATATCGGACGACTTCGAGGGCTGGGATGTAAATCCGTAGATTCCTTCGATACACAGCATGTGGAAAAGTTAAATATCGCGATTCCGAGTCTCCTGTAGTGATTTATCGTTATATCGCCGATTGCGAGGGCTGGGAAGTGAATCCATACCTTCTGTCGATACAGAATGTGCGGAGAAGGTAAATTGCGATTCCGAGTCTCCTGGGGTGATTTATCGTTATATCGAACGATTGCTAGGGCTCTGAAGTACGTCCTTAACTTCTTTCGTTGCAGAACGTGCAGAAAAGGTAACTGTCGCGATTCCGAGTCTCCCGGAGTGATTTATCGTTATATCGGACGACTTCGAGGGCTGGGATGTAAATCCGTAGATTCCTTCGATACACAGCATGTGGAAATGATAAATATCGCGATTCCGAGTCTCCTGTAGTGATTTATCGTTATATCGCACGATTGCGAGGGCTGGGAAGTGAATCCATACCTTCTGTCGATACAGAACGTGCGGAGAAGGTAAATTGCGATTCCGAGTCTCCTGGGGTGATTTATCGTTATATCGGACGATTGCGGGGGCTGGGATGTAAATCCGTAGATTCCTTCGATACACAGCATGTGGAAAGAATAAACATCGCGATGCCGAGTCTCCTGGAGTGATTTATCATTATATCGGACGATTGCGAGGGCTGGGAAGTGAATATTTAGCTTCTTTCGATACACAGCATGTGGATGAGGTAAAAAGCGCGACTCCGAACCTCCTACAGTGATTTATCGTTATATCGAACGACTTCGAGGGCTGGGATGTAAATCCGTAGCTTCCTTCGATACACAGCGTGTGGAAAAGGTAAAAAGCGCGATTCCGCAACTCCTAGAATCATCTATCGTTCTACCCAACGATTGCTAGGGCTGTGAAGTGCATCCTTACCTTCTGTCGATACAGAACGATAGGAAAAGGGAAATATCGCGATCCGAAACCCTTGAATCATTAATCGTTCTATCGAACGATTGCTAGGTCTCTGAAGTGCGTCCTTAACTTCTTTCGTTGCAGAACGTGCAGAAAAGGTAACTATCGCGATTCCAAGTCTCCTGTAGTGATTTATCGTTATATCGGACGACTTCGAGGGCTGGGATGTAAATCCGTAGATTCCTTCGATACACAGCATGTGGAAAAGTTAAATATCGCGATTCCGAGTCTCCTGTAGTGATTTATCGTTATATCGCCGATTGCGAGGGCTGGGAAGTGAATCCATACCTTCTGTCGATACAGAACGTGCGGAGAAGGTAAATTGCGATTCCGAGTCTCCTGGGGTGATTTATCGTTATATCGGACGATTGCGGGGGCTGGGATGTAAATCCGTAGATTCCTTCGATACACAGCATGTGGAAAGAATAAACATCGCGATGCCGAGTCTCCTGGAGTGAGTTATCGTTATATCGGACGACTTCGAGGGCTGGGATGTAAATCCGTAGATTCCTTCGATACACAGCATGTGGAAAAGTTAAATATCGCGATTCCGAGTCTCCTGTAGTGATTTATCGTTATATCGCCGATTGCGAGGGCTGGGAAGTGAATCCATACCTTCTGTCGATACAGAACGTGCGGAGAAGGTAAATTGCGACTCCGAGTCTCCTGGGGTGATTTATCGTTATATCGGACGATTGCGGGGGCTGGGATGTAAATCCGTAGATTCCTTCGATACACAGCATGTGGAAAAGTTAAATATCGCGATTCCGAGTCTCCTGTAGTGATTTATCGTTATATCGCCGATTGCGAGGGCTGGGAAGTGAATCCATACCTTCTGTCGATACAGAATGTGCGGAGAAGGTAAATTGCGATTCCGAGTCTCCTGGGGTGATTTATCGTTATATCGAACGATTGCTAGGGCTCTGAAGTACGTCCTTAACTTCTTTCGTTGCAGAACGTGCAGAAAAGGTAACTGTCGCGATTCCGAGTCTCCCGGAGTGATTTATCGTTATATCGGACGACTTCGAGGGCTGGGATGTAAATCCGTAGATTCCTTCGATACACAGCATGTGGAAATGATAAATATCGCGATTCCGAGTCTCCTGTAGTGATTTATCGTTATATCGCACGATTGCGAGGGCTGGGAAGTGAATCCATACCTTCTGTCGATACAGAACGTGCGGAGAAGGTAAATTGCGATTCCGAGTCTCCTGGGGTGATTTATCGTTATATCGGACGATTGCGGGGGCTGGGATGTAAATCCGTAGATTCCTTCGATACACAGCATGTGGAAAGAATAAACATCGCGATGCCGAGTCTCCTGGAGTGATTTATCGTTATATCGGACGACTTCGAGGGCTGGGATGTAAATCCGTAGATTCCTTCGATACACAGCATGTGGAAAAGTTAAATATCGCGATTCCGAGTCTCCTGTAGTGATTTATCGTTATATCGCCGATTGCGAGGGCTGGGAAGTGAATCCATACCTTCTGTCGATACAGAACGTGCGGAGAAGGTAAATTGCGACTCCGAGTCTCCTGGGGTGATTTATCGTTATATCGGACGATTGCGGGGGCTGGGATGTAAATCCGTAGATTCCTTCGATACACAGCATGTGGAAAAGTTAAATATCGCGATTCCGAGTCTCCTGTAGTGATTTATCGTTATATCGCCGATTGCGAGGGCTGGGAAGTGAATCCATACCTTCTGTCGATACAGAATGTGCGGAGAAGGTAAATTGCGATTCCGAGTCTCCTGGGGTGATTTATCGTTATATCGAACGATTGCTAGGGCTCTGAAGTACGTCCTTAACTTCTTTCGTTGCAGAACGTGCAGAAAAGGTAACTGTCGCGATTCCGAGTCTCCCGGAGTGATTTATCGTTATATCGGACGACTTCGAGGGCTGGGATGTAAATCCGTAGATTCCTTCGATACACAGCATGTGGAAATGATAAATATCGCGATTCCGAGTCTCCTGTAGTGATTTATCGTTATATCGCACGATTGCGAGGGCTGGGAAGTGAATCCATACCTTCTGTCGATACAGAACGTGCGGAGAAGGTAAATTGCGATTCCGAGTCTCCTGGGGTGATTTATCGTTATATCGGACGATTGCGGGGGCTGGGATGTAAATCCGTAGATTCCTTCGATACACAGCATGTGGAAAGAATAAACATCGCGATGCCGAGTCTCCTGGAGTGATTTATCATTATATCGGACGATTGCGAGGGCTGGGAAGTGAATATTTAGCTTCTTTCGATACACAGCATGTGGATGAGGTAAAAAGCGCGACTCCGAACCTCCTACAGTGATTTATCGTTATATCGAACGACTTCGAGGGCTGGGATGTAAATCCGTAGCTTCCTTCGATACACAGCGTGTGGAAAAGGTAAAAAGCGCGATTCCGCAACTCCTAGAATCATCTATCGTTCTACCCAACGATTGCTAGGGCTGTGAAGTGCATCCTTACCTTCTGTCGATACAGAACGATAGGAAAAGGGAAATATCGCGATCCGAAACCCTTGAATCATTAATCGTTCTATCGAACGATTGCTAGGTCTCTGAAGTGCGTCCTTAACATCTTTCGTTGCAGAACGTGCAGAAAAGGTAACTATCGCGATTCCGAGTCTCCTGTAGTGATTTATCGTTATATCGGACGACTTCGAGGGCTGGGATGTAAATCCGTAGATTCCTTCGATACACAGCATGTGGAAAAGTTAAATATCGCGATTCCGAGTCTCCTGTAGTGATTTATCGTTATATCGCCGATTGCGAGGGCTGGGAAGTGAATCCATACCTTCTGTCGATACAGAATGTGCGGAGAAGGTAAATTGCGATTCCGAGTCTCCTGGGGTGATTTATCGTTATATCGAACGATTGCTAGGGCTCTGAAGTACGTCCTTAACTTCTTTCGTTGCAGAACGTGCAGAAAAGGTAACTGTCGCGATTCCGAGTCTCCCGGAGTGATTTATCCTTATATCGGACGACTTCGAGGGCTGGGATGTAAATCCGTAGATTCCTTCGATACACAGCATGTGGAAATGATAAATATCGCGATTCCGA
This sequence comes from Nomada goodeniana, assembly GCA_963969485.1. Taxonomy (NCBI): domain Eukaryota; kingdom Metazoa; phylum Arthropoda; class Insecta; order Hymenoptera; family Apidae; genus Nomada; species Nomada goodeniana. Next base: position 13,382,953 of record OZ018301.1, on the reverse strand, counting down.
GTCTCCTGTAGTGATTTATCGTTATATCGCACGATTGCGAGGGCTGGGAAGTGAATCCATACCTTCTGTCGATACAGAACGTGCGGAGAAGGTAAATTGCGATTCCGAGTCTCCTGGGGTGATTTATCGTTATATCGGACGATTGCGGGGGCTGGGATGTAAATCCGTAGATTCCTTCGATACACAGCATGTGGAAAGAATAAACATCGCGATACCGAGTCTCCTGGAGTGATTTATCATTATATCGGACGATTGCGAGGGCTGGGAAGTGAATCCGTAGATTCCTTCGATACACAGCATGTGGAAAAGTTAAATATCGCGATTCCGAGTCTCCTGTAGTGATTTATCGTTATATCGCCGATTGCGAGGGCTGGGAAGTGAATCCATACCTTCTGTCGATACAGAATGTGCGGAGAAGGTAAATTGCGATTCCGAGTCTCCTGGGGTGATTTATCGTTATATCGAACGATTGCTAGGGCTCTGAAGTACGTCCTTAACTTCTTTCGTTGCAGAACGTGCAGAAAAGGTAACTGTCGCGATTCCGAGTCTCCCGGAGTGATTTATCGTTATATCGGACGACTTCGAGGGCTGGGATGTAAATCCGTAGATTCCTTCGATACACAGCATGTGGAAATGATAAATATCGCGATTCCGAGTCTCCTGTAGTGATTTATCGTTATATCGCACGATTGCGAGGGCTGGGAAGTGAATCCATACCTTCTGTCGATACAGAACGTGCGGAGAAGGTAAATTGCGATTCCGAGTCTCCTGGGGTGATTTATCGTTATATCGGACGATTGCGGGGGCTGGGATGTAAATCCGTAGATTCCTTCGATACACAGCATGTGGAAAGAATAAACATCGCGATACCGAGTCTCCTGGAGTGATTTATCATTATATCGGACGATTGCGAGGGCTGGGAAGTGAATATTTAGCTTCTTTCGATACACAGCATGTGGATGAGGTAAAAAGCGCGACTCCGAACCTCCTACAGTGATTTATCGTTATATCGAACGACTTCGAGGGCTGGGATGTAAATCCGTAGCTTCCTTCGATACACAGCGTGTGGAAAAGGTAAAAAGCGCGATTCCGCAACTCCTAGAATCATTTATCGTTCTACCCAACGATTGCTAGGGATGTGAAGTGCATCCTTACCTTCTGTCGATACAGAACGATAGGAAAAGGTAAATATCGCGATCCGAAACCCTTGAATCATTTATCGTTCTATCGAACGATTGCTAGGGCTCTGAAGTGCGTCCTTAACTTCTTTCGTTGCAGAACGTGCAGAAAAGGTAACTATCGCGATTCCGAGTCTCCTGTAGTGATTAATCGTTATATCGCACGATTGCGAGGGCTGGGAAGTGAATCCATACCTTCTGTCGATACAGAACGTGCGAAGAAGGTAAACATCGCGATTCCGAATCTCCTGGGGTGATTTATCGTTATATCGGACGATTGCGGGGGCTGGGAAGTGAATATTTAGCTTCTTTCGATACACAGCATGTGGATGAGGTAAAAAGCGCGACTCCGAACCTCCTACAGTGATTTATCGTTATATCGAACGACTTCGAGGGCCGGTATGTAAATCCGTAGCTTCCTTCAATACACAGCGTGTGGAAAAAGTAAAAAGCGCGATTCCGCAACTCCTAGGATCATTTATCGTTGTATCCAACGATTGCTAGGGCTAGAAGTGAATCCTTACCTTCTGTCGATACAGAACGATAGGAAAAGGGAAATATCGCGATCCGAAACCCCTGAATCATTTATCGTTCTATCGAACGATTGCTAGGGCTCTGAAGTGCGTCCTTAATTCTCTTTCGCTGCAGAACGTGCAGAAAAGGTAACTATCGCGATTCCGAGTCTCCTGTAGTGATTTATCGTTATATCGGACGATTGCGGGGGCTGGGATGTAAATCCGTAGATTCCTTCGACACACAGCATGTGGAAAAGCTAAATATCGCGATGCCAAGTCTCTTGGAGTGATTTATCATTATATCGAAGATTGCTAGGGCTCTGAAGTACGTCCTTAACTTCTTTCGTTGCAGAACGTGCAGAAAAGGTAACTATCGCGATTCCGAGTCTCCTGTAGTTATTTATCGTTATATTGCACGATTGCGAGGGCTGGGAAGTGAATCCATACCTTCTGTCGATACAGAACGTGCGAAGAAGGGAAACATCGCGATTCCGAATCTCCTGGGGTGATTTTTCGTTATATCGGACGATTGCGGGGGCTGGGATGTAAATCCGTAGCTTCCTCCGATACACAGCATGTGGAAAAGTTAAATATCGCGATGCCGAGTCTCCTGGAGTGATTTATCATTATATCGGACGATTGCGAGGGCTGGGAAGTGAATATTTAGCTTCTTTCGATACACAGCGTGTGGGGAAGGTAAAAAGCGCGATCCGAAAGCCTTGAATCATTTATCGTTCTATCGAACGATTGCTAGGGCTATGAAGTGCGTTCTTAACTTCTTCCGTTGCAGAACGTGCAGAAAATGTAACTATCGCGACTCCGAGTCTCCTGGAGTGATTTATCGTTATATTGGACGATTGCGGGGGCTGGGATGTAAATCCGTAGCTTCCTTCGATACACAGGGCGTGGAAAAGGTAAATATCGCGATGCCGAGTCTCCAAGTGCGATTTAACGTTATATCGGACGATTACCAGGGCTGGGAAGTTAATGCTTAGCTTCTTTCGATACACAGCGTGTGGAGAAGGTAAAAAGCGCGATCCGAAAGCCTTGAATCATTTATCGTTCTATCGAACGATTGCTAGGGCTCTGAAGTGCGTTCATAACTTCTTCCGTTGCAGAACATATAGAAAATGTAACTATCGCGACTCCGAGTCTCCTGGGGTGATTTATCGTTATATCGGACGATTGCGGGAGCTCGGATGTAAATCCGTAGATTCCTTCGATACACAGCATGTGGAAAAGTTAAATATCGCGATGCCAAGTCTCCTGGAGTGATTTATCATTATATCGAACGATTGCTAGGGCTCTGAAGTACGTCCTTAACTTCTTTCGTTGCAGAACGTGCAGAAAAGGTAACTATCGCGATTCCGAATCTCCCGGAGTGATTTATCGTTATATCGGACGACTTCGAGAGCTGGGAAGTGAATACTTAGTTCCTTTCGATACACAGCGTGTGGAAAAGGTCAAAAGCGCGATTCCGCAACTCCTAGAATCATTTATCGTTTTATCCAACGATTGCTAGGGCTGCGAAGTGCATCCTTAACTTCTTTCGTTGCAGAACGTGCAGAAAAGGTAACTATCGCGATTCCGAGTCTCCTGTAGTGATTTATCGTTATATCGCACGATTGCGAGGGCTGGGAAGTGAATCCATACCTTCTGTCGATACAGAACGTGCGGAGAAGGTAAATTGCGATTCCGAATCTCCTGGGGTGATTTATCGTTATATCGGACGATTGCGGGGGCTGGGATGTAAATCCGTAGATTCCTTCGATACACAGCATGTGGAAACGTTAAATATCGCGATGCCGAGTCTCCTGTAGCGATTTATCGTTATATCGCACGATTGCGAGGGCTGGGAAGTGAATCCATACCGTCTGTCAATACAGAACGTGCGGAGAAGGTAAATCGCGATTCCGAATCTCCTGGGGTGATTTATCGTTATATCGGACGATTGCGAGGGCTGGGAAGTGAATCCATACCTTCTGTCGATACAGAACGTGCGAAGAAGGTAAACATCGCGCTTCCGAATCTCCTGGGGTGATTTATCGTTATATCGGACGATTGCAGGGGCTGGGAAGTGAATATTTAGCTTCTTTCGATACACAGCATGTGGATGCGGTAAAAAGCGGGACTCCGAACCTCCTACAGTGATTTATCGTTATATCGAACGACTTCGAGGGCTGGGATGTAAATCTGTAGCTTCCTTCAATACACAGCGTGTTCAAAAAGTAAAAAGCGCGATTCCGCAACTCCTAGAATCATCTATCGTTCTACCCAACGATTGCTAGGGCTGTGAAGTGCATCCATACCTTCTGTCGATACAGAACGATAGGAAAAGGGAAATATCGCGATCCGAAACCCTTGAATCATTAATCGTTCTATCGAACGATTGCTAGGGCTCTGAAGTGCGTCCTTAACTTCTTTCGTTGCAGAACGTGCAGAAAAGGTAACTATCGCGATTCCGAGTCTCCTGTAGTGATTTATCGTTATATCGGACGACTTCGAGGGCTGGGATGTAAATCCGTAGATTCCATCGATACACAGCATGTGGAAAAGTTAAATATCGCGATTCCGAGTCTCCTGTAGTGATTTATCGTTATATCGGACGATTGCGGGGGCTGGGAAGTGAATATTTAGCTTCTATAGATACACAGCATGTGGATGCGGTAAAAAGCGCGACTCCGAACCTCCTACGGTAATTTATCGTTATATCGAACGACTTCGAGGGCTGGGATGCAAATCCGTAGCTTCCTTCGATACACAGCGTGTGGAAAAAGTAAAAAGCGCGATTCCGCAACTCCTAGAATCATTTATCGTTCTACCCAACGGTTGCTAGGGCTGTGAAGTGCATCCTTACCTTCTGTCGATACAGAACGATAGGAAAAGGGAAATATCGCGATCCGAAACCCTTGAATCATTTATCGTTCTATCGAACGATTGCTAGGGCTCTGAAGTGCGTCCTTAACTTCTTTCGTTGCAGAACATGCAGAAAAGGTAACTATCGCGATTCCGAGTCTCCTGTAGTGATTTATCGTTATATCGCACGATTGCGAGGGCTGGGAAGTGAATCCATACCTTCTGTCGATACAGAACGTGCGAAGAAGGAAACATCGCGATTCCGAATCTCCTGGGGTGATTTATCGTTATATCGGACGATTGCGGGGGCTGGAATGTAAATCCGTAGATTCCTTCGATACACAGCATGTGGAAAAGTTAAATATCGCGATGCCGAGTCTCCTGGAGTGATTTATCATTATATCGAACGATTGCTAGGGTTCTGAAGTACGTCCTTAACTTGTTTCGTTGCAGAACGTGTAGAAAAGGTAACTATCGCGATTCCGAGTCTCCTGTAGTGATTTATCGTTATATCGAACGATTGCGGGGGCTGGGATGTAAATCCGTAGCTTCCTTCGATACACAGGGCGTGGAAAAGGTAAATATCGCGATGCCGAGTCTCCAAGTGCGATTTAACGTTATATCGGACGATTACCAGGGCTGGGAAGTTAATGCTTAGCTTCATTCGATACACAGCGTGTGTATAATGTAAAAAGCGCGATCCGAAACCCTTGAATCATTTATCGTTCTATCGAACGATTGCTAGGGCTCTGAAGTGCGTTCATAACTTCTTCCGTTGCAGAACATATCGAAAATGTAACTATCGCGACTCCGAGTCTCCTGGGGTGATTTATCGTTATATCGCACGATTGCGAGGGCTGGGAAGTGAATCCATACCTTCTGTCGATACAGAACGTGCGAAGAAGGTAAACATCGCGATTCCGAATCTCCTGGGGTGATTTATCGTTATATCGGACGATTGCGGGGGCTGGAATGTAAATCCGTAGATTCCTTCGATACACAGCATGTGGAAAAGTTAAATATCGCGATGCCGAGTCTCCTGGAGTGATTTATCATTATATCGAACGATTTCTAGGGCTCTGAAGTACGTCCTTAACTTGTTTCGTTGCAGAACGTGTAGAAAAGGTAACTATCGCGATTCCGAGTCTCCTGTAGTGATTTATCGTTATATCGCACGATTGCGAGCGCTGAGAAGTGAATCCATACCTTCTGTCGATACAGAACGTGCGGAGAAGGTAAATCGCGATTCCGAATCTCCTGGGGTGATTTATCGTTATATTTAACGATTGAGGGGGCTGGGATGTAAATCCGTCGATTCCTTCGATATACAGCATGTGGAAAAGTTAAATATCACGATACCGAGTCTCCTGTAGTGATTTATCGTTATATCGCACGATTGCGAGGGCTGGGAAGTGAATCCGTAGATTCCTTCGATATACAGCATGTCGAGAAGTTAAATATCGCGATGCCGAGTCTCCTGGAGTGATTTATCATTATATCGGACGATTGCGAGGGCTGGGAAGTGAATATTTAGATTCTTTCGACACACAGCATGTGGATGAGGTAAAAAGCGCGACTCCGAACCTCCTACAGTGATTTATCGTTATATCGAACGACTTCGAGGGCTGGGATGTAAATCCGTAGCTTCCTTCGATACACAGCGTGTGGAAAAAGTAAAAAGCGCGATTCCGCAACTCCTAGAATCATTTATCGTTTTACCCAACGGTTGCTAGGGCTGTGAAGTGCATCCTTACCTTCTGTCGATACAGAACGATAGGAAAAGGTAAATATCGCGATCCGAAACCCTTGAATCATTTATCGTTCTATCGAACGACTGCTAGGGCTCTGAAGTGCGTCCTCAACTTCTTTCGTTGCAGAACGTGCAGAAAAGGTAACTATCGCGATTCCGAGTCTCCTGTAGTGATTTATCGTTATATCGCACGATTGCGAGGGCTGGGAAGTGAATCCATACCTTCTGTCGATACAGAACGTGCGAAGAAGGTAACCATCGCGATTCCGAATCTCCTGGGGTGATTTATCGTTATATCGGACGATTGCGGGGGCTGGGAAGTGAATATTTAGCTTCTATAGATACACAGCATGTGGATGCGGTAAAAAGCGCGACTCCGAAACTCCTACGGTGATTTATCGTTATATCGAACGACTTCGAGGGCTGGGATGTAAATCCGTAGCTTCCTTCGATACACAGCGTGTGGAAAAAGTAAAAAGCGCGATTCCGCAACTCCTAGAATCATTTATCGTTTTACCCAACGGTTGCTAGGGCTGTGAAGTGCATCCTTACCTTCTGTCGATACAGAACGATAGGAAAAGGGAAATATCGCGATCCGAAACCCTTGAATCATTTATCGTTCTATCGAACGATTGCTAGGGCTCTGAAGTGCGTCCTTAACTTCTTTCGTTGCAGAACATGCAGAAAAGGTAACTATCGCGATTCCGAATCTCCTGGGGTGATTTATCGTTATATCGGACGATTGCGGGGGCTGGAATGTAAATCCGTAGATTCCTTCGATACACAGCATGTGGAAAAGTTAAATATCGCGATGCCGAGTCTCCTGGAGTGATTTATCATTATATCGAACGATTGCTAGGGTTCTGAAGTACGTCCTTAACTTGTTTCGTTGCAGAACGTGTAGAAAAGGTAACTATCGCGATTCCGAGTCTCCTGTAGTGATTTATCGTTATATCGGACGATTGCGGGGGCTGGGATGTAAAGCCGTAGCTTCCTTCGATACACAGGGCGTGGAAAAGGTAAATATCGCGATGCCGAGTCTCCAAGTGCGATTTAACGTTATATCGGACGATTACCAGGGCTGGGAAGTTAATGCTTAGCTTCATTCGATACACAGCGTGTGTATAATGTAAAAAGCGCGATCCGAAAGCCTTGAATCATTTATCGTTCTATCGAACGATTGCTAGGGCTCTGAAGTGCGTTCATAACTTCTTCCGTTGCAGAACATATAGAAAATGTAACTATCGCGACTCCGAGTCTCCTGGGGTGATTTATCGTTATATCGGACGATTGCGGGAGCTGGGATGTAAATCCGTAGATTCCTTCGATACACAGCATGTGGAAAAGTTAAATATCGCGATGCCAAGTCTCCTGGAGTGATTTATCATTATATCGAACGATTGCTAGGGCTCTGAAGTACGTCCTTAACTTCTTTCGTTGCAGAACGTGCAGAAAAGGTAACTGTCGCGATTCCGAGTCTCCCGGAGTGATTTATCGTTATATCGGACGACTTCGAGAGCTGGGAAGTGAATACTTAGTTCCTTTCGATACACAGCGTGTGGAAAAGGTCAAAAGCGCGATTCCGCAACTCCTAGAATCATTTATCGTTTTATCCAACGATTGCTAGGGCTGCGAAGTGCATCCTTAACTTCTTTCGTTGCAGAACGTGCAGAAAAGGTAACTATCGCGATTCCGAGTCTCCTGTAGTGATTTATCGTTATATCGCACGATTGCGAGGGCTGGGAAGTGAATCCATACCTTCTGTCGATACAGAACGTGCGGAGAAGGTAAATTGCGATTCCGAATCTCCTGAGGTGATTTATCGTTATATCGGACGATTGCGGGGGCTGGGATGTAAATCCGTAGATTCCTTCGATACACAGCATGTGGAAACGTTAAATATCGCGATGCCGAGTCTCCTGTAGCGATTTATCGTTATATCGCACGATTGCGAGGGCTGGGAAGTGAATCCATACCGTCTGTCAATACAGAACGTGCGGAGAAGGTAAATCGCGATTCCGAATCTCCTGGGGTGATTTATCGTTATATCGGACGATTGCGAGGGCTGGGAAGTGAATCCATACCTTCTGTCGATACAGAACGTGCGAAGAAGGTAAACATCGCGATTCCGAATCTCCTGGGGTGATTTATCGTTATATCGGACGATTGCGGGGGCTGGGAAGTGAATATTTAGCTTCTTTCGATACACAGCATGTAGATGAGGTAAAAAGCTCGACTCCGAACCTCCTACAGTGATTTATCGTTATATCGAACGACTTCGAGGGCCGGGATGTAAATCTGTAGCTTCCTTCGATACACAGCGTGTGGAAAAATAAAAAGCGCGATTCCGCAACTCCTAGGATCATTTATCGTTGTATCCAACGATTGCTAGGGCTAGAAGTGAATCCTTACCTTCTGTCGATACAGAACGATAGGAAAAGGTAAATATCGCGATCCGAAACCCTTGAATCATTTATCATTCTATCGAACGATTGCTAGGGCTCTGAAGTACGTCCTTAACTTGTTTCGTTGCAGAACGTGTAGAAAAGGTAACTATCGCGATTCCGAGTCTCCTGTAGTGATTTATCGTTATATCGCACGATTGCGAGGGCTGGGAAGTGAATCCATACCTTCTGTCGATACAGAACGTGCGAAGAAGGTAAACATCGCGATTCCGAATCTCCTGGTGTGATTTATCGTTATATCGGACGATTGCGGGGGCTGGGAAGTGAATATTTAGCTTCTATAGATACACAGCATGTGGATGAGGAAAAAAGCGCGACTCCGAACCTCCTACAGTGATTTATCGTTATATCGAACGACTTCGAGGGCCGGGATGTAAATCTGTAGCTTCCTTCGATACACAGCATGTGGAAAAAGTAAAAAGCGCGATTCCGCAACTCCTAGAATCATTTATCGTTCTACCCAACGGTTGCTAGGGCTGTGAAGTGCATCCTTACCTTCTGTCGATACAGAACGATAGGAAAAGGGAAATATCGCGATCCGAAACCCTTGAATCATTTATCGTTCTATCGAACGATTGCTAGGGCTCTGAAGTGCGTCCTTAACTTCTTTCGTTGCAGAACATGCAGAAAAGGTAACTATCGCGATTCCGAGTCTCCTGTAGTGATTTATCGTTATATCGCACGATTGCGAGGGCTGGGAAGTGAATCCATACCTTCTGTCGATACAGAACGTGCGAAGAAGGAAACATCGCGATTCCGAATCTCCTGGGGTGATTTATCGTTATATCGGACGATTGCGGGGGCTGGAATGTAAATCCGTAGATTCCTTCGATACACAGCATGTGGAAAAGTTAAATATCGCGATGCCGAGTCTCCTGGAGTGATTTATCATTATTTCGAACGATTGCTAGGGTTCTGAAGTACGTCCTTAACTTGTTTCGTTGCAGAACGTGTAGAAAAGGTAACTATCGCGATTCCGAGTCTCCTGTAGTGATTTATCGTTATATCGGACGATTGCGGGGGCTGGGATGTAAATCCGTAGCTTCCTTCGATACACAGGGCGTGGAAAAGGTAAATATCGCGATGCCGAGTCTCCAAGTGCGATTTAACGTTATATCGGACGATTACCAGGGCTGGGAAGTTAATGCTTAGCTTCATTCGATACACAGCGTGTGTATAATGTAAAAAGCGCGATCCGAAACCCTTGAATCATTTATCGTTCTATCGAACGATTGCTAGGGCTCTGAAGTGCGTTCATAACTTCATCCGTTGCAGAACATATCGAAAATGTAACTATCGCGACTCCGAGTCTCCTGGGGTGATTTATCGTTATATCGCACGATTGCGAGGGCTGGGAAGTGAATCCATACCTTCTGTCGATACAGAACGTGCGAAGAAGGTAAACATCGCGATTCCGAATCTCCTGGGGTGATTTATCGTTATATCGGACGATTGCGGGAGCTGGAATGTAAATCCGTAGATTCCTTCGATACACAGCATGTGGAAAAGTTAAATATCGCGATGCCGAGTCTCCTGGAGTGATTTATCATTATATCGAACGATTTCTAGGGCTCTGAAGTACGTCCTTAACTTGTTTCGTTGCAGAACGTGTAGAAATGGTAACTATCGCGATTCCGAGTCTCCTGTAGTGATTTATCGTTATATCAGACGATTGCGGGGGCTGGGATGTAAATCCGTAGATTCCTTCGATACACAGCATGTGGAAAAGTTAAATATCGCGATACCGAGTCTCCTGGAGTGATTTATCATTATATCGGACGATTGCGAGGGCTGGGAAGTGAATATTTAGCTTCTTTCGATACACAGCGTGTGGGGAAGGTAAAAAGCGCGATCCGAAAGCCTTGAATCATTTATCGTTCTATCGAACGATTGCTAGGGCTATGAAGTGCGTTCTTAACTTCTTCCGTTGCAGAACGTGCAGAAAATGTAACTATCGCGACTCCGAGTCTCCTGGAGTGATTTATCGTTATATTGGACGATTGCGGGGGCTGGGATGTAAATCCGTAGCTTCCTTCGATACACAGGGCGTGGAAAAGGTAAATATCGCGATGCCGAGTCTCCAAGTGCGATTTAACGTTATATCGGACGATTACCAGGGCTGGGAAGTTAATGCTTAGCTTCTTTCGATACACAGCGTGTGGAGAAGGTAAAAAGCGCGATCCGAAAGCCTTGAATCATTTATCGTTCTATCGAACGATTGCTAGGGCTCTGAAGTGCGTTCATAACTTCTTCCGTTGCAGAACATATAGAAAATGTAACTATCGCGACTCCGAGTCTCCTGGGGTGATTTATCGTTATATCGGACGATTGCGGGAGCTGGGATGTAAATCCGTAGATTCCTTCGATACACAGCATGTGGAAAAGTTAAATATCGCGATGCCAAGTCTCCTGGAGTGATTTATCATTATATCGAACGATTGCTAGGGCTCTGAAGTACGTCCTTAACTTCTTTCGTTGCAGAACGTGCAGAAAAGGTAACTATCGCGATTCCGAATCTCCCGGAGTGATTTATCGTTATATCGGACGACTTCGAGAGCTGGGAAGTGAATACTTAGTTCCTTTCGATACACAGCGTGTGGAAAAGGTCAAAAGCGCGATTCCGCAACTCCTAGAATCATTTATCGTTTTATCCAACGATTGCTAGGGCTGCGAAGTGCATCCTTAACTTCTTTCGTTGCAGAACGTGCAGAAAAGGTAACTATCGCGATTCCGAGTCTCCTGTAGTGATTTATCGTTATATCGCACGATTGCGAGGGCTGGGAAGTGAATCCATACCTTCTGTCGATACAGAACGTGCGGAGAAGGTAAATTGCGATTCCGAATCTCCTGGGGTGATTTATCGTTATATCGGACGATTGCGGGGGCTGGGATGTAAATCCGTAGATTCCTTCGATACACAGCATGTGGAAACGTTAAATATCGCGATGCCGAGTCTCCTGTAGCGATTTATCGTTATATCGCACGATTGCGAGGGCTGGGAAGTGAATCCATACCGTCTGTCAATACAGAACGTGCGGAGAAGGTAAATCGCGATTCCGAATCTCCTGGGGTGATTTATCGTTATATCGGACGATTGCGAGGGCTGGGAAGTGAATCCATACCTTCTGTCGATACAGAACGTGCGAAGAAGGTAAACATCGCGCTTCCGAATCTCCTGGGGTGATTTATCGTTATATCGGACGATTGCAGGGGCTGGGAAGTGAATATTTAGCTTCTTTCGATACACAGCATGTGGATGCGGTAAAAAGCGGGACTCCGAACCTCCTACAGTGATTTATCGTTATATCGAACGACTTCGAGGGCTGGGATGTAAATCTGTAGCTTCCTTCAATACACAGCGTGTTCAAAAAGTAAAAAGCGCGATTCCGCAACTCCTAGAATCATCTATCGTTCTACCCAACGATTGCTAGGGCTGTGAAGTGCATCCATACCTTCTGTCGATACAGAACGATAGGAAAAGGGAAATATCGCGATCCGAAACCCTTGAATCATTAATCGTTCTATCGAACGATTGCTAGGGCTCTGAAGTGCGTCCTTAACTTCTTTCGTTGCAGAACGTGCAGAAAAGGTAACTATCGCGATTCCGAGTCTCCTGTAGTGATTTATCGTTATATCGGACGACTTCGAGGGCTGGGATGTAAATCCGTAGATTCCATCGATACACAGCATGTGGAAAAGTTAAATATCGCGATTCCGAGTCTCCTGTAGTGATTTATCGTTATATCGGACGATTGCGGGGGCTGGGAAGTGAATATTTAGCTTCTATAGATACACAGCATGTGGATGCGGTAAAAGCGCGACTCCGAACCTCCTACGGTAATTTATCGTTATATCGAACGACTTCGAGGGCTGGGATGCAAATCCGTAGCTTCCTTCGATACACAGCGTGTGGAAAAAGTAAAAAGCGCGATTCCGCAACTCCTAGAATCATTTATCGTTCTACCCAACGGTTGCTAGGGCTGTGAAGTGCATCCTTACCTTCTGTCGATACAGAACGATAGGAAAAGGGAAATATCGCGATCCGAAACCCTTGAATCATTTATCGTTCTATCGAACGATTGCTAGGGCTCTGAAGTGCGTCCTTAACTTCTTTCGTTGCAGAACATGCAGAAAAGGTAACTATCGCGATTCCGAGTCTCCTGTAGTGATTTATCGTTATATCGCACGATTGCGAGGGCTGGGAAGTGAATCCATACCTTCTGTCGATACAGAACGTGCGAAGAAGGAAACATCGCGATTCCGAATCTCCTGGGGTGATTTATCGTTATATCGGACGATTGCGGGGGCTGGAATGTAAATCCGTAGATTCCTTCGATACACAGCATGTGGAAAAGTTAAATATCGCGATGCCGAGTCTCCTGGAGTGATTTATCATTATATCGAACGATTGCTAGGGTTCTGAAGTACGTCCTTAACTTGTTTCGTTGCAGAACGTGTAGAAAAGGTAACTATCGCGATTCCGAGTCTCCTGTAGTGATTTATCGTTATATCGAACGATTGCGGGGGCTGGGATGTAAATCCGTAGCTTCCTTCGATACACAGGGCGTGGAAAAGGTAAATATCGCGATGCCGAGTCTCCAAGTGCGATTTAACGTTATATCGGACGATTACCAGGGCTGGGAAGTTAATGCTTAGCTTCATTCGATACACAGCGTGTGTATAATGTAAAAAGCGCGATCCGAAACCCTTGAATCATTTATCGTTCTATCGAACGATTGCTAGGGCTCTGAAGTGCGTTCATAACTTCTTCCGTTGCAGAACATATCGAAAATGTAACTATCGCGACTCCGAGTCTCCTGGGGTGATTTATCGTTATATCGCACGATTGCGAGGGCTGGGAAGTGAATCCATACCTTCTGTCGATACAGAACGTGCGAAGAAGGTAAACATCGCGATTCCGAATCTCCTGGGGTGATTTATCGTTATATCGGATGATTGCGGGGGCTGGAATGTAAATCCGTAGATTCCTTCGATACACAGCATGTGGAAAAGTTAAATATCGCGATGCCGAGTCTCCTGGAGTGATTTATCATTATATCGAACGATTTCTAGGGCTCTGAAGTACGTCCTTAACTTGTTTCGTTGCAGAACGTGTAGAAAAGGTAACTATCGCGATTCCGAGTCTCCTGTAGTGATTTATCGTTATATCGCACGATTGCGAGCGCTGAGAAGTGAATCCATACCTTCTGTCGATACAGAACGTGCGGAGAAGGTAAATCGCGATTCCGAATCTCCTGGGGTGATTTATCGTTATATTTAACGATTGAGGGGGCTGGGATGTAAATCCGTCGATTCCTTCGATATACAGCATGTGGAAAAGTTAAATATCACGATACCGAGTCTCCTGTAGTGATTTATCGTTATATCGCACGATTGCGAGGGCTGGGAAGTGAATCCGTAGATTCCTTCGATATACAGCATGTCGAGAAGTTAAATATCGCGATGCCGAGTCTCCTGGAGTGATTTATCATTATATCGGACGATTGCGAGGGCTGGGAAGTGAATATTTAGATTCTTTCGACACACAGCATGTGGATGAGGTAAAAAGCGCGACTCCGAACCTCCTACAGTGATTTATCGTTATATCGAACGACTTCGAGGGCTGGGATGTAAATCCGTAGCTTCCTGCGATACACAGCGTGTGGAAAAGGTAAAAAACGCGATTCCGCAACTCCTAGAATCATTTATCGTTCTACCCAACGATTGCTAGGGCTGTGAAGTGCATCCTTACCTTCTGTCGATACAGAACGATAGGAAAAGGTAAATATCGCGATCCGAAACCCTTGAATCATTTATCGTTCTATCGAACGACTGCTAGGGCTCTGAAGTGCGTCCTTAACTTCTTTCGTTGCAGAACGTGCAGAAAAGGTAACTATCGCGATTCCGAGTCTCCTGTAGTGATTTATCGTTATATCGCACGATTGCGAGGGCTGGGAAGTGAATCCATACCTTCTGTCGATACAGAACGTGCGAAGAAGGTAACCATCGCGATTCCGAATCTCCTGGGGTGATTTATCGTTATATCGGACGATTGCGGGGGCTGGGAAGTGAATATTTAGCTTCTATAGATACACAGCATGTGGATGCGGTAAAAAGCGCGACTCCGAAACTCCTACGGTGATTTATCGTTATATCGAACGACTTCGAGGGCTGGGATGTAAATCCGTAGCTTCCTTCGATACACAGCGTGTGGAAAAAGTAAAAAGCGCGATTCCGCAACTCCTAGAATCATTTATCGTTCTACCCAACGGTTGCTAGGGCTGTGAAGTGCATCCTTACCTTCTGTCGATACAGAACGATAGGAAAAGGGAAATATCGCGATCCGAAACCCTTGAATCATTTATCGTTCTATCGAACGATTGCTAGGGCTCTGAAGTGCGTCCTTAACTTCTTTCGTTGCAGAACATGCAGAAAAGGTAACTATCGCGATTCCGAATCTCCTGGGGTGATTTATCGTTATATCGGACGATTGCGGGGGCTGGAATGTAAATCCGTAGATTCCTTCGATACACAGCATGTGGAAAAGTTAAATATCGCGATGCCGAGTCTCCTGGAGTGATTTATCATTATATCGAACGATTGCTAGGGTTCTGAAGTACGTCCTTAACTTGTTTCGTTGCAGAACGTGTAGAAAAGGTAACTATCGCGATTCCGAGTCTCCTGTAGTGATTTATCGTTATATCGGACGATTGCGGGGGCTGGGATGTAAATCCGTAGCTTCCTTCGATACACAGGGCGTGGAAAAGGTAAATATCGCGATGCCGAGTCTCCAAGTGCGATTTAACGTTATATCGGACGATTACCAGGGCTGGGAAGTTAATGCTTAGCTTCATTCGATACACAGCGTGTGTATAATGTAAAAAGCGCGATCCGAAACCCTTGAATCATTTATCGTTCTATCGAACGATTGCTAGGGCTCTGAAGTGCGTTCATAACTTCTTCCGTTGCAGAACATATCGAAAATGTAACTATCGCGACTCCGAGTCTCCTGGGGTGATTTATCGTTATATCGCACGATTGCGAGGGCTGGGAAGTGAATCCATACCTTCTGTCGATACAGAACGTGCGAAGAAGGTAAACATCGCGATTCCGAATCTCCTGGGGTGATTTATCGTTATATCGGACGATTGCGGGGGCTGGAATGTAAATCCGTAGATTCCTTCGATACACAGCATGTGGAAAAGTTAAATATCGCGATACCGAGTCTCCTGGAGTGATTTATCATTATATCGGACGATTGCGAGGGCTGGGAAGTGAATATTTAGCTTCTTTCGATACACTGCATGTGGATGAGGTAAAAAGCGCGACTCCAAACCTCCTACAGTGATTTATCGTTATATCGAACGACTTCGAGAGCTGGGATGTAAATCCGTAGCTTCCTTCGATACACAGCGCGTGGAAAAGGTAAAAAGCGCGATTCCGCAACTCCTAGAATCATTTATCGTTCTACCCAACGATTGCTAGGGCTGTGAAGTGCATCCTTACCTTCTGTCGATACAGAACGATAGGAAAAGGTAAATATCGCGATCCGAAACCCTTGAATCATTTATCGTTCTATCGAACGATTGCTAGGGCTCTGAAGTGCGTTCTTAACTTCTTCCGTTGCAGAACGTGCAGAAAATGTAACTATCGCGACTCCGAGTCTCCTGGAGTGATTTATCGTTATATCGGACGATTGCGGGGGCTGGGATGTAAATCCGTAGCTTCCTTCGATACACAGGGCGTGGAAAAGGTAAATATCGCGATGCCGAGTCTCCAAGTGCGATTTAACGTTATATCGGACGATTACCAGGGCTGGGAAGTTAATGCTTAGCTTCTTTCGATACACAGCGCGTGGAGAAGGTAAAAAGCGCGATCCGAAAGCCTTGAATCATTTATCGTTCTATCGAACGATTGCTAGGGCTCTGAAGTGCGTTCATAACTTCTTCCGTTGCAGAACATATAGAAAATGTAACTATCGCGACTCCGAGTCTCCTGGGGTGATTTATCGTTATATCGGACGATTGCGGGAGCTGGGATGTAAATCCGTAGATTCCTTCGATACACAGCATGTGGAAAAGTTAAATATCGCGATGCCAAGTCTCCTGGAGTGATTTATCATTATATCGAACGATTGCTAGGGCTCTGAAGTACGTCCTTAACTTCTTTCGTTGCAGAACGTGCAGAAAAGGTAACTATCGCGATTCCGAATCTCCCGGAGTGATTTATCGTTATATCGGACGACTTCGAGAGCTGGGAAGTGAATACTTAGTTCCTTTCGATACACAGCGTGTGGAAAAGGTCAAAAGCGCGATTCCGCAACTCCTAGAATCATTTATCGTTTTATCCAACGATTGCTAGGGCTGTGAAGTGCATCCTTACCTTCTGTCGATACAGAACGTGCGGAGAAGGTAAATTGCGATTCCGAATCTCCTGGGGTGATTTATCGTTATATCGGACGATTGCGGGGGCTGGGATGTAAATCCGTAGATTCCTTCGATACACAGCATGTGGAAACGTTAAATATCGCGATGCCGAGTCTCCTGTAGCGATTTATCGTTATATCGCACGATTGCGAGGGCTGGGAAGTGAATCCATACCGTCTGTCAATACAGAACGTGCGGAGAAGGTAAATCGCGATTCCGAATCTCCTGGGGTGATTTATCGTTATATCGGACGATTGCGAGGGCTGGGAAGTGAATCCATACCTTCTGTCGATACAGAACGTGCGAAGAAGGTAAACATCGCGATTCCGAATCTCCTGGGGTGATTTATCGTTATATCGGACGATTGCGGGGGCTGGGAAGTGAATATTTAGCTTCTTTCGATACACAGCATGTGGATGCGGTAAAAAGCGGGACTCCGAACCTCCTACAGTGATTTATCGTTATATCGAACGACTTCGAGGGCTGGGATGTAAATCCGTAGCTTCCTGCGATACACAGCGCGTGGAAAAGGTAAAAAGCGCGATTCCGCAACTCCTAGAATCATTTATCGTTCTACCCAACGATTGCTAGGGCTGTGAAGTGCATCCTTACCTTCTGTCGATACAGAACGATAGGAAAAGGTAAATATCGCGATCCGAAACCCTTGAATCATTTATCGTTCTATCGAACGATTGCTAGGGCTCTGAAGTGCGTCCTTAACTTCTTTCGTTGCAGAACGTGCAGAAAAGGTAACTATCGCGATTCCGAGTCTCCTGTAGTGATTTATCGTTATATCGCACGATTGCGAGGGCTGGGAAGTGAATCCATACCTTCTGTCGATACAGAACGTGCGAAGAAGGTAAACATCGCGATTCCGAATCTCCTGGTGTGATTTATCGTTATATCGGACGATTGCGGGGGCTGGGAAGTGAATATTTAGCTTCTATAGATACACAGCATGTGGATGAGGAAAAAAGCGCGACTCCGAACCTCCTACAGTGATTTATCGTTATATCGAACGACTTCGAGGGCCGGGATGTAAATCTGTAGCTTCCTTCGATACACAGCATGTGGAAAAAGTAAAAAGCGCGATTCCGCAACTCCTAGAATCATTTATCGTTCTACCCAACGGTTGCTAGGGCTGTGAAGTGCATCCTTACCTTCTGTCGATACAGAACGATAGGAAAAGGGAAATATCGCGATCCGAAACCCTTGAATCATTTATCGTTCTATCGAACGATTGCTAGGGCTCTGAAGTGCGTCCTTAACTTCTTTCGTTGCAGAACATGCAGAAAAGGTAACTATCGCGATTCCGAGTCTCCTGTAGTGATTTATCGTTATATCGCACGATTGCGAGGGCTGGGAAGTGAATCCATACCTTCTGTCGATACAGAACGTGCGAAGAAGGAAACATCGCGATTCCGAATCTCCTGGGGTGATTTATCGTTATATCGGACGATTGCGGGGGCTGGAATGTAAATCCGTAGATTCCTTCGATACACAGCATGTGGAAAAGTTAAATATCGCGATGCCGAGTCTCCTGGAGTGATTTATCATTATATCGAACGATTGCTAGGGTTCTGAAGTACGTCCTTAACTTGTTTCGTTGCAGAACGTGTAGAAAAGGTAACTATCGCGATTCCGAGTCTCCTGTAGTGATTTATCGTTATATCGGACGATTGCGGGGGCTGGGATGTAAATCCGTAGCTTCCTTCGATACACAGGGCGTGGAAAAGGTAAATATCGCGATGCCGAGTCTCCAAGTGCGATTTAACGTTATATCGGACGATTACCAGGGCTGGGAAGTTAATGCTTAGCTTCATTCGATACACAGCGTGTGTATAATGTAAAAAGCGCGATCCGAAACCCTTGAATCATTTATCGTTCTATCGAACGATTGCTAGGGCTCTGAAGTGCGTTCATAACTTCATCCGTTGCAGAACATATCGAAAATGTAACTATCGCGACTCCGAGTCTCCTGGGGTGATTTATCGTTATATCGCACGATTGCGAGGGCTGGGAAGTGAATCCATACCTTCTGTCGATACAGAACGTGCGAAGAAGGTAAACATCGCGATTCCGAATCTCCTGGGGTGATTTATCGTTATATCGGACGATTGCGGGAGCTGGAATGTAAATCCGTAGATTCCTTCGATACACAGCATGTGGAAAAGTTAAATATCGCGATGCCAAGTCTCTTGGAGTGATTTATCATTATATCGAACGATTTCTAGGGCTCTGAAGTACGTCCTTAACTTGTTTCGTTGCAGAACGTGTAGAAAAGGTAACTATCGCGATTCCGAGTCTCCTGTAGTGATTTATCGTTATATCAGACGATTGCGGGGGCTGGGATGTAAATCCGTAGATTCCTTCGATACACAGCATGTGGAAAAGTTAAATATCGCGATGCCGAGTCTCCTGTAGTGATTTATCGTTATATCGCCGATTGCGAGGGCTGGGAAGTGAATCCATACCTTCTGTCGATACAGAACGTGCGGAGAAGGTAAATTGCGATTCCGAGTCTCCTGGGGTGATTTATCGTTATATCGGACGATTGCGGGGGCTGGGATGTAAATCCGTAGATTCCTTCGATACACAGCATGTGGAAAGAATAAACATCGCGATGCCGAGTCTCCTGGAGTGATTTATCGTTATATCGGACGACTTCGAGGGCTGGGATGTAAATCCGTAGATTCCTTCGATACACAGCATGTGGAAAAGTTAAATATCGCGATTCCGAGTCTCCTGTAGTGATTTATCGTTATATCGCCGATTGCGAGGGCTGGGAAGTGAATCCATACCTTCTGTCGATACAGAATGTGCGGAGAAGGTAAATTGCGATTCCGAGTCTCCTGGGGTGATTTATCGTTATATCGAACGATTGCTAGGGCTCTGAAGTACGTCCTTAACTTCTTTCGTTGCAGAACGTGCAGAAAAGGTAACTGTCGCGATTCCGAGTCTCCCGGAGTGATTTATCGTTATATCGGACGACTTCGAGGGCTGGGATGTAAATCCGTAGATTCCTTCGATACACAGCATGTGGAAATGATAAATATCGCGATTCCGAGTCTCCTGTAGTGATTTATCGTTATATCGCACGATTGCGAGGGCTGGGAAGTGAATCCATACCTTCTGTCGATACAGAACGTGCGGAGAAGGTAAATTGCGATTCCGAGTCTCCTGGGGTGATTTATCGTTATATCGGACGATTGCGGGGGCTGGGATGTAAATCCGTAGATTCCTTCGATACACAGCGTGTGGAAAAGGTAAAAAGCGCGATTCCGCAAATCCTAGAATCATCTATCGTTCTACCCAACGATTGCTAGGGCTGTGAAGTGCATCCTTACCTTCTGTCGATACAGAACGATAGGAAAAGGGAAATATCGCGATCCGAAACCCTTGAATCATTAATCGTTCTATCGAACGATTGCTAGGTCTCTGAAGTGCGTCCTTAACTTCTTTCGTTGCAGAACGTGCAGAAAAGGTAACTATCGCGATTCCAAGTCTCCTGTAGTGATTTATCGTTATATCGGACGACTTCGAGGGCTGGGATGTAAATCCGTAGATTCCTTCGATACACAGCATGTGGAAAAGTTAAATATCGCGATTCCGAGTCTCCTGTAGTGATTTATCGTTATATCGCCGATTGCGAGGGCTGGGAAGTGAATCCATACCTTCTGTCGATACAGAACGTGCGGAGAAGGTAAATTGCGATTCCGAGTCTCCTGGGGTGATTTATCGTTATATCGGACGATTGCGGGGGCTGGGATGTAAATCCGTAGATTCCTTCGATACACAGCATGTGGAAAGAATAAACATCGCGATGCCGAGTCTCCTGGAGTGATTTATCGTTATATCGGACGACTTCGAGGGCTGGGATGTAAATCCGTAGATTCCTTCGATACACAGCATGTGGAAAAGTTAAATATCGCGATTCCGAGTCTCCTGTAGTGATTTATCGTTATATCGCCGATTGCGAGGGCTGGGAAGTGAATCCATACCTTCTGTCGATACAGAACGTGCGGAGAAGGTAAATTGCGACTCCGAGTCTCCTGGGGTGATTTATCGTTATATCGGACGATTGCGGGGGCTGGGATGTAAATCCGTAGATTCCTTCGATACACAGCATGTGGAAAAGTTAAATATCGCGATTCCGAGTCTCCTGTAGTGATTTATCGTTATATCGCCGATTGCGAGGGCTGGGAAGTGAATCCATACCTTCTGTCGATACAGAATGTGCGGAGAAGGTAAATTGCGATTCCGAGTCTCCTGGGGTGATTTATCGTTATATCGAACGATTGCTAGGGCTCTGAAGTACGTCCTTAACTTCTTTCGTTGCAGAACGTGCAGAAAAGGTAACTGTCGCGATTCCGAGTCTCCCGGAGTGATTTATCGTTATATCGGACGATTGCGGGGGCTGGGATGTAAATCCGTAGATTCCTTCGATACACAGCATGTGGAAATGATAAATATCGCGATTCCGAGTCTCCTGTAGTGATTTATCGTTATATCGCCGATTGCGAGGGCTGGGAAGTGAATCCATACCTTCTGTCGATACAGAACGTGCGAAGAAGGTAAACATCGCGATTCCGAATCTCCTGGGGTGATTTATCGTTATATCGGACGATTGCGGGAGCTGGAATGTAAATCCGTAGATTCCTTCGATACACAGCATGTGGAAAAGTTAAATATCGCGATGCCGAGTCTCCTGGAGTGATTTATCATTATATCGAACGATTTCTAGGGCTCTGAAGTACGTCCTTAACTTGTTTCGTTGCAGAACGTGTAGAAATGGTAACTATCGCGATTCCGAGTCTCCTGTAGTGATTTATCGTTATATCAGACGATTGCGGGGGCTGGGATGTAAATCCGTAGATTCCTTCGATACACAGCATGTGGAAAAGTTAAATATCGCGATACCGAGTCTCCTGGAGTGATTTATTATTATATCGGACGATTGCGAGGGCTGGGAAGTGAATATTTAGCTTCTTTCGATACACAGCGTGTGGGGAAGGTAAAAAGCGCGATCCGAAAGCCTTGAATCATTTATCGTTCTATCGAACGATTGCTAGGGCTATGAAGTGCGTTCTTAACTTCTTCCGTTGCAGAACGTGCAGAAAATGTAACTATCGCGACTCCGAGTCTCCTGGAGTGATTTATCGTTATATTGGACGATTGCGGGGGCTGGGATGTAAATCCGTAGCTTCCTTCGATACACAGGGCGTGGAAAAGGTAAATATCGCGATGCCGAGTCTCCAAGTGCGATTTAACGTTATATCGGACGATTACCAGGGCTGGGAAGTTAATGCTTAGCTTCTTTCGATACACAGCGTGTGGAGAAGGTAAAAAGCGCGATCCGAAAGCCTTGAATCATTTATCGTTCTATCGAACGATTGCTAGGGCTCTGAAGTGCGTTCATAACTTCTTCCGTTGCAGAACATATAGAAAATGTAACTATCGCGACTCCGAGTCTCCTGGGGTGATTTATCGTTATATCGGACGATTGCGGGAGCTCGGATGTAAATCCGTAGATTCCTTCGATACACAGCATGTGGAAAAGTTAAATATCGCGATGCCAAGTCTCCTGGAGTGATTTATCATTATATCGAACGATTGCTAGGGCTCTGAAGTACGTCCTTAACTTCTTTCGTTGCAGAACGTGCAGAAAAGGTAACTATCGCGATTCCGAATCTCCCGGAGTGATTTATCGTTATATCGGACGACTTCGAGAGCTGGGAAGTGAATACTTAGTTCCTTTCGATACACAGCGTGTGGAAAAGGTCAAAAGCGCGATTCCGCAACTCCTAGAATCATTTATCGTTTTATCCAACGATTGCTAGGGCTGCGAAGTGCATCCTTAACTTCTTTCGTTGCAGAACGTGCAGAAAAGGTAACTATCGCGATTCCGAGTCTCCTGTAGTGATTTATCGTTATATCGCACGATTGCGAGGGCTGGGAAGTGAATCCATACCTTCTGTCGATACAGAACGTGCGGAGAAGGTAAATTGCGATTCCGAATCTCCTGGGGTGATTTATCGTTATATCGGACGATTGCGGGGGCTGGGATGTAAATCCGTAGATTCCTTCGATACACAGCATGTGGAAACGTTAAATATCGCGATGCCGAGTCTCCTGTAGCGATTTATCGTTATATCGCACGATTGCGAGGGCTGGGAAGTGAATCCATACCGTCTGTCAATACAGAACGTGCGGAGAAGGTAAATCGCGATTCCGAATCTCCTGGGGTGATTTATCGTTATATCGGACGATTGCGAGGGCTGGGAAGTGAATCCATACCTTCTGTCGATACAGAACGTGCGAAGAAGGTAAACATCGCGCTTCCGAATCTCCTGGGGTGATTTATCGTTATATCGGACGATTGCAGGGGCTGGGAAGTGAATATTTAGCTTCTTTCGATACACAGCATGTGGATGCGGTAAAAAGCGGGACTCCGAACCTCCTACAGTGATTTATCGTTATATCGAACGACTTCGAGGGCTGGGATGTAAATCTGTAGCTTCCTTCAATACACAGCGTGTTCAAAAAGTAAAAAGCGCGATTCCGCAACTCCTAGAATCATCTATCGTTCTACCCAACGATTGCTAGGGCTGTGAAGTGCATCCATACCTTCTGTCGATACAGAACGATAGGAAAAGGGAAATATCGCGATCCGAAACCCTTGAATCATTAATCGTTCTATCGAACGATTGCTAGGGCTCTGAAGTGCGTCCTTAACTTCTTTCGTTGCAGAACGTGCAGAAAAGGTAACTATCGCGATTCCGAGTCTCCTGTAGTGATTTATCGTTATATCGGACGACTTCGAGGGCTGGGATGTAAATCCGTAGATTCCATCGATACACAGCATGTGGAAAAGTTAAATATCGCGATTCCGAGTCTCCTGTAGTGATTTATCGTTATATCGGACGATTGCGGGGGCTGGGAAGTGAATATTTAGCTTCTATAGATACACAGCATGTGGATGCGGTAAAAAGCGCGACTCCGAACCTCCTACGGTAATTTATCGTTATATCGAACGACTTCGAGGGCTGGGATGCAAATCCGTAGCTTCCTTCGATACACAGCGTGTGGAAAAAGTAAAAAGCGCGATTCCGCAACTCCTAGAATCATTTATCGTTCTACCCAACGGTTGCTAGGGCTGTGAAGTGCATCCTTACCTTCTGTCGATACAGAACGATAGGAAAAGGGAAATATCGCGATCCGAAACCCTTGAATCATTTATCGTTCTATCGAACGATTGCTAGGGCTCTGAAGTGCGTCCTTAACTTCTTTCGTTGCAGAACATGCAGAAAAGGTAACTATCGCGATTCCGAGTCTCCTGTAGTGATTTATCGTTATATCGCACGATTGCGAGGGCTGGGAAGTGAATCCATACCTTCTGTCGATACAGAACGTGCGAAGAAGGAAACATCGCGATTCCGAATCTCCTGGGGTGATTTATCGTTATATCGGACGATTGCGGGGGCTGGAATGTAAATCCGTAGATTCCTTCGATACACAGCATGTGGAAAAGTTAAATATCGCGATGCCGAGTCTCCTGGAGTGATTTATCATTATATCGAACGATTGCTAGGGTTCTGAAGTACGTCCTTAACTTGTTTCGTTGCAGAACGTGTAGAAAAGGTAACTATCGCGATTCCGAGTCTCCTGTAGTGATTTATCGTTATATCGAACGATTGCGGGGGCTGGGATGTAAATCCGTAGCTTCCTTCGATACACAGGGCGTGGAAAAGGTAAATATCGCGATGCCGAGTCTCCAAGTGCGATTTAACGTTATATCGGACGATTACCAGGGCTGGGAAGTTAATGCTTAGCTTCATTCGATACACAGCGTGTGTATAATGTAAAAAGCGCGATCCGAAACCCTTGAATCATTTATCGTTCTATCGAACGATTGCTAGGGCTCTGAAGTGCGTTCATAACTTCTTCCGTTGCAGAACATATCGAAAATGTAACTATCGCGACTCCGAGTCTCCTGGGGTGATTTATCGTTATATCGCACGATTGCGAGGGCTGGGAAGTGAATCCATACCTTCTGTCGATACAGAACGTGCGAAGAAGGAAACATCGCGATTCCGAATCTCCTGGGGTGATTTATCGTTATATCGGACGATTGCGGGGGCTGGAATGTAAATCCGTAGATTCCTTCGATACACAGCATGTGGAAAAGTTAAATATCGCGATGCCGAGTCTCCTGGAGTGATTTATCATTATATCGAACGATTGCTAGGGTTCTGAAGTACGTCCTTAACTTGTTTCGTTGCAGAACGTGTAGAAAAGGTAACTATCGCGATTCCGAGTCTCCTGTAGTGATTTATCGTTATATCGAACGATTGCGGGGGCTGGGATGTAAATCCGTAGCTTCCTTCGATACACAGGGCGTGGAAAAGGTAAATATCGCGATGCCGAGTCTCCAAGTGCGATTTAACGTTATATCGGACGATTACCAGGGCTGGGAAGTTAATGCTTAGCTTCATTCGATACACAGCGTGTGTATAATGTAAAAAGCGCGATCCGAAACCCTTGAATCATTTATCGTTCTATCGAACGATTGCTAGGGCTCTGAAGTGCGTTCATAACTTCTTCCGTTGCAGAACATATCGAAAATGTAACTATCGCGACTCCGAGTCTCCTGGGGTGATTTATCGTTATATCGCACGATTGCGAGGGCTGGGAAGTGAATCCATACCTTCTGTCGATACAGAACGTGCGAAGAAGGTAAACATCGCGATTCCGAATCTCCTGGGGTGATTTATCGTTATATCGGACGATTGCGGGGGCTGGAATGTAAATCCGTAGATTCCTTCGATACACAGCATGTGGAAAAGTTAAATATCGCGATGCCGAGTCTCCTGGAGTGATTTATCATTATATCGAACGATTTCTAGGGCTCTGAAGTACGTCCTTAACTTGTTTCGTTGCAGAACGTGTAGAAAAGGTAACTATCGCGATTCCGAGTCTCCTGTAGTGATTTATCGTTATATCGCACGATTGCGAGCGCTGAGAAGTGAATCCATACCTTCTGTCGATACAGAACGTGCGGAGAAGGTAAATCGCGATTCCGAATCTCCTGGGGTGATTTATCGTTATATTTAACGATTGAGGGGGCTGGGATGTAAATCCGTCGATTCCTTCGATATACAGCATGTGGAAAAGTTAAATATCACGATACCGAGTCTCCTGTAGTGATTTATCGTTATATCGCACGATTGCGAGGGCTGGGAAGTGAATCCGTAGATTCCTTCGATATACAGCATGTCGAGAAGTTAAATATCGCGATGCCGAGTCTCCTGGAGTGATTTATCATTATATCGGACGATTGCGAGGGCTGGGAAGTGAATATTTAGATTCTTTCGACACACAGCATGTGGATGAGGTAAAAAGCGCGACTCCGAACCTCCTACAGTGATTTATCGTTATATCGAACGACTTCGAGGGCTGGGATGTAAATCCGTAGCTTCCTGCGATACACAGCGTGTGGAAAAGGTAAAAAGCGCGATTCCGCAACTCCTAGAATCATTTATCGTTCTACCCAACGATTGCTAGGGCTGTGAAGTGCATCCTTACCTTCTGTCGATACAGAACGATAGGAAAAGGTAAATATCGCGATCCGAAACCCTTGAATCATTTATCGTTCTATCGAACGACTGCTAGGGCTCTGAAGTGCGTCCTCAACTTCTTTCGTTGCAGAACGTGCAGAAAAGGTAACTATCGCGATTCCGAGTCTCCTGTAGTGATTTATCGTTATATCGCACGATTGCGAGGGCTGGGAAGTGAATCCATACCTTCTGTCGATACAGAACGTGCGAAGAAGGTAACCATCGCGATTCCGAATCTCCTGGGGTGATTTATCGTTATATCGGACGATTGCGGGGGCTGGGAAGTGAATATTTAGCTTCTATAGATACACAGCATGTGGATGCGGTAAAAAGCGCGACTCCGAAACTCCTACGGTGATTTATCGTTATATCGAACGACTTCGAGGGCTGGGATGTAAATCCGTAGCTTCCTTCGATACACAGCGTGTGGAAAAAGTAAAAAGCGCGATTCCGCAACTCCTAGAATCATTTATCGTTTTACCCAACGGTTGCTAGGGCTGTGAAGTGCATCCTTACCTTCTGTCGATACAGAACGATAGGAAAAGGGAAATATCGCGATCCGAAACCCTTGAATCATTTATCGTTCTATCGAACGATTGCTAGGGCTCTGAAGTGCGTCCTTAACTTCTTTCGTTGCAGAACATGCAGAAAAGGTAACTATCGCGATTCCGAATCTCCTGGGGTGATTTATCGTTATATCGGACGATTGCGGGGGCTGGAATGTAAATCCGTAGATTCCTTCGATACACAGCATGTGGAAAAGTTAAATATCGCGATGCCGAGTCTCCTGGAGTGATTTATCATTATATCGAACGATTGCTAGGGTTCTGAAGTACGTCCTTAACTTGTTTCGTTGCAGAACGTGTAGAAAAGGTAACTATCGCGATTCCGAGTCTCCTGTAGTGATTTATCGTTATATCGGACGATTGCGGGGGCTGGGATGTAAATCCGTAGCTTCCTTCGATACACAGGGCGTGGAAAAGGTAAATATCGCGATGCCGAGTCTCCAAGTGCGATTTAACGTTATATCGGACGATTACCAGGGCTGGGAAGTTAATGCTTAGCTTCATTCGATACACAGCGTGTGTATAATGTAAAAAGCGCGATCCGAAAGCCTTGAATCATTTATCGTTCTATCGAACGATTGCTAGGGCTCTGAAGTGCGTTCATAACTTCTTCCGTTGCAGAACATATAGAAAATGTAACTATCGCGACTCCGAGTCTCCTGGGGTGATTTATCGTTATATCGGACGATTGCGGGAGCTGGGATGTAAATCCGTAGATTCCTTCGATACACAGCATGTGGAAAAGTTAAATATCGCGATGCCAAGTCTCCTGGAGTGATTTATCATTATATCGAACGATTGCTAGGGCTCTGAAGTACGTCCTTAACTTCTTTCGTTGCAGAACGTGCAGAAAAGGTAACTATCGCGTTCCGAATCTCCCGGAGTGATTTATCGTTATATCGGACGACTTCGAGAGCTGGGAAGTGAATACTTAGTTCCTTTCGATACACAGCGTGTGGAAAAGGTCAAAAGCGCGATTCCGCAACTCCTAGAATCATTTATCGTTTTATCCAACGATTGCTAGGGCTGCGAAGTGCATCCTTAACTTCTTTCGTTGCAGAACGTGCAGAAAAGGTAACTATCGCGATTTCGAGTCTCCTGTAGTGATTTATCGTTATATCGCACGATTGCGAGGGCTGGGAAGTGAATCCATACCTTCTGTCGATACAGAACGTGCGGAGAAGGTAAATTGCGATTCCGAATCTCCTGAGGTGATTTATCGTTATATCGGACGATTGCGGGGGCTGGGATGTAAATCCGTAGATTCCTTCGATACACAGCATGTGGAAACGTTAAATATCGCGATGCCGAGTCTCCTGTAGCGATTTATCGTTATATCGCACGATTGCGAGGGCTGGGAAGTGAATCCATACCGTCTGTCAATACAGAACGTGCGGAGAAGGTAAATCGCGATTCCGAATCTCCTGGGGTGATTTATCGTTATATCGGACGATTGCGAGGGCTGGGAAGTGAATCCATACCTTCTGTCGATACAGAACGTGCGAAGAAGGTAAACATCGCGATTCCGAATCTCCTGGGGTGATTTATCGTTATATCGGACGATTGCGGGGGCTGGGAAGTGAATATTTAGCTTCTTTCGATACACAGCATGTAGATGAGGTAAAAAGCTCGACTCCGAACCTCCTACAGTGATTTATCGTTATATCGAACGACTTCGAGGGCCGGGATGTAAATCTGTAGCTTCCTTCGATACACAGCGTGTGGAAAAATAAAAAGCGCGATTCCGCAACTCCTAGGATCATTTATCGTTGTATCCAACGATTGCTAGGGCTAGAAGTGAATCCTTACCTTCTGTCGATACAGAACGATAGGAAAAGGTAAATATCGCGATCCGAAACCCTTGAATCATTTATCATTCTATCCAACGATTGCTAGGGCTCTGAAGTACGTCCTTAACTTGTTTCGTTGCAGAACGTGTAGAAAAGGTAACTATCGCGATTCCGAGTCTCCTGTAGTGATTTATCGTTATATCGCACGATTGCGAGGGCTGGGAAGTGAATCCATACCTTCTGTCGATACAGAACGTGCGAAGAAGGTAAACATCGCGATTCCGAATCTCCTGGTGTGATTTATCGTTATATCGGACGATTGCGGGGGCTGGGAAGTGAATATTTAGCTTCTATAGATACACAGCATGTGGATGAGGAAAAAAGCGCGACTCCGAACCTCCTACAGTGATTTATCGTTATATCGAACGACTTCGAGGGCCGGGATGTAAATCTGTAGCTTCCGTCGATACACAGCATGTGGAAAAAGTAAAAAGCGCGATTCCGCAACTCCTAGAATCATTTATCGTTCTACCCAACGGTTGCTAGGGCTGTGAAGTGCATCCTTACCTTCTGTCGATACAGAACGATAGGAAAAGGGAAATATCGCGATCCGAAACCCTTGAATCATTTATCGTTCTATCGAACGATTGCTAGGGCTCTGAAGTGCGTCCTTAACTTCTTTCGTTGCAGAACATGCAGAAAAGGTAACTATCGCGATTCCGAGTCTCCTGTAGTGATTTATCGTTATATCGCACGATTGCGAGGGCTGGGAAGTGAATCCATACCTTCTGTCGATACAGAACGTGCGAAGAAGGAAACATCGCGATTCCGAATCTCCTGGGGTGATTTATCGTTATATCGGACGATTGCGGGGGCTGGAATGTAAATCCGTAGATTCCTTCGATACACAGCATGTGGAAAAGTTAAATATCGCGATGCCGAGTCTCCTGGAGTGATTTATCATTATATCAAACGATTGCTAGGGTTCTGAAGTACGTCCTTAACTTGTTTCGTTGCAGAACGTGTAGAAAAGGTAACTATCGCGATTCCGAGTCTCCTGTAGTGATTTATCGTTATATCGGACGATTGCGGGGGCTGGGATGTAAATCCGTAGCTTCCTTCGATACACAGGGCGTGGAAAAGGTAAATATCGCGATGCCGAGTCTCCAAGTGCGATTTAACGTTATATCGGACGATTACCAGGGCTGGGAAGTTAATGCTTAGCTTCATTCGATACACAGCGTGTGTATAATGTAAAAAGCGCGATCCGAAACCCTTGAATCATTTATCGTTCTATCGAACGATTGCTAGGGCTCTGAAGTGCGTTCATAACTTCATCCGTTGCAGAACATATCGAAAATGTAACTATCGCGACTCCGAGTCTCCTGGGGTGATTTATCGTTATATCGCACGATTGCGAGGGCTGGGAAGTGAATCCATACCTTCTGTCGATACAGAACGTGCGAAGAAGGTAAACATCGCGATTCCGAATCTCCTGGGGTGATTTATCGTTATATCGGACGATTGCGGGAGCTGGAATGTAAATCCGTAGATTCCTTCGATACACAGCATGTGGAAAAGTTAAATATCGCGATGCCGAGTCTCCTGGAGTGATTTATCATTATATCGAACGATTTCTAGGGCTCTGAAGTACGTCCTTAACTTGTTTCGTTGCAGAACGTGTAGAAATGGTAACTATCGCGATTCCGAGTCTCCTGTAGTGATTTATCGTTATATCAGACGATTGCGGGGGCTGGGATGTAAATCCGTAGATTCCTTCGATACACAGCATGTGGAAAAGTTAAATATCGCGATACCGAGTCTCCTGGAGTGATTTATCATTATATCGGACGATTGCGAGGGCTGGGAAGTGAATATTTAGCTTCTTTCGATACACAGCGTGTGGGGAAGGTAAAAAGCGCGATCCGAAAGCCTTGAATCATTTATCGTTCTATCGAACGATTGCTAGGGCTATGAAGTGCGTTCTTAACTTCTTCCGTTGCAGAACGTGCAGAAAATGTAACTATCGCGACTCCGAGTCTCCTGGAGTGATTTATCGTTATATTGGACGATTGCGGGGGCTGGGATGTAAATCCGTAGCTTCCTTCGATACACAGGGCGTGGAAAAGGTAAATATCGCGATGCCGAGTCTCCAAGTGCGATTTAACGTTATATCGGACGATTACCAGGGCTGGGAAGTTAATGCTTAGCTTCTTTCGATACACAGCGTGTGGAGAAGGTAAAAAGCGCGATCCGAAAGCCTTGAATCATTTATCGTTCTATCGAACGATTGCTAGGGCTCTGAAGTGCGTTCATAACTTCTTCCGTTGCAGAACATATAGAAAATGTAACTATCGCGACTCCGAGTCTCCTGGGGTGATTTATCGTTATATCGGACGATTGCGGGAGCTGGGATGTAAATCCGTAGATTCCTTCGATACACAGCATGTGGAAAAGTTAAATATCGCGATGCCAAGTCTCCTGGAGTGATTTATCATTATATCGAACGATTGCTAGGGCTCTGAAGTACGTCCTTAACTTCTTTCGTTGCAGAACGTGCAGAAAAGGTAACTATCGCGATTCCGAATCTCCCGGAGTGATTTATCGTTATATCGGACGACTTCGAGAGCTGGGAAGTGAATACTTAGTTCCTTTCGATACACAGCGTGTGGAAAAGGTCAAAAGCGCGATTCCGCAACTCCTAGAATCATTTATCGTTTTATCCAACGATTGCTAGGGCTGCGAAGTGCATCCTTAACTTCTTTCGTTGCAGAACGTGCAGAAAAGGTAACTATCGCGATTCCGAGTCTCCTGTAGTGATTTATCGTTATATCGCACGATTGCGAGGGCTGGGAAGTGAATCCATACCTTCTGTCGATACAGAACGTGCGGAGAAGGTAAATTGCGATTCCGAATCTCCTGGGGTGATTTATCGTTATATCGGACGATTGCGGGGGCTGGGATGTAAATCCGTAGATTCCTTCGATACACAGCATGTGGAAACGTTAAATATCGCGATGCCGAGTCTCCTGTAGCGATTTATCGTTATATCGCACGATTGCGAGGGCTGGGAAGTGAATCCATACCGTCTGTCAATACAGAACGTGCGGAGAAGGTAAATCGCGATTCCGAATCTCCTGGGGTGATTTATCGTTATATCGGACGATTGCGAGGGCTGGGAAGTGAATCCATACCTTCTGTCGATACAGAACGTGCGAAGAAGGTAAACATCGCGCTTCCGAATCTCCTGGGGTGATTTATCGTTATATCGGACGATTGCAGGGGCTGGGAAGTGAATATTTAGCTTCTTTCGATACACAGCATGTGGATGCGGTAAAAAGCGGGACTCCGAACCTCCTACAGTGATTTATCGTTATATCGAACGACTTCGAGGGCTGGGATGTAAATCTGTAGCTTCCTTCAATACACAGCGTGTTCAAAAAGTAAAAAGCGCGATTCCGCAACTCCTAGAATCATCTATCGTTCTACCCAACGATTGCTAGGGCTGTGAAGTGCATCCATACCTTCTGTCGATACAGAACGATAGGAAAAGGGAAATATCGCGATCCGAAACCCTTGAATCATTAATCGTTCTATCGAACGATTGCTAGGGCTCTGAAGTGCGTCCTTAACTTCTTTCGTTGCAGAACGTGCAGAAAAGGTAACTATCGCGATTCCGAGTCTCCTGTAGTGATTTATCGTTATATCGGACGACTTCGAGGGCTGGGATGTAAATCCGTAGATTCCATCGATACACAGCATGTGGAAAAGTTAAATATCGCGATTCCGAGTCTCCTGTAGTGATTTATCGTTATATCGGACGATTGCGGGGGCTGGGAAGTGAATATTTAGCTTCTATAGATACACAGCATGTGGATGCGGTAAAAGCGCGACTCCGAACCTCCTACGGTAATTTATCGTTATATCGAACGACTTCGAGGGCTGGGATGCAAATCCGTAGCATCCTTCGATACACAGCGTGTGGAAAAAGTAAAAAGCGCGATTCCGCAACTCCTAGAATCATTTATCGTTCTACCCAACGGTTGCTAGGGCTGTGAAGTGCATCCTTACCTTCTGTCGATACAGGACGATAGGAAAAGGGAAATATCGCGATCCGAAACCCTTGAATCATTTATCGTTCTATCGAACGATTGCTAGGGCTCTGAAGTGCGTCCTTAACTTCTTTCGTTGCAGAACATGCAGAAAAGGTAACTATCGCGATTCCGAGTCTCCTGTAGTGATTTATCGTTATATCGCACGATTGCGAGGGCTGGGAAGTGAATCCATACCTTCTGTCGATACAGAACGTGCGAAGAAGGAAACATCGCGATTCCGAATCTCCTGGGGTGATTTATCGTTATATCGGACGATTGCGGGGGCTGGAATGTAAATCCGTAGATTCCTTCGATACACAGCATGTGGAAAAGTTAAATATCGCGATGCCGAGTCTCCTGGAGTGATTTATCATTATATCGAACGATTGCTAGGGTTCTGAAGTACGTCCTTAACTTGTTTCGTTGCAGAACGTGTAGAAAAGGTAACTATCGCGATTCCGAGTCTCCTGTAGTGATTTATCGTTATATCGAACGATTGCGGGGGCTGGGATGTAAATCCGTAGCTTCCTTCGATACACAGGGCGTGGAAAAGGTAAATATCGCGATGCCGAGTCTCCAAGTGCGATTTAACGTTATATCGGACGATTACCAGGGCTGGGAAGTTAATGCTTAGCTTCATTCGATACACAGCGTGTGTATAATGTAAAAAGCGCGATCCGAAACCCTTGAATCATTTATCGTTCTATCGAACGATTGCTAGGGCTCTGAAGTGCGTTCATAACTTCTTCCGTTGCAGAACATATCGAAAATGTAACTATCGCGACTCCGAGTCTCCTGGGGTGATTTATCGTTATATCGCACGATTGCGAGGGCTGGGAAGTGAATCCATACCTTCTGTCGATACAGAACGTGCGAAGAAGGTAAACATCGCGATTCCGAATCTCCTGGGGTGATTTATCGTTATATCGGACGATTGCGGGGGCTGGAATGTAAATCCGTAGATTCCTTCGATACACAGCATGTGGAAAAGTTAAATATCGCGATGCCGAGTCTCCTGGAGTGATTTATCATTATATCGAACGATTTCTAGGGCTCTGAAGTACGTCCTTAACTTGTTTCGTTGCAGAACGTGTAGAAAAGGTAACTATCGCGATTCCGAGTCTCCTGTAGTGATTTATCGTTATATCGCACGATTGCGAGCGCTGAGAAGTGAATCCATACCTTCTGTCGATACAGAACGTGCGGAGAAGGTAAATCGCGATTCCGAATCTCCTGGGGTGATTTATCGTTATATTTAACGATTGAGGGGGCTGGGATGTAAATCCGTCGATTCCTTCGATATACAGCATGTGGAAAAGTTAAATATCACGATACCGAGTCTCCTGTAGTGATTTATCGTTATATCGCACGATTGCGAGGGCTGGGAAGTGAATCCGTAGATTCCTTCGATATACAGCATGTCGAGAAGTTAAATATCGCGATGCCGAGTCTCCTGGAGTGATTTATCATTATATCGGACGATTGCGAGGGCTGGGAAGTGAATATTTAGATTCTTTCGACACACAGCATGTGGATGAGGTAAAAAGCGCGACTCCGAACCTCCTACAGTGATTTATCGTTATATCGAACGACTTCGAGGGCTGGGATGTAAATCCGTAGCTTCCTGCGATACACAGCGTGTGGAAAAGGTAAAAAGCGCGATTCCGCAACTCCTAGAATCATTTATCGTTCTACCCAACGATTGCTAGGGCTGTGAAGTGCATCCTTACCTTCTGTCGATACAGAACGATAGGAAAAGGTAAATATCGCGATCCGAAACCCTTGAATCATTTATCGTTCTATCGAACGACTGCTAGGGCTCTGAAGTGCGTCCTTAACTTCTTTCGTTGCAGAACGTGCAGAAAAGGTAACTATCGCGATTCCGAGTCTCCTGTAGTGATTTATCGTTATATCGCACGATTGCGAGGGCTGGGAAGTGAATCCATACCTTCTGTCGATACAGAACGTGCGAAGAAGGTAACCATCGCGATTCCGAATCTCCTGGGGTGATTTATCGTTATATCGGACGATTGCGGGGGCTGGGAAGTGAATATTTAGCTTCTATAGATACACAGCATGTGGATGCGGTAAAAAGCGCGACTCCGAAACTCCTACGGTGATTTATCGTTATATCGAACGACTTCGAGGGCTGGGATGTAAATCCGTAGCTTCCTTCGATACACAGCGTGTGGAAAAAGTAAAAAGCGCGATTCCGCAACTCCTAGAATCATTTATCGTTCTACCCAACGGTTGCTAGGGCTGTGAAGTGCATCCTTACCTTCTGTCGATACAGAACGATAGGAAAAGGGAAATATCGCGATCCGAAACCCTTGAATCATTTATCGTTCTATCGAACGATTGCTAGGGCTCTGAAGTGCGTCCTTAACTTCTTTCGTTGCAGAACATGCAGAAAAGGTAACTATCGCGATTCCGAATCTCCTGGGGTGATTTATCGTTATATCGGACGATTGCGGGGGCTGGAATGTAAATCCGTAGATTCCTTCGATACACAGCATGTGGAAAAGTTAAATATCGCGATGCCGAGTCTCCTGGAGTGATTTATCATTATATCGAACGATTGCTAGGGTTCTGAAGTACGTCCTTAACTTGTTTCGTTGCAGAACGTGTAGAAAAGGTAACTATCGCGATTCCGAGTCTCCTGTAGTGATTTATCGTTATATCGGACGATTGCGGGGGCTGGGATGTAAATCCGTAGCTTCCTTCGATACACAGGGCGTGGAAAAGGTAAATATCGCGATGCCGAGTCTCCAAGTGCGATTTAACGTTATATCGGACGATTACCAGGGCTGGGAAGTTAATGCTTAGCTTCATTCGATACACAGCGTGTGTATAATGTAAAAAGCGCGATCCGAAACCCTTGAATCATTTATCGTTCTATCGAACGATTGCTAGGGCTCTGAAGTGCGTTCATAACTTCTTCCGTTGCAGAACATATCGAAAATGTAACTATCGCGACTCCGAGTCTCCTGGGGTGATTTATCGTTATATCGCACGATTGCGAGGGCTGGGAAGTGAATCCATACCTTCTGTCGATACAGAACGTGCGAAGAAGGTAAACATCGCGATTCCGAATCTCCTGGGGTGATTTATCGTTATATCGGACGATTGCGGGGGCTGGAATGTAAATCCGTAGATTCCTTCGATACACAGCATGTGGAAAAGTTAAATATCGCGATACCGAGTCTCCTGGAGTGATTTATCATTATATCGGACGATTGCGAGGGCTGGGAAGTGAATATTTAGCTTCTTTCGATACACTGCATGTGGATGAGGTAAAAAGCGCGACTCCAAACCTCCTACAGTGATTTATCGTTATATCGAACGACTTCGAGAGCTGGGATGTAAATCCGTAGCTTCCTTCGATACACAGCGCGTGGAGAAGGTAAAAAGCGCGATTCCGCAACTCCTAGAATCATTTATCGTTCTACCCAACGATTGCTAGGGCTGTGAAGTGCATCCTTACCTTCTGTCGATACAGAACGATAGGAAAAGGTAAATATCGCGATCCGAAACCCTTGAATCATTTATCGTTCTATCGAACGATTGCTAGGGCTCTGAAGTGCGTTCTTAACTTCTTCCGTTGCAGAACGTGCAGAAAATGTAACTATCGCGACTCCGAGTCTCCTGGAGTGATTTATCGTTATATCGGACGATTGCGGGGGCTGGGATGTAAATCCGTAGCTTCCTTCGATACACAGGGCGTGGAAAAGGTAAATATCGCGATGCCGAGTCTCCAAGTGCGATTTAACGTTATATCGGACGATTACCAGGGCTGGGAAGTTAATGCTTAGCTTCTTTCGATACACAGCGCGTGGAGAAGGTAAAAAGCGCGATCCGAAAGCCTTGAATCATTTATCGTTCTATCGAACGATTGCTAGGGCTCTGAAGTGCGTTCATAACTTCTTCCGTTGCAGAACATATAGAAAATGTAACTATCGCGACTCCGAGTCTCCTGGGGTGATTTATCGTTATATCGGACGATTGCGGGAGCTGGGATGTAAATCCGTAGATTCCTTCGATACACAGCATGTGGAAAAGTTAAATATCGCGATGCCAAGTCTCCTGGAGTGATTTATCATTATATCGAACGATTGCTAGGGCTCTGAAGTACGTCCTTAACTTCTTTC
This sequence comes from Nomada goodeniana, assembly GCA_963969485.1. Taxonomy (NCBI): domain Eukaryota; kingdom Metazoa; phylum Arthropoda; class Insecta; order Hymenoptera; family Apidae; genus Nomada; species Nomada goodeniana. The sequence continues at coordinate 13,345,548 of OZ018301.1, read as the reverse complement.
GTTGCAGAACGTGCAGAAAAGGTAACTATCGCGATTCCGAATCTCCCGGAGTGATTTATCGTTATATCGGACGACTTCGAGAGCTGGGAAGTGAATACTTAGTTCCTTTCGATACACAGCGTGTGGAAAAGGTCAAAAGCGCGATTCCGCAACTCCTAGAATCATTTATCGTTTTATCCAACGATTGCTAGGGCTGTGAAGTGCATCCTTACCTTCTGTCGATACAGAACGTGCGGAGAAGGTAAATTGCGATTCCGAATCTCCTGGGGTGATTTATCGTTATATCGGACGATTGCGGGGGCTGGGATGTAAATCCGTAGATTCCTTCGATACACAGCATGTGGAAAAGTTAAATATCGCGATGCCGAGTCTCCTGGAGTGATTTATCATTATATCGGACGATTGCGAGGGCTGGGAAGTGAATATTTAGCTTCTTTCGATACACTGCATGTGGATGAGGTAAAAAGCGCGACTCCAAACCTCCTACAGTGATTTATCGTTATATCGAACGACTTCGAGAGCTGGGATGTAAATCCGTAGCTTCCTTCGATACACAGCGCGTGGAGAAGGTAAAAAGCGCGATTCCGCAACTCCTAGAATCATTTATCGTTCTACCCAACGATTGCTAGGGCTGTGAAGTGCATCCTTACCTTCTGTCGATACAGAACGATAGGAAAAGGTAAATATCGCGATCCGAAACCCTTGAATCATTTATCGTTCTATCGAACGATTGCTAGAGCTCTGAAGTGCGTTCTTAACTTCTTCCGTTGCAGAACGTGCAGAAAATGTAACTATCGCGACTCCGAGTCTCCTGGAGTGATTTATCGTTATATCGGACGATTGCGGGGGCTGGGATGTAAATCCGTAGCTTCCTTCGATACACAGGGCGTGGAAAAGGTAAATATCGCGATGCCGAGTCTCCAAGTGCGATTTAACGTTATATCGGACGATTACCAGGGCTGGGAAGTTAATGCTTAGCTTCTTTCGATACACAGCGCGTGGAGAAGGTAAAAAGCGCGATCCGAAAGCCTTGAATCATTTATCGTTCTATCGAACGATTGCTAGGGCTCTGAAGTGCGTTCATAACTTCTTCCGTTGCAGAACATATAGAAAATGTAACTATCGCGACTCCGAGTCTCCTGGGGTGATTTATCGTTATATCGGACGATTGCGGGAGCTGGGATGTAAATCCGTAGATTCCTTCGATACACAGCATGTGGAAAAGTTAAATATCGCGATGCCAAGTCTCCTGGAGTGATTTATCATTATATCGAACGATTGCTAGGGCTCTGAAGTACGTCCTTAACTTCTTTCGTTGCAGAACGTGCAGAAAAGGTAACTATCGCGATTCCGAATCTCCCGGAGTGATTTATCGTTATATCGGACGACTTCGAGAGCTGGGAAGTGAATACTTAGTTCCTTTCGATACACAGCGTGTGGAAAAGGTCAAAAGCGCGATTCCGCAACTCCTAGAATCATTTATCGTTTTATCCAACGATTGCTAGGGCTGTGAAGTGCATCCTTACCTTCTGTCGATACAGAACGTGCGGAGAAGGTAAATTGCGATTCCGAATCTCCTGGGGTGATTTATCGTTATATCGGACGATTGCGGGGGCTGGGATGTAAATCCGTAGATTCCTTCGATACACAGCATGTGGAAACGTTAAATATCGCGATGCCGAGTCTCCTGTAGCGATTTATCGTTATATCGCACGATTGCGAGGGCTGGGAAGTGAATCCATACCGTCTGTCAATACAGAACGTGCGGAGAAGGTAAATCGCGATTCCGAATCTCCTGGGGTGATTTATCGTTATATCGGACGATTGCGAGGGCTGGGAAGTGAATCCATACCTTCTGTCGATACAGAACGTGCGAAGAAGGTAAACATCGCGATTCCGAATCTCCTGGGGTGATTTATCGTTATATCGGACGATTGCGGGGGCTGGGAAGTGAATATTTAGCTTCTTTCGATACACAGCATGTGGATGCGGTAAAAAGCGGGACTCCGAACCTCCTACAGTGATTTATCGTTATATCGAACGACTTCGAGGGCTGGGATGTAAATCCGTAGCTTCCTGCGATACACAGCGCGTGGAAAAGGTAAAAAGCGCGATTCCGCAACTCCTAGAATCATTTATCGTTCTACCCAACGATTGCTAGGGCTGTGAAGTGCATCCTTACCTTCTGTCGATACAGAACGATAGGAAAAGGTAAATATCGCGATCCGAAACCCTTGAATCATTTATCGTTCTATCGAACGATTGCTAGGGCTCTGAAGTGCGTCCTTAACTTCTTTCGTTGCAGAACGTGCAGAAAAGGTAACTATCGCGATTCCGAGTCTCCTGTAGTGATTTATCGTTATATCGCACGATTGCGAGGGCTGGGAAGTGAATCCATACCTTCTGTCGATACAGAACGTGCGAAGAAGGTAAACATCGCGATTCCGAATCTCCTGGTGTGATTTATCGTTATATCGGACGATTGCGGGGGCTGGGAAGTGAATATTTAGCTTCTATAGATACACAGCATGTGGATGAGGAAAAAAGCGCGACTCCGAACCTCCTACAGTGATTTATCGTTATATCGAACGACTTCGAGGGCCGGGATGTAAATCTGTAGCTTCCTTCGATACACAGCATGTGGAAAAAGTAAAAAGCGCGATTCCGCAACTCCTAGAATCATTTATCGTTCTACCCAACGGTTGCTAGGGCTGTGAAGTGCATCCTTACCTTCTGTCGATACAGAACGATAGGAAAAGGGAAATATCGCGATCCGAAACCCTTGAATCATTTATCGTTCTATCGAACGATTGCTAGGGCTCTGAAGTGCGTCCTTAACTTCTTTCGTTGCAGAACATGCAGAAAAGGTAACTATCGCGATTCCGAGTCTCCTGTAGTGATTTATCGTTATATCGCACGATTGCGAGGGCTGGGAAGTGAATCCATACCTTCTGTCGATACAGAACGTGCGAAGAAGGAAACATCGCGATTCCGAATCTCCTGGGGTGATTTATCGTTATATCGGACGATTGCGGGGGCTGGAATGTAAATCCGTAGATTCCTTCGATACACAGCATGTGGAAAAGTTAAATATCGCGATGCCGAGTCTCCTGGAGTGATTTATCATTATATCGAACGATTGCTAGGGTTCTGAAGTACGTCCTTAACTTGTTTCGTTGCAGAACGTGTAGAAAAGGTAACTATCGCGATTCCGAGTCTCCTGTAGTGATTTATCGTTATATCGGACGATTGCGGGGGCTGGGATGTAAATCCGTAGCTTCCTTCGATACACAGGGCGTGGAAAAGGTAAATATCGCGATGCCGAGTCTCCAAGTGCGATTTAACGTTATATCGGACGATTACCAGGGCTGGGAAGTTAATGCTTAGCTTCATTCGATACACAGCGTGTGTATAATGTAAAAAGCGCGATCCGAAACCCTTGAATCATTTATCGTTCTATCGAACGATTGCTAGGGCTCTGAAGTGCGTTCATAACTTCATCCGTTGCAGAACATATCGAAAATGTAACTATCGCGACTCCGAGTCTCCTGGGGTGATTTATCGTTATATCGCACGATTGCGAGGGCTGGGAAGTGAATCCATACCTTCTGTCGATACAGAACGTGTGAAGAAGGTAAACATCGCGATTCCGAATCTCCTGGGGTGATTTATCGTTATATCGGACAATTGCGGGAGCTGGAATGTAAATCCGTAGATTCCTTCGATACACAGCATGTGGAAAAGTTAAATATCGCGATGCCAAGTCTCTTGGAGTGATTTATCATTATATCGAACGATTTCTAGGGCTCTGAAGTACGTCCTTAACTTGTTTCGTTGCAGAACGTGTAGAAAAGGTAACTATCGCGATTCCGAGTCTCCTGTAGTGATTTATCGTTATATCAGACGATTGCGGGGGCTGGGATGTAAATCCGTAGATTCCTTCGATACACAGCATGTGGAAAAGTTAAATATCGCGATGCCGAGTCTCCTGTAGTGATTTATCGTTATATCGCCGATTGCGAGGGCTGGGAAGTGAATCCATACCTTCTGTCGATACAGAACGTGCGGAGAAGGTAAATTGCGATTCCGAGTCTCCTGGGGTGATTTATCGTTATATCGGACGATTGCGGGGGCTGGGATGTAAATCCGTAGATTCCTTCGATACACAGCATGTGGAAAGAATAAACATCGCGATGCCGAGTCTCCTGGAGTGATTTATCGTTATATCGGACGACTTCGAGGGCTGGGATGTAAATCCGTAGATTCCTTCGATACACAGCATGTGGAAAAGTTAAATATCGCGATTCCGAGTCTCCTGTAGTGATTTATCGTTATATCGCCGATTGCGAGGGCTGGGAAGTGAATCCATACCTTCTGTCGATACAGAATGTGCGGAGAAGGTAAATTGCGATTCCGAGTCTCCTGGGGTGATTTATCGTTATATCGAACGATTGCTAGGGCTCTGAAGTACGTCCTTAACTTCTTTCGTTGCAGAACGTGCAGAAAAGGTAACTGTCGCGATTCCGAGTCTCCCGGAGTGATTTATCGTTATATCGGACGACTTCGAGGGCTGGGATGTAAATCCGTAGATTCCTTCGATACACAGCATGTGGAAATGATAAATATCGCGATTCCGAGTCTCCTGTAGTGATTTATCGTTATATCGCACGATTGCGAGGGCTGGGAAGTGAATCCATACCTTCTGTCGATACAGAACGTGCGGAGAAGGTAAATTGCGATTCCGAGTCTCCTGGGGTGATTTATCGTTATATCGGACGATTGCGGGGGCTGGGATGTAAATCCGTAGATTCCTTCGATACACAGCGTGTGGAAAAGGTAAAAAGCGCGATTCCGCAACTCCTAGAATCATCTATCGTTCTACCCAACGATTGCTAGGGCTGTGAAGTGCATCCTTACCTTCTGTCGATACAGAACGATAGGAAAAGGGAAATATCGCGATCCGAAACCCTTGAATCATTAATCGTTCTATCGAACGATTGCTAGGTCTCTGAAGTGCGTCCTTAACTTCTTTCGTTGCAGAACGTGCAGAAAAGGTAACTATCGCGATTCCAAGTCTCCTGTAGTGATTTATCGTTATATCGGACGACTTCGAGGGCTGGGATGTAAATCCGTAGATTCCTTCGATACACAGCATGTGGAAAAGTTAAATATCGCGATTCCGAGTCTCCTGTAGTGATTTATCGTTATATCGCCGATTGCGAGGGCTGGGAAGTGAATCCATACCTTCTGTCGATACAGAACGTGCGGAGAAGGTAAATTGCGATTCCGAGTCTCCTGGGGTGATTTATCGTTATATCGGACGATTGCGGGGGCTGGGATGTAAATCCGTAGATTCCTTCGATACACAGCATGTGGAAAGAATAAACATCGCGATGCCGAGTCTCCTGGAGTGATTTATCGTTATATCGGACGACTTCGAGGGCTGGGATGTAAATCCGTAGATTCCTTCGATACACAGCATGTGGAAAAGTTAAATATCGCGATTCCGAGTCTCCTGTAGTGATTTATCGTTATATCGCCGATTGCGAGGGCTGGGAAGTGAATCCATACCTTCTGTCGATACAGAACGTGCGGAGAAGGTAAATTGCGACTCCGAGTCTCCTGGGGTGATTTATCGTTATATCGGACGATTGCGGGGGCTGGGATGTAAATCCGTAGATTCCTTCGATACACAGCATGTGGAAAAGTTAAATATCGCGATTCCGAGTCTCCTGTAGTGATTTATCGTTATATCGCCGATTGCGAGGGCTGGGAAGTGAATCCATACCTTCTGTCGATACAGAATGTGCGGAGAAGGTAAATTGCGATTCCGAGTCTCCTGGGGTGATTTATCGTTATATCGAACGATTGCTAGGGCTCTGAAGTACGTCCTTAACTTCTTTCGTTGCAGAACGTGCAGAAAAGGTAACTGTCGCGATTCCGAGTCTCCCGGAGTGATTTATCGTTATATCGGACGACTTCGAGGTCTGGGATGTAAATCCGTAGATTCCTTCGATACACAGCATGTGGAAATGATAAATATCGCGATTCCGAGTCTCCTGTAGTGATTTATCGTTATATCGCACGATTGCGAGGGCTGGGAAGTGAATCCATACCTTCTGTCGATACAGAACGTGCGGAGAAGGTAAATTGCGATTCCGAGTCTCCTGGGGTGATTTATCGTTATATCGGACGATTGCGGGGGCTGGGATGTAAATCCGTAGATTCCTTCGATACACAGCATGTGGAAAGAATAAACATCGCGATGCCGAGTCTCCTGGAGTGATTTATCATTATATCGGACGATTGCGAGGGCTGGGAAGTGAATATTTAGCTTCTTTCGATACACAGCATGTGGATGAGGTAAAAAGCGCGACTCCGAACCTCCTACAGTGATTTATCGTTATATCGAACGACTTCGAGGACTGGGATGTAAATCCGTAGCTTCCTGCGATACACAGCGCGTGGAAAAGGTAAAAAGCGCGATTCCGCAACTCCTAGAATCATTTATCGTTCTACCCAACGATTGCTAGGGCTGTGAAGTGCATCCTTACCTTCTGTCGATACAGAACGATAGGAAAAGGTAAATATCGCGATCCGAAACCCTTGAATCATTTATCGTTCTATCGAACGATTGCTAGGGCTCTGAAGTGCGTCCTTAACTTCTTTCGTTGCAGAACGTGCAGAAAAGGTAACTATCGCGATTCCGAGTCTCCTGTAGTGATTTATCGTTATATCGCACGATTGCGAGGGCTGGGAAGTGAATCCATACCTTCTGTCGATACAGAACGTGCGAAGAAGGTAACCATCGCGATTCCGAATTTCCTGGGGTGATTTATCGTTATATCGGGCGATTGCGGGGGCTGGGAAGTGAATATTTAGCTTCTTTCGATACACAGCATGTGGAGAAGGTAAAAAGCGCGATCCGAAAGCCTTGAATCATTTATCGTTCTATCGAACGATTGCTAGGGCTCTGAAGTGCGTTCATAACTTCTTCCGTTGCAGAACATATAGAAAATGTAACTATCGCGACTCCCAGTCTCCTGGGGTGATTTATCGTTATATCGGACGATTGCGGGGGCTGGGATGTAAATCCGTAGATTCCTTCGATACACAGCATGTGGAAAAGTTAAATATCGCGATGCCAAGTCTCTTGGAGTGATTTATCATTATATCGAAGATTGCTAGGGCTCTGAAGTGCGTCCTTAACTTCTTTCGTTGCAGAACGTGCAGAAAAGGTAACTATTGCGATTCCGAGTCTCCTGTAGTGATTTATCGTTATATCGGACGACTTCGAGGGCTGGGATGTAAATCCGTAGATTCCTTCGATACACAGCATGTGGAAAAGTTAAATATCGCGATTCCGAGTCTCCTGTAGTGATTTATCGTTATATCGCCGATTGCGAGTGCTGGGAAGTGAATCCATACCTTCTGTCGATACAGAACGTGCGGAGAAGGTAAATTGCGATTCCGAGTCTCCTGGGGTGATTTATCGTTATATCGGACGATTGCGGGGGCTGGGATGTAAATCCGTAGATTCCTTCGATACACAGCATGTGGAAAGAATAAACATCGCGATGCCGAGTCTCCTGGAGTGATTTATCGTTATATCGGACGACTTCGAGGGCTGGGATGTAAATCCGTAGATTCCTTCGATACACAGCATGTGGAAAAGTTAAATATCGCGATTCCGAGTCTCCTGTAGTGATTTATCGTTATATCGCCGATTGCGAGGGCTGGGAAGTGAATCCATACCTTCTGTCGATACAGAATGTGCGGAGAAGGTAAATTGCGATTCCGAGTCTCCTGGGGTGATTTATCGTTATATCGAACGATTGCTAGGGCTCTGAAGTACGTCCTTAACTTCTTTCGTTGCAGAACGTGCAGAAAAGGTAACTGTCGCGATTCCGAGTCTCCCGGAGTGATTTATCGTTATATCGGACGATTGCGGGGGCTGGGATGTAAATCCGTAGATTCCTTCGATACACAGCATGTGGAAATGATAAATATCGCGATTCCGAGTCTCCTGTAGTGATTTATCGTTATATCGCACGATTGCGAGGGCTGGGAAGTGAATCCATACCTTCTGTCGATACAGAACGTGCGGAGAAGGTAAATTGCGATTCCGAGTCTCCTGGGGTGATTTATCGTTATATCGGACGATTGCGGGGGCTGGGATGTAAATCCGTAGATTCCTTCGATACACAGCGTGTGGAAAAGGTAAAAAGCGCGATTCCGCAACTCCTAGAATCATCTATCGTTCTACCCAACGATTGCTAGGGCTGTGAAGTGCATCCTTACCTTCTGTCGATACAGAACGATAGGAAAAGGGAAATATCGCGATCCGAAACCCTTGAATCATTAATCGTTCTATCGAACGATTGCTAGGTCTCTGAAGTGCGTCCTTAACTTCTTTCGTTGCAGAACGTGCAGAAAAGGTAACTATCGCGATTCCAAGTCTCCTGTAGTGATTTATCGTTATATCGGACGACTTCGAGGGCTGGGATGTAAATCCGTAGATTCCTTCGATACACAGCATGTGGAAAAGTTAAATATCGCGATTCCGAGTCTCCTGTAGTGATTTATCGTTATATCGCCGATTGCGAGGGCTGGGAAGTGAATCCATACCTTCTGTCGATACAGAACGTGCGGAGAAGGTAAATTGCGATTCCGAGTCTCCTGGGGTGATTTATCGTTATATCGGACGATTGCGGGGGCTGGGATGTAAATCCGTAGATTCCTTCGATACACAGCATGTGGAAAGAATAAACATCGCGATGCCGAGTCTCCTGGAGTGATTTATCGTTATATCGGACGACTTCGAGGGCTGGGATGTAAATCCGTAGATTCCTTCGATACACAGCATGTGGAAAAGTTAAATATCGCGATTCCGAGTCTCCTGTAGTGATTTATCGTTATATCGCCGATTGCGAGGGCTGGGAAGTGAATCCATACCTTCTGTCGATACAGAACGTGCGGAGAAGGTAAATTGCGACTCCGAGTCTCCTGGGGTGATTTATCGTTATATCGGACGATTGCGGGGGCTGGGATGTAAATCCGTAGATTCCTTCGATACACAGCATGTGGAAAAGTTAAATATCGCGATTCCGAGTCTCCTGTAGTGATTTATCGTTATATCGCCGATTGCGAGGGCTGGGAAGTGAATCCATACCTTCTGTCGATACAGAATGTGCGGAGAAGGTAAATTGCGATTCCGAGTCTCCTGGGGTGATTTATCGTTATATCGAACGATTGCTAGGGCTCTGAAGTACGTCCTTAACTTCTTTCGTTGCAGAACGTGCAGAAAAGGTAACTGTCGCGATTCCGAGTCTCCCGGAGTGATTTATCGTTATATCGGACGACTTCGAGGGCTGGGATGTAAATCCGTAGATTCCTTCGATACACAGCATGTGGAAATGATAAATATCGCGATTCCGAGTCTCCTGTAGTGATTTATCGTTATATCGCACGATTGCGAGGGCTGGGAAGTGAATCCATACCTTCTGTCGATACAGAACGTGCGGAGAAGGTAAATTGCGATTCCGAGTCTCCTGGGGTGATTTATCGTTATATCGGACGATTGCGGGGGCTGGGATGTAAATCCGTAGATTCCTTCGATACACAGCATGTGGAAAGAATAAACATCGCGATGCCGAGACTCCTGGAGTGATTTATCATTATATCGGACGATTGCGAGGGCTGGGAAGTGAATATTTAGCTTCTTTCGATACACAGCATGTGGATGAGGTAAAAAGCGCGACTCCGAACCTCCTACAGTGATTTATCGTTATATCGAACGACTTCGAGGGCTGGGATGTAAATCCGTAGCTTCCTTCGATACACAGCGTGTGGAAAAGGTAAAAAGCGCGATTCCGCAACTCCTAGAATCATCTATCGTTCTACCCAACGATTGCTAGGGCTGTGAAGTGCATCCTTACCTTCTGTCGATACAGAACGATAGGAAAAGGGAAATATCGCGATCCGAAACCCTTGAATCATTAATCGTTCTATCGAACGATTGCTAGGTCTCTGAAGTGCGTCCTTAACTTCTTTCGTTGCAGAACGTGCAGAAAAGGTAACTATTGCGATTCCGAGTCTCCTGTAGTGATTTATCGTTATATCGGACGACTTCGAGGGCTGGGATGTAAATCCGTAGATTCCTTCGATACACAGCATGTGGAAAAGTTAAATATCGCGATTCCGAGTCTCCTGTAGTGATTTATCGTTATATCGCCGATTGCGAGTGCTGGGAAGTGAATCCGTACCTTCTGTCGATACAGAACGTGCGGAGAAGGTAAATTGCGATTCCGAGTCTCCTGGGGTGATTTATCGTTATATCGGACGATTGCGGGGGCTGGGATGTAAATCCGTAGATTCCTTCGATACACAGCATGTGGAAAGAATAAACATCGCGATGCCGAGTCTCCTGGAGTGATTTATCGTTATATCGGACGACTTCGAGGGCTGGGATGTAAATCCGTAGATTCCTTCGATACACAGCATGTGGAAAAGTTAAATATCGCGATTCCGAGTCTCCTGTAGTGATTTATCGTTATATCGCCGATTGCGAGGGCTGGGAAGTGAATCCATACCTTCTGTCGATACAGAATGTGCGGAGAAGGTAAATTGCGATTCCGAGTCTCCTGGGGTGATTTATCGTTATATCGAACGATTGCTAGGGCTCTGAAGTACGTCCTTAACTTCTTTCGTTGCAGAACGTGCAGAAAAGGTAACTGTCGCGATTCCGAGTCTCCCGGAGTGATTTATCGTTATATCGGACGATTGCGGGGGCTGGGATGTAAATCCGTAGATTCCTTCGATACACAGCATGTGGAAATGATAAATATCGCGATTCCGAGTCTCCTGTAGTGATTTATCGTTATATCGCACGATTGCGAGGGCTGGGAAGTGAATCCATACCTTCTGTCGATACAGAACGTGCGGAGAAGGTAAATTGCGATTCCGAGTCTCCTGGGGTGATTTATCGTTATATCGGACGATTGCGGGGGCTGGGATGTAAATCCGTAGATTCCTTCGATACACAGCGTGTGGAAAAGGTAAAAAGCGCGATTCCGCAACTCCTAGAATCATCTATCGTTCTACCCAACGATTGCTAGGGCTGTGAAGTGCATCCTTACCTTCTGTCGATACAGAACGATAGGAAAAGGGAAATATCGCGATCCGAAACCCTTGAATCATTAATCGTTCTATCGAACGATTGCTAGGTCTCTGAAGTGCGTCCTTAACTTCTTTCGTTGCAGAACGTGCAGAAAAGGTAACTATCGCGATTCCAAGTCTCCTGTAGTGATTTATCGTTATATCGGACGACTTCGAGGGCTGGGATGTAAATCCGTAGATTCCTTCGATACACAGCATGTGGAAAAGTTAAATATCGCGATTCCGAGTCTCCTGTAGTGATTTATCGTTATATCGCCGATTGCGAGGGCTGGGAAGTGAATCCATACCTTCTGTCGATACAGAACGTGCGGAGAAGGTAAATTGCGATTCCGAGTCTCCTGGGGTGATTTATCGTTATATCGGACGATTGCGGGGGCTGGGATGTAAATCCGTAGATTCCTTCGATACACAGCATGTGGAAAGAATAAACATCGCGATGCCGAGTCTCCTGGAGTGATTTATCGTTATATCGGACGACTTCGAGGGCTGGGATGTAAATCCGTAGATTCCTTCGATACACAGCATGTGGAAAAGTTAAATATCGCGATTCCGAGTCTCCTGTAGTGATTTATCGTTATATCGCCGATTGCGAGGGCTGGGAAGTGAATCCATACCTTCTGTCGATACAGAACGTGCGGAGAAGGTAAATTGCGACTCCGAGTCTCCTGGGGTGATTTATCGTTATATCGGACGATTGCGGGGGCTGGGATGTAAATCCGTAGATTCCTTCGATACACAGCATGTGGAAAAGTTAAATATCGCGATTCCGAGTCTCCTGTAGTGATTTATCGTTATATCGCCGATTGCGAGGGCTGGGAAGTGAATCCATACCTTCTGTCGATACAGAATGTGCGGAGAAGGTAAATTGCGATTCCGAGTCTCCTGGGGTGATTTATCGTTATATCGAACGATTGCTAGGGCTCTGAAGTACGTCCTTAACTTCTTTCGTTGCAGAACGTGCAGAAAAGGTAACTGTCGCGATTCCGAGTCTCCCGGAGTGATTTATCGTTATATCGGACGACTTCGAGGGCTGGGATGTAAATCCGTAGATTCCTTCGATACACAGCATGTGGAAATGATAAATATCGCGATTCCGAGTCTCCTGTAGTGATTTATCGTTATATCGCACGATTGCGAGGGCTGGGAAGTGAATCCATACCTTCTGTCGATACAGAACGTGCGGAGAAGGTAAATTGCGATTCCGAGTCTCCTGGGGTGATTTATCGTTATATCGGACGATTGCGGGGGCTGGGATGTAAATCCGTAGATTCCTTCGATACACAGCATGTGGAAAGAATAAACATCGCGATGCCGAGTCTCCTGGAGTGATTTATCATTATATCGGACGATTGCGAGGGCTGGGAAGTGAATATTTAGCTTCTTTCGATACACAGCATGTGGATGAGGTAAAAAGCGCGACTCCGAACCTCCTACAGTGATTTATCGTTATATCGAACGACTTCGAGGGCTGGGATGTAAATCCGTAGCTTCCTTCGATACACAGCGTGTGGAAAAGGTAAAAAGCGCGATTCCGCAACTCCTAGAATCATCTATCGTTCTACCCAACGATTGCTAGGGCTGTGAAGTGCATCCTTACCTTCTGTCGATACAGAACGATAGGAAAAGGGAAATATCGCGATCCGAAACCCTTGAATCATTAATCGTTCTATCGAACGATTGCTAGGTCTCTGAAGTGCGTCCTTAACTTCTTTCGTTGCAGAACGTGCAGAAAAGGTAACTATCGCGATTCCGAGTCCCCTGTAGTGATTTATCGTTATATCGGACGACTTCGAGGGCTGGGATGTAAATCCGTAGATTCCTTCGATACACAGCATGTGGAAAAGTTAAATATCGCGATTCCGAGTCTCCTGTAGTGATTTATCGTTATATCGCCGATTGCGAGGGCTGGGAAGTGAATCCATACCTTCTGTCGATACAGAATGTGCGGAGAAGGTAAATTGCGATTCCGAGTCTCCTGGGGTGATTTATCGTTATATCGAACGATTGCTAGGGCTCTGAAGTACGTCCTTAACTTCTTTCGTTGCAGAACGTGCAGAAAAGGTAACTGTCGCGATTCCGAGTCTCCCGGAGTGATTTATCGTTATATCGGACGACTTCGAGGGCTGGGATGTAAATCCGTAGATTCCTTCGATACACAGCATGTGGAAAAGCTAAATATCGCGATGCCAAGTCTCTTGGAGTGATTTATCATTATATCGAAGATTGCTAGGGCTCTGAAGTACGTCCTTAACTTCTTTCGTTGCAGAACGTGCAGAAAAGGTAACTATCGCGATTCCGAGTCTCCTGTAGTTATTTATCGTTATATTGCACGATTGCGAGGGCTGGGAAGTGAATCCATACCTTCTGTCGATACAGAACGTGCGAAGAAGGTAAACATCGCGATTCCGAATCTCCTGGGGTGATTTTTCGTTATATCGGACGATTGCGGGGGCTGGGATGTAAATCCGTAGCTTCCTCCGATACACAGCATGTGGAAAAGTTAAATATCGCGATGCCGAGTCTCCTGGAGTGATTTATCATTATATCGGACGATTCCGAGGGCTGGGAAGTGAATATTTAGCTTCTTTCGATACACAGCGTGTGGGGAAGGTAAAAAGCGCGATCCGAAAGCCTTGAATCATTTATCGTTCTATCGAACGATTGCTAGGGCTATGAAGTGCGTTCTTAACTTCTTCCGTTGCAGAACGTGCAGAAAATGTAACTATCGCGACTCCGAGTCTCCTGGAGTGATTTATCGTTATATTGGACGATTGCGGGGGCTGGGATGTAAATCCGTAGATTCCTTCGATACACAGCATGTGGAAAAGTTAAATATCGCGATTCCGAGTCTCCTGTAGTGATTTATCGTTATATCGCCGATTGCGAGGGCTGGGAAGTGAATCCATACCTTCTGTCGATACAGAACGTGCGGAGAAGGTAAATTGCGACTCCGAGTCTCCTGGGGTGATTTATCGTTATATCGGACGATTGCGGGGGCTGGGATGTAAATCCGTAGATTCCTTCGATACACAGCATGTGGAAAAGTTAAATATCGCGATTCCGAGTCTCCTGTAGTGATTTATCGTTATATCGCCGATTGCGAGGGCTGGGAAGTGAATCCATACCTTCTGTCGATACAGAATGTGCGGAGAAGGTAAATTGCGATTCCGAGTCTCCTGGGGTGATTTATCGTTATATCGAACGATTGCTAGGGCTCTGAAGTACGTCCTTAACTTCTTTCGTTGCAGAACGTGCAGAAAAGGTAACTGTCGCGATTCCGAGTCTCCCGGAGTGATTTATCGTTATATCGGACGACTTCGAGGGCTGGGATGTAAATCCGTAGATTCCTTCGATACACAGCATGTGGAAATGATAAATATCGCGATTCCGAGTCTCCTGTAGTGATTTATCGTTATATCGCACGATTGCGAGGGCTGGGAAGTGAATCCATACCTTCTGTCGATACAGAACGTGCGGAGAAGGTAAATTGCGATTCCGAGTCTCCTGGGGTGATTTATCGTTATATCGGACGATTGCGGGGGCTGGGATGTAAATCCGTAGATTCCTTCGATACACAGCATGTGGAAAGAATAAACATCGCGATGCCGAGTCTCCTGGAGTGATTTATCATTATATCGGACGATTGCGAGGGCTGGGAAGTGAATATTTAGCTTCTTTCGATACACAGCATGTGGATGAGGTAAAAAGCGCGACTCCGAACCTCCTACAGTGATTTATCGTTATATCGAACGACTTCGAGGGCTGGGATGTAAATCCGTAGCTTCCTTCGATACACAGCGTGTGGAAAAGGTAAAAAGCGCGATTCCGCAACTCCTAGAATCATCTATCGTTCTACCCAACGATTGCTAGGGCTGTGAAGTGCATCCTTACCTTCTGTCGATACAGAACGATAGGAAAAGGGAAATATCGCGATCCGAAACCCTTGAATCATTAATCGTTCTATCGAACGATTGCTAGGTCTCTGAAGTGCGTCCTTAACTTCTTTCGTTGCAGAACGTGCAGAAAAGGTAACTATCGCGATTCCGAGTCCCCTGTAGTGATTTATCGTTATATCGGACGACTTCGAGGGCTGGGATGTAAATCTGTAGATTCCTTCGATACACAGCATGTGGAAAAGTTAAATATCGCGATTCCGAGTCTCCTGTAGTGATTTATCGTTATATCGCCGATTGCGAGGGCTGGGAAGTGAATCCATACCTTCTGTCGATACAGAATGTGCGGAGAAGGTAAATTGCGATTCCGAGTCTCCTGGGGTGATTTATCGTTATATCGAACGATTGCTAGGGCTCTGAAGTACGTCCTTAACTTCTTTCGTTGCAGAACGTGCAGAAAAGGTAACTGTCGCGATTCCGAGTCTCCCGGAGTGATTTATCGTTATATCGGACGACTTCGAGGGCTGGGATGTAAATCCGTAGATTCCTTCGATACACAGCATGTGGAAAAGCTAAATATCGCGATGCCAAGTCTCTTGGAGTGATTTATCATTATATCGAAGATTGCTAGGGCTCTGAAGTACGTCCTTAACTTCTTTCGTTGCAGAACGTGCAGAAAAGGTAACTATCGCGATTCCGAGTCTCCTGTAGTTATTTATCGTTATATTGCACGATTGCGAGGGCTGGGAAGTGAATCCATACCTTCTGTCGATACAGAACGTGCGAAGAAGGTAAACATCGCGATTCCGAATCTCCTGGGGTGATTTTTCGTTATATCGGACGATTGCGGGGGCTGGGATGTAAATCCGTAGCTTCCTCCGATACACAGCATGTGGAAAAGTTAAATATCGCGATGCCGAGTCTCCTGGAGTGATTTATCATTATATCGGACGATTCCGAGGGCTGGGAAGTGAATATTTAGCTTCTTTCGATACACAGCGTGTGGGGAAGGTAAAAAGCGCGATCCGAAAGCCTTGAATCATTTATCGTTCTATCGAACGATTGCTAGGGCTATGAAGTGCGTTCTTAACTTCTTCCGTTGCAGAACGTGCAGAAAATGTAACTATCGCGACTCCGAGTCTCCTGGAGTGATTTATCGTTATATTGGACGATTGCGGGGGCTGGGATGTAAATCCGTAGCTTCCTTCGATACACAGGGCGTGGAAAAGGTAAATATCGCGATGCCGAGTCTCCAAGTGCGATTTAACGTTATATCGGACGATTACCAGGGCTGGGAAGTTAATGCTTAGCTTCTTTCGATACACAGCGTGTGGAGAAGGTAAAAAGCGCGATCCGAAAGCCTTGAATCATTTATCGTTCTATCGAACGATTGCTAGGGCTCTGAAGTGCGTTCATAACTTCTTCCGTTGCAGAACATATAGAAAATGTAACTATCGCGACTCCGAGTCTCCTGGGGTGATTTATCGTTATATCGGACGATTGCGGGAGCTGGGATGTAAATCCGTAGATTCCTTCGATACACAGCATGTGGAAAAGTTAAATATCGCGATGCCAAGTATCCTGGAGTGATTTATCATTATATCGAACGATTGCTAGGGCTCTGAAGTACGTCCATAACTTCTTTCGTTGCAGAACGTGCAGAAAAGGTAACTATCGCGATTCCGAATCTCCCGGAGTGATTTATCGTTATATCGGACGACTTCGAGAGCTGGGAAGTGAATACTTAGTTCCTTTCGATACACAGCGTGTGGAAAAGGTCAAAAGCGCGATTCCGCAACTCCTAGAATCATTTATCGTTTTATCCAACGATTGCTAGGGCTGCGAAGTGCATCCTTACCTTCTGTCGATACAGAACGTGCGGAGAAGGTAAATTGCGATTCCGAATCTCCTGGGGTGATTTATCGTTATATCGGACGATTGCGGGGGCTGGGATGTAAATCCGTAGATTCCTTCGATACACAGCATGTGGAAAAGTTAAATATCGCGATGCCGAGTCTCCTGGAGTGATTTATCATTATATCGGACGATTGCGAGGGCTGGGAAGTGAATATTTAGCTTCTTTCGATACACTGCATGTGGATGAGGTAAAAAGCGCGACTCCAAACCTCCTACAGTGATTTATCGTTATATCGAACGACTTCGAGAGCTGGGATGTAAATCCGTAGCTTCCTTCGATACACAGCGCGTGGAGAAGGTAAAAAGCGCGATTCCGCAACTCCTAGAATCATTTATCGTTCTACCCAACGATTGCTAGGGCTGTGAAGTGCATCCTTACCTTCTGTCGATACAGAACGATAGGAAAAGGTAAATATCGCGATCCGAAACCCTTGAATCATTTATCGTTCTATCGAACGATTGCTAGGGCTCTGAAGTGCGTTCTTAACTTCTTCCGTTGCAGAACGTGCAGAAAATGTAACTATCGCGACTCCGAGTCTCCTGGAGTGATTTATCGTTATATCGGACGATTGCGGGGGCTGGGATGTAAATCCGTAGCTTCCTTCGATACACAGGGCGTGGAAAAGGTAAATATCGCGATGCCGAGTCTCCAAGTGCGATTTAACGTTATATCGGACGATTACCAGGGCTGGGAAGTTAATGCTTAGCTTCTTTCGATACACAGCGCGTGGAGAAGGTAAAAAGCGCGATCCGAAAGCCTTGAATCATTTATCGTTCTATCGAACGATTGCTAGGGCTCTGAAGTGCGTTCATAACTTCTTCCGTTGCAGAACATATAGAAAATGTAACTATCGCGACTCCGAGTCTCCTGGGGTGATTTATCGTTATATCGGACGATTGCGGGAGCTGGGATGTAAATCCGTAGATTCCTTCGATACACAGCATGTGGAAAAGTTAAATATCGCGATGCCAAGTCTCCTGGAGTGATTTATCATTATATCGAACGATTGCTAGGGCTCTGAAGTACGTCCTTAACTTCTTTCGTTGCAGAACGTGCAGAAAAGGTAACTATCGCGATTCCGAATCTCCCGGAGTGATTTATCGTTATATCGGACGACTTCGAGAGCTGGGAAGTGAATACTTAGTTCCTTTCGATACACAGCGTGTGGAAAAGGTCAAAAGCGCGATTCCGCAACTCCTAGAATCATTTATCGTTTTATCCAACGATTGCTAGGGCTGTGAAGTGCATCCTTACCTTCTGTCGATACAGAACGTGCGGAGAAGGTAAATTGCGATTCCGAATCTCCTGGGGTGATTTATCGTTATATCGGACGATTGCGGGGGCTGGGATGTAAATCCGTAGATTCCTTCGATACACAGCATGTGGAAACGTTAAATATCGCGATGCCGAGTCTCCTGTAGCGATTTATCGTTATATCGCACGATTGCGAGGGCTGGGAAGTGAATCCATACCGTCTGTCAATACAGAACGTGCGGAGAAGGTAAATCGCGATTCCGAATCTCCTGGGGTGATTTATCGTTATATCGGACGATTGCGAGGGCTGGGAAGTGAATCCATACCTTCTGTCGATACAGAACGTGCGAAGAAGGTAAACATCGCGATTCCGAATCTCCTGGGGTGATTTATCGTTATATCGGACGATTGCGGGGGCTGGGAAGTGAATATTTAGCTTCTTTCGATACACAGCATGTGGATGCGGTAAAAAGCGGGACTCCGAACCTCCTACAGTGATTTATCGTTATATCGAACGACTTCGAGGGCTGGGATGTAAATCCGTAGCTTCCTGCGATACACAGCGCGTGGAAAAGGTAAAAAGCGCGATTCCGCAACTCCTAGAATCATTTATCGTTCTACCCAACGATTGCTAGGGCTGTGAAGTGCATCCTTACCTTCTGTCGATACAGAACGATAGGAAAAGGTAAATATCGCGATCCGAAACCCTTGAATCATTTATCGTTCTATCGAACGATTGCTAGGGCTCTGAAGTGCGTCCTTAACTTCTTTCGTTGCAGAACGTGCAGAAAAGGTAACTATCGCGATTCCGAGTCTCCTGTAGTGATTTATCGTTATATCGCACGATTGCGAGGGCTGGGAAGTGAATCCATACCTTCTGTCGATACAGAACGTGCGAAGAAGGTAAACATCGCGATTCCGAATCTCCTGGTGTGATTTATCGTTATATCGGACGATTGCGGGGGCTGGGAAGTGAATATTTAGCTTCTATAGATACACAGCATGTGGATGAGGAAAAAAGCGCGACTCCGAACCTCCTACAGTGATTTATCGTTATATCGAACGACTTCGAGGGCCGGGATGTAAATCTGTAGCTTCCTTCGATACACAGCATGTGGAAAAAGTAAAAAGCGCGATTCCGCAACTCCTAGAATCATTTATCGTTCTACCCAACGGTTGCTAGGGCTGTGAAGTGCATCCTTACCTTCTGTCGATACAGAACGATAGGAAAAGGGAAATATCGCGATCCGAAACCCTTGAATCATTTATCGTTCTATCGAACGATTGCTAGGGCTCTGAAGTGCGTCCTTAACTTCTTTCGTTGCAGAACATGCAGAAAAGGTAACTATCGCGATTCCGAGTCTCCTGTAGTGATTTATCGTTATATCGCACGATTGCGAGGGCTGGGAAGTGAATCCATACCTTCTGTCGATACAGAACGTGCGAAGAAGGAAACATCGCGATTCCGAATCTCCTGGGGTGATTTATCGTTATATCGGACGATTGCGGGGGCTGGAATGTAAATCCGTAGATTCCTTCGATACACAGCATGTGGAAAAGTTAAATATCGCGATGCCGAGTCTCCTGGAGTGATTTATCATTATATCGAACGATTGCTAGGGTTCTGAAGTACGTCCTTAACTTGTTTCGTTGCAGAACGTGTAGAAAAGGTAACTATCGCGATTCCGAGTCTCCTGTAGTGATTTATCGTTATATCGGACGATTGCGGGGGCTGGGATGTAAATCCGTAGCTTCCTTCGATACACAGGGCGTGGAAAAGGTAAATATCGCGATGCCGAGTCTCCAAGTGCGATTTAACGTTATATCGGACGATTACCAGGGCTGGGAAGTTAATGCTTAGCTTCATTCGATACACAGCGTGTGTATAATGTAAAAAGCGCGATCCGAAACCCTTGAATCATTTATCGTTCTATCGAACGATTGCTAGGGCTCTGAAGTGCGTTCATAACTTCATCCGTTGCAGAACATATCGAAAATGTAACTATCGCGACTCCGAGTCTCCTGGGGTGATTTATCGTTATATCGCACGATTGCGAGGGCTGGGAAGTGAATCCATACCTTCTGTCGATACAGAACGTGTGAAGAAGGTAAACATCGCGATTCCGAATCTCCTGGGGTGATTTATCGTTATATCGGACGATTGCGGGAGCTGGAATGTAAATCCGTAGATTCCTTCGATACACAGCATGTGGAAAAGTTAAATATCGCGATGCCAAGTCTCTTGGAGTGATTTATCATTATATCGAACGATTTCTAGGGCTCTGAAGTACGTCCTTAACTTGTTTCGTTGCAGAACGTATAGAAAAGGTAACTATCGCGATTCCGAGTCTCCTGTAGTGATTTATCGTTATATCAGACGATTGCGGGGGCTGGGATGTAAATCCGTAGATTCCTTCGATACACAGCATGTGGAAAAGTTAAATATCGCGATGCCGAGTCTCCTGTAGTGATTTATCGTTATATCGCCGATTGCGAGGGCTGGGAAGTGAATCCATACCTTCTGTCGATACAGAACGTGCGGAGAAGGTAAATTGCGATTCCGAGTCTCCTGGGGTGATTTATCGTTATATCGGACGATTGCGGGGGCTGGGATGTAAATCCGTAGATTCCTTCGATACACAGCATGTGGAAAGAATAAACATCGCGATGCCGAGTCTCCTGGAGTGATTTATCGTTATATCGGACGACTTCGAGGGCTGGGATGTAAATCCGTAGATTCCTTCGATACACAGCATGTGGAAAAGTTAAATATCGCGATTCCGAGTCTCCTGTAGTGATTTATCGTTATATCGCCGATTGCGAGGGCTGGGAAGTGAATCCATACCTTCTGTCGATACAGAATGTGCGGAGAAGGTAAATTGCGATTCCGAGTCTCCTGGGGTGATTTATCGTTATATCGAACGATTGCTAGGGCTCTGAAGTACGTCCTTAACTTCTTTCGTTGCAGAACGTGCAGAAAAGGTAACTGTCGCGATTCCGAGTCTCCCGGAGTGATTTATCGTTATATCGGACGACTTCGAGGGCTGGGATGTAAATCCGTAGATTCCTTCGATACACAGCATGTGGAAATGATAAATATCGCGATTCCGAGTCTCCTGTAGTGATTTATCGTTATATCGCACGATTGCGAGGGCTGGGAAGTGAATCCATACCTTCTGTCGATACAGAACGTGCGGAGAAGGTAAATTGCGATTCCGAGTCTCCTGGGGTGATTTATCGTTATATCGGACGATTGCGGGGGCTGGGATGTAAATCCGTAGATTCCTTCGATACACAGCGTGTGGAAAAGGTAAAAAGCGCGATTCCGCAACTCCTAGAATCATCTATCGTTCTACCCAACGATTGCTAGGGCTGTGAAGTGCATCCTTACCTTCTGTCGATACAGAACGATAGGAAAAGGGAAATATCGCGATCCGAAACCCTTGAATCATTAATCGTTCTATCGAACGATTGCTAGGTCTCTGAAGTGCGTCCTTAACTTCTTTCGTTGCAGAACGTGCAGAAAAGGTAACTATCGCGATTCCAAGTCTCCTGTAGTGATTTATCGTTATATCGGACGACTTCGAGGGCTGGGATGTAAATCCGTAGATTCCTTCGATACACAGCATGTGGAAAAGTTAAATATCGCGATTCCGAGTCTCCTGTAGTGATTTATCGTTATATCGCCGATTGCGAGGGCTGGGAAGTGAATCCATACCTTCTGTCGATACAGAACGTGCGGAGAAGGTAAATTGCGATTCCGAGTCTCCTGGGGTGATTTATCGTTATATCGGACGATTGCGGGGGCTGGGATGTAAATCCGTAGATTCCTTCGATACACAGCATGTGGAAAGAATAAACATCGCGATGCCGAGTCTCCTGGAGTGATTTATCGTTATATCGGACGACTTCGAGGGCTGGGATGTAAATCCGTAGATTCCTTCGATACACAGCATGTGGAAAAGTTAAATATCGCGATTCCGAGTCTCCTGTAGTGATTTATCGTTATATCGCCGATTGCGAGGGCTGGGAAGTGAATCCATACCTTCTGTCGATACAGAACGTGCGGAGAAGGTAAATTGCGACTCCGAGTCTCCTGGGGTGATTTATCGTTATATCGGACGATTGCGGGGGCTGGGATGTAAATCCGTAGATTCCTTCGATACACAGCATGTGGAAAAGTTAAATATCGCGATTCCGAGTCTCCTGTAGTGATTTATCGTTATATCGCCGATTGCGAGGGCTGGGAAGTGAATCCATACCTTCTGTCGATACAGAATGTGCGGAGAAGGTAAATTGCGATTCCGAGTCTCCTGGGGTGATTTATCGTTATATCGAACGATTGCTAGGGCTCTGAAGTACGTCCTTAACTTCTTTCGTTGCAGAACGTGCAGAAAAGGTAACTGTCGCGATTCCGAGTCTCCCGGAGTGATTTATCGTTATATCGGACGATTGCGGGGGCTGGGATGTAAATCCGTAGATTCCTTCGATACACAGCATGTGGAAATGATAAATATCGCGATTCCGAGTCTCCTGTAGTGATTTATCGTTATATCGCCGATTGCGAGGGCTGGGAAGTGAATCCATACCTTCTGTCGATACAGAACGTGCGAAGAAGGTAAACATCGCGATTCCGAATCTCCTGGGGTGATTTATCGTTATATCGGACGATTGCGGGAGCTGGAATGTAAATCCGTAGATTCCTTCGATACACAGCATGTGGAAAAGTTAAATATCGCGATGCCGAGTCTCCTGGAGTGATTTATCATTATATCGAACGATTTCTAGGGCTCTGAAGTACGTCCTTAACTTGTTTCGTTGCAGAACGTGTAGAAATGGTAACTATCGCGATTCCGAGTCTCCTGTAGTGATTTATCGTTATATCAGACGATTGCGGGGGCTGGGATGTAAATCCGTAGATTCCTTCGATACACAGCATGTGGAAAAGTTAAATATCGCGATACCGAGTCTCCTGGAGTGATTTATTATTATATCGGACGATTGCGAGGGCTGGGAAGTGAATATTTAGCTTCTTTCGATACACAGCGTGTGGGGAAGGTAAAAAGCGCGATCCGAAAGCCTTGAATCATTTATCGTTCTATCGAACGATTGCTAGGGCTATGAAGTGCGTTCTTAACTTCTTCCGTTGCAGAACGTGCAGAAAATGTAACTATCGCGACTCCGAGTCTCCTGGAGTGATTTATCGTTATATTGGACGATTGCGGGGGCTGGGATGTAAATCCGTAGCTTCCTTCGATACACAGGGCGTGGAAAAGGTAAATATCGCGATGCCGAGTCTCCAAGTGCGATTTAACGTTATATCGGACGATTACCAGGGCTGGGAAGTTAATGCTTAGCTTCTTTCGATACACAGCGTGTGGAGAAGGTAAAAAGCGCGATCCGAAAGCCTTGAATCATTTATCGTTCTATCGAACGATTGCTAGGGCTCTGAAGTGCGTTCATAACTTCTTCCGTTGCAGAACATATAGAAAATGTAACTATCGCGACTCCGAGTCTCCTGGGGTGATTTATCGTTATATCGGACGATTGCGGGAGCTCGGATGTAAATCCGTAGATTCCTTCGATACACAGCATGTGGAAAAGTTAAATATCGCGATGCCAAGTCTCCTGGAGTGATTTATCATTATATCGAACGATTGCTAGGGCTCTGAAGTACGTCCTTAACTTCTTTCGTTGCAGAACGTGCAGAAAAGGTAACTATCGCGATTCCGAATCTCCCGGAGTGATTTATCGTTATATCGGACGACTTCGAGAGCTGGGAAGTGAATACTTAGTTCCTTTCGATACACAGCGTGTGGAAAAGGTCAAAAGCGCGATTCCGCAACTCCTAGAATCATTTATCGTTTTATCCAACGATTGCTAGGGCTGCGAAGTGCATCCTTAACTTCTTTCGTTGCAGAACGTGCAGAAAAGGTAACTATCGCGATTCCGAGTCTCCTGTAGTGATTTATCGTTATATCGCACGATTGCGAGGGCTGGGAAGTGAATCCATACCTTCTGTCGATACAGAACGTGCGGAGAAGGTAAATTGCGATTCCGAATCTCCTGGGGTGATTTATCGTTATATCGGACGATTGCGGGGGCTGGGATGTAAATCCGTAGATTCCTTCGATACACAGCATGTGGAAACGTTAAATATCGCGATGCCGAGTCTCCTGTAGCGATTTATCGTTATATCGCACGATTGCGAGGGCTGGGAAGTGAATCCATACCGTCTGTCAATACAGAACGTGCGGAGAAGGTAAATCGCGATTCCGAATCTCCTGGGGTGATTTATCGTTATATCGGACGATTGCGAGGGCTGGGAAGTGAATCCATACCTTCTGTCGATACAGAACGTGCGAAGAAGGTAAACATCGCGCTTCCGAATCTCCTGGGGTGATTTATCGTTATATCGGACGATTGCAGGGGCTGGGAAGTGAATATTTAGCTTCTTTCGATACACAGCATGTGGATGCGGTAAAAAGCGGGACTCCGAACCTCCTACAGTGATTTATCGTTATATCGAACGACTTCGAGGGCTGGGATGTAAATCTGTAGCTTCCTTCAATACACAGCGTGTTCAAAAAGTAAAAAGCGCGATTCCGCAACTCCTAGAATCATCTATCGTTCTACCCAACGATTGCTAGGGCTGTGAAGTGCATCCATACCTTCTGTCGATACAGAACGATAGGAAAAGGGAAATATCGCGATCCGAAACCCTTGAATCATTAATCGTTCTATCGAACGATTGCTAGGGCTCTGAAGTGCGTCCTTAACTTCTTTCGTTGCAGAACGTGCAGAAAAGGTAACTATCGCGATTCCGAGTCTCCTGTAGTGATTTATCGTTATATCGGACGACTTCGAGGGCTGGGATGTAAATCCGTAGATTCCATCGATACACAGCATGTGGAAAAGTTAAATATCGCGATTCCGAGTCTCCTGTAGTGATTTATCGTTATATCGGACGATTGCGGGGGCTGGGAAGTGAATATTTAGCTTCTATAGATACACAGCATGTGGATGCGGTAAAAAGCGCGACTCCGAACCTCCTACGGTAATTTATCGTTATATCGAACGACTTCGAGGGCTGGGATGCAAATCCGTAGCTTCCTTCGATACACAGCGTGTGGAAAAAGTAAAAAGCGCGATTCCGCAACTCCTAGAATCATTTATCGTTCTACCCAACGGTTGCTAGGGCTGTGAAGTGCATCCTTACCTTCTGTCGATACAGAACGATAGGAAAAGGGAAATATCGCGATCCGAAACCCTTGAATCATTTATCGTTCTATCGAACGATTGCTAGGGCTCTGAAGTGCGTCCTTAACTTCTTTCGTTGCAGAACATGCAGAAAAGGTAACTATCGCGATTCCGAGTCTCCTGTAGTGATTTATCGTTATATCGCACGATTGCGAGGGCTGGGAAGTGAATCCATACCTTCTGTCGATACAGAACGTGCGAAGAAGGAAACATCGCGATTCCGAATCTCCTGGGGTGATTTATCGTTATATCGGACGATTGCGGGGGCTGGAATGTAAATCCGTAGATTCCTTCGATACACAGCATGTGGAAAAGTTAAATATCGCGATGCCGAGTCTCCTGGAGTGATTTATCATTATATCGAACGATTGCTAGGGTTCTGAAGTACGTCCTTAACTTGTTTCGTTGCAGAACGTGTAGAAAAGGTAACTATCGCGATTCCGAGTCTCCTGTAGTGATTTATCGTTATATCGAACGATTGCGGGGGCTGGGATGTAAATCCGTAGCTTCCTTCGATACACAGGGCGTGGAAAAGGTAAATATCGCGATGCCGAGTCTCCAAGTGCGATTTAACGTTATATCGGACGATTACCAGGGCTGGGAAGTTAATGCTTAGCTTCATTCGATACACAGCGTGTGTATAATGTAAAAAGCGCGATCCGAAACCCTTGAATCATTTATCGTTCTATCGAACGATTGCTAGGGCTCTGAAGTGCGTTCATAACTTCTTCCGTTGCAGAACATATCGAAAATGTAACTATCGCGACTCCGAGTCTCCTGGGGTGATTTATCGTTATATCGCACGATTGCGAGGGCTGGGAAGTGAATCCATACCTTCTGTCGATACAGAACGTGCGAAGAAGGTAAACATCGCGATTCCGAATCTCCTGGGGTGATTTATCGTTATATCGGACGATTGCGGGGGCTGGAATGTAAATCCGTAGATTCCTTCGATACACAGCATGTGGAAAAGTTAAATATCGCGATGCCGAGTCTCCTGGAGTGATTTATCATTATATCGAACGATTTCTAGGGCTCTGAAGTACGTCCTTAACTTGTTTCGTTGCAGAACGTGTAGAAAAGGTAACTATCGCGATTCCGAGTCTCCTGTAGTGATTTATCGTTATATCGCACGATTGCGAGCGCTGAGAAGTGAATCCATACCTTCTGTCGATACAGAACGTGCGGAGAAGGTAAATCGCGATTCCGAATCTCCTGGGGTGATTTATCGTTATATTTAACGATTGAGGGGGCTGGGATGTAAATCCGTCGATTCCTTCGATATACAGCATGTGGAAAAGTTAAATATCACGATACCGAGTCTCCTGTAGTGATTTATCGTTATATCGCACGATTGCGAGGGCTGGGAAGTGAATCCGTAGATTCCTTCGATATACAGCATGTCGAGAAGTTAAATATCGCGATGCCGAGTCTCCTGGAGTGATGTATCATTATATCGGACGATTGCGAGGGCTGGGAAGTGAATATTTAGATTCTTTCGACACACAGCATGTGGATGAGGTAAAAAGCGCGACTCCGAACCTCCTACAGTGATTTATCGTTATATCGAACGACTTCGAGGGCTGGGATGTAAATCCGTAGCTTCCTGCGATACACAGCGTGTGGAAAAGGTAAAAAGCGCGATTCCGCAACTCCTAGAATCATTTATCGTTCTACCCAACGA
This sequence comes from Nomada goodeniana, assembly GCA_963969485.1. Classification (NCBI taxonomy): domain Eukaryota; kingdom Metazoa; phylum Arthropoda; class Insecta; order Hymenoptera; family Apidae; genus Nomada; species Nomada goodeniana. The sequence goes on along the minus strand of OZ018301.1, from coordinate 13,318,361 downwards.
TTGCTAGGGCTGTGAAGTGCATCCTTACCTTCTGTCGATACAGAACGATAGGAAAAGGTAAATATCGCGATCCGAAACCCTTGAATCATTTATCGTTCTATCGAACGACTGCTAGGGCTCTGAAGTGCGTCCTCAACTTCTTTCGTTGCAGAACGTGCAGAAAAGGTAACTATCGCGATTCCGAGTCTCCTGTAGTGATTTATCGTTATATCGCACGATTGCGAGGGCTGGGAAGTGAATCCATACCTTCTGTCGATACAGAACGTGCGAAGAAGGTAACCATCGCGATTCCGAATCTCCTGGGGTGATTTATCGTTATATCGGACGATTGCGGGGGCTGGGAAGTGAATATTTAGCTTCTATAGATACACAGCATGTGGATGCGGTAAAAAGCGCGACTCCGAAACTCCTACGGTGATTTATCGTTATATCGAACGACTTCGAGGGCTGGGATGTAAATCCGTAGCTTCCTTCGATACACAGCGTGTGGAAAAAGTAAAAAGCGCGATTCCGCAACTCCTAGAATCATTTATCGTTTTACCCAACGGTTGCTAGGGCTGTGAAGTGCATCCTTACCTTCTGTCGATACAGAACGATAGGAAAAGGGAAATATCGCGATCCGAAACCCTTGAATCATTTATCGTTCTATCGAACGATTGCTAGGGCTCTGAAGTGCGTCCTTAACTTCTTTCGTTGCAGAACATGCAGAAAAGGTAACTATCGCGATTCCGAATCTCCTGGGGTGATTTATCGTTATATCGGACGATTGCGGGGGCTGGAATGTAAATCCGTAGATTCCTTCGATACACAGCATGTGGAAAAGTTAAATATCGCGATGCCGAGTCTCCTGGAGTGATTTATCATTATATCGAACGATTGCTAGGGTTCTGAAGTACGTCCTTAACTTGTTTCGTTGCAGAACGTGTAGAAAAGGTAACTATCGCGATTCCGAGTCTCCTGTAGTGATTTATCGTTATATCGGACGATTGCGGGGGCTGGGATGTAAATCCGTAGCTTCCTTCGATACACAGGGCGTGGAAAAGGTAAATATCGCGATGCCGAGTCTCCAAGTGCGATTTAACGTTATATCGGACGATTACCAGGGCTGGGAAGTTAATGCTTAGCTTCATTCGATACACAGCGTGTGTATAATGTAAAAAGCGCGATCCGAAAGCCTTGAATCATTTATCGTTCTATCGAACGATTGCTAGGGCTCTGAAGTGCGTTCATAACTTCTTCCGTTGCAGAACATATAGAAAATGTAACTATCGCGACTCCGAGTCTCCTGGGGTGATTTATCGTTATATCGGACGATTGCGGGAGCTGGGATGTAAATCCGTAGATTCCTTCGATACACAGCATGTGGAAAAGTTAAATATCGCGATGCCAAGTCTCCTGGAGTGATTTATCATTATATCGAACGATTGCTAGGGCTCTGAAGTACGTCCTTAACTTCTTTCGTTGCAGAACGTGCAGAAAAGGTAACTATCGCGATTCCGAATCTCCCGGAGTGATTTATCGTTATATCGGACGACTTCGAGAGCTGGGAAGTGAATACTTAGTTCCTTTCGATACACAGCGTGTGGAAAAGGTCAAAAGCGCGATTCCGCAACTCCTAGAATCATTTATCGTTTTATCCAACGATTGCTAGGGCTGCGAAGTGCATCCTTAACTTCTTTCGTTGCAGAACGTGCAGAAAAGGTAACTATCGCGATTTCGAGTCTCCTGTAGTGATTTATCGTTATATCGCACGATTGCGAGGGCTGGGAAGTGAATCCATACCTTCTGTCGATACAGAACGTGCGGAGAAGGTAAATTGCGATTCCGAATCTCCTGAGGTGATTTATCGTTATATCGGACGATTGCGGGGGCTGGGATGTAAATCCGTAGATTCCTTCGATACACAGCATGTGGAAACGTTAAATATCGCGATGCCGAGTCTCCTGTAGCGATTTATCGTTATATCGCACGATTGCGAGGGCTGGGAAGTGAATCCATACCGTCTGTCAATACAGAACGTGCGGAGAAGGTAAATCGCGATTCCGAATCTCCTGGGGTGATTTATCGTTATATCGGACGATTGCGAGGGCTGGGAAGTGAATCCATACCTTCTGTCGATACAGAACGTGCGAAGAAGGTAAACATCGCGATTCCGAATCTCCTGGGGTGATTTATCGTTATATCGGACGATTGCGGGGGCTGGGAAGTGAATATTTAGCTTCTTTCGATACACAGCATGTAGATGAGGTAAAAAGCTCGACTCCGAACCTCCTACAGTGATTTATCGTTATATCGAACGACTTCGAGGGCCGGGATGTAAATCTGTAGCTTCCTTCGATACACAGCGTGTGGAAAAATAAAAAGCGCGATTCCGCAACTCCTAGGATCATTTATCGTTGTATCCAACGATTGCTAGGGCTAGAAGTGAATCCTTACCTTCTGTCGATACAGAACGATAGGAAAAGGTAAATATCGCGATCCGAAACCCTTGAATCATTTATCATTCTATCCAACGATTGCTAGGGCTCTGAAGTACGTCCTTAACTTGTTTCGTTGCAGAACGTGTAGAAAAGGTAACTATCGCGATTCCGAGTCTCCTGTAGTGATTTATCGTTATATCGCACGATTGCGAGGGCTGGGAAGTGAATCCATACCTTCTGTCGATACAGAACGTGCGAAGAAGGTAAACATCGCGATTCCGAATCTCCTGGTGTGATTTATCGTTATATCGGACGATTGCGGGGGCTGGGAAGTGAATATTTAGCTTCTATAGATACACAGCATGTGGATGAGGAAAAAAGCGCGACTCCGAACCTCCTACAGTGATTTATCGTTATATCGAACGACTTCGAGGGCCGGGATGTAAATCTGTAGCTTCCGTCGATACACAGCATGTGGAAAAAGTAAAAAGCGCGATTCCGCAACTCCTAGAATCATTTATCGTTCTACCCAACGGTTGCTAGGGCTGTGAAGTGCATCCTTACCTTCTGTCGATACAGAACGATAGGAAAAGGGAAATATCGCGATCCGAAACCCTTGAATCATTTATCGTTCTATCGAACGATTGCTAGGGCTCTGAAGTGCGTCCTTAACTTCTTTCGTTGCAGAACATGCAGAAAAGGTAACTATCGCGATTCCGAGTCTCCTGTAGTGATTTATCGTTATATCGCACGATTGCGAGGGCTGGGAAGTGAATCCATACCTTCTGTCGATACAGAACGTGCGAAGAAGGAAACATCGCGATTCCGAATCTCCTGGGGTGATTTATCGTTATATCGGACGATTGCGGGGGCTGGAATGTAAATCCGTAGATTCCTTCGATACACAGCATGTGGAAAAGTTAAATATCGCGATGCCGAGTCTCCTGGAGTGATTTATCATTATATCAAACGATTGCTAGGGTTCTGAAGTACGTCCTTAACTTGTTTCGTTGCAGAACGTGTAGAAAAGGTAACTATCGCGATTCCGAGTCTCCTGTAGTGATTTATCGTTATATCGGACGATTGCGGGGGCTGGGATGTAAATCCGTAGCTTCCTTCGATACACAGGGCGTGGAAAAGGTAAATATCGCGATGCCGAGTCTCCAAGTGCGATTTAACGTTATATCGGACGATTACCAGGGCTGGGAAGTTAATGCTTAGCTTCATTCGATACACAGCGTGTGTATAATGTAAAAAGCGCGATCCGAAACCCTTGAATCATTTATCGTTCTATCGAACGATTGCTAGGGCTCTGAAGTGCGTTCATAACTTCATCCGTTGCAGAACATATCGAAAATGTAACTATCGCGACTCCGAGTCTCCTGGGGTGATTTATCGTTATATCGCACGATTGCGAGGGCTGGGAAGTGAATCCATACCTTCTGTCGATACAGAACGTGCGAAGAAGGTAAACATCGCGATTCCGAATCTCCTGGGGTGATTTATCGTTATATCGGACGATTGCGGGAGCTGGAATGTAAATCCGTAGATTCCTTCGATACACAGCATGTGGAAAAGTTAAATATCGCGATGCCGAGTCTCCTGGAGTGATTTATCATTATATCGAACGATTTCTAGGGCTCTGAAGTACGTCCTTAACTTGTTTCGTTGCAGAACGTGTAGAAATGGTAACTATCGCGATTCCGAGTCTCCTGTAGTGATTTATCGTTATATCAGACGATTGCGGGGGCTGGGATGTAAATCCGTAGATTCCTTCGATACACAGCATGTGGAAAAGTTAAATATCGCGATACCGAGTCTCCTGGAGTGATTTATCATTATATCGGACGATTGCGAGGGCTGGGAAGTGAATATTTAGCTTCTTTCGATACACAGCGTGTGGGGAAGGTAAAAAGCGCGATCCGAAAGCCTTGAATCATTTATCGTTCTATCGAACGATTGCTAGGGCTATGAAGTGCGTTCTTAACTTCTTCCGTTGCAGAACGTGCAGAAAATGTAACTATCGCGACTCCGAGTCTCCTGGAGTGATTTATCGTTATATTGGACGATTGCGGGGGCTGGGATGTAAATCCGTAGCTTCCTTCGATACACAGGGCGTGGAAAAGGTAAATATCGCGATGCCGAGTCTCCAAGTGCGATTTAACGTTATATCGGACGATTACCAGGGCTGGGAAGTTAATGCTTAGCTTCTTTCGATACACAGCGTGTGGAGAAGGTAAAAAGCGCGATCCGAAAGCCTTGAATCATTTATCGTTCTATCGAACGATTGCTAGGGCTCTGAAGTGCGTTCATAACTTCTTCCGTTGCAGAACATATAGAAAATGTAACTATCGCGACTCCGAGTCTCCTGGGGTGATTTATCGTTATATCGGACGATTGCGGGAGCTGGGATGTAAATCCGTAGATTCCTTCGATACACAGCATGTGGAAAAGTTAAATATCGCGATGCCAAGTCTCCTGGAGTGATTTATCATTATATCGAACGATTGCTAGGGCTCTGAAGTACGTCCTTAACTTCTTTCGTTGCAGAACGTGCAGAAAAGGTAACTATCGCGATTCCGAATCTCCCGGAGTGATTTATCGTTATATCGGACGACTTCGAGAGCTGGGAAGTGAATACTTAGTTCCTTTCGATACACAGCGTGTGGAAAAGGTCAAAAGCGCGATTCCGCAACTCCTAGAATCATTTATCGTTTTATCCAACGATTGCTAGGGCTGCGAAGTGCATCCTTAACTTCTTTCGTTGCAGAACGTGCAGAAAAGGTAACTATCGCGATTCCGAGTCTCCTGTAGTGATTTATCGTTATATCGCACGATTGCGAGGGCTGGGAAGTGAATCCATACCTTCTGTCGATACAGAACGTGCGGAGAAGGTAAATTGCGATTCCGAATCTCCTGGGGTGATTTATCGTTATATCGGACGATTGCGGGGGCTGGGATGTAAATCCGTAGATTCCTTCGATACACAGCATGTGGAAACGTTAAATATCGCGATGCCGAGTCTCCTGTAGCGATTTATCGTTATATCGCACGATTGCGAGGGCTGGGAAGTGAATCCATACCGTCTGTCAATACAGAACGTGCGGAGAAGGTAAATCGCGATTCCGAATCTCCTGGGGTGATTTATCGTTATATCGGACGATTGCGAGGGCTGGGAAGTGAATCCATACCTTCTGTCGATACAGAACGTGCGAAGAAGGTAAACATCGCGCTTCCGAATCTCCTGGGGTGATTTATCGTTATATCGGACGATTGCAGGGGCTGGGAAGTGAATATTTAGCTTCTTTCGATACACAGCATGTGGATGCGGTAAAAAGCGGGACTCCGAACCTCCTACAGTGATTTATCGTTATATCGAACGACTTCGAGGGCTGGGATGTAAATCTGTAGCTTCCTTCAATACACAGCGTGTTCAAAAAGTAAAAAGCGCGATTCCGCAACTCCTAGAATCATCTATCGTTCTACCCAACGATTGCTAGGGCTGTGAAGTGCATCCATACCTTCTGTCGATACAGAACGATAGGAAAAGGGAAATATCGCGATCCGAAACCCTTGAATCATTAATCGTTCTATCGAACGATTGCTAGGGCTCTGAAGTGCGTCCTTAACTTCTTTCGTTGCAGAACGTGCAGAAAAGGTAACTATCGCGATTCCGAGTCTCCTGTAGTGATTTATCGTTATATCGGACGACTTCGAGGGCTGGGATGTAAATCCGTAGATTCCATCGATACACAGCATGTGGAAAAGTTAAATATCGCGATTCCGAGTCTCCTGTAGTGATTTATCGTTATATCGGACGATTGCGGGGGCTGGGAAGTGAATATTTAGCTTCTATAGATACACAGCATGTGGATGCGGTAAAAGCGCGACTCCGAACCTCCTACGGTAATTTATCGTTATATCGAACGACTTCGAGGGCTGGGATGCAAATCCGTAGCATCCTTCGATACACAGCGTGTGGAAAAAGTAAAAAGCGCGATTCCGCAACTCCTAGAATCATTTATCGTTCTACCCAACGGTTGCTAGGGCTGTGAAGTGCATCCTTACCTTCTGTCGATACAGAACGATAGGAAAAGGGAAATATCGCGATCCGAAACCCTTGAATCATTTATCGTTCTATCGAACGATTGCTAGGGCTCTGAAGTGCGTCCTTAACTTCTTTCGTTGCAGAACATGCAGAAAAGGTAACTATCGCGATTCCGAGTCTCCTGTAGTGATTTATCGTTATATCGCACGATTGCGAGGGCTGGGAAGTGAATCCATACCTTCTGTCGATACAGAACGTGCGAAGAAGGAAACATCGCGATTCCGAATCTCCTGGGGTGATTTATCGTTATATCGGACGATTGCGGGGGCTGGAATGTAAATCCGTAGATTCCTTCGATACACAGCATGTGGAAAAGTTAAATATCGCGATGCCGAGTCTCCTGGAGTGATTTATCATTATATCGAACGATTGCTAGGGTTCTGAAGTACGTCCTTAACTTGTTTCGTTGCAGAACGTGTAGAAAAGGTAACTATCGCGATTCCGAGTCTCCTGTAGTGATTTATCGTTATATCGAACGATTGCGGGGGCTGGGATGTAAATCCGTAGCTTCCTTCGATACACAGGGCGTGGAAAAGGTAAATATCGCGATGCCGAGTCTCCAAGTGCGATTTAACGTTATATCGGACGATTACCAGGGCTGGGAAGTTAATGCTTAGCTTCATTCGATACACAGCGTGTGTATAATGTAAAAAGCGCGATCCGAAACCCTTGAATCATTTATCGTTCTATCGAACGATTGCTAGGGCTCTGAAGTGCGTTCATAACTTCTTCCGTTGCAGAACATATCGAAAATGTAACTATCGCGACTCCGAGTCTCCTGGGGTGATTTATCGTTATATCGCACGATTGCGAGGGCTGGGAAGTGAATCCATACCTTCTGTCGATACAGAACGTGCGAAGAAGGTAAACATCGCGATTCCGAATCTCCTGGGGTGATTTATCGTTATATCGGACGATTGCGGGGGCTGGAATGTAAATCCGTAGATTCCTTCGATACACAGCATGTGGAAAAGTTAAATATCGCGATGCCGAGTCTCCTGGAGTGATTTATCATTATATCGAACGATTTCTAGGGCTCTGAAGTACGTCCTTAACTTGTTTCGTTGCAGAACGTGTAGAAAAGGTAACTATCGCGATTCCGAGTCTCCTGTAGTGATTTATCGTTATATCGCACGATTGCGAGCGCTGAGAAGTGAATCCATACCTTCTGTCGATACAGAACGTGCGGAGAAGGTAAATCGCGATTCCGAATCTCCTGGGGTGATTTATCGTTATATTTAACGATTGAGGGGGCTGGGATGTAAATCCGTCGATTCCTTCGATATACAGCATGTGGAAAAGTTAAATATCACGATACCGAGTCTCCTGTAGTGATTTATCGTTATATCGCACGATTGCGAGGGCTGGGAAGTGAATCCGTAGATTCCTTCGATATACAGCATGTCGAGAAGTTAAATATCGCGATGCCGAGTCTCCTGGAGTGATTTATCATTATATCGGACGATTGCGAGGGCTGGGAAGTGAATATTTAGATTCTTTCGACACACAGCATGTGGATGAGGTAAAAAGCGCGACTCCGAACCTCCTACAGTGATTTATCGTTATATCGAACGACTTCGAGGGCTGGGATGTAAATCCGTAGCTTCCTGCGATACACAGCGTGTGGAAAAGGTAAAAAGCGCGATTCCGCAACTCCTAGAATCATTTATCGTTCTACCCAACGATTGCTAGGGCTGTGAAGTGCATCCTTACCTTCTGTCGATACAGAACGATAGGAAAAGGTAAATATCGCGATCCGAAACCCTTGAATCATTTATCGTTCTATCGAACGACTGCTAGGGCTCTGAAGTGCGTCCTTAACTTCTTTCGTTGCAGAACGTGCAGAAAAGGTAACTATCGCGATTCCGAGTCTCCTGTAGTGATTTATCGTTATATCGCACGATTGCGAGGGCTGGGAAGTGAATCCATACCTTCTGTCGATACAGAACGTGCGAAGAAGGTAACCATCGCGATTCCGAATCTCCTGGGGTGATTTATCGTTATATCGGACGATTGCGGGGGCTGGGAAGTGAATATTTAGCTTCTATAGATACACAGCATGTGGATGCGGTAAAAAGCGCGACTCCGAAACTCCTACGGTGATTTATCGTTATATCGAACGACTTCGAGGGCTGGGATGTAAATCCGTAGCTTCCTTCGATACACAGCGTGTGGAAAAAGTAAAAAGCGCGATTCCGCAACTCCTAGAATCATTTATCGTTCTACCCAACGGTTGCTAGGGCTGTGAAGTGCATCCTTACCTTCTGTCGATACAGAACGATAGGAAAAGGGAAATATCGCGATCCGAAACCCTTGAATCATTTATCGTTCTATCGAACGATTGCTAGGGCTCTGAAGTGCGTCCTTAACTTCTTTCGTTGCAGAACATGCAGAAAAGGTAACTATCGCGATTCCGAATCTCCTGGGGTGATTTATCGTTATATCGGACGATTGCGGGGGCTGGAATGTAAATCCGTAGATTCCTTCGATACACAGCATGTGGAAAAGTTAAATATCGCGATGCCGAGTCTCCTGGAGTGATTTATCATTATATCGAACGATTGCTAGGGTTCTGAAGTACGTCCTTAACTTGTTTCGTTGCAGAACGTGTAGAAAAGGTAACTATCGCGATTCCGAGTCTCCTGTAGTGATTTATCGTTATATCGGACGATTGCGGGGGCTGGGATGTAAATCCGTAGCTTCCTTCGATACACAGGGCGTGGAAAAGGTAAATATCGCGATGCCGAGTCTCCAAGTGCGATTTAACGTTATATCGGACGATTACCAGGGCTGGGAAGTTAATGCTTAGCTTCATTCGATACACAGCGTGTGTATAATGTAAAAAGCGCGATCCGAAACCCTTGAATCATTTATCGTTCTATCGAACGATTGCTAGGGCTCTGAAGTGCGTTCATAACTTCTTCCGTTGCAGAACATATCGAAAATGTAACTATCGCGACTCCGAGTCTCCTGGGGTGATTTATCGTTATATCGCACGATTGCGAGGGCTGGGAAGTGAATCCATACCTTCTGTCGATACAGAACGTGCGAAGAAGGTAAACATCGCGATTCCGAATCTCCTGGGGTGATTTATCGTTATATCGGACGATTGCGGGGGCTGGAATGTAAATCCGTAGATTCCTTCGATACACAGCATGTGGAAAAGTTAAATATCGCGATACCGAGTCTCCTGGAGTGATTTATCATTATATCGGACGATTGCGAGGGCTGGGAAGTGAATATTTAGCTTCTTTCGATACACTGCATGTGGATGAGGTAAAAAGCGCGACTCCAAACCTCCTACAGTGATTTATCGTTATATCGAACGACTTCGAGAGCTGGGATGTAAATCCGTAGCTTCCTTCGATACACAGCGCGTGGAGAAGGTAAAAAGCGCGATTCCGCAACTCCTAGAATCATTTATCGTTCTACCCAACGATTGCTAGGGCTGTGAAGTGCATCCTTACCTTCTGTCGATACAGAACGATAGGAAAAGGTAAATATCGCGATCCGAAACCCTTGAATCATTTATCGTTCTATCGAACGATTGCTAGGGCTCTGAAGTGCGTTCTTAACTTCTTCCGTTGCAGAACGTGCAGAAAATGTAACTATCGCGACTCCGAGTCTCCTGGAGTGATTTATCGTTATATCGGACGATTGCGGGGGCTGGGATGTAAATCCGTAGCTTCCTTCGATACACAGGGCGTGGAAAAGGTAAATATCGCGATGCCGAGTCTCCAAGTGCGATTTAACGTTATATCGGACGATTACCAGGGCTGGGAAGTTAATGCTTAGCTTCTTTCGATACACAGCGCGTGGAGAAGGTAAAAAGCGCGATCCGAAAGCCTTGAATCATTTATCGTTCTATCGAACGATTGCTAGGGCTCTGAAGTGCGTTCATAACTTCTTCCGTTGCAGAACATATAGAAAATGTAACTATCGCGACTCCGAGTCTCCTGGGGTGATTTATCGTTATATCGGACGATTGCGGGAGCTGGGATGTAAATCCGTAGATTCCTTCGATACACAGCATGTGGAAAAGTTAAATATCGCGATGCCAAGTCTCCTGGAGTGATTTATCATTATATCGAACGATTGCTAGGGCTCTGAAGTACGTCCTTAACTTCTTTCGTTGCAGAACGTGCAGAAAAGGTAACTATCGCGATTCCGAATCTCCCGGAGTGATTTATCGTTATATCGGACGACTTCGAGAGCTGGGAAGTGAATACTTAGTTCCTTTCGATACACAGCGTGTGGAAAAGGTCAAAAGCGCGATTCCGCAACTCCTAGAATCATTTATCGTTTTATCCAACGATTGCTAGGGCTGTGAAGTGCATCCTTACCTTCTGTCGATACAGAACGTGCGGAGAAGGTAAATTGCGATTCCGAATCTCCTGGGGTGATTTATCGTTATATCGGACGATTGCGGGGGCTGGGATGTAAATCCGTAGATTCCTTCGATACACAGCATGTGGAAACGTTAAATATCGCGATGCCGAGTCTCCTGTAGCGATTTATCGTTATATCGCACGATTGCGAGGGCTGGGAAGTGAATCCATACCGTCTGTCAATACAGAACGTGCGGAGAAGGTAAATCGCGATTCCGAATCTCCTGGGGTGATTTATCGTTATATCGGACGATTGCGAGGGCTGGGAAGTGAATCCATACCTTCTGTCGATACAGAACGTGCGAAGAAGGTAAACATCGCGATTCCGAATCTCCTGGGGTGATTTATCGTTATATCGGACGATTGCGGGGGCTGGGAAGTGAATATTTAGCTTCTTTCGATACACAGCATGTGGATGCGGTAAAAAGCGGGACTCCGAACCTCCTACAGTGATTTATCGTTATATCGAACGACTTCGAGGGCTGGGATGTAAATCCGTAGCTTCCTGCGATACACAGCGCGTGGAAAAGGTAAAAAGCGCGATTCCGCAACTCCTAGAATCATTTATCGTTCTACCCAACGATTGCTAGGGCTGTGAAGTGCATCCTTACCTTCTGTCGATACAGAACGATAGGAAAAGGTAAATATCGCGATCCGAAACCCTTGAATCATTTATCGTTCTATCGAACGATTGCTAGGGCTCTGAAGTGCGTCCTTAACTTCTTTCGTTGCAGAACGTGCAGAAAAGGTAACTATCGCGATTCCGAGTCTCCTGTAGTGATTTATCGTTATATCGCACGATTGCGAGGGCTGGGAAGTGAATCCATACCTTCTGTCGATACAGAACGTGCGAAGAAGGTAAACATCGCGATTCCGAATCTCCTGGTGTGATTTATCGTTATATCGGACGATTGCGGGGGCTGGGAAGTGAATATTTAGCTTCTATAGATACACAGCATGTGGATGAGGAAAAAAGCGCGACTCCGAACCTCCTACAGTGATTTATCGTTATATCGAACGACTTCGAGGGCCGGGATGTAAATCTGTAGCTTCCTTCGATACACAGCATGTGGAAAAAGTAAAAAGCGCGATTCCGCAACTCCTAGAATCATTTATCGTTCTACCCAACGGTTGCTAGGGCTGTGAAGTGCATCCTTACCTTCTGTCGATACAGAACGATAGGAAAAGGGAAATATCGCGATCCGAAACCCTTGAATCATTTATCGTTCTATCGAACGATTGCTAGGGCTCTGAAGTGCGTCCTTAACTTCTTTCGTTGCAGAACATGCAGAAAAGGTAACTATCGCGATTCCGAGTCTCCTGTAGTGATTTATCGTTATATCGCACGATTGCGAGGGCTGGGAAGTGAATCCATACCTTCTGTCGATACAGAACGTGCGAAGAAGGAAACATCGCGATTCCGAATCTCCTGGGGTGATTTATCGTTATATCGGACGATTGCGGGGGCTGGAATGTAAATCCGTAGATTCCTTCGATACACAGCATGTGGAAAAGTTAAATATCGCGATGCCGAGTCTCCTGGAGTGATTTATCATTATATCGAACGATTGCTAGGGTTCTGAAGTACGTCCTTAACTTGTTTCGTTGCAGAACGTGTAGAAAAGGTAACTATCGCGATTCCGAGTCTCCTGTAGTGATTTATCGTTATATCGGACGATTGCGGGGGCTGGGATGTAAATCCGTAGCTTCCTTCGATACACAGGGCGTGGAAAAGGTAAATATCGCGATGCCGAGTCTCCAAGTGCGATTTAACGTTATATCGGACGATTACCAGGGCTGGGAAGTTAATGCTTAGCTTCATTCGATACACAGCGTGTGTATAATGTTAAAAGCGCGATCCGAAACCCTTGAATCATTTATCGTTCTATCGAACGATTGCTAGGGCTCTGAAGTGCGTTCATAACTTCATCCGTTGCAGAACATATCGAAAATGTAACTATCGCGACTCCGAGTCTCCTGGGGTGATTTATCGTTATATCGCACGATTGCGAGGGCTGGGAAGTGAATCCATACCTTCTGTCGATACAGAACGTGTGAAGAAGGTAAACATCGCGATTCCGAATCTCCTGGGGTGATTTATCGTTATATCGGACGATTGCGGGAGCTGGAATGTAAATCCGTAGATTCCTTCGATACACAGCATGTGGAAAAGTTAAATATCGCGATGCCAAGTCTCTTGGAGTGATTTATCATTATATCGAACGATTTCTAGGGCTCTGAAGTACGTCCTTAACTTGTTTCGTTGCAGAACGTGTAGAAAAGGTAACTATCGCGATTCCGAGTCTCCTGTAGTGATTTATCGTTATATCAGACGATTGCGGGGGCTGGGATGTAAATCCGTAGATTCCTTCGATACACAGCATGTGGAAAAGTTAAATATCGCGATGCCGAGTCTCCTGTAGTGATTTATCGTTATATCGCCGATTGCGAGGGCTGGGAAGTGAATCCATACCTTCTGTCGATACAGAACGTGCGGAGAAGGTAAATTGCGATTCCGAGTCTCCTGGGGTGATTTATCGTTATATCGGACGATTGCGGGGGCTGGGATGTAAATCCGTAGATTCCTTCGATACACAGCATGTGGAAAGAATAAACATCGCGATGCCGAGTCTCCTGGAGTGATTTATCGTTATATCGGACGACTTCGAGGGCTGGGATGTAAATCCGTAGATTCCTTCGATACACAGCATGTGGAAAAGTTAAATATCGCGATTCCGAGTCTCCTGTAGTGATTTATCGTTATATCGCCGATTGCGAGGGCTGGGAAGTGAATCCATACCTTCTGTCGATACAGAATGTGCGGAGAAGGTAAATTGCGATTCCGAGTCTCCTGGGGTGATTTATCGTTATATCGAACGATTGCGGGGGCTGGGATGTAAATCCGTAGATTCCTTCGATACACAGCATGTGGAAAGAATAAACATCGCGATGCCGAGTCTCCTGGAGTGATTTATCGTTATATCGGACGACTTCGAGGGCTGGGATGTAAATCCGTAGATTCCTTCGATACACAGCATGTGGAAAAGTTAAATATCGCGATTCCGAGTCTCCTGTAGTGATTTATCGTTATATCGCCGATTGCGAGGGCTGGGAAGTGAATCCATACCTTCTGTCGATACAGAATGTGCGGAGAAGGTAAATTGCGATTCCGAGTCTCCTGGGGTGATTTATCGTTATATCGAACGATTGCTAGGGCTCTGAAGTACGTCCTTAACTTCTTTCGTTGCAGAACGTGCAGAAAAGGTAACTGTCGCGATTCCGAGTCTCCCGGAGTGATTTATCGTTATATCGGACGACTTCGAGGGCTGGGATGTAAATCCGTAGATTCCTTCGATACACAGCATGTGGAAATGATAAATATCGCGATTCCGAGTCTCCTGTAGTGATTTATCGTTATATCGCACGATTGCGAGGGCTGGGAAGTGAATCCATACCTTCTGTCGATACAGAACGTGCGGAGAAGGTAAATTGCGATTCCGAGTCTCCTGGGGTGATTTATCGTTATATCGGACGATTGCGGGGGCTGGGATGTAAATCCGTAGATTCCTTCGATACACAGCGTGTGGAAAAGGTAAAAAGCGCGATTCCGCAACTCCTAGAATCATCTATCGTTCTACCCAACGATTGCTAGGGCTGTGAAGTGCATCCTTACCTTCTGTCGATACAGAACGATAGGAAAAGGGAAATATCGCGATCCGAAACCCTTGAATCATTAATCGTTCTATCGAACGATTGCTAGGTCTCTGAAGTGCGTCCTTAACTTCTTTCGTTGCAGAACGTGCAGAAAAGGTAACTATCGCGATTCCAAGTCTCCTGTAGTGATTTATCGTTATATCGGACGACTTCGAGGGCTGGGATGTAAATCCGTAGATTCCTTCGATACACAGCATGTGGAAAAGTTAAATATCGCGATTCCGAGTCTCCTGTAGTGATTTATCGTTATATCGCCGATTGCGAGGGCTGGGAAGTGAATCCATACCTTCTGTCGATACAGAACGTGCGGAGAAGGTAAATTGCGATTCCGAGTCTCCTGGGGTGATTTATCGTTATATCGGACGATTGCGGGGGCTGGGATGTAAATCCGTAGATTCCTTCGATACACAGCATGTGGAAAGAATAAACATCGCGATGCCGAGTCTCCTGGAGTGATTTATCGTTATATCGGACGACTTCGAGGGCTGGGATGTAAATCCGTAGATTCCTTCGATACACAGCATGTGGAAAAGTTAAATATCGCGATTCCGAGTCTCCTGTAGTGATTTATCGTTATATCGCCGATTGCGAGGGCTGGGAAGTGAATCCATACCTTCTGTCGATACAGAACGTGCGGAGAAGGTAAATTGCGACTCCGAGTCTCCTGGGGTGATTTATCGTTATATCGGACGATTGCGGGGGCTGGGATGTAAATCCGTAGATTCCTTCGATACACAGCATGTGGAAAAGTTAAATATCGCGATTCCGAGTCTCCTGTAGTGATTTATCGTTATATCGCCGATTGCGAGGGCTGGGAAGTGAATCCATACCTTCTGTCGATACAGAATGTGCGGAGAAGGTAAATTGCGATTCCGAGTCTCCTGGGGTGATTTATCGTTATATCGAACGATTGCTAGGGCTCTGAAGTACGTCCTTAACTTCTTTCGTTGCAGAACGTGCAGAAAAGGTAACTGTCGCGATTCCGAGTCTCCCGGAGTGATTTATCGTTATATCGGACGACTTCGAGGTCTGGGATGTAAATCCGTAGATTCCTTCGATACACAGCATGTGGAAATGATAAATATCGCGATTCCGAGTCTCCTGTAGTGATTTATCGTTATATCGCACGATTGCGAGGGCTGGGAAGTGAATCCATACCTTCTGTCGATACAGAACGTGCGGAGAAGGTAAATTGCGATTCCGAGTCTCCTGGGGTGATTTATCGTTATATCGGACGATTGCGGGGGCTGGGATGTAAATCCGTAGATTCCTTCGATACACAGCATGTGGAAAGAATAAACATCGCGATGCCGAGTCTCCTGGAGTGATTTATCATTATATCGGACGATTGCGAGGGCTGGGAAGTGAATATTTAGCTTCTTTCGATACACAGCATGTGGATGAGGTAAAAAGCGCGACTCCGAACCTCCTACAGTGATTTATCGTTATATCGAACGACTTCGAGGACTGGGATGTAAATCCGTAGCTTCCTGCGATACACAGCGCGTGGAAAAGGTAAAAAGCGCGATTCCGCAACTCCTAGAATCATTTATCGTTCTACCCAACGATTGCTAGGGCTGTGAAGTGCATCCTTACCTTCTGTCGATACAGAACGATAGGAAAAGGTAAATATCGCGATCCGAAACCCTTGAATCATTTATCGTTCTATCGAACGATTGCTAGGGCTCTGAAGTGCGTCCTTAACTTCTTTCGTTGCAGAACGTGCAGAAAAGGTAACTATCGCGATTCCGAGTCTCCTGTAGTGATTTATCGTTATATCGCACGATTGCGAGGGCTGGGAAGTGAATCCATACCTTCTGTCGATACAGAACGTGCGAAGAAGGTAACCATCGCGATTCCGAATTTCCTGGGGTGATTTATCGTTATATCGGGCGATTGCGGGGGCTGGGAAGTGAATATTTAGCTTCTTTCGATACACAGCATGTGGAGAAGGTAAAAAGCGCGATCCGAAAGCCTTGAATCATTTATCGTTCTATCGAACGATTGCTAGGGCTCTGAAGTGCGTTCATAACTTCTTCCGTTGCAGAACATATAGAAAATGTAACTATCGCGACTCCCAGTCTCCTGGGGTGATTTATCGTTATATCGGACGATTGCGGGGGCTGGGATGTAAATCCGTAGATTCCTTCGATACACAGCATGTGGAAAAGTTAAATATCGCGATGCCAAGTCTCTTGGAGTGATTTATCATTATATCGAAGATTGCTAGGGCTCTGAAGTGCGTCCTTAACTTCTTTCGTTGCAGAACGTGCAGAAAAGGTAACTATTGCGATTCCGAGTCTCCTGTAGTGATTTATCGTTATATCGGACGACTTCGAGGGCTGGGATGTAAATCCGTAGATTCCTTCGATACACAGCATGTGGAAAAGTTAAATATCGCGATTCCGAGTCTCCTGTAGTGATTTATCGTTATATCGCCGATTGCGAGTGCTGGGAAGTGAATCCATACCTTCTGTCGATACAGAACGTGCGGAGAAGGTAAATTGCGATTCCGAGTCTCCTGGGGTGATTTATCGTTATATCGGACGATTGCGGGGGCTGGGATGTAAATCCGTAGATTCCTTCGATACACAGCATGTGGAAAGAATAAACATCGCGATGCCGAGTCTCCTGGAGTGATTTATCGTTATATCGGACGACTTCGAGGGCTGGGATGTAAATCCGTAGATTCCTTCGATACACAGCATGTGGAAAAGTTAAATATCGCGATTCCGAGTCTCCTGTAGTGATTTATCGTTATATCGCCGATTGCGAGGGCTGGGAAGTGAATCCATACCTTCTGTCGATACAGAATGTGCGGAGAAGGTAAATTGCGATTCCGAGTCTCCTGGGGTGATTTATCGTTATATCGAACGATTGCTAGGGCTCTGAAGTACGTCCTTAACTTCTTTCGTTGCAGAACGTGCAGAAAAGGTAACTGTCGCGATTCCGAGTCTCCCGGAGTGATTTATCGTTATATCGGACGATTGCGGGGGCTGGGATGTAAATCCGTAGATTCCTTCGATACACAGCATGTGGAAATGATAAATATCGCGATTCCGAGTCTCCTGTAGTGATTTATCGTTATATCGCACGATTGCGAGGGCTGGGAAGTGAATCCATACCTTCTGTCGATACAGAACGTGCGGAGAAGGTAAATTGCGATTCCGAGTCTCCTGGGGTGATTTATCGTTATATCGGACGATTGCGGGGGCTGGGATGTAAATCCGTAGATTCCTTCGATACACAGCGTGTGGAAAAGGTAAAAAGCGCGATTCCGCAACTCCTAGAATCATCTATCGTTCTACCCAACGATTGCTAGGGCTGTGAAGTGCATCCTTACCTTCTGTCGATACAGAACGATAGGAAAAGGGAAATATCGCGATCCGAAACCCTTGAATCATTAATCGTTCTATCGAACGATTGCTAGGTCTCTGAAGTGCGTCCTTAACTTCTTTCGTTGCAGAACGTGCAGAAAAGGTAACTATCGCGATTCCAAGTCTCCTGTAGTGATTTATCGTTATATCGGACGACTTCGAGGGCTGGGATGTAAATCCGTAGATTCCTTCGATACACAGCATGTGGAAAAGTTAAATATCGCGATTCCGAGTCTCCTGTAGTGATTTATCGTTATATCGCCGATTGCGAGGGCTGGGAAGTGAATCCATACCTTCTGTCGATACAGAACGTGCGGAGAAGGTAAATTGCGATTCCGAGTCTCCTGGGGTGATTTATCGTTATATCGGACGATTGCGGGGGCTGGGATGTAAATCCGTAGATTCCTTCGATACACAGCATGTGGAAAGAATAAACATCGCGATGCCGAGTCTCCTGGAGTGATTTATCGTTATATCGGACGACTTCGAGGGCTGGGATGTAAATCCGTAGATTCCTTCGATACACAGCATGTGGAAAAGTTAAATATCGCGATTCCGAGTCTCCTGTAGTGATTTATCGTTATATCGCCGATTGCGAGGGCTGGGAAGTGAATCCATACCTTCTGTCGATACAGAACGTGCGGAGAAGGTAAATTGCGACTCCGAGTCTCCTGGGGTGATTTATCGTTATATCGGACGATTGCGGGGGCTGGGATGTAAATCCGTAGATTCCTTCGATACACAGCATGTGGAAAAGTTAAATATCGCGATTCCGAGTCTCCTGTAGTGATTTATCGTTATATCGCCGATTGCGAGGGCTGGGAAGTGAATCCATACCTTCTGTCGATACAGAATGTGCGGAGAAGGTAAATTGCGATTCCGAGTCTCCTGGGGTGATTTATCGTTATATCGAACGATTGCTAGGGCTCTGAAGTACGTCCTTAACTTCTTTCGTTGCAGAACGTGCAGAAAAGGTAACTGTCGCGATTCCGAGTCTCCCGGAGTGATTTATCGTTATATCGGACGACTTCGAGGGCTGGGATGTAAATCCGTAGATTCCTTCGATACACAGCATGTGGAAATGATAAATATCGCGATTCCGAGTCTCCTGTAGTGATTTATCGTTATATCGCACGATTGCGAGGGCTGGGAAGTGAATCCATACCTTCTGTCGATACAGAACGTGCGGAGAAGGTAAATTGCGATTCCGAGTCTCCTGGGGTGATTTATCGTTATATCGGACGATTGCGGGGGCTGGGATGTAAATCCGTAGATTCCTTCGATACACAGCATGTGGAAAGAATAAACATCGCGATGCCGAGACTCCTGGAGTGATTTATCATTATATCGGACGATTGCGAGGGCTGGGAAGTGAATATTTAGCTTCTTTCGATACACAGCATGTGGATGAGGTAAAAAGCGCGACTCCGAACCTCCTACAGTGATTTATCGTTATATCGAACGACTTCGAGGGCTGGGATGTAAATCCGTAGCTTCCTTCGATACACAGCGTGTGGAAAAGGTAAAAAGCGCGATTCCGCAACTCCTAGAATCATCTATCGTTCTACCCAACGATTGCTAGGGCTGTGAAGTGCATCCTTACCTTCTGTCGATACAGAACGATAGGAAAAGGGAAATATCGCGATCCGAAACCCTTGAATCATTAATCGTTCTATCGAACGATTGCTAGGTCTCTGAAGTGCGTCCTTAACTTCTTTCGTTGCAGAACGTGCAGAAAAGGTAACTATTGCGATTCCGAGTCTCCTGTAGTGATTTATCGTTATATCGGACGACTTCGAGGGCTGGGATGTAAATCCGTAGATTCCTTCGATACACAGCATGTGGAAAAGTTAAATATCGCGATTCCGAGTCTCCTGTAGTGATTTATCGTTATATCGCCGATTGCGAGTGCTGGGAAGTGAATCCGTACCTTCTGTCGATACAGAACGTGCGGAGAAGGTAAATTGCGATTCCGAGTCTCCTGGGGTGATTTATCGTTATATCGGACGATTGCGGGGGCTGGGATGTAAATCCGTAGATTCCTTCGATACACAGCATGTGGAAAGAATAAACATCGCGATGCCGAGTCTCCTGGAGTGATTTATCGTTATATCGGACGACTTCGAGGGCTGGGATGTAAATCCGTAGATTCCTTCGATACACAGCATGTGGAAAAGTTAAATATCGCGATTCCGAGTCTCCTGTAGTGATTTATCGTTATATCGCCGATTGCGAGGGCTGGGAAGTGAATCCATACCTTCTGTCGATACAGAATGTGCGGAGAAGGTAAATTGCGATTCCGAGTCTCCTGGGGTGATTTATCGTTATATCGAACGATTGCTAGGGCTCTGAAGTACGTCCTTAACTTCTTTCGTTGCAGAACGTGCAGAAAAGGTAACTGTCGCGATTCCGAGTCTCCCGGAGTGATTTATCGTTATATCGGACGATTGCGGGGGCTGGGATGTAAATCCGTAGATTCCTTCGATACACAGCATGTGGAAATGATAAATATCGCGATTCCGAGTCTCCTGTAGTGATTTATCGTTATATCGCACGATTGCGAGGGCTGGGAAGTGAATCCATACCTTCTGTCGATACAGAACGTGCGGAGAAGGTAAATTGCGATTCCGAGTCTCCTGGGGTGATTTATCGTTATATCGGACGATTGCGGGGGCTGGGATGTAAATCCGTAGATTCCTTCGATACACAGCGTGTGGAAAAGGTAAAAAGCGCGATTCCGCAACTCCTAGAATCATCTATCGTTCTACCCAACGATTGCTAGGGCTGTGAAGTGCATCCTTACCTTCTGTCGATACAGAACGATAGGAAAAGGGAAATATCGCGATCCGAAACCCTTGAATCATTAATCGTTCTATCGAACGATTGCTAGGTCTCTGAAGTGCGTCCTTAACTTCTTTCGTTGCAGAACGTGCAGAAAAGGTAACTATCGCGATTCCAAGTCTCCTGTAGTGATTTATCGTTATATCGGACGACTTCGAGGGCTGGGATGTAAATCCGTAGATTCCTTCGATACACAGCATGTGGAAAAGTTAAATATCGCGATTCCGAGTCTCCTGTAGTGATTTATCGTTATATCGCCGATTGCGAGGGCTGGGAAGTGAATCCATACCTTCTGTCGATACAGAACGTGCGGAGAAGGTAAATTGCGATTCCGAGTCTCCTGGGGTGATTTATCGTTATATCGGACGATTGCGGGGGCTGGGATGTAAATCCGTAGATTCCTTCGATACACAGCATGTGGAAAGAATAAACATCGCGATGCCGAGTCTCCTGGAGTGATTTATCGTTATATCGGACGACTTCGAGGGCTGGGATGTAAATCCGTAGATTCCTTCGATACACAGCATGTGGAAAAGTTAAATATCGCGATTCCGAGTCTCCTGTAGTGATTTATCGTTATATCGCCGATTGCGAGGGCTGGGAAGTGAATCCATACCTTCTGTCGATACAGAACGTGCGGAGAAGGTAAATTGCGACTCCGAGTCTCCTGGGGTGATTTATCGTTATATCGGACGATTGCGGGGGCTGGGATGTAAATCCGTAGATTCCTTCGATACACAGCATGTGGAAAAGTTAAATATCGCGATTCCGAGTCTCCTGTAGTGATTTATCGTTATATCGCCGATTGCGAGGGCTGGGAAGTGAATCCATACCTTCTGTCGATACAGAATGTGCGGAGAAGGTAAATTGCGATTCCGAGTCTCCTGGGGTGATTTATCGTTATATCGAACGATTGCTAGGGCTCTGAAGTACGTCCTTAACTTCTTTCGTTGCAGAACGTGCAGAAAAGGTAACTGTCGCGATTCCGAGTCTCCCGGAGTGATTTATCGTTATATCGGACGACTTCGAGGGCTGGGATGTAAATCCGTAGATTCCTTCGATACACAGCATGTGGAAATGATAAATATCGCGATTCCGAGTCTCCTGTAGTGATTTATCGTTATATCGCACGATTGCGAGGGCTGGGAAGTGAATCCATACCTTCTGTCGATACAGAACGTGCGGAGAAGGTAAATTGCGATTCCGAGTCTCCTGGGGTGATTTATCGTTATATCGGACGATTGCGGGGGCTGGGATGTAAATCCGTAGATTCCTTCGATACACAGCATGTGGAAAGAATAAACATCGCGATGCCGAGTCTCCTGGAGTGATTTATCATTATATCGGACGATTGCGAGGGCTGGGAAGTGAATATTTAGCTTCTTTCGATACACAGCATGTGGATGAGGTAAAAAGCGCGACTCCGAACCTCCTACAGTGATTTATCGTTATATCGAACGACTTCGAGGGCTGGGATGTAAATCCGTAGCTTCCTTCGATACACAGCGTGTGGAAAAGGTAAAAAGCGCGATTCCGCAACTCCTAGAATCATCTATCGTTCTACCCAACGATTGCTAGGGCTGTGAAGTGCATCCTTACCTTCTGTCGATACAGAACGATAGGAAAAGGGAAATATCGCGATCCGAAACCCTTGAATCATTAATCGTTCTATCGAACGATTGCTAGGTCTCTGAAGTGCGTCCTTAACTTCTTTCGTTGCAGAACGTGCAGAAAAGGTAACTATCGCGATTCCGAGTCCCCTGTAGTGATTTATCGTTATATCGGACGACTTCGAGGGCTGGGATGTAAATCCGTAGATTCCTTCGATACACAGCATGTGGAAAAGTTAAATATCGCGATTCCGAGTCTCCTGTAGTGATTTATCGTTATATCGCCGATTGCGAGGGCTGGGAAGTGAATCCATACCTTCTGTCGATACAGAATGTGCGGAGAAGGTAAATTGCGATTCCGAGTCTCCTGGGGTGATTTATCGTTATATCGAACGATTGCTAGGGCTCTGAAGTACGTCCTTAACTTCTTTCGTTGCAGAACGTGCAGAAAAGGTAACTGTCGCGATTCCGAGTCTCCCGGAGTGATTTATCGTTATATCGGACGACTTCGAGGGCTGGGATGTAAATCCGTAGATTCCTTCGATACACAGCATGTGGAAAAGCTAAATATCGCGATGCCAAGTCTCTTGGAGTGATTTATCATTATATCGAAGATTGCTAGGGCTCTGAAGTACGTCCTTAACTTCTTTCGTTGCAGAACGTGCAGAAAAGGTAACTATCGCGATTCCGAGTCTCCTGTAGTTATTTATCGTTATATTGCACGATTGCGAGGGCTGGGAAGTGAATCCATACCTTCTGTCGATACAGAACGTGCGAAGAAGGTAAACATCGCGATTCCGAATCTCCTGGGGTGATTTTTCGTTATATCGGACGATTGCGGGGGCTGGGATGTAAATCCGTAGCTTCCTCCGATACACAGCATGTGGAAAAGTTAAATATCGCGATGCCGAGTCTCCTGGAGTGATTTATCATTATATCGGACGATTCCGAGGGCTGGGAAGTGAATATTTAGCTTCTTTCGATACACAGCGTGTGGGGAAGGTAAAAAGCGCGATCCGAAAGCCTTGAATCATTTATCGTTCTATCGAACGATTGCTAGGGCTATGAAGTGCGTTCTTAACTTCTTCCGTTGCAGAACGTGCAGAAAATGTAACTATCGCGACTCCGAGTCTCCTGGAGTGATTTATCGTTATATTGGACGATTGCGGGGGCTGGGATGTAAATCCGTAGATTCCTTCGATACACAGCATGTGGAAAAGTTAAATATCGCGATTCCGAGTCTCCTGTAGTGATTTATCGTTATATCGCCGATTGCGAGGGCTGGGAAGTGAATCCATACCTTCTGTCGATACAGAACGTGCGGAGAAGGTAAATTGCGACTCCGAGTCTCCTGGGGTGATTTATCGTTATATCGGACGATTGCGGGGGCTGGGATGTAAATCCGTAGATTCCTTCGATACACAGCATGTGGAAAAGTTAAATATCGCGATTCCGAGTCTCCTGTAGTGATTTATCGTTATATCGCCGATTGCGAGGGCTGGGAAGTGAATCCATACCTTCTGTCGATACAGAATGTGCGGAGAAGGTAAATTGCGATTCCGAGTCTCCTGGGGTGATTTATCGTTATATCGAACGATTGCTAGGGCTCTGAAGTACGTCCTTAACTTCTTTCGTTGCAGAACGTGCAGAAAAGGTAACTGTCGCGATTCCGAGTCTCCCGGAGTGATTTATCGTTATATCGGACGACTTCGAGGGCTGGGATGTAAATCCGTAGATTCCTTCGATACACAGCATGTGGAAATGATAAATATCGCGATTCCGAGTCTCCTGTAGTGATTTATCGTTATATCGCACGATTGCGAGGGCTGGGAAGTGAATCCATACCTTCTGTCGATACAGAACGTGCGGAGAAGGTAAATTGCGATTCCGAGTCTCCTGGGGTGATTTATCGTTATATCGAACGATTGCTAGGGCTCTGAAGTACGTCCTTAACTTCTTTCGTTGCAGAACGTGCAGAAAAGGTAACTGTCGCGATTCCGAGTCTCCCGGAGTGATTTATCGTTATATCGGACGACTTCGAGGGCTGGGATGTAAATCCGTAGATTCCTTCGATACACAGCATGTGGAAAAGCTAAATATCGCGATGCCAAGTCTCTTGGAGTGATTTATCATTATATCGAAGATTGCTAGGGCTCTGAAGTACGTCCTTAACTTCTTTCGTTGCAGAACGTGCAGAAAAGGTAACTATCGCGATTCCGAGTCTCCTGTAGTTATTTATCGTTATATTGCACGATTGCGAGGGCTGGGAAGTGAATCCATACCTTCTGTCGATACAGAACGTGCGAAGAAGGTAAACATCGCGATTCCGAATCTCCTGGGGTGATTTTTCGTTATATCGGACGATTGCGGGGGCTGGGATGTAAATCCGTAGCTTCCTCCGATACACAGCATGTGGAAAAGTTAAATATCGCGATGCCGAGTCTCCTGGAGTGATTTATCATTATATCGGACGATTCCGAGGGCTGGGAAGTGAATATTTAGCTTCTTTCGATACACAGCGTGTGGGGAAGGTAAAAAGCGCGATCCGAAAGCCTTGAATCATTTATCGTTCTATCGAACGATTGCTAGGGCTATGAAGTGCGTTCTTAACTTCTTCCGTTGCAGAACGTGCAGAAAATGTAACTATCGCGACTCCGAGTCTCCTGGAGTGATTTATCGTTATATTGGACGATTGCGGGGGCTGGGATGTAAATCCGTAGATTCCTTCGATACACAGCATGTGGAAAAGTTAAATATCGCGATTCCGAGTCTCCTGTAGTGATTTATCGTTATATCGCCGATTGCGAGGGCTGGGAAGTGAATCCATACCTTCTGTCGATACAGAACGTGCGGAGAAGGTAAATTGCGACTCCGAGTCTCCTGGGGTGATTTATCGTTATATCGGACGATTGCGGGGGCTGGGATGTAAATCCGTAGATTCCTTCGATACACAGCATGTGGAAAAGTTAAATATCGCGATTCCGAGTCTCCTGTAGTGATTTATCGTTATATCGCCGATTGCGAGGGCTGGGAAGTGAATCCATACCTTCTGTCGATACAGAATGTGCGGAGAAGGTAAATTGCGATTCCGAGTCTCCTGGGGTGATTTATCGTTATATCGAACGATTGCTAGGGCTCTGAAGTACGTCCTTAACTTCTTTCGTTGCAGAACGTGCAGAAAAGGTAACTGTCGCGATTCCGAGTCTCCCGGAGTGATTTATCGTTATATCGGACGACTTCGAGGGCTGGGATGTAAATCCGTAGATTCCTTCGATACACAGCATGTGGAAATGATAAATATCGCGATTCCGAGTCTCCTGTAGTGATTTATCGTTATATCGCACGATTGCGAGGGCTGGGAAGTGAATCCATACCTTCTGTCGATACAGAACGTGCGGAGAAGGTAAATTGCGATTCCGAGTCTCCTGGGGTGATTTATCGTTATATCGGACGATTGCGGGGGCTGGGATGTAAATCCGTAGATTCCTTCGATACACAGCATGTGGAAAGAATAAACATCGCGATGCCGAGTCTCCTGGAGTGATTTATCATTATATCGGACGATTGCGAGGGCTGGGAAGTGAATATTTAGCTTCTTTCGATACACAGCATGTGGATGAGGTAAAAAGCGCGACTCCGAACCTCCTACAGTGATTTATCGTTATATCGAACGACTTCGAGGGCTGGGATGTAAATCCGTAGCTTCCTTCGATACACAGCGTGTGGAAAAGGTAAAAAGCGCGATTCCGCAACTCCTAGAATCATCTATCGTTCTACCCAACGATTGCTAGGGCTGTGAAGTGCATCCTTACCTTCTGTCGATACAGAACGATAGGAAAAGGGAAATATCGCGATCCGAAACCCTTGAATCATTAATCGTTCTATCGAACGATTGCTAGGTCTCTGAAGTGCGTCCTTAACTTCTTTCGTTGCAGAACGTGCAGAAAAGGTAACTATCGCGATTCCGAGTCCCCTGTAGTGATTTATCGTTATATCGGACGACTTCGAGGGCTGGGATGTAAATCTGTAGATTCCTTCGATACACAGCATGTGGAAAAGTTAAATATCGCGATTCCGAGTCTCCTGTAGTGATTTATCGTTATATCGCCGATTGCGAGGGCTGGGAAGTGAATCCATACCTTCTGTCGATACAGAATGTGCGGAGAAGGTAAATTGCGATTCCGAGTCTCCTGGGGTGATTTATCGTTATATCGAACGATTGCTAGGGCTCTGAAGTACGTCCTTAACTTCTTTCGTTGCAGAACGTGCAGAAAAGGTAACTGTCGCGATTCCGAGTCTCCCGGAGTGATTTATCGTTATATCGGACGACTTCGAGGGCTGGGATGTAAATCCGTAGATTCCTTCGATACACAGCATGTGGAAAAGCTAAATATCGCGATGCCAAGTCTCTTGGAGTGATTTATCATTATATCGAAGATTGCTAGGGCTCTGAAGTACGTCCTTAACTTCTTTCGTTGCAGAACGTGCAGAAAAGGTAACTATCGCGATTCCGAGTCTCCTGTAGTTATTTATCGTTATATTGCACGATTGCGAGGGCTGGGAAGTGAATCCATACCTTCTGTCGATACAGAACGTGCGAAGAAGGTAAACATCGCGATTCCGAATCTCCTGGGGTGATTTTTCGTTATATCGGACGATTGCGGGGGCTGGGATGTAAATCCGTAGCTTCCTCCGATACACAGCATGTGGAAAAGTTAAATATCGCGATGCCGAGTCTCCTGGAGTGATTTATCATTATATCGGACGATTCCGAGGGCTGGGAAGTGAATATTTAGCTTCTTTCGATACACAGCGTGTGGGGAAGGTAAAAAGCGCGATCCGAAAGCCTTGAATCATTTATCGTTCTATCGAACGATTGCTAGGGCTATGAAGTGCGTTCTTAACTTCTTCCGTTGCAGAACGTGCAGAAAATGTAACTATCGCGACTCCGAGTCTCCTGGAGTGATTTATCGTTATATTGGACGATTGCGGGGGCTGGGATGTAAATCCGTAGCTTCCTTCGATACACAGGGCGTGGAAAAGGTAAATATCGCGATGCCGAGTCTCCAAGTGCGATTTAACGTTATATCGGACGATTACCAGGGCTGGGAAGTTAATGCTTAGCTTCTTTCGATACACAGCGTGTGGAGAAGGTAAAAAGCGCGATCCGAAAGCCTTGAATCATTTATCGTTCTATCGAACGATTGCTAGGGCTCTGAAGTGCGTTCATAACTTCTTCCGTTGCAGAACATATAGAAAATGTAACTATCGCGACTCCGAGTCTCCTGGGGTGATTTATCGTTATATCGGACGATTGCGGGAGCTGGGATGTAAATCCGTAGATTCCTTCGATACACAGCATGTGGAAAAGTTAAATATCGCGATGCCAAGTATCCTGGAGTGATTTATCATTATATCGAACGATTGCTAGGGCTCTGAAGTACGTCCATAACTTCTTTCGTTGCAGAACGTGCAGAAAAGGTAACTATCGCGATTCCGAATCTCCCGGAGTGATTTATCGTTATATCGGACGACTTCGAGAGCTGGGAAGTGAATACTTAGTTCCTTTCGATACACAGCGTGTGGAAAAGGTCAAAAGCGCGATTCCGCAACTCCTAGAATCATTTATCGTTTTATCCAACGATTGCTAGGGCTGCGAAGTGCATCCTTACCTTCTGTCGATACAGAACGTGCGGAGAAGGTAAATTGCGATTCCGAATCTCCTGGGGTGATTTATCGTTATATCGGACGATTGCGGGGGCTGGGATGTAAATCCGTAGATTCCTTCGATACACAGCATGTGGAAAAGTTAAATATCGCGATGCCGAGTCTCCTGGAGTGATTTATCATTATATCGGACGATTGCGAGGGCTGGGAAGTGAATATTTAGCTTCTTTCGATACACTGCATGTGGATGAGGTAAAAAGCGCGACTCCAAACCTCCTACAGTGATTTATCGTTATATCGAACGACTTCGAGAGCTGGGATGTAAATCCGTAGCTTCCTTCGATACACAGCGCGTGGAGAAGGTAAAAAGCGCGATTCCGCAACTCCTAGAATCATTTATCGTTCTACCCAACGATTGCTAGGGCTGTGAAGTGCATCCTTACCTTCTGTCGATACAGAACGATAGGAAAAGGTAAATATCGCGATCCGAAACCCTTGAATCATTTATCGTTCTATCGAACGATTGCTAGGGCTCTGAAGTGCGTTCTTAACTTCTTCCGTTGCAGAACGTGCAGAAAATGTAACTATCGCGACTCCGAGTCTCCTGGAGTGATTTATCGTTATATCGGACGATTGCGGGGGCTGGGATGTAAATCCGTAGCTTCCTTCGATACACAGGGCGTGGAAAAGGTAAATATCGCGATGCCGAGTCTCCAAGTGCGATTTAACGTTATATCGGACGATTACCAGGGCTGGGAAGTTAATGCTTAGCTTCTTTCGATACACAGCGCGTGGAGAAGGTAAAAAGCGCGATCCGAAAGCCTTGAATCATTTATCGTTCTATCGAACGATTGCTAGGGCTCTGAAGTGCGTTCATAACTTCTTCCGTTGCAGAACATATAGAAAATGTAACTATCGCGACTCCGAGTCTCCTGGGGTGATTTATCGTTATATCGGACGATTGCGGGAGCTGGGATGTAAATCCGTAGATTCCTTCGATACACAGCATGTGGAAAAGTTAAATATCGCGATGCCAAGTCTCCTGGAGTGATTTATCATTATATCGAACGATTGCTAGGGCTCTGAAGTACGTCCTTAACTTCTTTCGTTGCAGAACGTGCAGAAAAGGTAACTATCGCGATTCCGAATCTCCCGGAGTGATTTATCGTTATATCGGACGACTTCGAGAGCTGGGAAGTGAATACTTAGTTCCTTTCGATACACAGCGTGTGGAAAAGGTCAAAAGCGCGATTCCGCAACTCCTAGAATCATTTATCGTTTTATCCAACGATTGCTAGGGCTGTGAAGTGCATCCTTACCTTCTGTCGATACAGAACGTGCGGAGAAGGTAAATTGCGATTCCGAATCTCCTGGGGTGATTTATCGTTATATCGGACGATTGCGGGGGCTGGGATGTAAATCCGTAGATTCCTTCGATACACAGCATGTGGAAACGTTAAATATCGCGATGCCGAGTCTCCTGTAGCGATTTATCGTTATATCGCACGATTGCGAGGGCTGGGAAGTGAATCCATACCGTCTGTCAATACAGAACGTGCGGAGAAGGTAAATCGCGATTCCGAATCTCCTGGGGTGATTTATCGTTATATCGGACGATTGCGAGGGCTGGGAAGTGAATCCATACCTTCTGTCGATACAGAACGTGCGAAGAAGGTAAACATCGCGATTCCGAATCTCCTGGGGTGATTTATCGTTATATCGGACGATTGCGGGGGCTGGGAAGTGAATATTTAGCTTCTTTCGATACACAGCATGTGGATGCGGTAAAAAGCGGGACTCCGAACCTCCTACAGTGATTTATCGTTATATCGAACGACTTCGAGGGCTGGGATGTAAATCCGTAGCTTCCTGCGATACACAGCGCGTGGAAAAGGTAAAAAGCGCGATTCCGCAACTCCTAGAATCATTTATCGTTCTACCCAACGATTGCTAGGGCTGTGAAGTGCATCCTTACCTTCTGTCGATACAGAACGATAGGAAAAGGTAAATATCGCGATCCGAAACCCTTGAATCATTTATCGTTCTATCGAACGATTGCTAGGGCTCTGAAGTGCGTCCTTAACTTCTTTCGTTGCAGAACGTGCAGAAAAGGTAACTATCGCGATTCCGAGTCTCCTGTAGTGATTTATCGTTATATCGCACGATTGCGAGGGCTGGGAAGTGAATCCATACCTTCTGTCGATACAGAACGTGCGAAGAAGGTAAACATCGCGATTCCGAATCTCCTGGTGTGATTTATCGTTATATCGGACGATTGCGGGGGCTGGGAAGTGAATATTTAGCTTCTATAGATACACAGCATGTGGATGAGGAAAAAAGCGCGACTCCGAACCTCCTACAGTGATTTATCGTTATATCGAACGACTTCGAGGGCCGGGATGTAAATCTGTAGCTTCCTTCGATACACAGCATGTGGAAAAAGTAAAAAGCGCGATTCCGCAACTCCTAGAATCATTTATCGTTCTACCCAACGGTTGCTAGGGCTGTGAAGTGCATCCTTACCTTCTGTCGATACAGAACGATAGGAAAAGGGAAATATCGCGATCCGAAACCCTTGAATCATTTATCGTTCTATCGAACGATTGCTAGGGCTCTGAAGTGCGTCCTTAACTTCTTTCGTTGCAGAACATGCAGAAAAGGTAACTATCGCGATTCCGAGTCTCCTGTAGTGATTTATCGTTATATCGCACGATTGCGAGGGCTGGGAAGTGAATCCATACCTTCTGTCGATACAGAACGTGCGAAGAAGGAAACATCGCGATTCCGAATCTCCTGGGGTGATTTATCGTTATATCGGACGATTGCGGGGGCTGGAATGTAAATCCGTAGATTCCTTCGATACACAGCATGTGGAAAAGTTAAATATCGCGATGCCGAGTCTCCTGGAGTGATTTATCATTATATCGAACGATTGCTAGGGTTCTGAAGTACGTCCTTAACTTGTTTCGTTGCAGAACGTGTAGAAAAGGTAACTATCGCGATTCCGAGTCTCCTGTAGTGATTTATCGTTATATCGGACGATTGCGGGGGCTGGGATGTAAATCCGTAGCTTCCTTCGATACACAGGGCGTGGAAAAGGTAAATATCGCGATGCCGAGTCTCCAAGTGCGATTTAACGTTATATCGGACGATTACCAGGGCTGGGAAGTTAATGCTTAGCTTCATTCGATACACAGCGTGTGTATAATGTAAAAAGCGCGATCCGAAACCCTTGAATCATTTATCGTTCTATCGAACGATTGCTAGGGCTCTGAAGTGCGTTCATAACTTCATCCGTTGCAGAACATATCGAAAATGTAACTATCGCGACTCCGAGTCTCCTGGGGTGATTTATCGTTATATCGC
The DNA here is from genome assembly GCA_963969485.1 of Nomada goodeniana. NCBI lineage: Eukaryota > Metazoa > Arthropoda > Insecta > Hymenoptera > Apidae > Nomada > Nomada goodeniana. The sequence goes on along the minus strand of OZ018301.1, from coordinate 13,286,870 downwards.
ACGATTGCGAGGGCTGGGAAGTGAATCCATACCTTCTGTCGATACAGAACGTGTGAAGAAGGTAAACATCGCGATTCCGAATCTCCTGGGGTGATTTATCGTTATATCGGACGATTGCGGGAGCTGGAATGTAAATCCGTAGATTCCTTCGATACACAGCATGTGGAAAAGTTAAATATCGCGATGCCAAGTCTCTTGGAGTGATTTATCATTATATCGAACGATTTCTAGGGCTCTGAAGTACGTCCTTAACTTGTTTCGTTGCAGAACGTATAGAAAAGGTAACTATCGCGATTCCGAGTCTCCTGTAGTGATTTATCGTTATATCAGACGATTGCGGGGGCTGGGATGTAAATCCGTAGATTCCTTCGATACACAGCATGTGGAAAAGTTAAATATCGCGATGCCGAGTCTCCTGTAGTGATTTATCGTTATATCGCCGATTGCGAGGGCTGGGAAGTGAATCCATACCTTCTGTCGATACAGAACGTGCGGAGAAGGTAAATTGCGATTCCGAGTCTCCTGGGGTGATTTATCGTTATATCGGACGATTGCGGGGGCTGGGATGTAAATCCGTAGATTCCTTCGATACACAGCATGTGGAAAGAATAAACATCGCGATGCCGAGTCTCCTGGAGTGATTTATCGTTATATCGGACGACTTCGAGGGCTGGGATGTAAATCCGTAGATTCCTTCGATACACAGCATGTGGAAAAGTTAAATATCGCGATTCCGAGTCTCCTGTAGTGATTTATCGTTATATCGCCGATTGCGAGGGCTGGGAAGTGAATCCATACCTTCTGTCGATACAGAATGTGCGGAGAAGGTAAATTGCGATTCCGAGTCTCCTGGGGTGATTTATCGTTATATCGAACGATTGCTAGGGCTCTGAAGTACGTCCTTAACTTCTTTCGTTGCAGAACGTGCAGAAAAGGTAACTGTCGCGATTCCGAGTCTCCCGGAGTGATTTATCGTTATATCGGACGACTTCGAGGGCTGGGATGTAAATCCGTAGATTCCTTCGATACACAGCATGTGGAAATGATAAATATCGCGATTCCGAGTCTCCTGTAGTGATTTATCGTTATATCGCACGATTGCGAGGGCTGGGAAGTGAATCCATACCTTCTGTCGATACAGAACGTGCGGAGAAGGTAAATTGCGATTCCGAGTCTCCTGGGGTGATTTATCGTTATATCGGACGATTGCGGGGGCTGGGATGTAAATCCGTAGATTCCTTCGATACACAGCGTGTGGAAAAGGTAAAAAGCGCGATTCCGCAACTCCTAGAATCATCTATCGTTCTACCCAACGATTGCTAGGGCTGTGAAGTGCATCCTTACCTTCTGTCGATACAGAACGATAGGAAAAGGGAAATATCGCGATCCGAAACCCTTGAATCATTAATCGTTCTATCGAACGATTGCTAGGTCTCTGAAGTGCGTCCTTAACTTCTTTCGTTGCAGAACGTGCAGAAAAGGTAACTATCGCGATTCCAAGTCTCCTGTAGTGATTTATCGTTATATCGGACGACTTCGAGGGCTGGGATGTAAATCCGTAGATTCCTTCGATACACAGCATGTGGAAAAGTTAAATATCGCGATTCCGAGTCTCCTGTAGTGATTTATCGTTATATCGCCGATTGCGAGGGCTGGGAAGTGAATCCATACCTTCTGTCGATACAGAACGTGCGGAGAAGGTAAATTGCGATTCCGAGTCTCCTGGGGTGATTTATCGTTATATCGGACGATTGCGGGGGCTGGGATGTAAATCCGTAGATTCCTTCGATACACAGCATGTGGAAAGAATAAACATCGCGATGCCGAGTCTCCTGGAGTGATTTATCGTTATATCGGACGACTTCGAGGGCTGGGATGTAAATCCGTAGATTCCTTCGATACACAGCATGTGGAAAAGTTAAATATCGCGATTCCGAGTCTCCTGTAGTGATTTATCGTTATATCGCCGATTGCGAGGGCTGGGAAGTGAATCCATACCTTCTGTCGATACAGAACGTGCGGAGAAGGTAAATTGCGACTCCGAGTCTCCTGGGGTGATTTATCGTTATATCGGACGATTGCGGGGGCTGGGATGTAAATCCGTAGATTCCTTCGATACACAGCATGTGGAAAAGTTAAATATCGCGATTCCGAGTCTCCTGTAGTGATTTATCGTTATATCGCCGATTGCGAGGGCTGGGAAGTGAATCCATACCTTCTGTCGATACAGAATGTGCGGAGAAGGTAAATTGCGATTCCGAGTCTCCTGGGGTGATTTATCGTTATATCGAACGATTGCTAGGGCTCTGAAGTACGTCCTTAACTTCTTTCGTTGCAGAACGTGCAGAAAAGGTAACTGTCGCGATTCCGAGTCTCCCGGAGTGATTTATCGTTATATCGGACGACTTCGAGGTCTGGGATGTAAATCCGTAGATTCCTTCGATACACAGCATGTGGAAATGATAAATATCTTGATTCCGAGTCTCCTGTAGTGATTTATCGTTATATCGCACGATTGCGAGGGCTGGGAAGTGAATCCATACCTTCTGTCGATACAGAACGTGCGGAGAAGGTAAATTGCGATTCCGAGTCTCCTGGGGTGATTTATCGTTATATCGGACGATTGCGGGGGCTGGGATGTAAATCCGTAGATTCCTTCGATACACAGCATGTGGAAAGAATAAACATCGCGATGCCGAGTCTCCTGGAGTGATTTATCATTATATCGGACGATTGCGAGGGCTGGGAAGTGAATATTTAGCTTCTTTCGATACACAGCATGTGGATGAGGTAAAAAGCGCGACTCCGAACCTCCTACAGTGATTTATCGTTATATCGAACGACTTCGAGGACTGGGATGTAAATCCGTAGCTTCCTGCGATACACAGCGCGTGGAAAAGGTAAAAAGCGCGATTCCGCAACTCCTAGAATCATTTATCGTTCTACCCAACGATTGCTAGGGCTGTGAAGTGCATCCTTACCTTCTGTCGATACAGAACGATAGGAAAAGGTAAATATCGCGATCCGAAACCCTTGAATCATTTATCGTTCTATCGAACGATTGCTAGGGCTCTGAAGTGCGTCCTTAACTTCTTTCGTTGCAGAACGTGCAGAAAAGGTAACTATCGCGATTCCGAGTCTCCTGTAGTGATTTATCGTTATATCGCACGATTGCGAGGGCTGGGAAGTGAATCCATACCTTCTGTCGATACAGAACGTGCGAAGAAGGTAACCATCGCGATTCCGAATTTCCTGGGGTGATTTATCGTTATATCGGGCGATTGCGGGGGCTGGGAAGTGAATATTTAGCTTCTTTCGATACACAGCATGTGGAGAAGGTAAAAAGCGCGATCCGAAAGCCTTGAATCATTTATCGTTCTATCGAACGATTGCTAGGGCTCTGAAGTGCGTTCATAACTTCTTCCGTTGCAGAACATATAGAAAATGTAACTATCGCGACTCCCAGTCTCCTGGGGTGATTTATCGTTATATCGGACGATTGCGGGGGCTGGGATGTAAATCCGTAGATTCCTTCGATACACAGCATGTGGAAAAGTTAAATATCGCGATGCCAAGTCTCTTGGAGTGATTTATCATTATATCGAAGATTGCTAGGGCTCTGAAGTGCGTCCTTAACTTCTTTCGTTGCAGAACGTGCAGAAAAGGTAACTATTGCGATTCCGAGTCTCCTGTAGTGATTTCTCGTTATATCGGACGACTTCGAGGGCTGGGATGTAAATCCGTAGATTCCTTCGATACACAGCATGTGGAAAAGTTAAATATCGCGATTCCGAGTCTCCTGTAGTGATTTATCGTTATATCGCCGATTGCGAGTGCTGGGAAGTGAATCCATACCTTCTGTCGATACAGAACGTGCGGAGAAGGTAAATTGCGATTCCGAGTCTCCTGGGGTGATTTATCGTTATATCGGACGATTGCGGGGGCTGGGATGTAAATCCGTAGATTCCTTCGATACACAGCATGTGGAAAGAATAAACATCGCGATGCCGAGTCTCCTGGAGTGATTTATCGTTATATCGGACGACTTCGAGGGCTGGGATGTAAATCCGTAGATTCCTTCGATACACAGCATGTGGAAAAGTTAAATATCGCGATTCCGAGTCTCCTGTAGTGATTTATCGTTATATCGCCGATTGCGAGGGCTGGGAAGTGAATCCATACCTTCTGTCGATACAGAATGTGCGGAGAAGGTAAATTGCGATTCCGAGTCTCCTGGGGTGATTTATCGTTATATCGAACGATTGCTAGGGCTCTGAAGTACGTCCTTAACTTCTTTCGTTGCAGAACGTGCAGAAAAGGTAACTGTCGCGATTCCGAGTCTCCCGGAGTGATTTATCGTTATATCGGACGATTGCGGGGGCTGGGATGTAAATCCGTAGATTCCTTCGATACACAGCATGTGGAAATGATAAATATCGCGATTCCGAGTCTCCTGTAGTGATTTATCGTTATATCGCACGATTGCGAGGGCTGGGAAGTGAATCCATACCTTCTGTCGATACAGAACGTGCGGAGAAGGTAAATTGCGATTCCGAGTCTCCTGGGGTGATTTATCGTTATATCGGACGATTGCGGGGGCTGGGATGTAAATCCGTAGATTCCTTCGATACACAGCGTGTGGAAAAGGTAAAAAGCGCGATTCCGCAACTCCTAGAATCATCTATCGTTCTACCCAACGATTGCTAGGGCTGTGAAGTGCATCCTTACCTTCTGTCGATACAGAACGATAGGAAAAGGGAAATATCGCGATCCGAAACCCTTGAATCATTAATCGTTCTATCGAACGATTGCTAGGTCTCTGAAGTGCGTCCTTAACTTCTTTCGTTGCAGAACGTGCAGAAAAGGTAACTATCGCGATTCCAAGTCTCCTGTAGTGATTTATCGTTATATCGGACGACTTCGAGGGCTGGGATGTAAATCCGTAGATTCCTTCGATACACAGCATGTGGAAAAGTTAAATATCGCGATTCCGAGTCTCCTGTAGTGATTTATCGTTATATCGCCGATTGCGAGGGCTGGGAAGTGAATCCATACCTTCTGTCGATACAGAACGTGCGGAGAAGGTAAATTGCGATTCCGAGTCTCCTGGGGTGATTTATCGTTATATCGGACGATTGCGGGGGCTGGGATGTAAATCCGTAGATTCCTTCGATACACAGCATGTGGAAAGAATAAACATCGCGATGCCGAGTCTCCTGGAGTGATTTATCGTTATATCGGACGACTTCGAGGGCTGGGATGTAAATCCGTAGATTCCTTCGATACACAGCATGTGGAAAAGTTAAATATCGCGATTCCGAGTCTCCTGTAGTGATTTATCGTTATATCGCCGATTGCGAGGGCTGGGAAGTGAATCCATACCTTCTGTCGATACAGAACGTGCGGAGAAGGTAAATTGCGACTCCGAGTCTCCTGGGGTGATTTATCGTTATATCGGACGATTGCGGGGGCTGGGATGTAAATCCGTAGATTCCTTCGATACACAGCATGTGGAAAAGTTAAATATCGCGATTCCGAGTCTCCTGTAGTGATTTATCGTTATATCGCCGATTGCGAGGGCTGGGAAGTGAATCCATACCTTCTGTCGATACAGAATGTGCGGAGAAGGTAAATTGCGATTCCGAGTCTCCTGGGGTGATTTATCGTTATATCGAACGATTGCTAGGGCTCTGAAGTACGTCCTTAACTTCTTTCGTTGCAGAACGTGCAGAAAAGGTAACTGTCGCGATTCCGAGTCTCCCGGAGTGATTTATCGTTATATCGGACGACTTCGAGGGCTGGGATGTAAATCCGTAGATTCCTTCGATACACAGCATGTGGAAATGATAAATATCGCGATTCCGAGTCTCCTGTAGTGATTTATCGTTATATCGCACGATTGCGAGGGCTGGGAAGTGAATCCATACCTTCTGTCGATACAGAACGTGCGGAGAAGGTAAATTGCGATTCCGAGTCTCCTGGGGTGATTTATCGTTATATCGGACGATTGCGGGGGCTGGGATGTAAATCCGTAGATTCCTTCGATACACAGCATGTGGAAAGAATAAACATCGCGATGCCGAGACTCCTGGAGTGATTTATCATTATATCGGACGATTGCGAGGGCTGGGAAGTGAATATTTAGCTTCTTTCGATACACAGCATGTGGATGAGGTAAAAAGCGCGACTCCGAACCTCCTACAGTGATTTATCGTTATATCGAACGACTTCGAGGGCTGGGATGTAAATCCGTAGCTTCCTTCGATACACAGCGTGTGGAAAAGGTAAAAAGCGCGATTCCGCAACTCCTAGAATCATCTATCGTTCTACCCAACGATTGCTAGGGCTGTGAAGTGCATCCTTACCTTCTGTCGATACAGAACGATAGGAAAAGGGAAATATCGCGATCCGAAACCCTTGAATCATTAATCGTTCTATCGAACGATTGCTAGGTCTCTGAAGTGCGTCCTTAACTTCTTTCGTTGCAGAACGTGCAGAAAAGGTAACTATTGCGATTCCGAGTCTCCTGTAGTGATTTATCGTTATATCGGACGACTTCGAGGGCTGGGATGTAAATCCGTAGATTCCTTCGATACACAGCATGTGGAAAAGTTAAATATCGCGATTCCGAGTCTCCTGTAGTGATTTATCGTTATATCGCCGATTGCGAGTGCTGGGAAGTGAATCCGTACCTTCTGTCGATACAGAACGTGCGGAGAAGGTAAATTGCGATTCCGAGTCTCCTGGGGTGATTTATCGTTATATCGGACGATTGCGGGGGCTGGGATGTAAATCCGTAGATTCCTTCGATACACAGCATGTGGAAAGAATAAACATCGCGATGCCGAGTCTCCTGGAGTGATTTATCGTTATATCGGACGACTTCGAGGGCTGGGATGTAAATCCGTAGATTCCTTCGATACACAGCATGTGGAAAAGTTAAATATCGCGATTCCGAGTCTCCTGTAGTGATTTATCGTTATATCGCCGATTGCGAGGGCTGGGAAGTGAATCCATACCTTCTGTCGATACAGAATGTGCGGAGAAGGTAAATTGCGATTCCGAGTCTCCTGGGGTGATTTATCGTTATATCGAACGATTGCTAGGGCTCTGAAGTACGTCCTTAACTTCTTTCGTTGCAGAACGTGCAGAAAAGGTAACTGTCGCGATTCCGAGTCTCCCGGAGTGATTTATCGTTATATCGGACGATTGCGGGGGCTGGGATGTAAATCCGTAGATTCCTTCGATACACAGCATGTGGAAATGATAAATATCGCGATTCCGAGTCTCCTGTAGTGATTTATCGTTATATCGCACGATTGCGAGGGCTGGGAAGTGAATCCATACCTTCTGTCGATACAGAACGTGCGGAGAAGGTAAATTGCGATTCCGAGTCTCCTGGGGTGATTTATCGTTATATCGGACGATTGCGGGGGCTGGGATGTAAATCCGTAGATTCCTTCGATACACAGCGTGTGGAAAAGGTAAAAAGCGCGATTCCGCAACTCCTAGAATCATCTATCGTTCTACCCAACGATTGCTAGGGCTGTGAAGTGCATCCTTACCTTCTGTCGATACAGAACGATAGGAAAAGGGAAATATCGCGATCCGAAACCCTTGAATCATTAATCGTTCTATCGAACGATTGCTAGGTCTCTGAAGTGCGTCCTTAACTTCTTTCGTTGCAGAACGTGCAGAAAAGGTAACTATCGCGATTCCAAGTCTCCTGTAGTGATTTATCGTTATATCGGACGACTTCGAGGGCTGGGATGTAAATCCGTAGATTCCTTCGATACACAGCATGTGGAAAAGTTAAATATCGCGATTCCGAGTCTCCTGTAGTGATTTATCGTTATATCGCCGATTGCGAGGGCTGGGAAGTGAATCCATACCTTCTGTCGATACAGAACGTGCGGAGAAGGTAAATTGCGATTCCGAGTCTCCTGGGGTGATTTATCGTTATATCGGACGATTGCGGGGGCTGGGATGTAAATCCGTAGATTCCTTCGATACACAGCATGTGGAAAGAATAAACATCGCGATGCCGAGTCTCCTGGAGTGATTTATCGTTATATCGGACGACTTCGAGGGCTGGGATGTAAATCCGTAGATTCCTTCGATACACAGCATGTGGAAAAGTTAAATATCGCGATTCCGAGTCTCCTGTAGTGATTTATCGTTATATCGCCGATTGCGAGGGCTGGGAAGTGAATCCATACCTTCTGTCGATACAGAACGTGCGGAGAAGGTAAATTGCGACTCCGAGTCTCCTGGGGTGATTTATCGTTATATCGGACGATTGCGGGGGCTGGGATGTAAATCCGTAGATTCCTTCGATACACAGCATGTGGAAAAGTTAAATATCGCGATTCCGAGTCTCCTGTAGTGATTTATCGTTATATCGCCGATTGCGAGGGCTGGGAAGTGAATCCATACCTTCTGTCGATACAGAATGTGCGGAGAAGGTAAATTGCGATTCCGAGTCTCCTGGGGTGATTTATCGTTATATCGAACGATTGCTAGGGCTCTGAAGTACGTCCTTAACTTCTTTCGTTGCAGAACGTGCAGAAAAGGTAACTGTCGCGATTCCGAGTCTCCCGGAGTGATTTATCGTTATATCGGACGACTTCGAGGGCTGGGATGTAAATCCGTAGATTCCTTCGATACACAGCATGTGGAAATGATAAATATCGCGATTCCGAGTCTCCTGTAGTGATTTATCGTTATATCGCACGATTGCGAGGGCTGGGAAGTGAATCCATACCTTCTGTCGATACAGAACGTGCGGAGAAGGTAAATTGCGATTCCGAGTCTCCTGGGGTGATTTATCGTTATATCGGACGATTGCGGGGGCTGGGATGTAAATCCGTAGATTCCTTCGATACACAGCATGTGGAAAGAATAAACATCGCGATGCCGAGTCTCCTGGAGTGATTTATCATTATATCGGACGATTGCGAGGGCTGGGAAGTGAATATTTAGCTTCTTTCGATACACAGCATGTGGATGAGGTAAAAAGCGCGACTCCGAACCTCCTACAGTGATTTATCGTTATATCGAACGACTTCGAGGGCTGGGATGTAAATCCGTAGCTTCCTTCGATACACAGCGTGTGGAAAAGGTAAAAAGCGCGATTCCGCAACTCCTAGAATCATCTATCGTTCTACCCAACGATTGCTAGGGCTGTGAAGTGCATCCTTACCTTCTGTCGATACAGAACGATAGGAAAAGGGAAATATCGCGATCCGAAACCCTTGAATCATTAATCGTTCTATCGAACGATTGCTAGGTCTCTGAAGTGCGTCCTTAACTTCTTTCGTTGCAGAACGTGCAGAAAAGGTAACTATCGCGATTCCGAGTCCCCTGTAGTGATTTATCGTTATATCGGACGACTTCGAGGGCTGGGATGTAAATCCGTAGATTCCTTCGATACACAGCATGTGGAAAAGTTAAATATCGCGATTCCGAGTCTCCTGTAGTGATTTATCGTTATATCGCCGATTGCGAGGGCTGGGAAGTGAATCCATACCTTCTGTCGATACAGAATGTGCGGAGAAGGTAAATTGCGATTCCGAGTCTCCTGGGGTGATTTATCGTTATATCGAACGATTGCTAGGGCTCTGAAGTACGTCCTTAACTTCTTTCGTTGCAGAACGTGCAGAAAAGGTAACTGTCGCGATTCCGAGTCTCCCGGAGTGATTTATCGTTATATCGGACGACTTCGAGGGCTGGGATGTAAATCCGTAGATTCCTTCGATACACAGCATGTGGAAAAGCTAAATATCGCGATGCCAAGTCTCTTGGAGTGATTTATCATTATATCGAAGATTGCTAGGGCTCTGAAGTACGTCCTTAACTTCTTTCGTTGCAGAACGTGCAGAAAAGGTAACTATCGCGATTCCGAGTCTCCTGTAGTTATTTATCGTTATATTGCACGATTGCGAGGGCTGGGAAGTGAATCCATACCTTCTGTCGATACAGAACGTGCGAAGAAGGTAAACATCGCGATTCCGAATCTCCTGGGGTGATTTTTCGTTATATCGGACGATTGCGGGGGCTGGGATGTAAATCCGTAGCTTCCTCCGATACACAGCATGTGGAAAAGTTAAATATCGCGATGCCGAGTCTCCTGGAGTGATTTATCATTATATCGGACGATTCCGAGGGCTGGGAAGTGAATATTTAGCTTCTTTCGATACACAGCGTGTGGGGAAGGTAAAAAGCGCGATCCGAAAGCCTTGAATCATTTATCGTTCTATCGAACGATTGCTAGGGCTATGAAGTGCGTTCTTAACTTCTTCCGTTGCAGAACGTGCAGAAAATGTAACTATCGCGACTCCGAGTCTCCTGGAGTGATTTATCGTTATATTGGACGATTGCGGGGGCTGGGATGTAAATCCGTAGATTCCTTCGATACACAGCATGTGGAAAAGTTAAATATCGCGATTCCGAGTCTCCTGTAGTGATTTATCGTTATATCGCCGATTGCGAGGGCTGGGAAGTGAATCCATACCTTCTGTCGATACAGAACGTGCGGAGAAGGTAAATTGCGACTCCGAGTCTCCTGGGGTGATTTATCGTTATATCGGACGATTGCGGGGGCTGGGATGTAAATCCGTAGATTCCTTCGATACACAGCATGTGGAAAAGTTAAATATCGCGATTCCGAGTCTCCTGTAGTGATTTATCGTTATATCGCCGATTGCGAGGGCTGGGAAGTGAATCCATACCTTCTGTCGATACAGAATGTGCGGAGAAGGTAAATTGCGATTCCGAGTCTCCTGGGGTGATTTATCGTTATATCGAACGATTGCTAGGGCTCTGAAGTACGTCCTTAACTTCTTTCGTTGCAGAACGTGCAGAAAAGGTAACTGTCGCGATTCCGAGTCTCCCGGAGTGATTTATCGTTATATCGGACGACTTCGAGGGCTGGGATGTAAATCCGTAGATTCCTTCGATACACAGCATGTGGAAATGATAAATATCGCGATTCCGAGTCTCCTGTAGTGATTTATCGTTATATCGCACGATTGCGAGGGCTGGGAAGTGAATCCATACCTTCTGTCGATACAGAACGTGCGGAGAAGGTAAATTGCGATTCCGAGTCTCCTGGGGTGATTTATCGTTATATCGGACGATTGCGGGGGCTGGGATGTAAATCCGTAGATTCCTTCGATACACAGCATGTGGAAAGAATAAACATCGCGATGCCGAGTCTCCTGGAGTGATTTATCATTATATCGGACGATTGCGAGGGCTGGGAAGTGAATATTTAGCTTCTTTCGATACACAGCATGTGGATGAGGTAAAAAGCGCGACTCCGAACCTCCTACAGTGATTTATCGTTATATCGAACGACTTCGAGGGCTGGGATGTAAATCCGTAGCTTCCTTCGATACACAGCGTGTGGAAAAGGTAAAAAGCGCGATTCCGCAACTCCTAGAATCATCTATCGTTCTACCCAACGATTGCTAGGGCTGTGAAGTGCATCCTTACCTTCTGTCGATACAGAACGATAGGAAAAGGGAAATATCGCGATCCGAAACCCTTGAATCATTAATCGTTCTATCGAACGATTGCTAGGTCTCTGAAGTGCGTCCTTAACTTCTTTCGTTGCAGAACGTGCAGAAAAGGTAACTATCGCGATTCCGAGTCCCCTGTAGTGATTTATCGTTATATCGGACGACTTCGAGGGCTGGGATGTAAATCTGTAGATTCCTTCGATACACAGCATGTGGAAAAGTTAAATATCGCGATTCCGAGTCTCCTGTAGTGATTTATCGTTATATCGCCGATTGCGAGGGCTGGGAAGTGAATCCATACCTTCTGTCGATACAGAATGTGCGGAGAAGGTAAATTGCGATTCCGAGTCTCCTGGGGTGATTTATCGTTATATCGAACGATTGCTAGGGCTCTGAAGTACGTCCTTAACTTCTTTCGTTGCAGAACGTGCAGAAAAGGTAACTGTCGCGATTCCGAGTCTCCCGGAGTGATTTATCGTTATATCGGACGACTTCGAGGGCTGGGATGTAAATCCGTAGATTCCTTCGATACACAGCATGTGGAAAAGCTAAATATCGCGATGCCAAGTCTCTTGGAGTGATTTATCATTATATCGAAGATTGCTAGGGCTCTGAAGTACGTCCTTAACTTCTTTCGTTGCAGAACGTGCAGAAAAGGTAACTATCGCGATTCCGAGTCTCCTGTAGTTATTTATCGTTATATTGCACGATTGCGAGGGCTGGGAAGTGAATCCATACCTTCTGTCGATACAGAACGTGCGAAGAAGGTAAACATCGCGATTCCGAATCTCCTGGGGTGATTTTTCGTTATATCGGACGATTGCGGGGGCTGGGATGTAAATCCGTAGCTTCCTCCGATACACAGCATGTGGAAAAGTTAAATATCGCGATGCCGAGTCTCCTGGAGTGATTTATCATTATATCGGACGATTCCGAGGGCTGGGAAGTGAATATTTAGCTTCTTTCGATACACAGCGTGTGGGGAAGGTAAAAAGCGCGATCCGAAAGCCTTGAATCATTTATCGTTCTATCGAACGATTGCTAGGGCTATGAAGTGCGTTCTTAACTTCTTCCGTTGCAGAACGTGCAGAAAATGTAACTATCGCGACTCCGAGTCTCCTGGAGTGATTTATCGTTATATTGGACGATTGCGGGGGCTGGGATGTAAATCCGTAGCTTCCTTCGATACACAGGGCGTGGAAAAGGTAAATATCGCGATGCCGAGTCTCCAAGTGCGATTTAACGTTATATCGGACGATTACCAGGGCTGGGAAGTTAATGCTTAGCTTCTTTCGATACACAGCGTGTGGAGAAGGTAAAAAGCGCGATCCGAAAGCCTTGAATCATTTATCGTTCTATCGAACGATTGCTAGGGCTCTGAAGTGCGTTCATAACTTCTTCCGTTGCAGAACATATAGAAAATGTAACTATCGCGACTCCGAGTCTCCTGGGGTGATTTATCGTTATATCGGACGATTGCGGGAGCTGGGATGTAAATCCGTAGATTCCTTCGATACACAGCATGTGGAAAAGTTAAATATCGCGATGCCAAGTATCCTGGAGTGATTTATCATTATATCGAACGATTGCTAGGGCTCTGAAGTACGTCCATAACTTCTTTCGTTGCAGAACGTGCAGAAAAGGTAACTATCGCGATTCCGAATCTCCCGGAGTGATTTATCGTTATATCGGACGACTTCGAGAGCTGGGAAGTGAATACTTAGTTCCTTTCGATACACAGCGTGTGGAAAAGGTCAAAAGCGCGATTCCGCAACTCCTAGAATCATTTATCGTTTTATCCAACGATTGCTAGGGCTGCGAAGTGCATCCTTAACTTCTTTCGTTGCAGAACGTGCAGAAAAGGTAACTATCGCGATTCCGAGTCTCCTGTAGTGATTTATCGTTATATCGCACGATTGCGAGGGCTGGGAAGTGAATCCATACCTTCTGTCGATACAGAACGTGCGGAGAAGGTAAATTGCGATTCCGAATCTCCTGGGGTGATTTATCGTTATATCGGACGATTGCGGGGGCTGGGATGTAAATCCGTAGATTCCTTCGATACACAGCATGTGGAAACGTTAAATATCGCGATGCCGAGTCTCCTGTAGCGATTTATCGTTATATCGCACGATTGCGAGGGCTGGGAAGTGAATCCATACCGTCTGTCAATACAGAACGTGCGGAGAAGGTAAATCGCGATTCCGAATCTCCTGGGGTGATTTATCGTTATATCGGACGATTGCGAGGGCTGGGAAGTGAATCCATACCTTCTGTCGATACAGAACGTGCGAAGAAGGTAAACATCGCGATTCCGAATCTCCTGGGGTGATTTATCGTTATATCGGACGATTGCGGGGGCTGGAATGTAAATCCGTAGATTCCTTCGATACACAGCATGTGGAAAAGTTAAATATCGCGATGCCGAGTCTCCTGGAGTGATTTATCATTATATCGAACGATTTCTAGGGCTCTGAAGTACGTCCTTAACTTGTTTCGTTGCAGAACGTGTAGAAAAGGTAACTATCGCGATTCCGAGTCTCCTGTAGTGATTTATCGTTATATCGCACGATTGCGAGCGCTGAGAAGTGAATCCATACCTTCTGTCGATACAGAACGTGCGGAGAAGGTAAATCGCGATTCCGAATCTCCTGGGGTGATTTATCGTTATATTTGACGATTGAGGGGGCTGGGATGTAAATCCGTCGATTCCTTCGATATACAGCATGTGGAAAAGTTAAATATCACGATACCGAGTCTCCTGTAGTGATTTATCGTTATATCGCACGATTGCGAGGGCTGGGAAGTGAATCCGTAGATTCCTTCGATATACAGCATGTCGAGAAGTTAAATATCGCGATGCCGAGTCTCCTGGAGTGATTTATCATTATATCGGACGATTGCGAGGGCTGGGAAGTGAATATTTAGATTCTTTCGACACACAGCATGTGGATGAGGTAAAAAGCGCGACTCCGAACCTCCTACAGTGATTTATCGTTATATCGAACGACTTCGAGGGCTGGGATGTAAATCCGTAGCTTCCTGCGATACACAGCGTGTGGAAAAGGTAAAAAGCGCGATTCCGCAACTCCTAGAATCATTTATCGTTCTACCCAACGATTGCTAGGGCTGTGAAGTGCATCCTTACCTTCTGTCGATACAGAACGATAGGAAAAGGTAAATATCGCGATCCGAAACCCTTGAATCATTTATCGTTCTATCGAACGACTGCTAGGGCTCTGAAGTGCGTCCTTAACTTCTTTCGTTGCAGAACGTGCAGAAAAGATAACTATCGCGATTCCGAGTCTCCCGTAGTGATTTATCGTTATATCGCACGATTGCGAGGGCTGGGAAGTGAATCCATACCTTCTGTCGATACAGAACGTGCGAAGAAGGTAACCATCGCGATTCCGAATCTCCTGGGGTGATTTATCGTTATATCGGACGATTGCGGGGGCTGGGAAGTGAATATTTAGCTTCTATAGATACACAGCATGTGGATGCGGTAAAAAGCGCGACTCCGAAACTCCTACGGTGATTTATCGTTATATCGAACGACTTCGAGGGCTGGGATGTAAATCCGTAGCTTCCTTCGATACACAGCGTGTGGAAAAAGTAAAAAGCGCGATTCCGCAACTCCTAGAATCATTTATCGTTCTACCCAACGATTGCTAGGGCTGTGAAGTGCATCCTTACCTTCTGTCGATACAGAACGATAGGAAAAGGGAAATATCGCGATCCGAAACCCTTGAATCATTTATCGTTCTATCGAACGATTGCTAGGGCTCTGAAGTGCGTCCTTAACTTCTTTCGTTGCAGAACATGCAGAAAAGGTAACTATCGCGATTCCGAGTCTCCTGTAGTGATTTATCGTTATATCGCACGATTGCGAGGGCTGGGAAGTGAATCCATACCTTCTGTCGATACAGAACGTGCGAAGAAGGAAACATCGCGATTCCGAATCTCCTGGGGTGATTTATCGTTATATCGGACGATTGCGGGGGCTGGAATGTAAATCCGTAGATTCCTTCGATACACGGCATGTGGAAAAGTTAAATATCGCGATGCCGAGTCTCCTGGAGTGATTTATCATTATATCGAACGATTGCAAGGGTTCTGAAGTACGTCCTTAACTTGTTTCGTTGCAGAACGTGCAGAAAAGGTAACTATCGCGATTCCGAGTCTCCTGTAGTTATTTATCGTTATATTGCACGATTGCGAGGGCTGGGAAGTGAATCCATACCTTCTGTCGATACAGAACGTGCGAAGAAGGTAAACATCGCGATTCCGAATCTCCTGGGGTGATTTTTCGTTATATCGGACGATTGCGGGGGCTGGGATGTAAATCCGTAGCTTCCTCCGATACACAGCATGTGGAAAAGTTAAATATCGCGATGCCGAGTCTCCTGAAGTGATTTATCATTATATCGGACGATTCCGAGGGCTGGGAAGTGAATATTTAGCTTCTTTCGATACACAGCGTGTGGGGAAGGTAAAAAGCGCGATCCGAAAGCCTTGAATCATTTATCGTTCTATCGAACGATTGCTAGGGCTATGAAGTGCGTTCTTAACTTCTTCCGTTGCAGAACGTGCAGAAAATGTAACTATCGCGACTCCGAGTCTCCTGGAGTGATTTATCGTTATATTGGACGATTGCGGGGGCTGGGATGTAAATCCGTAGCTTCCTTCGATACACAGGGCGTGGAAAAGGTAAATATCGCGATGCCGAGTCTCCAAGTGCGATTTAACGTTATATCGGACGATTACCAGGGCTGGGAAGTTAATGCTTAGCTTCTTTCGATACACAGCGTGTGGAGAAGGTAAAAAGCGCGATCCGAAAGCCTTGAATCATTTATCGTTCTATCGAACGATTGCTAGGGCTCTGAAGTGCGTTCATAACTTCTTCCGTTGCAGAACATATAGAAAATGTAACTATCGCGACTCCGAGTCTCCTGGGGTGATTTATCGTTATATCGGACGATTGCGGGAGCTGGGATGTAAATCCGTAGATTCCTTCGATACACAGCATGTGGAAAAGTTAAATATCGCGATGCCAAGTCTCCTGGAGTGATTTATCATTATATCGAACGATTGCTAGGGCTCTGAAGTACGTCCTTAACTTCTTTCGTTGCAGAACGTGCAGAAAAGGTAACTATCGCGATTCCGAATCTCCCGGAGTGATTTATCGTTATATCGGACGACTTCGAGAGCTGGGAAGTGAATACTTAGTTCCTTTCGATACACAGCGTGTGGAAAAGGTCAAAAGCGCGATTCCGCAACTCCTAGAATCATTTATCGTTTTATCCAACGATTGCTAGGGCTGCGAAGTGCATCCTTAACTTCTTTCGTTGCAGAACGTGCAGAAAAGGTAACTATCGCGATTCCGAGTCTCCTGTAGTGATTTATCGTTATATCGCACGATTGCGAGGGCTGGGAAGTGAATCCATACCTTCTGTCGATACAGAACGTGCGGAGAAGGTAAATTGCGATTCCGAATCTCCTGGGGTGATTTATCGTTATATCGGACGATTGCGGGGGCTGGGATGTAAATCCGTAGATTCCTTCGATACACAGCATGTGGAAACGTTAAATATCGCGATGCCGAGTCTCCTGTAGCGATTTATCGTTATATCGCACGATTGCGAGGGCTGGGAAGTGAATCCATACCGTCTGTCAATACAGAACGTGCGGAGAAGGTAAATCGCGATTCCGAATCTCCTGGGGTGATTTATCGTTATATCGGACGATTGCGAGGGCTGGGAAGTGAATCCATACCTTCTGTCGATACAGAACGTGCGAAGAAGGTAAACATCGCGATTCCGAATCTCCTGGGGTGATTTATCGTTATATCGGACGATTGCGGGGGCTGGAATGTAAATCCGTAAATTCCTTCGATACACAGCATGTGGAAAAGTTAAATATCGCGATGCCGAGTCTCCTGGAGTGATTTATCATTATATCGAACGATTTCTAGGGCTCTGAAGTACGTCCTTAACTTGTTTCGTTGCAGAACGTGTAGAAAAGGTAACTATCGCGATTCCGAGTCTCCTGTAGTGATTTATCGTTATATCGCACGATTGCGACCGCTGAGAAGTGAATCCATACCTTCTGTCGATACAGAACGTGCGGAGAAGGTAAATCGCGATTCCGAATCTCCTGGGGTGATTTATCGTTATATTTGACGATTGAGGGGGCTGGGATGTAAATCCGTCGATTCCTTCGATATACAGCATGTGGAAAAGTTAAATATCACGATACCGAGTCTCCTGTAGTGATTTATCGTTATATCGCACGATTGCGAGGGCTGGGAAGTGAATCCGTAGATTCCTTCGATATACAGCATGTCGAGAAGTTAAATATCGCGATGCCGAGTCTCCTGGAGTGATTTATCATTATATCGGACGATTGCGAGGGCTGGGAAGTGAATATTTAGATTCTTTCGACACACAGCATGTGGATGAGGTAAAAAGCGCGACTCCGAACCTCCTACAGTGATTTATCGTTATATCGAACGACTTCGAGGGCTGGGATGTAAATCCGTAGCTTCCTGCGATACACAGCGTGTGGAAAAGGTAAAAAGCGCGATTCCGCAACTCCTAGAATCATTTATCGTTCTACCCAACGATTGCTAGGGCTGTGAAGTGCATCCTTACCTTCTGTCGATACAGAACGATAGGAAAAGGTAAATATCGCGATCCGAAACCCTTGAATCATTTATCGTTCTATCGAACGACTGCTAGGGCTCTGAAGTGCGTCCTTAACTTCTTTCGTTGCAGAACGTGCAGAAAAGATAACTATCGCGATTCCGAGTCTCCCGTAGTGATTTATCGTTATATCGCACGATTGCGAGGGCTGGGAAGTGAATCCATACCTTCTGTCGATACAGAACGTGCGAAGAAGGAAACATCGCGATTCCGAATCTCCTGGGGTGATTTATCGTTATATCGGACGATTGCGGGGGCTGGAATGTAAATCCGTAGATTCCTTCGATACACGGCATGTGGAAAAGTTAAATATCGCGATGCCGAGTCTCCTGGAGTGATTTATCATTATATCGAACGATTGCTAGGGTTCTGAAGTACGTCCTTAACTTGTTTCGTTGCAGAACGTGCAGAAAAGGTAACTATCGCGATTCCGAGTCTCCTGTAGTTATTTATCGTTATATTGCACGATTGCGAGGGCTGGGAAGTGAATCCATACCTTCTGTCGATACAGAACGTGCGAAGAAGGTAAACATCGCGATTCCGAATCTCCTGGGGTGATTTATCGTTATATCGGACGATTGCGGGGGCTGGAATGTAAATCCGTAGATTCCTTCGATACACGGCATGTGGAAAAGTTAAATATCGCGATGCCGAGTCTCCTGGAGTGATTTATCATTATATCGAACGATTGCTAGGGTTCTGAAGTACGTCCTTAACTTGTTTCGTTGCAGAACGTGCAGAAAAGGTAACTATCGCGATTCCGAGTCTCCTGTAGTTATTTATCGTTATATTGCACGATTGCGAGGGCTGGGAAGTGAATCCATACCTTCTGTCGATACAGAACGTGCGAAGAAGGTAAACATCGCGATTCCGAATCTCCTGGGGTGATTTTTCGTTATATCGGACGATTGCGGGGGCTGGGATGTAAATCCGTAGCTTCCTCCGATACACAGCATGTGGAAAAGTTAAATATCGCGATGCCGAGTCTCCTGGAGTGATTTATCATTATATCGGACGATTCCGAGGGCTGGGAAGTGAATATTTAGCTTCTTTCGATACACAGCGTGTGGGGAAGGTAAAAAGCGCGATCCGAAAGCCTTGAATCATTTATCGTTCTATCGAACGATTGCTAGGGCTATGAAGTGCGTTCTTAACTTCTTCCGTTGCAGAACGTGCAGAAAATGTAACTATCGCGACTCCGAGTCTCCTGGAGTGATTTATCGTTATATTGGACGATTGCGGGGGCTGGGATGTAAATCCGTAGCTTCCTTCGATACACAGGGCGTGGAAAAGGTAAATATCGCGATGCCGAGTCTCCAAGTGCGATTTAACGTTATATCGGACGATTACCAGGGCTGGGAAGTTAATGCTTAGCTTCTTTCGATACACAGCGTGTGGAGAAGGTAAAAAGCGCGATCCGAAAGCCTTGAATCATTTATCCTTCTATCGAACGATTGCTAGGGCTCTGAAGTGCGTTCATAACTTCTTCCGTTGCAGAACATATAGAAAATGTAACTATCGCGACTCCGAGTCTCCTGGGGTGATTTATCGTTATATCGGACGATTGCGGGAGCTGGGATGTAAATCCGTAGATTCCTTCGATACACAGCATGTGGAAAAGTTAAATATCGCGATGCCAAGTCTCCTGGAGTGATTTATCATTATATCGAACGATTGCTAGGGCTCTGAAGTACGTCCTTAACTTCTTTCGTTGCAGAACGTGCAGAAAAGGTAACTATCGCGATTCCGAATCTCCCGGAGTGATTTATCGTTATATCGGACGACTTCGAGAGCTGGGAAGTGAATACTTAGTTCCTTTCGATACACAGCGTGTGGAAAAGGTCAAAAGCGCGATTCCGCAACTCCTAGAATCATTTATCGTTTTATCCAACGATTGCTAGGGCTGCGAAGTGCATCCTTAACTTCTTTCGTTGCAGAACGTGCAGAAAAGGTAACTATCGCGATTCCGAGTCTCCTGTAGTGATTTATCGTTATATCGCACGATTGCGAGGGCTGGGAAGTTAATCCATACCTTCTGTCGATACAGAACGTGCGGAGAAGGTAAATTGCGA
Source organism: Nomada goodeniana (assembly GCA_963969485.1). Taxonomy (NCBI): domain Eukaryota; kingdom Metazoa; phylum Arthropoda; class Insecta; order Hymenoptera; family Apidae; genus Nomada; species Nomada goodeniana. Next base: position 13,266,572 of record OZ018301.1, on the reverse strand, counting down.
TTCCGAATCTCCTGGGGTGATTTATCGTTATATCGGACGATTGCGGGGGCTGGGATGTAAATCCGTAGATTCCTTCGATACACAGCATGTGGAAACGTTAAATATCGCGATGCCGAGTCTCCTGTAGCGATTTATCGTTATATCGCACGATTGCGAGGGCTGGGAAGTGAATCCATACCGTCTGTCAATACAGAACGTGCGGAGAAGGTAAATCGCGATTCCGAATCTCCTGGGGTGATTTATCGTTATATCGGACGATTGCGAGGGCTGGGAAGTGAATCCATACCTTCTGTCGATACAGAACGTGCGAAGAAGGTAAACATCGCGATTCCGAATCTCCTGGGGTGATTTATCGTTATATCGGACGATTGCGGGGGCTGGAATGTAAATCCGTAGATTCCTTCGATACACAGCATGTGGAAAAGTTAAATATCGCGATGCCGAGTCTCCTGGAGTGATTTATCATTATATCGAACGATTTCTAGGGCTCTGAAGTACGTCCTTAACTTGTTTCGTTGCAGAACGTGTAGAAAAGGTAACTATCGCGATTCCGAGTCTCCTGTAGTGATTTATCGTTATATCGCACGATTGCGAGCGCTGAGAAGTGAATCCATACCTTCTGTCGATACAGAACGTGCGGAGAAGGTAAATCGCGATTCCGAATCTCCTGGGGTGATTTATCGTTATATTTGACGATTGAGGGGGCTGGGATGTAAATCCGTCGATTCCTTCGATATACAGCATGTGGAAAAGTTAAATATCACGATACCGAGTCTCCTGTAGTGATTTATCGTTATATCGCACGATTGCGAGGGCTGGGAAGTGAATCCGTAGATTCCTTCGATATACAGCATGTCGAGAAGTTAAATATCGCGATGCCGAGTCTCCTGGAGTGATTTATCATTATATCGGACGATTGCGAGGGCTGGGAAGTGAATATTTAGATTCTTTCGACACACAGCATGTGGATGAGGTAAAAAGCGCGACTCCGAACCTCCTACAGTGATTTATCGTTATATCGAACGACTTCGAGGGCTGGGATGTAAATCCGTAGCTTCCTGCGATACACAGCGTGTGGAAAAGGTAAAAAGCGCGATTCCGCAACTCCTAGAATCATTTATCGTTCTACCCAACGATTGCTAGGGCTGTGAAGTGCATCCTTACCTTCTGTCGATACAGAACGATAGGAAAAGGTAAATATCGCGATCCGAAACCCTTGAATCATTTATCGTTCTATCGAACGACTGCTAGGGCTCTGAAGTGCGTCCTTAACTTCTTTCGTTGCAGAACGTGCAGAAAAGATAACTATCGCGATTCCGAGTCTCCCGTAGTGATTTATCGTTATATCGCACGATTGCGAGGGCTGGGAAGTGAATCCATACCTTCTGTCGATACACAGGGCGTGGAAAAGGTAAATATCGCGATGCCGAGTCTCCAAGTGCGATTTAACGTTATATCGGACGATTACCAGGGCTGGGAAGTTAATGCTTAGCTTCTTTCGATACACAGCGCGTGGAGAAGGTAAAAAGCGCGATCCGAAAGCCTTGAATCATTTATCGTTCTATCGAACGATTGCTAGGGCTCTGAAGTGCGTTCATAACTTCTTCCGTTGCAGAACATATAGAAAATGTAACTATCGCGACTCCGAGTCTCCTGGGGTGATTTATCGTTATATCGGACGATTGCGGGAGCTGGGATGTAAATCCGTAGATTCCTTCGATACACAGCATGTGGAAAAGTTAAATATCGCGATGCCAAGTCTCCTGGAGTGATTTATCATTATATCGAACGATTGCTAGGGCTCTGAAGTACGTCCTTAACTTCTTTCGTTGCAGAACGTGCAGAAAAGGTAACTATCGCGATTCCGAATCTCCCGGAGTGATTTATCGTTATATCGGACGACTTCGAGAGCTGGGAAGTGAATACTTAGTTCCTTTCGATACACAGCGTGTGGAAAAGGTCAAAAGCGCGATTCCGCAACTCCTAGAATCATTTATCGTTTTATCCAACGATTGCTAGGGCTGCGAAGTGCATCCTTAACTTCTTTCGTTGCAGAACGTGCAGAAAAGGTAACTATCGCGATTCCGAGTCTCCTGTAGTGATTTATCGTTATATCGCACGATTGCGAGGGCTGGGAAGTGAATCCATACCTTCTGTCGATACAGAACGTGCGGAGAAGGTAAATTGCGATTCCGAATCTCCTGAGGTGATTTATCGTTATATCGGACGATTGCGGGGGCTGGGATGTAAATCCGTAGATTCCTTCGATACACAGCATGTGGAAACGTTAAATATCGCGATGCCGAGTCTCCTGTAGCGATTTATCGTTATATCGCACGATTGCGAGGGCTGGGAAGTGAATCCATACCGTCTGTCAATACAGAACGTGCGGAGAAGGTAAATCGCGATTCCGAATCTCCTGGGGTGATTTATCGTTATATCGGACGATTGCGAGGGCTGGGAAGTGAATCCATACCTTCTGTCGATACAGAACGTGCGAAGAAGGTAAACATCGCGATTCCGAATCTCCTGGGGTGATTTATCGTTATATCGGACGATTGCGGGGGCTGGGAAGTGAATATTTAGCTTCTTTCGATACACAGCATGTAGATGAGGTAAAAAGCTCGACTCCGAACCTCCTACAGTGATTTATCGTTATATCGAACGACTTCGAGGGCCGGCATGTAAATCTGTAGCTTCCTTCGATACACAGCGTGTGGAAAAATAAAAAGCGCGATTCCGCAACTCCTAGGATCATTTATCGTTGTATCCAACGATTGCTAGGGCTAGAAGTGAATCCTTACCTTCTGTCGATACAGAACGATAGGAAAAGGTAAATATCGCGATCCGAAACCCTTGAATCATTTATCATTCTATCGAACGATTGCTAGGGCTCTGAAGTACGTCCTTAACTTGTTTCGTTGCAGAACGTGTAGAAAAGGTAACTATCGCGATTCCGAATCTCCTGGGGTGATTTATCATTATATCGAACGATTGCTAGGGCTCTGAAGTACGTCCTTAACTTGTTTCGTTGCAGAACGTGCAGAAAAGGTAACTATCGCGATTCCGAGTCTCCTGTAGTGATTTATCGTTATATTGCACGATTGCGAGGGCTGGGAAGTGAATGCATACCTTCTGTCGATACAGAACGTGCGAAGAAGGTAAACATCGCGATTCCGAATCTCCTGGGGTGATTTATCGTTATATCGGACGATTGCGGGGGCTGGGATGTAAATCCGTAGATTCCTTCGATACACAGCATGTGGAAAAGTTAAATATCGCGATGCCGAGTCTCCTGGAGTGATTTATCATTATATCGAACGATTGCTAGGGCTCTGAAGTACGTCCTTAACTTGTTTCGTTGCAGAACGTGTAGAAAAGGTAACTATCGCGATTCCGAGTCTCCTGTAGTGATTTACCGTTATATCGCCGATTGCGAGGGCTGGGAAGTGAATCCATACCTTCTGTCGATACAGAATGTGCGGAGAAGGTAAATTGCGATTCCGAGTCTCCTGGGGTGATTTATCGTTATATCGAACGATTGCTAGGGCTCTGAAGTACGTCCTTAACTTCTTTCGTTGCAGAACGTGCAGAAAAGGTAACTGTCGCGATTCCGAGTCTCCCGGAGTGATTTATCGTTATATCGGACGACTTCGAGGTCTGGGAAGTGAATACTTAGTTCCTTTCGATACACAGCGTGTGGAAAAGGTCAAAAGCGCGATTCCGCAACTCCTAGAATCATTTATCGTTTTATCCATCGATTGCTAGGGCTGCGAAGTGCATCCTTAACTTCTTTCGTTGCAGAACGTGCAGAAAAGGTAACTATCGCGATTCCGAGTCTCCTGTAGTGATTTATCGTTATATCGCACGATTGCGAGGGCTGGGAAGTGAATCCATACCTTCTGTCGATACAGAACGTGCGGAGAAGGTAAATTGCGATTCCGAATCTCCTGGGGTGATTTATCGTTATATCGGACGATTGCGGGGGCTGGGATGTAAATCCGTAGATTCCTTCGATATACAGCATGTGGAAAAGTTAAATATCACGATACCGAGTCTCCTGGAGTGATTTATCATTATATCGGACTATTGCGAGGGCTGGGAAGCGAATATTTAGCTTCTTTCGATACACAGCATGTGGATGAGGTAAAAAGCGCGACTCCGAACCTATTACAGTGATTTATCGTTATATCGAACGACTTCGAGGGCTGGGATGTAAATCCGTAGCTTCCTTCGATACACAGCGTGTGGAAAAGGTAAAAAGCGCGATTCCGCAACTCCTAGAATCATTTATCGTTCTACCCAACGATTGCTAGGGCTGTGAAGTGCATCCTTACCTTCTGCGATACAGAACGATAGGAAAAGGTAAATATCGCGATCCGAAACCCTTGAATCATTTATCGTTCTATCGAACGATTGCTAGGGCTCTGAAGTGCGTCCTTAACTTCTTTCGTTGCAGAACGTGCAGAAAAGATAACTATCGCGATTCCGAGTCTCCTATAGTGATTTATCGTTATATCGCACGATTGCGAGGGCTGGGAAGTGAATCCATACCTTCTGTCGATACAGAACGTGCGAAGAAGGTAACTATCGCGATTCCGAATCTCCTGGGGTGATTTATCGTTATATCGGACGATTGCGGGGGCTGGGAAGTGAATCCGTAGATTCCTTCGATACACAGCATGTGGAAAAGTTAAATATCGCGATGCCGAGTCTCCTGGAGTGATTTATCATTATATCGAACGATTGCTAGGGCTCTGAAGTACGTCCTTAACTTGTTTCGTTGCAGAACGTGCAGAAAAGGTAACTATCGCGATTCCGAGTCTCCTGTAGTGATTTATCGTTATATCGCACGATTGCGAGGGCTGGGAAGTGAATCCATACCTTCTGTCGATACAGAACGTGCGAAGAAGGTAACCATCGCGATTCCGAATCTCCTGGGGTGACTTATCGTTATATCGGACGATTGCGGGGGCTGGGAAGTGAATATTTAGCTTCTTTCGATACACAGCATGTGGATGCGGTAAAAAGCGCGACTCCGAACCTCCTACAGTGATTTATCGTTATATCGAACGACTTCGAGGGCTGGGATGTAAATCCGTAGCTTCCTTCGATACACAGCGTGTGGAAAAAGTAAAAAGCGCGATTCCGCAACTCCTAGAATCATTTATCGTTCTACCCAACGATTGCTAGTGCTGTGAAGTGCATCCTTACCTTCTGTCGATACAGAACGATAATAAAAGGTAAATATCGCGATCCGAAACCCCTGAATCATTTATCGTTCTATCGAACGATTGCTAGGGCTCTGAAGTGCGTCCTTAACTTCTTTCGTTGCAGAACGTGCAGAAAAGGTAAACATCGCGATTCCCAGTCTCCTGGAGTGATTTATCGTTATATCGGACGATTGCGAGGGCTGGGATGTGAATCCTTACCTGCTGTCGATACAGAACGATAGGGATAGGTAAATATCGCGATTCCGAGAGTCCTGGAGTGAAATATCGTTATATCGGACGATTGCGAGGGCTGGGAAGTGAACCCTTACCTTCTTTCGATACAGAACGATAGGAAAAGGTAAATATCGCGACTCCGAGTCTCCTGGAGTGATTTATCGTTATATCGGACGATTGCGGGGGCTGGGATGTAAATCCGTAGCTTCCTTCGATACACAGCGCGTGGAAAAGGTAAATATCGCGATGCCGAGTCTCCAAGTGCGATTTAACGTTATATCGGACGATTACCAGAGCTGGGAAGTGAATCCTTAACTTCTGTCGCTACGGAACGTGTGGAACCAGTAAATATTGCGATTCCGAGTCTCCTGAAGTGATTTATCGTTTATCGGACGATTGCGAGGGCTGGGAAGCGAATACTTAGTTTCTTTTGATACACAACGTGTAGAAAAGGTAAACATCGCGATTCCCAGTCTCCTGGAGTGATTTATCGTTATATCGGACGATTGCGAGGGCTGGGATGTGGATCCTTACCTGCTGTCGATACAGAACGATAGGGATAGGTAAATATCGCGATTCCGAGAGTCCTGGAGTGAAATATCGTTATATCGGACGATTGCGAGGGCTGGGAAGTGAACCCTTACCTTCGTTCGATACAGAACGATAGGAAAAGGTAAATATCGCGATTCCGAGTCTCCTGGAGTGATTTATCGTTATATCGAACGATTACAAGGGCTGTGACATGGATCCTTACCATCTGTCGATACAGAATGTGCGGAGAAGGTAAATATCGCGATTCCGAGACTCCTGGAGTGATTTATCGTTATAACGGTCGATTCCGAGACTCCTGGAGTGATTTATCGTTATAACGGTCGATTCCGAGCGCTGGGAAGTGAATCCTTAATTTCTGAGGATACACAACGTTTGGAGAAGGTAAACATTGCGATTCTGAGCCTCCTACAATTATTTATCGTAATATCGGACGATTACGAGAGCTGGGAAGTGAATCCTTATCTTATTTCGATACACAGCATGTGGATGAGGTAAATATCGCGACTCCGAACCTCCTAGAATCATTTATTTCGTGCCGCATCCGTGTGGAAACATGTGCGAATCAGATCTGTATCGATTGCCAGGACGTGCGTGTTAGAAATAATATAATTATTTCTATAAAATTGTCAGGATTACTAAAAGTATGCTTATTCGATGGAGGTTCTGGGGTAAGTGCCATGGGGTTCATCACAGTCCTCTTACCAAAAGGCATTGCCTTCCCCACTCCGTGGCCAGATTCTCCAGAAACAGAATCCCTATCCTTTAGCAATGTGACGTCAGGTCACTTGCCATACTCAAAGTCTCTATCTCTTGTTTATAATAAACCATCCCTCGGCACTTGATAGCTAGAAGACCCAAGGTGGTCGCCAGCCATTGCCTGCCGACAGGATGTTTGGTTCCATTCATTCACTTCCAATACGTGCAAGGACAATGTCAATCCTTGGACATTCCTAGGACACTCTTCGACCACGAGTAGGACTGCGTCCCCATCATAAATTATCCACAGGGGGCCTAGTACTTCGCCACCCACTCCTATTCCATTCTTTAAAAAAATACGCTGTTGCTAACACGGCCAGACTGACCTGCTTCGCGCTCTCGAGAAGCGATCTTTCACACAGCAATTCTACCCAATATAATACCGCTCGACCATTCCTGATTCAGCCAGTATGTTACAGCATACGATACCAAAGTATCTCAACCAAATGCACAAGCACTTATACAAACAGCTAGTAGCCACCAATATCAGACAGTATCATTTAATACTTCTGAACAGCGTAACACGCTCAAATCAAGAATACAATTCTTTCACTTTCAGGAGCCATTCAAATTGCTATAAAAACCATTTCTTGCGTACTTTATACACAATCTGATCATTCAGCCAATCACAACACTTAACAGTGTTCCCATCGAAATCGCAACCTCCTTTAATTAACGCAATTTGTGCACCTTTCAAACGTCGTCCTTCGAATATGTTATCAAGTCCGTGGCCTTATGTCACCCATGATAATCTTTTCTTCGAACACATAACGTTCTCTATTTCGTACACACCAATTGTCGCTTTTCATACGTTACTTCTTTGCCGACCATTGCCACTCAAATCACAGTGTCTCAGGCGCCACCGCGAGAACAGACCAGCACACCGCACATGTCTGGTTAACGCTACCCCCAAATACAAAACAATAGACAGCCACCCAGGCCTCGCTTTTTTTTTTCTTTTTCTTTTTCTTTTTCTTTTTCTTTTTTTGCTAGCGAACGCAAAACGTTCCAATAGCCGACAATAATACACAAGTGTGGTTTTATAAACTGCTTACAGATGACCCCTTTGAATCCTTTCTTACATAATGCTAACACGGCTCATTATCATTCCCATTCTCATTATCGCTAAAGTCTAAATCGCCTTCTCCCGATTCGCCCAGAATTTTATATCGATCGTTCGGCAAGCTTTCTATAATTACAAATGGTCCCACGTCTTTTGTATCTAATTTTGCTCCCCGCCTTGTAGAAGGCTTAATGAAAACCGTATCGTTCAACTTGTACTCAATGTTATTCCTACGCTTTTTATTAAAACTTTCTTGTTGATTCTCTGCATTTTGTTTTTTTTTTTTTTTTTTTTTACCAATCTCTCGGAAGCAATTTTTCTGTCTTTTAAAAGAATTTTGAGTGTTCCTGTACTTACAGGTCGCAGATTATACCCCTCTGCAATCATCTGTTGATACTTTCCCAACAAACCTTCCAGCAATTGATCCATGTTCGGCAGCAGCGTGCTGATAGCGCCGCAATTTTATCCCGTTGCCTTAGTGTACTCCTGATGTCGTAACGGGAAGTGTAGCAGCTTTTTCTCTCCCTCCGCCTTCTTGACACATAATTCCTCGTAGTCCAGAATATCCTCTCCCAGTATAAGATCATAGGTCATCTCCGAATCAGGCACCACTAGGAACTGAATTTCAGCTGCCGCATTTTCCGCCTGTATAGTTGTTATCGTGCGGCCGATTACCGTCACGAGTCCGCCGTCCAAACCATAAACCTTATTAAAATATGGTTCGATTTTGCAGTTTGCCTGTTTTGCAATTTTCTCTCGTTTCCTTCCTCTTCTTTGGACACTCCCTTTCCATATGCCCTGTTTCATTGCACTCGAAACATCGCTTGCGAGAACCAGAATGCACTTGCGAAGATCCAGGGCGCGTAATTGAACGCCTATTGTAATCCCGAAAATGTTCATCCTGTTCCCGCGATTCATTCCGCCGAAAATGATCACTCTTTTCTTTGTTCGACCCTTTCACAAAATGAGCCATCCCACTCAGCAAATCAGCAGTAGACGTAAACCGAGCATTTCTAAGCGATTGTCGAACACTTGGATCCTGAACGTGCCCAATCACCAAACTAATCAACTCGTGAGCTTTAAAGGCTATCTGAGTTTGACCGTAATATTTTAATTTATTACGCGCATACTCAGTGTACGATCCCGCCGAATCACTATTGTAGGATACCGCACGAGATAAACGCTCACATAATTGATCCTCGGACACAAACACAGAACATAAGTCTTCCCGGAATTTTGCCCAGGTACGTGGGTTACCTTCCCAGTCTCTATACCATCTTTTGGCCGATCCCGTCACAGCATGAGTAGCCAGACTTAATCGTTGTGTAGCAGAAAGTTTCTCGATTGTTACGAGCCGGGGCTGTGGGCAACGCCTAGACCGGCGAGGTTGATATAACCCAAGGAATACGGTTGAGAATTTATTAGTAAGGTGCACGGACGAACCCGATGCGAAATCGGGGAGCCGCTGGGATATGTGTAGCGAGGACGAACCCGATGCGAAATCGGGGAGCTTCAGGAATAGAGTCAAGCGCGGACGAACCTGATGCGAAATCAGGGAGCCGCAGGAGGGTGAAACGTCGTGGACGAACCCGATGTGAAATCGGGGAGCCACTAGGAAAGAAGTTCGCAGACGAACCCGATGCGAAATCGGGGAGCTGCTAGGAGGTTGGCTTATTCACAGACGAACCCGGCGCGGAGCCGGGGAGCTGTTCGGAGGTTGGAAAACGTACGGACGAACCTGATGCGAAATCAGGGAGCCGTAGGATACAGACGAACCTGGTGCGAAACCAGGGAGCTGTAGGATGGGTTAGGTTTCGTGGACGAAACCGATGCGAAATCGGGGAGCCACTGGGTTGGAGTATTTGTAGTTATTTTGTTTGGATAAGGCGTGCGGACGAACCTGATGCGAAATCAGGGAGTCGCAGGAAATGTTAGTTTGTCTCGTAACTTTTAAATTAATATTCGATACAACTCGAGCGGTTAAGTTGTATCTGTGGGAACGTTACTACCGATATAAAGGATTACGGGGTAAATATAGGTTTAACGAATCTACTCGATTTAATGGTGAACAAATTATAAATATATATTCAAATCAGTCGTTGGTACAAATGCAATTGTCGCGATAGAAATAATATAAAGTATGCGAGTTACCTAAGTATTTGCACGGTGTTGACGCACTGGCGATGCGGGGTCTGAGAGCCGCTTTAAGAGTGTTCCGAAAGAACTTCAACCGGACTAGCGGATTCTAACGGGTTAATCTATGATTCGAAAGATGCGCTAAGCCCAATCTCACTAGATATAACTGACTCTGTACGAGCGTGGCACGACGAGACGTTACGCGTGACTGTGTAACTCTGAACCGACGAGGGTAGAAACCAAAGGGTTTATATACCCCCGAAATGCACGGAAACGCATTAGAACTTTCCATATAAGGAAGTTGAGGAGTCTTCGTCGGACCACGCCCGTCTTGGTCATAATGCAGCTGGTCGCACATGTGCTCAGGGCCCCTTTTTCTGTTTATGATAACCGAAAGAATTTTAGGGCGTTTTCCCATCACAGACGCGAGCTCGAAAACGCGTTGAGAGCGACGTATGGAATATTCTTCATACGTAACACGGTTATCGATTCCACTAAATCACACCACTTATAAGCATCCTCACCGATATCCGTACCACTAAACTCCGGCACTGCTTCCACAAAACAATTATCCCTCGCGGGTGCCGAAGGAGCGGCTGAATTATTCGCGACCGTTTCTAAGAACCGACGGAACAAATTTTCCAAACTCGGCTCAGCGTTTACACTTTGCCCACCGTCCATTATAACGAGCGCTATCGATTCAAAAGATACTGCAATCACTAATATCCGTTTGGCTACGCGGTCTTTTATCCCACTTCTGATGTTAGAAATAATATAATTATTTCTATAAAATTGTCAGGATTACTAAAAGTATGCTTATTCGATGGAGGTTCTGGGGTAAGTGCCATGGGGTTCATCACAGTCCTCTTACCAAAAGGCATTGCCTTCCCCACTCCGTGGCCAGATTCTCCAGAAACAGAATCCCTATTCTTTAGCAATGTGACGTCAGGTCACTTGCCATACTCAAAGTCTCTATCTCTTGTTTATAATAAACCATCCCTCGGCACTTGATAGCTAGAAGACCCAAGGTGGTCGCCAGCCATCGCCTGCCGACAGGATGTTTGGTTCCATTCATTCACTTCCAATACGTGCAAGGACAATGTCAATCCTTGGACATTCCTAAGACACTCTTCGACCACGAGTAGGACTGCGTCCCCATCATAAATTATCCACAGGGGGCCTAGTACTTCGCCACCCACTCCTATTCCATTCTTTAAAAAAATACGCTGTTGCTAACATGCGTTTCGTAGCATAAAATTGTAAGATAGGTCAGGATCGGTGCAATGACCAACGGCCAAAGACCCACTTTCATCGAAGCAGGTTACTTCGTGAACGAAAGGTTAAGTTTATTTACCTATCTTTTTTTAACATTAATTATCCAAACATTGTTTTAATAAGTAATAAAATACCTTATACGTTTCGGGTAAGGAGTAAAAGTATGTAACAGCTATAAAACGGCTTGATAATTAAATTGTTATTCATGAATAACGAATCATTACACATTGTTATTAATTTAAGATGATGTAATATTTTCCGTACGTTGCCCCTCGATGCACCCGACGACAGCCGCGCGCGGTGGTGCCTGTGCGCGCGCTATACGGGCGCGCTCATTGGCCCGTGTTTTTCGTTAATAACTCAAAAACGAAGCTACTTACAATATTGTGGTCATGGAAAAAGTTGGTGAGCATCAACTCAGCTTTGCGAAATTTAAAAATACTGCGAGACTTACGGGCCGCCCTGTATATTATAGTATATACAGGGTGACAGAACAATCAGGGAACATCGAGGATTGACGTGTAGCTGGGGTGTATATAAGCAACTTTTTCCTTGATAATGTTACGTATGAAGAATATTCCATTCGTCGCTTTCAATGCGTTTTCGAGCTCGCGTCTGTGATGGGACAACGCGCTAAAATTCTTTCGGTTACCATAAACAGAAAAAGGGGTCCTGAGCACATGTGCGACCAGCTGCATTATGACCAATACGGGCGTGGTCCGACGAAGACTCCTAAATTTCCTTATATGGAAAGTTCTAATGAGTTCCCGCGCATTTCGGGGATATATAAACCCTTTGGTTTCTACCCTCGTCGGTTCAGAGTTACACAGTCACACGTAGAGTCACGGCGTGCCACGCTAGTACAGAGTCAGTTATATCTTGTGAGATTGGGCTTAGCGCACCTTTCGAATCATAGATTAACTCGTTAGAATCCGCTAGTCTGGTTGAAGTTCTTTCGGCATACTCTAAAAACGGCTCTCAGACCCCGCACCGCCAGTACGTCAACACCGTGCAAACACTTAGGTAACTTACACACTTTATATTATTTCATCGCGACAATTACATATGTAGAGACGACTGATCTCAATATATATAATTTGTTCACCATTAAATCGAGTCGACTCGTTAAACCTATCTTTACTCCGTAATCCTTTATATGAGTAGTAACGTTCCCACAGATACAACTTAATAACCGCTCGAGTTGTATCGAAATTTAATTTAGTGTTACGAGACAAACTAATATTTCCTGCGACTCCCTGATTTCGCATCAGGTTCGTCCGTACGTTTTCCAACCTTCGAACAGCTCCCCGGCTCCGCGCCGGGTTCGTCTGTGAATAAGCCAACCTCCTAGCAGCTCCCCGATTTCGCATCGGGTTCGTCCGTGTACCTTACGAACAAATTCTCAACCGTATTCCTTGGGCTATACCTACCTCGTTGGCCTAGGCGTTGCCCACAGCCCCGGCTCGTAACAATAATAATGTTATATATAGTTTCGTTTTTGAGTTATTAAGGAAAAACACTGGCCAATGAGAGCGCCCGTCAGGCATCAGACGGCGCGCGCTCAGGTGCGAACCGATCACTTGTGGTAGGTCGTGATGGGGGCATCGAGGGTACCGAGGAAAGCATGCGACATATGTTACATCGTCTTAATTAAGAATAATGTGGAATTATTCATTATTTATGAATAAGAAATACACTAATAAATCGTGTAATAACCGTGTTCGATACGTTTATTCATTATCCGAAAGGAATTAAGTGTTTTATTACTTTTGAAAAAAATTCTTTTTTTTATCAGTACGTTTTCAGGTGGATAAATTATGTTTTAAGACAAACGATTCGCATAACTAATGTTAGGAAAAGCTAGTTAAACTTACCTATTCGTCCGCGAATTAACCTGCCTAACATTGTGTGAATCCTGACCTAGGCAACGCTCAACGGTTATTACACGATTTATTAGTGTATTTCTTATTCACGAATAATGAATAATTCCACATTATTCTTATTTAAGACGCAGTAACATTTGCCGCATACTTTCCTCGGTACCCTCGATGCCCCATCATGACCAACCCCAAGTGATCGGTTCGCACCTGAGCGCGCGCCGTCTGATGCCCGACGGGCGCTCTCATTGGCCAGTGTTTTTCGTTAATAACTCAAAAACGAAACTATATATAACATTATTATCAAGGAAAAAGTTACACCCCAGTTACACGTCAATCCTCGATGTTCCCTGAGTGTTCTGTCACCCTGTATAGTACATATTATAATTGTTAAACACGGATAATGTTTCATGACATATCAAACAGAGAGCATCGTCTTTTATGCATGTAAAAAAATAATCATGTATCCAATTTTCTTTAAACAGTCGACTTTCATTTTCAATTTTGCGTTTTCTACAGTTTAAACTCATAGTGTGATACAAATGCGATTCTTGCTTCAGAACTACTTAGCTCAATTTTATTAACTTACTAAACTAAACTTACTTACTCCACTATACTGCTAAACTTGTTACAAACTTATTAATTATTATTTTATTATGAAATGTAGTAAGACTCGTGCAAAATTCATATTTTATTGCCTAGTAACCAGAAAATCGACAACTGGAACAATTGTAATTTAAAACAGTGAAACCATTCTCCGATGAAGAAATGGTAAAATAATGTTTATTACCGATAGCAGATATGTCCTGATCATATGGATATAATTTCTAAAATAAGCGTGATAAAAAAAAAAGAACAAAAACTTAACAAAACGAATGTTTCGCCTAATATTTTTATTTCTAAATGTAAATCTTCAAGTATAAATCTCAGAGAACTAAAATCAAATAATGTACTTCATTTTCCAATTCTGCAAAGAGAAATCCATTTCCAAATCGCGAATGATAAAATATGCGGGAAACCACGGAGATTCCAAGAAGATTGCAATTTAAATTGAGGATTTCAGTTTTCGATTTACAAACTTACGTGTAAGTCAAAGAAATTTTGATATTTGCTCATTTCAATATAGATATTGAAAGAATCTCCCAGGAATTCTAAACTTTAGAATATCACACGTAATATTGACAATACGAACAAAATCAAGGATATTATTTCATTCAATTAAATTTCAACAATTAATTAACTCCATTTAATTAAAAAAATATGTAAACGTATACCCCTTAAGACTATAAAATGTATTGTATATTAGTATATTGTATACTTAAAATTAGTTTGGCCCACTGCGACCCAAATGTTGCTCATCACTGTCTTAAAGTTTTAAAATGGCCCGCTAAATCGAATAGATCTAAAATTATTAATTATATAAAAACATAAATATATCGGGAGAAAACATCGATGTTTTGAAAACATCGATGTATCGTTGCCATTCCTACCGAGATAGTATGCAGCGCCGAACTCGCATGCCACGTGCTTGCAGATAGTTGGAATTTCAATATATATTTTTATTTCTAGGTTAATGATCAAGTTGTGCACGGATAAAAATTCACGTTGATATTGCAAACCTTTGAAATTAATGTGCAATGCGTTTTTATTCCTTATAGAAAGTGAGGTTAAATAATAATTTACTATTAAACGATCCGCAACAAAAGATTAACTATACTGACAGTGTAGCCAAGCCAAATGTGTACAAGCAATTAGATAATATAGTTCAGGAATTTATGTTTGTAAATGTGGTAAAACAAATTTACTTGTGATGTTCGAACCCATTACACATTTCTATAAGCAGGTTTTGAAAAACACTCATCTAAAAATTCCATCATGCAGGAAGACATCAGGGAGTACCTTTCATGAGTATAATATGAAAGCAATGCAGCAAAAGAAAAAGTTGTTAAGTTATAATATGAATTTCAGTGCAAAGTTAAAAGTAAATAAAACATTTTTATACCATAACTTAATTACATGCGAAATTTTGTCATTCACCTTCATTAATACATTGTAATGTTTTGAAAACAGGTGATCGGAAGTGGAGCACTTGGAGCTCCAGCTTGTGTATATCTTATAACCGATCATGCCAATTATTTATTTAATTGCGGAGAAGGTACACAGCGTTTAAGCCAGGAACATCAGTGTAAATTATCCAAATTAGACAATATATTTATTACAAATCTCTCTTGGAAAAATATTGGAGGGGTTCCAGGTTTACTTTTAACGGGACAAGATAATGGTTTAACTACAGTAAATATTCATAGCCCTGAAGGAATCGACCATTTTAT
This sequence comes from Nomada goodeniana, assembly GCA_963969485.1. Lineage (NCBI taxonomy): Eukaryota > Metazoa > Arthropoda > Insecta > Hymenoptera > Apidae > Nomada > Nomada goodeniana. Next base: position 13,251,136 of record OZ018301.1, on the reverse strand, counting down.
GGATACAGTACACACATTTACGTATTATCCAAACTTGAAGATTTCTTATCCCTACACCAATGGACATACAGAATATAAAGATAATGTAATGACAGTTACCTATGTCTCAATAACAAAATCTTCAGACATTATTGAAGAATGCTCTATAAAATTGATAAAAGAAATGCAGTACCATTCAAATGTAAATGGTAAAAGATCTATCGAAGAAGAAATAGACAATAAAGGAATGAATGTTGAAAAGAAGGTAAAATGTTCTCCCAGTTTAATATGTTACATTTGTGATGTTCATCCAAGACGTGGGAAACTATTAGTAGACAAATGTATAGAGTATGGTGTGCCACCAGGACCGCTTTGCCAGAAATTAAAGCAAGGTATAAATGTTACTAAGCAAGATGGAACCATTGTTTATAGTAAAGATGTATGTCTACCAGACAGTCCTAAAACCACCTTTATAGGTATTTTTAAATAAGTTTAAATAAACCTATTGGGCATGCAATAGTTTAAGTAATACTTAATTAACCGAACTACCAGCTTATCGTAGTATCCATATTTATTTTTACCTAATACATTTAATTGCAAACTGTTGAAGTATTGAAGATCTTAATTAATACCGTTAATATACTTTTTTAGTTATAGAATGTCCTGCAGAAGAATATTTGGATGCAATCATCAATCACCCAGCGTTTTTAAAATACCAACACACAACATTGGAAGCACAAAATGAAGAAGTATTTTGCATTTTTCATTTTACTCCTGACAAAATCTTTACTAATCAAAAATACCAAGATTGGATGAATAAATTTTCCTCCAAAAGTGAACATATAATTTTAACCGAAGGAAATACTTGTATGGGCAGTGAAGCAGTTTATAAGAATCAATACATGTTAAATATGCTGCACCCTGAAATATTTCCAGTGTTGAGCAGGCATGACACTAAAGAAAAAGAAAAGGTAAACAGTTTATGTAAAGACGTATGTATAGACATTAATTTATAATGAAAAGAAAATGTCCTTTATTTCAGATCGAAGATAATTCTATTTATCGTGCGAAAGCAATACAAATGTTGAATCTTCGCCCAGTGCCAAAACATATGAGAACATATGAAATTTACAAAACGCCACAAAAATACATTAACGAAGTTTCCAAAATGCCCAATTTCCAATGTGCTTTAAAAGAATTACAAACAAATATTGATAAAAAATCTACAGAACTTGACTTGGGTAATATTGGCGAATTCCCACGAATTTTGATGTTAGGTACTGGTTGTAGCGTCCCGAATAAAATTAGAAATACTAGTGGCATCCTTATAAGAGTTGACCAAGATAATAGTATTTTATTAGATTGTGGAGAAGGCACTCTTGGACAGATTATTAGGTTTTACGGAGTTTCAGAAAGTAGCAATATCTTACGCAGTATCAAGGTATATTCATATATTATTTTATCATATACGTTCATACATGGAAAATTAAGCGAATTATAAATAAAATTTGTTTTTGAGATTATTCACACAACTTCCAATTACGGCTGGAAGGATTAATGAATCATTTGTTTTAGGCAATTTATATTTCACATATACATGCAGATCATCATTTAGGACTTATTGGTTTATTACTGAGGAGAAAGAAGATCACAAACGATCAGTTATACTTACTAACACCGAAATGCATTGCACCATGGTTGAACTTTTATAACGACCGATTTGAATCTATTTCACAACAATATATTTCAGTAAACAATTCTGATTTATATCAAAAACATCATAAATTATCGGCATCCTTTGAAGATGTACTGTACAATTCGTTGAATATCAAAGAAATAAACACAATTTTCGTGGCACATTGCAAGCAATCTTTTGGCATTGCTATTACTCTCAAAGATAATAGAAAAATCGTGTATAGGTAAAATAATTCAAATTACAAGAAATTTTCTAGAGTACCGTTTGATACTTATTTAAATTGATGTTGTATTTTATTATGTCTTTTTTTCAGTGGTGATACAATGTTTTGTCAAAATCTTATAGAGTTAGGTAAAGATTGCGATTTATTAATTCACGAAGCTACCATGGAAAGTGGTCTTGAGACTTTAGCAAAGCGTAAACTCCATTCAACGACATCTGAAGCTATAGCTGCTGGAAAATTCATGAATGCAAAATTTACGCTATTAACACATTTCAGTCAGCGTTATTCAAAAATTCCTGATCTTCCCGAAAAAGAAAACAACGTTGGTCTTGCCTACGATAACATGCAGGTCAAGTTACCACAATTACCACTGTTGCCTCTTTTCTATCCATGTATAAAAGTAATGTTTCACAATTATAATAAAGTATTGAAATAAAACTCAAGATGAATGCTAAACAACGACACGTGAGTTACTGTTTAATTAAAAGGAATAAATTCATATTTTCGTAATGTAAAATTGATTCTTGCTCCCTATCTGATAATATAAATAACTTCTACTCTATCAAAGCAAATAATATTGGAGTATATATTACGCCAGCTTAGAGTATTTGTGGAGAAATTAAGAAAATATCAATATACAAGTGGTCAATAGCAGAATTTATTGCTTACACAATGCATTTAATTTATCCCGCTTTCCTCAGTATGATAAAAAGGAAAAAGAGAAAACATAATTTACAGATAGGTTCGCCGAAGTATCCATGTTGATACCTATCTCGGTTGTATATAAAAAATAGAGAGCAGATAAAGCAGTATATCAAAGATAAAAAGCATGTTGAATCTTAAGTTTTAATATTAAAACAGAAATATTAAAACTCGACAGAGATAAATTGTACTTATAAGCTAATTGATAAATTACACTCCCTCAAAAATCCTTACTAAATGGTAAAATTTACGGTTCTAGAGTTATGGGGGGGGGTCTATGATAACGTTGTTTCGTAGAAATTGCTATAAAAATGTTTCGACCATTGCACAGCTCACGGAATGTGAATTTCTTATGTAAAAAAAAGCGTGGTCTCAAATTGTACAGGTATTAATTCGATTATTCCATCGATTTTATAAAGTCATGTACACTAGATAGCAAGCTTAATGACACATTGTGCGTTTATATTAATAGCATATAACAATAATGAAATAGAAATATAATTATCATATGGAATGATTATTTTTTGCCAACTGAAATACTAAGTATATTACTTATGCATATACAGGGTCACTCGGAATCTCTCCATATATCTCAATATCTCAAAAACGAAGCTTCAACCAACATTTTGGTAGAGGAAAAAGTTGTTCAGTCACTCCAGAAACTCCCCATTAAAAGCGGAAGGTAAGATCCCGGGTCACCCTCCCTGTATATCTCGAAATATGCTGTCTAGTGTATGAACTGCTTTATAGGAATTCAAATATTTAGTATTAATAGTAAGATTAACATGAAGACTAGAAAGCTGAATTTTTGTTGAGCACGTAAACGATCGATCAATTTATTATTCATATTCTGGTGTCATTTTTATCTTTTAAGTATTAGTTGGCGACAAAGTGGTTCTCGTTGTTTATTAATTTAGTTACTAATTATCACTAATTACAAAAATGTAAAACTGAAACAGAAAGTGTCCTGATACAGGAGTTTCAAAATATTTTCCAACACAAACAATTATTATAAAGAATTGGTATTACTGCATATTCAAAATGTAATTAACATTGAGTTTAAAGACTCATACAGTGCACCCCTCGGTAATGTATTCATTTTTTTAGCGCCAGTTACTGTGACGCCAGTGATTTCTACTACAGTTCACGGTTATAAACACAATGGAACTTTTCGTTCTCCGAAATATTGTTACAATAATCTGTGAAATTCTATATATGTAACGCAATCTAAAAAGTTACGAAATATACATATAATGTTTTAATGCAAAATTTCATTCCGTTAAGTGTTAAATACTGAAGAATAAATAATATTTGAAATAACGCATTAAATGAAAAAAGGTGAATTTCAATTTACAGGACCAAAAATTACTCAATTTCTTCATGGTCGAGAAATAATATATCACTCAAACTTCCCTTTACATTATTAGGGTACGATGTAATAACCGCTAGTTATACTGCAAACATGCGAATGATCAGTCTTATACGGTATTTCATTAATACAGAAAGTCATAATTAGAAATATATAAAAATGGTATTCAATTAATTCGGCGATGTACTCCTAATTAAGTACTTGAGAGGAGCTCTTCCCATACTTGTATATATCATGTTAGATTACACTCGAAGCTATAAAAAGGGCAATGACAGTCAGCTTTGTTCTTTCAAAACCTGGATCCAACACTTACTTTAAAATATTTCATGAATTCCCCATACTAAAATATGAAAAAAAGGAGTTAAACTCTGCAACAAATTATTTGAATCAATATTTTTTACCCGTTAAACAGAACCTATTATAGTCTGAAAGAAAAACGAGGATTCATTCGGAGAACGTTTTAAAAGAACACAGCTTATACATGATCGTGTTGTTTAAAATTCCCATTTTGTAGCAGATTCGAAATCTGTGTCTCCGAGACGCAGTGCTCCATTCTTGCCTGCGACGAGATATCTTCCATCAGTATGTTTAATACAGATACGAGACGGTTCTCGTAATTCCAAGTAAAAACCATCAGAAGATATATCCGAATCTACTGTCACTCCTTCGCTATCTGCATGCCAATATTTACCATTTTGACCTAAAATTTAAAGTTACTGAGTAAAGAAATATTACCGTATCTAAACATGTATACTATAAATGAATATACGAATAGAACTTACCTTTAAATCTAACAATTCCGCGCTCACACCTCTCCACTCTGATAGTCTCGTAGACAGCTTTATTGCATTCCAATTTTGAACTAGCCGCACTTTTAGGCCCAACAAATCCTTGCTCACAACGTAAAACCAAAACAGGTCTGTTCATCAAGTAGAAATGATATTTACTAGCATCTGAATCCAATCCATTGACGGAATCTGCATTGGCATAAAGATGTCCGGAACGTTTCGTTGCCAAAAATTTTCCGTTGTTGGCACGCAAAGCTACTGTGCCATCCTCCGATTGCCAGAGCAAATCAAACAAAGCATTAGATGAACGCTTATGCTCAGATGCTTGAATTCCGCCTCCAGCTTCGAGACTCCAGTAACGATCTTGCATGGTACGCACATACCATCTTTTAGTTACACGATCAAATTCTAATTGAAACGTTTCGTGCCCTGAAATTTCGTCTTGATTGGCAGTGACGTCAACTCCTGAAATTAGAATGAATGTGTTAGTACCTAGCGACTTATACAGAAAAATTACATATTTTATGGTGTCATGGCTTCAATAATAGTGAAGTATAACTTTGTTTTAGCTTAACATATAGATACATAATTAAACTATATTCTGATATACAGTACAGTCTCGATATAAGCGAAACCGTCGGGACTGAACGTTCGCTTATAGCGGATTCTTCCTACGTTTCCAACGGATCCAAACGTAGAAAACGGCAGCGTGTGAAAAGAAAAGGATCGATCGCCCAAGGCAAAACAAAATCTAGCGTATATGTGCGAGAATTTGAATATAACGAATAAACTTGCTCGTTTTTATTTCTATTTTTTTATGAAACTTTTACCACCAGATTTGAGACCCTTTGCTGATTAAAATAAAATTAAAAACTATAAATGAACTAGCGGTGCGCGAGCCATCTGTGGCTCCTTCCCATATGTTCTATCTCCAGCGAATTTGTGCCTCGCAAGCTACGCATGTTTTGCCCCTGTGCCCGAGCCAGTCTTCATCTTTGCAAAGGAGTAGAACGTTTTTAACTGGTAGTGCGGACCTGGTGGCTCGTCGAGGAGAAAAACTACGTTAGCTCAGCACTATATCATTTGAACAATATTTACAGTTAACAATGCATTATACACCACTTATTAAATAATGTAAATGTGATCCAAATTTTGTCATGTTTGGACTCATTTTAATCAGAAAAATGTTACCAATATCTAGGTTTCATCAAAAGTTTGATAAGAAAAGAATGAGAAATACCAAAGTTTTATGGTTAAATTAGTATTAGTTCACTCATATACAGGGTGCCCCGTAAGTCTCGCAGTATTTTTAAATTTCGTGTAGCTGAGGTGATGCTGAACAACTTTTTCCGTGACCAAAATATTGTAAGTAGCTTCGTTCTTGAGTTATTGACGAAAAACACTGGCCAATGAGCGCGCCCGTATAGCGCGCGCCCAGGCACCACCGCGCGCGGTTGTCATCGGGTGCATCGAGGGGCAACGTACGGCAAATATTATATCATCTTAAATTCATAATAATGTGTAATGATTCGTTATTCATGAATAACAATTTAATTAACAAGTGGTTTAATAACTGTTCCATATTTTTATTCGTTATCCGAAACGTAGAAGGTATTTTATTACTTATTAAAAAGATGTTTGGATAATTAATGTTAAAAAAACATAGGTAAATAAACTTATCCTTTCGTTCACGAAGTAATCTGCTTCGACGAAGTGGGTCCTTTCATACACGACCGGGCGCAGTAGAGAGTCACGCACCCACGATGAAACATGTTGCGATGCATCTAATTCGGCAGTGTGATTGGTCAATAACTCAAAAACGAAGCTTGAAACAACATTTGGTCAAGGAAAAAGTTATTCAGAATCAGCTACCCGCCATTTCTCGATGCAAGGATAGTTACGGGAGATCCTGTATTTCCACTGCATGGTCAGGTTGCTTTCTGACATTCGAAACGTTGTTGAACGCCAATTCTATTTTTTTCACAGTTAATTAGCTTTTTTGTGCTGAGTGAGTATTTGATACATTATTCTAAATTTTGATTTTGTATTATTAATAGTGGACTGTTGGTTTATATTTTTATATATGGCAGGATTGAAAAATTTGTTTAATAGCACTCATAAAATACATAAAATAAAATACATATAAAAAACGTGGCGTTTTCAAATGGAGTTGGTTGTCGCAGCTAGTGATGGGCACTATCGACTAATTTAAACTATTGACTAATGACAATTTAGCAACGATATACTGTCGACTATTTAGTCGATAGTTTTTAGTCGACTGAAATTTCGCTTATTGGTTATGTCTGGAGTCTGAACTATGTCATGAAATATTGGTGTATTTACTTTTTGTAAATTTCGTAGTTCATAATTAGAATTTCAAAAATATAAAAGGTTAACAAGTTTATTTTTTAACAGTTACTAATATTTCAATTTGTCATAAACTATTTTATTTTGGCACTTGAAAATTAACTGTTCTAAATTTTTTGTGAGAATCAATTAGGTTGTATATAATATTTTATTCAGATCTTGAAAATATTCTTTAAAATCAAATAGACATGTATGTTAGAAATTGTACTTTAAGAGTATGCAAGATAGATCTTTCCCGGACAGTTCTGGGGTAAAGACTGAGCGGTCAATCACAGTTCATTTACCAAAAGGCATAACCTTTCGCACTCCGTGCCCAGATCCTCCAGGAGCAGAGTCCCTATACCTTGGTAATACGGCGTCAGGCCGATTGCCATATTTGGTCTTTCACTCCACATTCAAATAAACAATCCTTCGACACCAGATGGTTGGAAGAACCAAAGCGGTCGCCAGCGATCGTCGGCCAACAGGATGTTCAGTCTCATTCATTCATTCTTAAAAACCTCTAGTAAACAGTCAATCCTGGGACATTCGATAGTTGAATAGCGTCGGGCCACCAGCCATCGTCTGTCGTCCAGATTGCCCGTTTCTAAGACGCTCACCAACTATACGCAGGCTAAGCCCCTATCATAAATTCTTCCCCGAATGAATAGCACTGCACCACTCGATCCTTTTCTTTTCGTTAAAAATACGCTGTCGCTAACATGTGTTTAACACGACGCCATTAATTAATGTCTTATACATCAAAATTTAAGTTGTTTGTTCTTTTTCCTAGGGTAGATATAAATATTGCTATATTAGGAATGTAAGGAAGTTGTCGATCTATTTTCATAATTTTGTTCATTATAACATTATAATAATGTTGCAATTTCAGATTTTAAGGACTCTACAGCTGATTGTGCATTTATTTCGGGTTGAAAAGTATTAACGTTAATAATAAACATATTATTAATTATTTTTATAATAAACAATAAAATAAAATATATAAAGCTTCGAAACGAACTAATGAATAACTGTTATAAACCCACCCCTGGTTCCCGTACTGATTAGATTTTTAGATGTTTACATTTTCAAGTGTCAGAGCCGAAGGTTTGCATTAGTTTGCGTTATGCATAATTGAATTTGCACATGCTTAATGACTTAATTATTCAATGCCGCTATCGAAGACATATATTTGTTAATGAATCTGGAATTTCATGATCAAATCTATTAAAAACCCCCGCAACTTAAATTCAATTTATCTATAGATTCTCCGACATATGACATATACATATACATATTCAGTAATTAGCTCGATGGACCAAAGTCCAAACGACTAAACCAGTCGTTAAGAGCTCAATGGTTTAAGCGACTGAATTTCCTCGATAGTTTTAAGTAACTACATTCAGTCGATAGCCCGATGGTCCAAAGTCCAAACGACTAGATCAGTCGTTAGTCGATGGTTTTAAAAATCAGTCGACTGTAAATAGTAGTTGGCTACTATCGACTAATCGATAGTTTTTAGTCGATGGTGCCCATCACTAGTCGCAGCATACACGGCGCTAGTAGTCTCGTGTGGCAACCGACCCCATTCGTAGAAACCATTTAGTTTAGTAGATAGTTACATTGTATTTCAGAAAATAGTTCTACCCCAAAAAATGGTGAGGAATTTTAAAAAGAGTTCCAATCGTGGGAAGATTCTTCCTGATGTTATGATGACGTACACCTTTTATATGTGTAACAAACTGCCAATCTGATTTTCTAGCAGTATTGAATTCTGATGATGATTAATGGTTTTTCAATAAATGTACAGTAATTTCTCGATGTGTACAAGGCGGGAGCTGGTTCGAGAGGGATCGCGCTTCATCCCCACCACTCCCCGGATTCTGAGTGGCAGTAATAAACTGACACAGCGGCTAAAACCTGGGGTAACCCTTGAAAAGTTAAATGTGTTCGTATCTGTCGGATGACTAATGCAACCGTGAATTTTTTTTATTGTTACGTATTGCGCTATGAAAATTGTATTGAAATATTCGTGAAGCTGGTGTGATTAAAGTGAGACAAAACGCGATATGAGTTGGACAATTTTTACTTATACGTTTACATAATAAAACTCTTACCCATAGATTGTGTTTTAAATTTTTTAAAGGAGGGAAAAATGCTTATCGCAGACCAGTCTCTACTTTAATGTATATCTGTTCCTTCAGGTAATTGTTCAAAGGCTTAGTGCACGAAAATAACAATTCGGGAAAAATCAATACAATACTGAACTTTCGCTTCGGTCATAAAGAACCCAGGTTGGCCGCCGAGGTTTATGCCCATTTATTGCAGTATGCTTTTATGTTTTTTCTTCTCTTTATGCTTCTCTTATATTCGCAAACGTATTTGGCGAAAGGTAATTAAGAAACGTATTGTATGGTAAAGCGATCAGGTAGCTCACCCACCGAGAAACAGCCGTCGACCATAATAGATGGTCACAACCGTTTCTCGTGGGGCTCGAGGGATCGAAAAGCGTGTCACTTGGTCCGAGAGGGATCGTTCGGAAACGCCCCTCCTTGCGCCACAATGATCGTTCGGAAGCGTTTCTTGTTCGCTGAACAACAAATTGACAAGCCACCTTCCATCGTATAGAAGTTCAGTGAGTGAAAAAGAGAAGGGCTCGGTATCTTCGTATCCGCGAGACAACACTGATGCAAAGATGGACCTTTTTTATTTTTATTAATTTTGTTCTGAAAATTTTATTACGATGTTGTTGACGTTTTTACGCTTATGTACTTTGGATCATATATATGGATCATAATCATGACGTAAATATGATCCAAATTATATCGCGTTTGGTGCTACAGTAATGTCTTGAACCAAGCGAAATATTTCTACACCATGCAAGCGAAAAGTTTATCTCCACCACTGCCGGGTATACACCTTGAGGCGTCCAGAAGTTCACTTGGCGATCAGTGTAACGCGATCCGGGCTCGGGTATATCGGTGAGCTAATACTAATTGAACGATGAAACTTTGCTATTTCTCATCCTTTTCTTATGAAACTTTTACATATCATAGCTGACATTCTTCTGATTAAAATGACACCAAACACGATATAATTTGGACTGTATTTGCTGGCTTTATTAACGGTAATATGTTGGTATGTTAAACCGTGCACTGGGCCTTTGATCTTTGCCGATTGCCACGATCGCAGCTTCTCTTTTCTTTTCACTAGCTATCTTTTTTTGCGGTCGAGAAAATCAGCTATGCTATGCAAAAGTTTCATAAGAAAAGGATCAGAAATAAAAAAGTTTTATCTTTGCATTAGTGTTATTTCACCGATACGCTGGATATTGTTTTTTGGCTTGGCTGCTCGGTTCTCTTTCTTTACTCGCTGTCCTTTTCTACGTTCGACGCTGTCGGCAAATTTCAAACAATGTAGGAACTACACCATGGAAGCGAACGTTCAGACCCAAGGCTTTCGCTTCGATCAAGACATTACTGTATTTTAATCACAACAACCTCAGCAATATTTTAACAAATTTTGCAGAGCGAAATAAGTAATAATAAAGAAGTTTTATAGTTGCATTAGTGTTAGTCTCACCGATACTTACGCTGACCTTTTCGGCCGCCGTCGGCGTCGTTGCCTACACAGTGACCTGGGTCTTGAGCCTCAGATCAAATTTCTAAGAAGGCAAAGTTCTCCGTGGATCCAGAGTGCTCGCGGCCGGTCACGAACTGCGGTCCTTCTCGAAGAAATTACTGTATTTATATTTTTCATAGGAATCCCATGCGACAAGCAACTCAACACTTTGTGACAACCAACCCATGACGGGGGTTAGTAATACAATATTTCTAAATCTTTGAAAACCGTAGTCATTTTTTTCAACAAAATTTGACACTCTGCAAAGTTTAAAACATGCATTAAATACAAGCGTTTCGAATGGTGTAATCGAAATTTCATTAGAGGGTATGTACTGTGCTTTTTGAAATTTAAAAAGTGCAATTTTTGTGACAACGAGCTCCGGTCTCCCCTACCTAGAAAACAATTATAATTGCAGTACTCCGACTCCTTCACTACAAAAACGGAATTTTTTGACTCTTTTTATTTTTTGCAGCTCGGGTTTCCATTTTATAAACTTCCATAATATGTGCCTCCATTATTGCAATGTCTCAGAGTTTTTCAATATTTTTTATGAGCAAAAATGGGAGACATTGAGCAAAAACAGTATAATGTTTTTTCACATTAACTACTCTCCCAGTCGAGTTACAGGGTTGAAACTTGGTACTAACTGGTTTTTCTTGATAAGCTATCGAATGACATCTCACTAGCCGAATTTGGTTTAGCGGCACATTCTATCCCCCCTATCCGGCTATAGCCTTTCAAGGTCAAGGACAATTTTGCACCAACTTTTATTTACAGGTCTTCACCGATCCACGCCTGTAGAAGCATTCTACAATGCTCCTTATACTTACTTGCTTTGCACCTTGTACATACACATGAGTTTTAGTTTTATACAGGGTGTCCCGTAACTACAGGACCATAGGAAGATGGGGGGTGGCTGGGCTGATTCTGAACTACTTTTTCCTTTACCAACATGTTGATTGACCCTTTATTTTTTAATTATTAACAAAGAACACGGGCCAATCAGAGCGCCCGTAGACTGCGTTTGGTCGTAGTCATGAACGCATTGGCACAGCGTGCCACATCGCCTTAAATTAAGAACAATTTGTAATTATTCATTATTCATGAATAACAAACAAACTAATAAATCGTTTAATAATTGTGTTCGATACTTTTATTCATTATCCGAAGGGAATAAAATGTTATTACTTGTGAAAAACATTACTTTTAACAGCACGCTTTCAGGTGAATACTATATGTTTTAAGGAAAATCATGTAGATACCTAATGTTAGAAAAAACTGTAGTTACCTTAGCGTCCACGAATTAATCTACTTCGACTCAACAGCTGATGTCGAGTCGGTTAAGGCTACGGTTACGGTGGATGCGTATTCGTACGAACTGGCGTTCTGACGAATACATCCGAACAATCAAATGCATTAGTTCTTATGCGAGTGGTTACATGCAATTTCTATTCCGATGTCGCACGAATTCGTGACAACAGTTTGATATTCCGATCGATCGTACGAACTCTATCTCTCCATGTAGTGGTGTGTAACGATTCGATCAGCTAACACATATGAAGTAAACATTACCACAGTAACTATTGAAATCAATAAATTCTTGAGAATAATAATTATGTACAGGTCCTCATTATTTTGTTTTTTTCGACTGCACCAAGGCGGCAGAACATATTACAATAATCAAACGAGTTTGATTCGTGGTACGTCGCAGAGAAATTTGATAGCCGTGGACAGAGCCGTAGGCATACAAAAATTAATTTCTATTGTTTCATTTAATTCGAATATGTTTACCATCAGAACCAATGTTCTGATGGTATATAGAACTATAGCACCACTATAGAACCAATGCAATGTCCAAAATTCCAACGTGTGAAATAATCTTCTGCGATCTTTTTCAAATCCCTGATTTTGGGTACAGGCATATGCTCTTCCTAGAAATAATTCCATATGGAAAGACACGTCTCGTAAACTATTTGTCTTATTGCACAGCGTGAAATTCTATATGAAAAGATAAGTGATCTAAATGACAGGCCGGTTGAAAGAAATCTGTAAAAAACGTGCATCCTTTATATGTATTGTAGAATCAATTATTGTTTGTATATGCCTACATGTGATGGTTTATTTAAAAAATGTAATTTATTGTACATTGCTATTATTCTCAGTTGTAATAGTCAAAACTAAGTGGAGGGGCCTACGGGATACATTCCGGAAGGAAATCAGTAAAATCTCGTAGAAAAGGTCCGAAGATGCAGGAGGAACATTGCTTGAATCATCATGGGCCTACTTTAAAGCCAAACTTTACTTGTTTCTGCAGGGACAACTCCTGTCAAGGAAAATGCACGGAAATATTCTTTCAGATGCAGAGGAGAAAAGTAGAAACGACACAACTGTGGAATCCACAGTTGCTGAAGACGTAGAGCGACATGTACCCTCCCCAAAAACAGAAGCTCATGGCTCAGCAAAAACGTCGGTGGCTGCTGCTTTGGCGTCATTCACACATGTATACACATATACTACAGCTATGACAGACGAACGTTTGGGCAGACGTTTACTGCCTTTTTGTAATAGTTCCGATATGTTCGTCAGAAAACGCATCCACTATAACCGCTACTTCCCACGTTTGCCCGATGAACAGTTCGGATGTATTCGTCAAAACGCCAGTTCGTACGAATACGCATCCACCGTAACCGTAACCTAACTCCCCGAAACGGTCCATACAAATCTGATCGATTTCGTAAGCACTCGCGTTGTTCCACACTCGCGCGCGCGCGCGCACACACACACACACACACACACTTGAACGCAGACGTCATTGTAGTGACAACGATCATGGCGCGTCAGAAGTCTTCTCAGGGACAACCGATCACGCTGCAGGCAGAATCACGGCATCAAGGGCCGCTTCCTGGTTTCCACATTTAGTGGAGAATCGGCGACAAAAACCGATCACACAGGGCGGCATTGCCCATTGATGCCGTGTTCAGCGTGCAGTGCGATCGGTTGACGACGAGAAGACATCCGACGCACCGTAACCGTTGGCACGCACTACATACACCTACGTTCGTAATGTGCATGTCGTGTGCGTGTGGAACCAAGTGCGAATTACATTTGCATAGATGACCGAGACGTGCGTTTCGTGGCATAAAATTATTAAGATGGGACAGGATCGGTAGAATGACCAAGTGCCAAGGACCCACTTCCGCCGAAGCAGGTAAATTCGTGGATGAATGGTTAAGTTTATTTTACTACATTTTTCTAACAATAATTATCCAAACACTTTTTTCCTAAGTAATAAAACACTTTATTCGTTTCGGATAATAAATCAAAGTACCGAACAGCTATTAAAGGACTTAGAACTTTATTTGTGTTTCATGCATAACAAATAATTACGCATTATTCTAAATTTAAGACGATGTAACACGTTCTGCCACTGCGATGGTTCCCGACCACGACCGAGCGCGGTTGAGAGCCACCCGTTTCGGCGCGCGCTCTACGGGCGCTGTCATTAGCCAGTGTATTTCGTTAATAATTCAAAAACCAAGCTTGAAACAACATTTTGGTCAAGGAAAAAGTTGTTCAGAATCACCCCCACTACTCCCCATTTCCCGATGTTCGTATAGTTACGGGACACCTTGTACATTTTATAATTAAAAAGGTATCATTATAAATGTATTTTAAAAACTACGATACTATAAACATTTCTGTCAAGTGTAAGTAAATACCTTGCTTCACGGACACATATCGTTGATTTAAAGCAGCAACAAATGACGCTTGGGGTAACGATTCTTCTAAGGAGAACAATTCGTCTCGCGTTACTGTTGTTGATCTTGATTTTAGAACAGCCTTGCTTCCAATAGGTGCCAAATATGCTCCGTACAGATCCCTTTAATGATTTGTAATTTACATTTTTATACTAATGTACTGCTCGGGAAAGTGACATTGCCATTGATGTTATAAATTACATTGTACATAAATTAACAAACTTTGACCGGTAACAATTATTTAGTAACATTTATGAGTAAAGTATGTACAGTAATGTCTTGATATAAGCGAAAGCCTCGGATCTTAACGTTCGCTTATATGGTGTAGTTCCTACATTGTTTGAAATTTGCCGACAGCGTCGAACGTAGAAAAGGACAGTGACTAAAGAAAGAAGACCGAGCACCCAAGCCAAAAAACAATATCCAGCGTATCGGTGATATAAAACTAATGCAAAGATAAAACTTTTTTTATTTCTCATCCTTTTCTTATGAAACTTTTGCATAGCATAGCTGACATTTATCTGATTAAAATGACAACAAACACGATATAATTTGGACTATATTTAGTGTCTTAATTAACGGTAATAAGTTTCGACCGCAGAAAAGGATAGCTAGTGAAAAGAAAAGAGAAGCTGCGATCGTGGCAATCGGCAAAGATCAAAGGCCCAGTACACGGTTTAACATACCAACTTATTACCGTTAATTAAGGCAGTAAATATAGTCCAAATTATATCGTGTTTGGTGTCATTTTAATCAGAAAATTGTCGGCTATGCTATGTAAATTTTCATAAGAAAAGGATGAGGAACAGCAAAGTTTCATCGTTAAATTAGTATTACCTCACCCATATACCCGAGCCCGGATCGCGTTACACTGATCGCCAAGCGAACTTCTGGACGCCTCAAGGGGTATACCCCTCAGTGGTGGGGATAAACTCTTCGCTTATATGGTGCAGAAGTCTTTCGCTTATATCAAGACTATACTGTACTAGGTAGTGTCAGTGAAACAAACCTGAGCGCGAGTAATCCAGCATGAAATTCAGCAGCATAAAGACAGTCTCGCGTGCAGGAATCTAGGAGTTTTCCATCGCGTGCCAAATATTTGTTGTTACAAGTATGAAGAGCATAATGACCTCCTTCAAATTTTGAATGTTCTTGGCCATTATCTTCCATTGAAGCGGGACGAAATTCTAAAGTAAACAGAGTATCTTCTCCCCAAGGAACTGGTGCATCTACGTGAATTTCATCTTGTGTTGCACTTAAATGTGCGAATCGTTTTCTCCCGGCGGATTTCAAGTTTACCTAAAAGAGATGCATTCTGATATTTCGCAATTTTGTTGTATATTAATGTGGGATCGGGGCCTCTCCATGAAAGAAGTAAGAGGAACATGGGAACAGCGAAAATGAGGAAGGGCTGTGGCGTAGTTGGACTGATCAGTGCCTAGAAATGTAAAGAACTCGGGTTGGATCCCCGATGCCAGCCCTTCATTTTTATTCGGTTCCTAGATTAATGTTGAGAATATACAGGGTGGCCCGTTACTCCCGCCGTGACCGGAAATGTGGGATAGCTCAGGTGATTCTGAACAACTTTTTCCTTGACCAAAATATTGTATGCAACTTCGTTTTTGAGTTATTAACGAAAAACACTGGCTAATGAGGGCGCTCGTATATCGCTCAGGTACAACTGCGTGCGGTCGTGATCGGGTGCATCGAGGGCAACATGCGGCAAATATTACATCGTCTTAAATTAAGAATAATGTGTAATTATTCGTTATTCATGAGTAATAATAAAATTAACAAGTCGTTTAATAACTGTTCCATACTTTTATTCGTTATCCGAAACGTATAAAGTGTTTTATGACTTATAAAAATAATGTTTGGACAACACTGCTCGACAAATTTCAACTTTTTTTATATTTTGTAACCTTCAATAAGAATTTCTTGTAGACTTCAATGTACTGAATACGAATCTGCAATCCGTTTTTCTCCAGAACGCAACATTTTTGAAAACATAAATTTAAAAAAAATCGCACATTTTCAACTTTGGAAGTATTTGTACTTTCACGGTAATAGTTATTCAGTTGCGCTTGGGGCCAAATGAATCTTTGAAGTTTCACGAGTAAAATGATATAATTCGTAATTAGATTATAAACATTTAAACGTGTTTAAATAATGATCAAAGTGAAAAGGATACCGAAAATACGCCCATTTTGGCTGATATCTTCCAATTTATTTAAAAAACTACGGGTCCAGGGGGAAGTCTAACTATGCCAAGCGATAGAACAGACCTTTCTGCTAAGTTGTTCTTGTTTCCACACACACTACAATCACGCCTACATTCGTTAATGTGCGTGTCGTGTACGTGTGTAAACAAGTGCGAATCAGATCGGTATCGATCGCCGAGACGTGCGTATCGTGGCATAAAATTGTTAAGATAGGTCAGGATCGGTACAATAACCAACTACCAAGGACCCACTTCCGTCGAGACAGATTACTTCGCGAACGAAAGGGTAAGTTTATGTAACTATCTTTTTCTAACATTAATTAACCAAACATTTTTTTAATAAGTAATACAATACCTTACACGTTTCGGATAAGCAATAAAAGTATGGAACAGTTATTAAACGGCTTGATAATTAAATTTCGTTATTCATGAATAACGAATAATTACACATTATTCTTAATTTAAGACGATGAAATATTTGCCGCATGTTGCCCTCGGTGCACCCGATCACGACCCCACACAGTTGTACCTGAGCGCTATACGAGCGCTCTCATTAGCCAGTGTTTTTCGTTAATAACTCAATAACGAAGCTTCAAACAATATTTTGGTCAGGGAAAAAATTGTTCAGAATTACCCCCAGCTTTTCCCCATTTCGCGGTGCAAGGGTAGTTACGGGACATCCTGTATTTCAATTTTTGTTATATAAAATTTTGCTTATGTTACGCTGTCGCATGAGAAGGTCTTAATATCTAGTAACATCGAATCAACGGTCGAAAATATAATTGTAACTATCGATAGCCATAATAACTTAGGAGTAAAATTCGAAGCCGGATGAGCGTAAGGCGATACAGAAAGCTGTATACATATTATTGAAGTATCAATCGTAGGTTGTCGATCAAAAGGAAAGTCAGAGCATTCTGATCTTAGAACACTTCACTTAGATTTAACTAACATAAGTCAGGGCTCGGAATTATGTGAACTTTCGGGCCAATTTTTAGAGGCAACGCCCCCTTTCTCTCACCGCACGTCTAGGTCCCGGCGATCGCCTTGCGGCCCGAAGCTCCTCAGGCGCGTAGCATATCAACCGCGCGGGTCGCGTGAGGGCGACTCTCGTATCAATAGGATTCCACATCGTCCCCTGTCCCATGGACCGCTGTTCATATGCTACGCGCCTTAGGCGCTTCGAGCCGCTGGGCGATCGCGGGGACCAAGGCGTGCGGCGGGAGAAAGAGGGCGTTGCCTCTGAAAATAGGCCCGAAAGTTCACTTAATTTCGAGCCCTGAGTCTTTTGAGTAACGTACGACCTCCAGAGATAGTCGGACCCCACGATATCCTGTGCTGACCGCCACATGTTCGGCCGCTCAATAAGAAGACCTTTCAAGAGCCCCTCTACTCTTTAGCGCGCTTACTCTAACTTTCGGGCGTCGGATTTTTCCGCATTTCCTCTTAACGAAGCGCTACCACCTCCACGCAACCCAGGACGAATAGTAAAACGACGACATCAACCGCATTGCACGAGGACAATTCAGAAGAAGGATCAAGGAACTCAGAAAGAGGAACCAGAGAACGTGAACGGATCTCTTAGAGAGATCAAAATAAAGTCCAATCGGAACAACACAATTTCTTGAAACATCAGTACTTTTTAACTCGAGCAGTGAATGAACAGTAAATCTTCTCCACAAGCAGAGCGGTTCGGCGTTCCATGGTCAACTGAACCTACACAAAGTCCCCATATCCCACCAATAGATACGCAACACTTACTTGTGGTCGAGCAGCAAGATGCACAAGCCAGTATTCAGCTTCACTTGGAGCCTTGGCCATGCATTTCAATTCATCTTGACTAGAACCCAAGAAATATCCTCTTTGAATATTTTTCAGAGCCCACCTTCCACTTCCTAGTTCATGCAGAAAAAATGTACCATTATAAATAATTATTTTTATGAACAATAATAATGTACAATCGAACGTTTCTAATATAACTGTTTATTGATATTTGTATAGGAAAAAAGCAGAATTTGAAGAACTTTAAAAGTTGTGATGACACTTTCAAATTAAATATTTTATTATTTTAGCGCACGCAGCTCTGAAAGGAATTAAACGCGCATTACGTTTCACAATAAATTCTTCGCCGCTATAGCATTACCTTCAGTGAAAATATTTGAACCCGATGAATACCGGCACGCACCATCGCACTTCTTCATGCATATGCGAAAAATGCCAGCATCGCTATCGCACTCGTCTCAAATTACTTACAATAAATACTTTTTGAGACTGCCATAGGTGCGCCATAATTAAAAAAATTAAAAATCCATTTTTCGTACGTCTATACAGTGAATCCTCGATACAAGCGAAAAACTTCGACGTGATATAAGCGTTTATCCCCACCACTGAGGGGTATACCCCTTGAGGCGTCCAGAAGTTCGCTTGGCGATCAGTGTAACGCGATCCGGGCTCGGGTATATGGGTGAGGTAATACTAACTGAACGATGAAACTTTGCTGTTCCTCATCCGTTTCTTATGAAAATTTACATAGCATAGCCGACAATTTTCTGATTAAAATTACACCAAACACGATATAATTTGGACTGTATTTACTGGCTTTATTAACGGTAATAAGTTGGTATGTTAAACCGTGAACTGGGCCTTTGATCTTTGCCGATTGCCACGATCGCAGCTTCTCTTTTCTTTTCACTAGCTATCCTTTTTTGCGGTCGAAACTTATTACCGTTAATTAAGACACTAAATATAGTCCAAATTATATCGTGTTTGGTGTCATTTTAATCAGAAAATTGTCGGCTATGCTATGTAAATTTTCATAAGAAAAGGATGAGGAACAGCAAAGTTTCATCGTTAAATTAGTATTAGCTCACCTATATACCCGAGCCCGGATCGCGTTACACTGATCGCCAAGTGAACTTCGGACGCCTCAAGGGGTATACCCCTCAGTGGTGGGGATAAACTTTTCGCTTGCATGGTGTAGAAATCAAGCATTACTGTATTACTGTATTTTGAAGTATTCAACATGTCTTTAACGGAGTCGGTGGTTCAACTGTAAAGCATCGTACTGTATGTCGCTGAAAATTTTTTTGTAGATTCACATATCCTCGGGTTCATTCTTTTTTTTTACAATGATTATTTTTGTCTTTCATTCCTAACTACACAAGAGCACAAAGACCACTGTAAGTTCATCTTTACGTATATTAAATTACGTATATTAAAACAGTTTTAAACAAGTATTGATCATTGGCATACAGTTAAGAATTAAAGACATCCAAAATTTGGAAAAAGTAAATGTGAAACCGAGAGGGCCTCGAGAATGTACAAAAGAGTTTGCAGCGGCTTAGCAGTTTGATTTTTCATTTGTTATAGGCCCTTTATTCCAACGTAATAAGAATATCTTTATTCTTACTTAATAATTATACAGTTATACATTTAAGAACTAGATATATGTATAAAGGTGCATAACGTTGCAGTACATTAGGTTGTACCAAAAGTTTCTTTCACTGTTTGTCTGCCCGGTTTTATTGGGCAACGTTTTGTTAAACACGCTGACTGTGTTACGTATGGAGAACATTTCCCACACGTCGCTCTCAACACGTTTTCGAGCTCGCGTCTGTAAAGGGAAAACGCCCTAAAATTCGTTCGGTTATCGTAAACAAATAAGGAGGTCTTGAGCACAAGTGCGACCAGCTGCATCATGGCCGGACGAAGTCTCCTGATTAACCCTCATGTTAGCAACCGGGTACCCGGGTACCCATTTCATGTTTCCTACAAGAATTTTTGATGTTCTGGTAACAATATCGCAAAACACCTCTGGTCCCCATTGTTTGGATGTTACTACGTCGATATACCAATTTTCAATCAAATTGGTTCTCAATTTTTTAAGTTATAAAGCTTCAAACATATTTATACGCCTGTCTGGTAACCGGGCTACCCGGGTACCCATATAAGAGACAAGATTGTTAGGTGTTCTATTAGGTGTTCACATAAACATGAACTAATTTTTAACTAAAATGATTTATTTATTTATTAAATTACAATAATAAACAATTCTGTGGACAATTTCTGCATATTGCTATAGTATTTACGTGTTTATCACAAATAGGACGGTCGCACTTGTGGCAAGCCTTTCGTGTTTTTCGTCGTTTCTTTTCGGGATCAGCCTGACACATATAACAGAATCTCACGACTTTTTTTTGGAATAGAAGGAATTTCATTTATTTCTACTTGACTATTTCTCATGCTTTGTATTGCCAATTTTGTGGAAAGATGTCTCGTAGTTTGAGCATTTGCCAATCGGGTTCGAATTGTTCGAAAAGAAAGATCTTCCCCTAATTGACGTAGAAACACACGACGATTGTTTGATTTTCTAGACAATATATTGTTATTGATAGTGCTTCCATTTTTACAATATGAACTTTTGAAACTTGCAAATTATATTTCACAAAAGCACTGTCCGTTTCACCTAACTGCAAAGAATCGTGTGTCCCGAATCGAAAACTGAATACAAACTGATGCATATTGGAGACGGTCTCTGATACTAGCTTATATTTGTTTATATAAACAAGATAAGCATCCATTCTCTAGTTATCGAACTAGGAACGATTTGAAGAATCAAAAGTTGAAAACTGGACACTTGAGAAACTGGGAGACTTCCTAGAAGAGCATGTACTTAAAATATTTAAAAAAAACTGATACTTCATTTCAGTATAAGAATATACATATAATAGATTTGCATAAAATGTTTAAAGCTGCAGCTGTTGAGTTATAAAAATGAAAGCTAACAGTCTCGAAAGAATATAATTTCATATTTCAGCCACTCATTGGCTACATCGGTTAAGTCCACAAAACAAAAAGAAGTCAATTTATTATAAATATAAGAAGTTAAGTGTCAATAAAGCACTTTAACGATAAAATTGTAAAAAATTTAAGAGGTGGAATCAACCAATTTGGCTAATGTGCCGATGGAAACAGTATGGGGTACCCGGGTACCCGGTTACAAGACAGACGTTCAAATTTCGGTTGCTAACATAAGGGTTAAAATGACACCAAACACCATATGGTTTGAACAATATTTACTTATCATGGTATTACTAATTTTATTCTCCTTTATTATTGTTTTCGATAACAACTAGAATATGTGTAATAGATATAAATTCTTACAATTTCTTATCAGTACAAATTATAGTGTATACTGTTATGGACAACGAATGTAATGTCACTGGAACGAGAATAATTCTGGATACAAAAATATTTTGCCATTAACTAAATATAGCAATTTAAGATTAAGAGAATTAAGAGACTCTCGATTCGAGAGTTTACTTCCAAATTTATAATCTCACTACTAATTACCTTATTGCTGTTAACTAATATACACATATTCTAGTTGTTATCGAAAACAATAATAAAGGAAAATCAAATTATTAATACCACGATGAGTAAAAATTATCCAAACCAGTGATCGTGCAAGGATACTACGACGGCCGTAACAGCATCAGTTGAGCGTTGCCTAGGTCAGGATTCACACAATGTTAGGCAGGTTAATTCGCGGACGAATGGGTAAGTTTAACAAGCTTTTCCTAACATTAGTTATGCGAATCGTATTTCTTAAAACATAATTTATCCACCTGAAAACGTGCTGATAAAAAAAAGTATTTTTTTCATAAGTAATAAAACACCTCATTCCTTTCGGATAATGAATAAACGTATAGAACACGGTTATTACACCATTTATTAGTGTATTTCTTATTCATGAATAATGAATAATTCTAGGGAAGAAATTTAACTAACTGGACTGACAACGACACCGATTCACACTCTTGGAACTACAATTCTTCATATTCATGGATCTCCAGCATTTTTCTATGTGCGTTACATGCAGATGGACTTATCGGAAGCCCGTTTTTAAAACAGGAAGAAGCCGAGGTTTCTTACTACCATGGAACCTCACCATTAAAAAATAAACCGATCCGACGTTTAAGTTTTTCAAACTATCAAGATTTACCTCAAACAAAAGAACAGCAGACAGTTACCAAATATTGTATCAGGCCTAGAACTTCGCAGCAGATTGCTGTAAAAATAGCAAACGTGAAAATGAAACAAGGGTATTTACCGCGCATCAAAACAAACGAGCAACTATACATAGGGGAAGCGGTCGTAACAAACAACGACGGCAAATGTCACGTTATGGTAATAAACACCAGCGAAGAAGCAATCGACGTAGAGATAGAGCCTCAAATTTTGGAGCCCTGTGATATTTTATGTACATCCGATGAAGATTCTTGCCCAGAAATGGAACACCCGTAGAACTTTAAGATTAGGAAAGACAGGATTCAGGGAATTTTACGAACAATCAATCTAAATCATTTAAACAAAGGGGAACGGAATTTCGTTGCTGATTTAATAGAGGAATTTCCTGACCGATTTTTTCTGCCAGGAGATAAACTCGGAAGGCTTATGACTTCAATCATTCAATTCAAACGACTAATGATATTCCTATTAATACGAGACAATATCGCTATCCACCTGTACATCAGAAAGAAATTCAAAAACAGATCAGCACTATGCTATCTGCAGGCATCATTAACCATTCCAAATCTCCATATAACTCGCCTTTATGGATTGTTCCTAAGAAAGCAGACGCACAGGGTAATAAACGCTGGCGTTTAGTAATAGATTTCCGCGCACACAATGAAAAAACTATTTCGGACAAATACCCATTACCACAAATCACGGTAATATTAGACCGATTGGGAGGAGCTAAATACTTCTGTTTTCGATCTCGCAAGTGGATTCCATCAAATAGAAATGGATCCAAAGGATAAATCAAAAACACCATTTACTAAACCGAATGGACATTACGAATTTTCTCGAATGCCTTTCGGATTAAAGAACGCACCACCCACATTTCAACGCCTCATGGATCAGGCACTCACCGGACTTCAAGGGACAGATCTTTTTGTTTACTTAGACGATATAGTAGTATACGCTTCATCGCTTCAAGAACACAACATCAAAGTTAAAAAATTATTAAAACGCCTTAAAGATCATAGATTAACCCTTCAGACCAATAAATGCGAATTTTTACGGAAGGAAGTCGCATATCTCGGTCATATTATTTCAAAAGATGGAGTCAGACCTGATCCTAGGAAATTAAAAGCAGTGCAAGATTTTCCAACACCTACCACACAGAGGGATATTCAACAATTCTTAGGACTTGTAGGATATTACCGAAGATTTGTACCTAATTTCACCTCAAAAGCAAAACCTTTAATTAACTTGTTAGGGAAAGGCATCAAATTCAAGTGTGCCGAAGAACATGATCAAAGTTTCAAACAATTACGCAACGAATTGTGTCAGCAACCTATTCTACAATATCCAGATTTCAGTAAACCATTCATCGTTACAACAGATGCATCCGAATATGCTATTGGAGCTGTACTTAGTCGGGGAGAGATAGGAAGCGACCTACCAATTGCCT
Source organism: Nomada goodeniana (assembly GCA_963969485.1). Classification (NCBI taxonomy): domain Eukaryota; kingdom Metazoa; phylum Arthropoda; class Insecta; order Hymenoptera; family Apidae; genus Nomada; species Nomada goodeniana. Next base: position 13,226,950 of record OZ018301.1, on the reverse strand, counting down.
ATGCGTCCCGCAGTCTAAATAAGCCCGAGAGGAATTACTCAGCTACGGAAAAAGAATGTCTCGCAATGGTTTACGCCGTAAGATACTTCAGGCCCTACATCTATGGAACCAAATTCACCCTAATCACAGACCATAGACCACTTGTTTGGTTACATTCCGTTAAGGACCCGACTTCTAGGCTCATGAAGTGGAAACTTGGACTTTTGGAGTATGAATATCAGGTGGTCCATAAAGCTGGGAAGATAAACAAAAACGCAGACGCTCTGTCGCGTAACCCCATTTCAGTCTATTTACCACTTCTTCCACGGGAATGCAGGGACACTGACTTCAAAGTTCAGGTACCAAAAACAGAAGTTAATACGGATTCAATTGGACACCGCGTTCGGCAATTACGTCGAGATAGAGAACCGACCCAAGTATCGGGACAGTAGCAGCTCAGATGAAGTAGAACAAGCCGCATATGGAAAGGTTCAACACTCGCCGATTATATATAAAAATCGATCTTTTCCCAGCCTATCTCAAGAGGTAACAATGCCAGATGAATGCCAAGAACCCATCAATATTTTTTCACCCGCAGCTAATTCAACACAAATATCTCCTTTGGACAAGGATCAGCCCATATTTAACGATTTAATATCTTTTGAGGGACCGCTTGAAGATACTGTAATAGAAAATGCAAAAAATATTCATCAAGATTTATTAGTACACCACAAACATCATCGCGAATTACGGATGAAGTTTTACCATCATCAATTACCCAGCTACCTGCAGGGACTATAACCGAAGCAAGTGTTGGACGGCCACCGGACAGCAGGTCAACTCGACATGGGATATATTTGCTGCTGTTACCACTGGCTGTCCCAGCGATGGTTCAACCATAACGTCAATCGGAGAAAACAATGGGCTTTTTTATGAGAAACTACCCGATATAAAGACCTTTCAATCACAATGGCGTTTGGTCACATCCCTGGACGTGAGCAGATATCTCAGACATCAGCTTTGCAAACGACATAATTCTACTAACTGCCTCAGTAAGGAACTGGGACCCCAGTCCCAGCAAAGCTTCCCAGTCCCAGCAAAAATTAATTGAATAACGCAATATAATACGCTCTGCAATAGGCGCCACCTTATATTTGGAAAAACCATCTCCACGACGCAGTGTGCCTTTTGGTTTTATTGGTACTCTCAGTAAAGTATTATTCGAACCTTGTCGCAAGAAGACGCACATTATTATTACCACGAAGTAAATAAAATTTATAAAGATCAACGTGAGATTAGAGAATTAATAGCCAACCAGCCACATGTAATTAAAGGAGAATATTCAGCCACACACGCAAGATTAGTTAATTTACCTAAGGGCAAATCCCATATGACCCAATTGAGGATCAAGCATTCCGACGCATTACAAGAAACGTAATCAAACATAAATAAATTATTTTTCGAAACAATAATTAGGGATTCCGTGATTGAAATTGAGATAGAACTAGACAATTACAGCACAAATCTACTGTTGTTGATAGATGCAATATTACTAGCGAAACAAGAAATCTTACACCCCGCAATTCTCTCACCGGAATAATTATTGATATTTGCTCAAAAAATTAAGCAAGCGGTGGCGTACGAATTCCCCTTAACACCAGAGGAATTACTTACTGAACATATTGAGAAAATAACAACATTAAATGTTCATAAAAGGAAGAATACTTTTCGCATTCATCATAGCCCTTCTGGAGCATAAAACTTATGGCTTGTATAAAATTTGTCCTTGCCCATCGCTACACAAGCTTGGTACGAATGAGGTAATTTCATACATTCTGCCACAGATTCCGTTTATTGCAGTATCTTCCGACGAACAACAATACTTTACACTGACTGAAGAATATCTGAAGACTTGCCGCTTTCACGCTACACATTCTTGGGTCCAGCTACCTTACCATTGTATCAAGTGGATCGACAGTCAATCTGCAAATCTGCAATATTACTGAGCCCCACCTTAGTAAATGGGATTACCTGCGAAATCAAAGTGACTACATCCCTAAAACCATACTGGCAAACGTTAAGCGCCCCAGCTAACTGGCTTTATTTTATGCCGGGAATTAAAAAGGCACAAATTTATTGTACTAGTGAAAAACCAGTAATATGAACATTTCTACTATTAGCATCTTCAAACTGGATCTTGGATGCCAAGCAACAATAGATTCAGTACAATTGAAATCACTGGGAACCATTGGAACCTCAAAAAATGTTGAGTACTAGCATTCTGAACACTACAATTTATCAATACTTGTACCGGAATCGTAAAACATCATGTTGAAACATTAGAAGGGAACGCACGAAATATCGCACGTTGGGATGACCTCCCTTCATCTTCATCATAGCTTCATCACTCAGCGAAATGGACCATCGTGCAAACATTCTAGAAACTCAACAAGCGTCTTTGCAAAATTTAAAGATTACAACTTCTTCTTTTATTGAAGCGATCATGTTAACCATATTACTGGTCAGGAATTCAAAAAATTCCAACACAGTTCGGAAAAGGACCATCCAAAGGGCAACAACGAGTTAACAATAAATATCCCGGCCGTATCAAATTCAGCAAGCGAATCAAAAGTTATGAAACCATGCTCTACCATCGTTTAGCAGAACCATGATTTCCGTAGGACAACCTCTCCACAAGAACGTCCACAATTGCAGGGTGGGCGGAATAAGGGTCTCCGTCTTATATAAGCAAGAGCTCAAAGCTTTTGACATAACATAAGTTGCACCCATGCATCGTAGCATAGCCATACAAACCACAGCATACCAAGGCACTAGGACCATCTCAATTCAAACTGAATACCACGGAACTTGGCAATCCTCTATACGATCGGGAGTTGTAGTCAGTGCATCCCCATTCAAACCATCTACAACGGGACGAGTCGCAAAAGGTCGAAGTTCTTCGACACAAGCGACAAAGAGCTGCACTGTAGCAACGCAAACGGTTGGGAAAAGTTCGAGCAAGCACGAATTAGACCAGTATACATTGATGGAACTCACGGACGCCAACATCTTGAATTGGACACCAGGAGAAAGTATATTCATTAAGAAACAAAGATGAGGACAATCGAGGCGTGTGACTTGGGTTCGTCAACTCGCTGTAAAATTGTTCACGTGGAGGATCTAAAAACATTCTGGTTCACCAAGGAGGAATATGACGAAGCAGCGAGGGACGTTTATAAACGATTCAACGCCTTTATGGAAGCCAGGCAGCAATTGTGCTTACCGTTGGAGGCGAGCATCGACCAGGGACGACTAGTGGCCGGGCAGAACCTTAACCGGGTATGGATTCGTGGGAAAATCAAGCACAGGAGGGGATGTACCTGTGTTATCCTCGCCGGCGACCAAGGCACAACAGTAGTGTGCAAAACAGCAGAAGTGATGTGCTTACCGCCCCGTTCCATGTCTTGCTGTGGCAAGCTAAGCGGGTACAGCTGCGTGTAGTTCACCTGTGCACCTGCCCACCCCTGTATTTGAACCAAGTGGCACAAATGGTAATAAACCGAAGGAAGGGTTGCATACATCAACTACATCATAGATGTAGACCACACACTGGATGGAACAACAGCCGAAATATTATTGGACCACCTTCCCGGACAGCCGCCACTCAATGTTAAGAGTCATTGGCTGGAATTAGGATTCGTCGTTCCTGTGACCAACTAACCAGCCGATTTATGACAATAGCGATAAGTACACACATACACACTACACCCGACAATTTCATACACCTTTCCTTTTTACGGAGAATTTTGGAGCATTTTTCCTTCTTTTACGAAAGCATCACGCGAACCGCGATGTTTCATTTTGGGAGGGGAGATGTTACGTATGAAGAATATTCATCGCGACAATTACATTTGTACAAACGACTGATCTCAATATATATATAAATTGTTCACCATTAAATCGGGTAGTCTCCTTAAACCTATCTTTACCCCGTAATCCTTTATATCAGTAGTAACGTTCCCACAGATACAACTTAACCGCTCGAGTTGTATGAAATGTTAATTCAGAGTTACGAGACAAACTAACATTTCCTGCGACTCCCTGATTTCGCGTCAGGTTCGTTCGCACGCCTTATCTAAACAAAGTAACTACAACTACTCCAACCCAGTGGCTCCCTGATTTCGCATCGGGTTCGTCCACGAAACCTAACCCACCCGACAGCTCCCTGGTTTTGCGCCAGGTTCGTCTGTATCCTACGGTTCCCTGATTTCGCATCAGGTTCGTCCGTACGTTTTCCAACCTCCGAACAGCTCCTCAGCTTCGCGCCGGGTTCGTCTGTGAATAAGCCAACCTCCTAGCAGCTCCCCGATTTCACATTGGGTTCGTCCGTGCACCTTACTAACAAATTCTCGACCGTATTCCTGGGGTAATATCAACCTCGCCGGTCTAGGCGTTATCCACTGCCCTGGCTCGTAACAGCACACGTCTACGGCAGCTCACTGGCTCCTTTGGAGTGGGTCGCAATACCGACAATTTTCCAATCAGCCGAACCAAGTAACGAATAACGATATGAGGAAGCAAGAAACACTCCACATTTGCTCCCAAACCTCTTTCAGACCACTTGACTAGGTAATTATCCTGGTAACGGTGTGTGGCGAGGTAACAAGTGTGGACCCGCCTTTACATCTCTTTTCTTCACCTCCCATTCCTTATCGTGTCAGGGCCTACAGCCGACCTTCCATACCCATTTCCTTTTCCTTATTTTTGTCCTTGCCGCTTGAACCTCCTTCTTCACCTCGTTCCATAATTCTTCCGCACTATCCTCCATACACTCCCACCACACCCGACCAGCACAATCCCAGTTCCAGTGGCAAATGATCCGAGTCTGTTCTCTGTCCAACTTTTAAAAACTTTATTTTTTCTATTGTCTTCTGATTGCCTATCACGTAGTCTATCACCGTAGCTCCATTCTCCCCAATATACGTGTAATGCCCTTCTTCTCCTTTGATTTCATTTACAATAAACCAACCGCTTTCCTCTAGTATGTTTAATTGCCTTTTTCCTTCCATATTTAATACCGTGTCCCTGGACTTTCTTTTGTATTGCTCCTCCTCCAATTCCCTTATTATGCTTACCTCTTTCCCTGACCTTGCGTTCCAGTCTCCTCCCATGAGCAGCACACCTTCAGTCGACTGGTCCATACTTTTCGTTATTCCGTCCATTGTTTCCCTTATATCCCTTGGCTGTATACTGTCATTACTTTCCATGTCTTTCCATTCAGTACCATTTCCCACTGCACTACGTCCTTGCTCACTTCCCTGTATCCTTTCTCTATTATCCTCTTCCTTACTCCTGTGGTAATCCCCCCTTGGCCTTTCCCCTTCTACGTTCCCTTATCGCAGGGCAGCATTTCCTTTCAAAATTCTTTGGCGATCCTGTTTTTATACTTTTTAACCCCTTTTCTTCGATCCACGTCTCACCTAATCGCCGTCTCCTCCCCCTCCTTGTACAGGGGGCTTTTGCTACGCTTTTCCGTCCTTCTTATTTCCTCACTGAAGTCTTGTCCCTCTTTCCTCCCTTTTCTTTCCCTCCCTCTGCTATTCCAGGCTTTTTATCCTTCCTAACATATCATCCTTCTCCTTGTTCCATATTTGCCTTTCCGCCCTCCATTCTTCCTCCCTGAACACCCACTTTTCATTCACCTCTTTCACTGTACTTCACCCCGCTAGTGTTTCCTGCCTTACTGATACGACCCTTCGTTGTTCCCGCTACCTTTTTCCTACCCTCGAAATTCTTCCTGTTTCCTTCTTCTGTGCTCACTTTCCTTCAGATCCTCTTCTTATCTTCTCTTATTTCTGCTTCCCACCCACTCTCACTTGCGCTGCAGCCCTTTCCCAGTCCTCTTTACTGCTCTTTCACTGTTCTTCACCCTCCAGAATTTCACGTGCGCCCACCATCCATTCTCCACCGGAAGTCCACCTTATAACCCAGTCAGCCAAAGCTGCCAGAGCAGATTCTGCTAGATCATTCTTTAGACGGACTGGCAACAGATGTGATGCAGGATCTGTTAAACCCCGCTCTGGCAATAGATTAGCGGTAGAAAGGGAAAAAGAGTCTGCGATAGCAGAAACGCAGCAGATCCTGCAACTTTAGCCATTTAAATTGTGCATGGGAGAGTGACAATATCGCTACCTCCGCACCTCTATAGGAGAAAGTAGTCCTTTCTACCACCTCTGCGCCTCTACAGGAGAAAGTTAGAATCTCGGATTTTCTCGACGCCATTACTGTAGAGAACCGAGAGTCCCATAAAACACAGATTGCTTTGTGCCTTTATTTCAAGCTGTATCAAAAGAGTGATATCCAAGATGATTTTTAGTAGTGGAATACATTAAACTCACAAATCAGTGACCCCGACGTGACTCGTGTGGATTTTCATTAAAATCGCCCGTGTCTCATTTCGCGTCTCAACGGCGTCCATTTTAGACGCTGCCTAGGAAGATTAACTTTCTTCCAATTACACAATGGCTCTGAACAGATCAGCTCCTTCACAATATCTGCTGCCAAGTGCTGAAGCATCTCAAAGTCGTGGAAGCGACGAATTAATCAACAAAAGTGAAATCTACACGATCCTCAAGCTCCAGATAATGCGTCCCAATCGTCGAAGCCGCTCGTAGCTTTGGCAGACCTCGTGGATGAGGATTTTAGTGCGAGCATCAGTAACCTACAGCTTCCGCCGTTCATAAAAGATTGTCCGGATCTTTAGTTCTTCCTAATAGAAGAGGAATTCTTGCAAAGCGAATAAGGACTGACACGTTGACACGGATATCTTACAGGAAGTCACGCACGTTCTCCGCAATCCACCTACAGCGGACAAGTACGAACAAGAGGTCGATGATATTTTTGATATCGAAATAAAATCCTCTGCTTTTTATGTGTATATAAATGTAGTATTTCGAACATCGAGTTTTCTAATAATCCACATGATATTCGTGCCAAATGAATTGTACTTTTTTTGTTTTCATGTATGGCAATGCAGGGATTCCAAGAAGAATCAATTGGACACGTGGTGCATGCACAAGCACGTACGCTTCAGCCCAAATGCACTGGAGAAGAGGAATCATCACAACAATGAAGAAAAAAGCAAAATACTAGCAGACACAATTTTGAAATCCGATTAAAACTCTTATTGAATTAAAGTCATTCAAATTCCTTCTCTTTATGTTCGTACAGCTTCCAAATCCTGATTTCAAATTTTTGACTGATAGTATATACGGTATTACTTCGCAGAAATTGTTAATGTAAAACTGAACACCGAAATTCTCAATCTGTATTTTAAATTAATAAATACATATATGTATATGTCGGTTATTATAAAAGTGTAAGTTGGAATGTAAAAAACATTGAGCTTGTCAATTCTTATGTATTATGTTGCTCGATCAAGTGAAAAATTTGACTTATACCGCTTTCATGATAACTAGCACATATATTAATATTAAAGTTATTTAGTTCTTTCCCTTAAAACATAAATAAGAATAATTTTGAAGAGCTCATTTAAAGGGCCCGGCCAGTATACGTAGACTCACACAACTACGGAAAGCATACACGTATATGCGCATACATATAAAATTTAAATGGCTAAAGTTGCAGGAACTGCTGCCAATCTGACAAATAAGTTCGGCTTGCAGAATCTGTTTGCGAATAGGACGACAAATGCGGACACAGATGGATACCGATTGGGCCCCAGATTCTGGCGGATTGTGCGGCGATTTGACGCCAATCTGCTATCCATTTATAGACAGATTGCTGACTGGGAAATTAGTATTCGTCAAAGGTATAGACGCGAGACTTGGACTGGACAATGTAGTAATGTCAGTTTATGGATTGGTTAAGAAGAAATACATCGATGTTATTATTATTAATAATAATTATTAGTATTATCATCTCCTGTAATTTAATTATTAATTCTAGGGCTTCTTGATCCAATTCCCTAACTTTGTTAGTACACGATTTCATTCTAATAGCACTCATGAATGGATTTAATGTCAAAAGGAGGCGATATAATAGCAATTATAGTCTGAACAGTGGGGCTAGGGGGGGAATCGGTTTTTTCATAGTTATTTAGAAGAAAGTGGGCAGAAAATATTCCAATTTGCTAAATTGCGGGATTCTTTGGGACTTGCAAGATATTTCTTGTTAAACACAAAACATTTCAACAAATTGTAATAGTTCATTCGCCAATATTTTTTAATACATTTGACAAGTTATATATTAATACGAGGATTAAATTTATATCACGGAAGAATACCCTTTACTGCAAAAAAATAGTGAACTAAATACATGTAGAATCGGGACCTGCATACCCAAAGGAGTAATAGACGTTTTTTCGATGAAAAACACTGTCTATAGAAAGTTCGACTTTAAATTATCATTTCTATTCAAAAATGGCATTAAATTATGTGGGATGCGAGAATTCGTAGGAGTCATGAATGAGAGCTTTGTATGGATCGTGTGACCAGAAGTATCGAATGTGGCGCGAAGTGTGAATAAAGATGTTAGTGGAAATGTCAAATGTGGATCGAGTGCACGTTTATCTCTAAGAAGGAGCGAACGGTTTCGGAGAATGCACGTGGAGGCTAGCATGGTGACCGGTGGTCGACGTATTACATGTGGCAAACATGTGTGTGTCGGTGTGCCCTAATGATTAGTGAGAACGAACGAAGGATAGAATGAGAGGAAAGCTAAGAGTGAAAGAATATATTAAGTGGATGATGCGTGCGCGAGTCAGAGTCGAGTTTGAACTGAGAGACGAATCAGAGTCGAGTTTGAATTGAGAGCGAATTGAGACGGAGACGTATTAGCAAGGTTCTGAGACGTGAGAGAGCGACGTAGTTTCCGAGACGTGTATATTAACCATAAGTACTTCTTTAAGTTTATAATAAATTGAGTAAGCAGTTCATCATTTGTCTTCTTTTACACTGCTTATGATTCGATCGCTTGTAAAGCCCATCTTACAATTATGTAAATGTTTCCGTTTCTGAGACTGGTGGGCATTTAGGAACTATATTGATCATATGTCACACTTAACCCCAATTCGGACCACTGTGCGCCTCCATCCTGCCTATGCTTGGGTGAATCCTGTGTGGACGTGGATCACCGGATGAAATATCTGGGACTCACCTGTGACACCCCCTGGGGCTTCGAGGCTCATTTTGAATGCCTGGCTCCCCAGAGGTATGTGGCGACTTTGGGTAGTATCCTCCCGAACCTTGCAGGCCCGGCGGCAGACGTACGTCGCCTTTATGCGGAGCTCGTGCGGTCAATAGCTTTGTACTGGACGCCTGTATGGAACTGTGAATTGATGGCTAGTCGGCGCAGTCGGGAGATACTGCGCCGCGTCAAAAGGAGGATGATCATCAGGGTGACCGGCGGGCCGCTTCATCCGGCGGCGCGCGGCAAGTCGTAGAAAAGTGGCTCGGCAGATCGGGGGCAGGCTGACCTACCGGATGACGCAGATGCTCTCCGGACATGGGTGTTTCGGGGCGTTGCTGCACTGCATCCGGAAGCAGGAGAAGGCGCAGTGCATCACTGCGGCAAGGAGGAGGACACGGCGCAGTACGCGCTGGAAGAGTGTGCAGTGTGGTCGCAGGAGCCCCGTGTCCCGAGGCACGCGCTAGGGTCCGACCTGGCGTTGACTTCGGTCGTCGACACCGTGCTGAACGAAGGGGCAGCGTGGAACGCTCTGGCCTTCTTCTGCGAGCATGTCATGCTTCAGACGCGGGCGATCGCGCGCGGCTCCCCCGTGAGGAATGTAATGCTGCGAACCGTGGCGAGGGAGTGATGTCCTGTGCATGATTGGTCCGAGTGGGGGTTCGGGCTGTGCGCGGAAGACCTGCGCAATGGGCGGTGCTGCATGGTGGCCGCGCGGTGCCGCCAAATTTAAAAGGCAAATGTGGGGAGCGGCCCATCTAACGGAGGCGTGACGAAGGGGCAGGGGTTATTATCGTCAGAGTTCCTCGGGCTCCCTGCATCGCCGAGGACTGTCACCGTGAGGGTTTTAGTCGGTATGAATCCGACACTACCCTGATCTACCCCTGCCCATAGACCGGATCTTATAGAAGATTTTCAGCACGTTAAAAAAAAAAGATTAAGTACTTTACGTGGAGCACTATTTTTATTCAGCAAGGTCGCTCGTCCAGCTGCATGGTATTTTGCTTTTCTACAGGGTGGCCGGTAAGTCTCGCAGTATTTTTAAATTTCGCGTAGCTGAGGTGATGCTGAACAACTTTTTGCACGACCAAAATATTGTAAGTAGCTTCGTTTTTGAGTTATGAACGAAAAACACTGGCCAATGAGCGCGCCCGTATAGCGCGTGCCCAGGGACCACCGCGCGCGGTTGTCATCGAGTGCATCGTGTAATGATTCGTTATTCATGAATAACAATTTAATTATCAAGCCGTTTAATAACTGTTCCATACCTTGATTCCTTATCCGAGAATAACTCTGACGGCCGATGACCGTTTGCACTACAATGAGGCCTACATTCGTCAATGTGTGTGTCGTATCCGTGTGGAAACGAGTGCGAATCAGATCTGTATCGATCGCCGGGGCGTACGTTTCGTAGCATAAAATTGTTAAGATAGGTCAGGATCGGTACAATGACCAACGGCCAAGGACCCACTTTCGTCGAAGCAGATTACTTCGTGAACGAAAGGATAAGTTTATTTACCTATCTTCTTTTAACATTAATTATCCAAACATTGTTTTAATAAGTAATAAAATACCTTATACGTTTCGGATAAGGAGTAAAAGTATGAAACAGTTATAAAACGGCTTGATAATTAAATTGATATTCGTGAATAACGAATCATTACACATTGTTATTAATTTAAGATGATGTAATATTTACCGTACGTTGCCCCTCGATGCACCCGATGACAACCGCGCGCGGTGGTGCCTGGGCGCGCGCTATACGGGCGCGCTCATTGGCCAGTGTTTTTCGTCAATAACTCAAGAACAAAGCTACTTACAATATTTTGGTCACGGAAAAAGTTGTTCAGCATCACCTCAGCTACACGAAATTTAAAAATACTGCGAGACTTACGGGGCACCCTGTATAAACAGTATAGTTTTTTACTTTTAGTCTGTCTTTCCTTGTATGTTTCAATTAGTAACACTGTGTCCACTTCGCTTCTGTCGAGGTATTCTATTATTAGTTCATCTATTCTGCTTCTTAGACCGTTTGCATTCCAGCTATACATTTTTAAACTGTCCATTCTACTTCCAATTGGTTGATTAAGTCGAGAAATGCATTGAATTTCGTCATTTGATTGGGATTGGTTTAATCTTATTCTTAATTCCCTTTGTCAGGTTCAACATTGCACTGATATTACAGATATTCCTGTTAATTCTGCTAATTTGGAATAGTCACTGTCTATGATCGTTCGGTATGTTTTCTTTCCTTGTTGGTGTGGTACTTTCACCATTAGTTAAAAACTAATTTTTAACTAATTAACTAATTGAAACTAAAAACCTTTTTTCGTACGCTATGCAGATTGTAGCATTAGCTGGGCGATCGCCACTACAATCAGCACATTTGGCAGGTAAGCTTTTTGATTTAGTGCAGTCTTTTGTTAAGTACTTTTCTGTGCACTTAAGCGTAGCTGGATCTGCGTAACAGTTGGCGGTTGCATGTCCCCATTCTTAGCACCTATGGCATTGGGTTGTTCTTTTCTTATTGATGTAATTTTCGCATTTTATTTGTGTGTAACTGAGATATTGCACTTTCTGTTTTAGATGAGTTCTGCATTGTATTTGCCTGCATGGTGTTAAGGCCTAAATCTTTTAGCTCTTCCAGAGTTTCAAGTATGTCTAATTTCTTCAACTGTTTCCTGTTTCCTTTGTGTGTGAACATATGAAGTTGTACATTAGTACTCTTCCCCTGGCTTTTTGATAGTCGGCAGTCGAATTTGCACGTTGTAAAAACTTCTGTGCATGCCTTGTATTTAATGTGGAATTTATTTTGTATTATGTCTTTCATTTTTGTTAGGAATTTATAATGTTTTTTTATTTTACCATGTATAACCAAAGGTGACTTCTTTATGTGTTTGCTACTTGTGCTTTTAACAAAACTTGCATTAGGTATTGTTCGTCTGTTTTCATATCTGTTACTTGCTTGTACGTTTTCTCTTGCCTTACCATTTTTTCATTACTTTATTGTGTATTTAGCTTTCCTTTTCTGGTTGCAGTTATAATACGTTTGAACTAAAATGGTTTTTGGTCTCCCTTCCTTGAAGCACAGCACAGTGCGGCCTTTCAATGGGTATTCGGGACAAAAATCAAAAAATGCATATAATGTAGAAATAATCAACTGTAGTGAAAACGGACAAACTAGTTGTGTGACATAACATGATCATAACAATAACAATTAACAATAACAATTAATAACAAATAGTAATAAATAATAAGAAATAATTGTTACATAACGAAATATAAGTGAAACATGAATATTAATTAATAAACAATACATAGTGGAATGAACGCCATTGGACGCCGCACTGTGCGCCGTTGGAATTTTTCAGGTTATGTTATGTAATTTTTATTTCTAGTGTCTTCTCCGTAGTATTTTAATGTTATATTATTTATTATCTCTAAGAGGTGTGTTTTGTCCTCCGTGCTATGAGAAAGTGGGCGTAGCCTCTGAAAATCGGCCCGAAAGTTCACTTAAGGACCCCGACTCCAGGTGCCATGACCTGTGTGCGTACACTCACACAAACAAAGGAAAGCATGCACGTATACGCTATGCTCGAGAGAATGGCTCGATTTCGTAGAATCGATCCCGAGTCTCGATAATTGCATTAATGAAACTTTCACGGGTCTACCACACACGGGTAGACTTCACCACAGCCCGTTTGGTATGTTTGAACGCCAATAAATTCATCATTCGTTCGGGGGAACGTTATTTCTGAAACTGACAAGCTTGAGACAGACATCGATGTAGGCAACAAGATGGTTGCAGCATCTTGACACATTTCAGATTTCGCAAATATTGAACGATTAAAGGTTTATTCACTGCTAAAACACCCTACCGGGGTTCCTTGAACTAGCACAAGATCACAGAAATTCGATTTTTCACAATCTATCACTTCGGGAAAACGGAGAAACAGTATTACGATTTGCACGCATCCGACGTTAGAATAGTTCAATGATTCTCAGTCGGTGGCGTTTATGGCACATTTTAGTTAATTTGGCCAGGTTATCGTCAGAGTCGATAAAAATACAAATCAGTCGGTAAATGTAAGTTATAATTTCACACCACGAACGGCGATTCATACGTGAATACCTGATGCGCGAACACAGACGCAAGCCAAACATAGTTGCCGCAACGTATCAAGACCTCTGTCACGCTGTGTCGCATCTGTTACAATTATAACCATCAGCAAAATGAATCGGCTCGAGCCGCTACAAACTTTTTCGTAGGTTCGAGTCCCCTTGGGGTTCAGTTTTTTTTAAATTATATCATTGTAAAGTTTCATAAGAAAAGAGTGAAAAATAGTAAAATTTCATCGATGAATTAGTATTAGTTCACTGATCTACCCAAGCCCGGATTGCGTTACACTGATCGCCAAGCGAACTTCTGAACGCCTCAAAGGGTATACCCATCAGTGGTGGGGATAAGCTCTTCACTTATATCACGTATAACTTTTTCGCTTATATCGAAGATTCACTGTATATGGAAAAAAACTGGCATTCAAAGGGTTAAATGTGTTAAAGATTAATTAAAAACTGCAACAATCATAAATACATTCTCTGCAAAACTCTTCTTTCTCTACTTTTGGAAACTATTATTGAATATTTCATAAGCTTATATGAATTTACAGTTATTATTGACATAAAAATATGGCAAATTTAATATCATTAATAAAATGTGGGGGCATATTTAATATGTCATAACATAACATCGAACTTTGACCTTGACCTTGATATATCATGTCAATGATCCGAGTAACAGTTATGAAGAACTGATTTTACATTTTGGACAATGATTTAGAAAACTGACGCCACTTGAATAATTGAATATTTTTTCCCTATATGTTGTTACGTATAAAGAATATTCCATACGTCGCTCTCAACGCGTTTTCGAGCTCGCATCTGTAATGGGAAAACGCCCCAAAATTCTTTCGGTTGCCATAGACAGATGAAGGGGTCCTGAGCACATGTGCGACCGGCTGCATTGTAACCAAGACGGACGTGGTCCGACGAAGACTCCTAAATTTCCTTATATGGAAAGTTCTAATGAGTTCCCGCGCATTTCGGGAGTATATAAACCCTTTGATTTCTACCCTCGTTGATTCAGAGTTACAGTCACGCGTAACGTCACGTCGTGCCACGCTCGTACAGAGTCAGTTATATCTAGTGAGATTGGGCTTAGCGCACCTTTCGAGTCATAGATTAACCCGTTAGAATCCCCTAGTCTGGTTGAAGTTCTTTCGGCATACTCTAAAAACGGCTCTCAGACCCCGCACCGCCAGTGCGTCAACACCGTGCAAACACTTAGGTAACTTACACACTTTATATTATTTCATCGCGACAATTACATATGTACAGACGAGTGATCTCAATATATATATAATTTGTTCACCATTAAATCGGGTAGTCTCCTTAAACCTATATTTACCCCGTAATCCTTTATATCAGTAGTAACGTTCCCACAGATACAACTTAACCGCTCGAGTTGTATGAAATGTTAATTCAGAGTTACGAGACAAACTAACATTTCCTGCGACTCCCTGATTTCGCGTCAGGTTCGTTCGCACGCCTTATCTAAACAAAGTAACTACAACTACTCCAACCCAGTGGCTCCCTGATTTCGCATCGGGTTCATCCACGAAACCTAACCCATCCTACAGCTCCCTGGTTTTGCGCCAGGTTCGTCTGTATCCTACGGTTCCCTGATTTTGCATCAGGTTCGTCCGTACGTTTTCCAACCTCCGAACAGCTCCTCAGCTTCACGCCGGGTTCGTCTGTGAATAAGCCAACCTCGTAGCAGCCCCCCGATTTCACATTGGGTTCGTCCGTGCACCTTACTAACAAATTCTCGACCGTATTCCTGTGGTAACATCAACCTCGCCGGTCTAGGCGTTATCCACTGCCCCGGCTCGTAACAATGTACATATAACCACTACTCGCCTTAGTTAACCCTTCCGACCCGACATCAGTACCGCGTACTGACCCGGAGAATGAATCGCGCGCGTCAGGCAGAACCGAATTCGGCACGCACTTATGTCTTTCCCAAAGTATCTCTGGAGTATCTCCAGACCCACAAGTTCTTAGTTTTAAACTAAACAGTCTGTAATGCTTTCTTTATTGCTGCGGACACAGTTCTTGATCCTCGACAATACATAGATACTAGGCATCCATCAGACGATACAGTAGCTAGACTAAACGAAAGACATTTTATAACAAACATGTCCCCAACGGAAAAAACAAAAACGCAACAAAGAAGATGTGCAATATATACAAAATGTGGAAGAAGAGAGACAGTAGGTTCTGGTGTCGCAAATGTTATGTTGGACTCTGCTTAGAAAAGTGCTTCGAAATATACCACACGAAGCTGGATTACTAGCTATTACTGAGGTTAAACTTTAATGAATTTCTTAATTATTCAGTATAATACTGCATATGTTATGCATATGGCAAAGACGCAAATACTTTAGGAACAATCCCATATTTTAGGACTCCAATTCTCGCCGGCCGGCCACGGACGTAGCGAGCGAGTTACGCAAAACGCCGTCGGGTCGGAAGGGTTAACGAGACATTGGCAAAAAAAACTGCTGCTGCTACTGATTCTATAAACACAATGCAGCGGCTGGCGAAGGATCTATATACCGAGTGAATTCGTCCTCAAAAAAGGGTACAGTAATGTCTCGATTAGTGTACCTCATTCGGGGCAGAATGTGAACATTAATCGTGTGCAGCCACGATTCTCGAACGAGTTCGGGTTGCCTTTCATGTTGTGGCAGCCGAGATACGGCGCAGCGTTCCAGGAAAAAGGCTAGTTTAAATACCCGAGTACGTGAGACAACACTACTGCGATGAAAATCTAATATTTAAACTTGTTCATTTTTGGTCCCTTTTAAACGAAATTTTACCAAAGTGTTCGTTACAATCTCCTGATTAAAATGATACCAAACACGATATGATTTGGACAATTTTTACTTATCACCGTATTAATAATTTTATTCTCCTTTATTATTATTTACAATAACAACTAGAATATGTGTATATTAGTTAACAGCAATAAGATAACTAGTAGTGAGATTGTAAATTTGGGAGTAAAGTCTCGAATCGAGAGTCTCTTAATTCTCTTAATCTTAAATTGCTATATTTAGATAATGGCAAAATATTGTTGTATCGAGAATTATTGTCGTTACTGTGACATTACATTCGGTGTTCATAAGAGTTTATAATTTTTACTGATAAAAAATTGTACGGATTTATATCTACATTTCAGGTAAAAAAAACTACGCAGAGAAGAGTGCTGTGTCATTCATCGCATCAATAATAATAAGTGAATATATGTATAGTTCCAAAATATATAATTCTAGTTGTTGTCGAAAACAATAATAAAGGAGAATTAAATTATTAGTACCCTCATAATTAAAAATTGTACAAACCATACCGTGTTTGGTGTCATTTTAATGAGGAGATGGTAGCGAACATTTCCGTAAAATTTCATTTAAAACGGACCAAAATTGAGCAAGTTTCAATCTTAAATTTTGATCGCGTTAGTATTGTCTCACGTACACGGGTATTTAAACTTGCTTCTTTCCTGGTCGCTGCCTCGAGTCTCGGTTGCCACCAACATTGAAGGTGACCTGCCGCTCAAGAAACGTGTCTGCACACGATTAGTGTTCGCATTCGGTCCAAGCGAGGTACACTAATAGAGACAGCTGATACGAGGTTACTTCCAAATTTGTGATCTCAATACTAATTACCTTATTGCTAACAACTAATATACACATATTCAGCAGTTGCTTAGAAATATCTTGGAAAATAAAGCCGAGCGTCGGTTATGTGTAAAGGAAAAAGTTGTTCAAAATGTGGATTTCTACAACTTATTAAAAAAATCCTTGAAATCCAAGAATGTATATCGGGTAACGCTAATACCACCGCGGCAACACGGTTATATTTATATTTTTGTTATGTTATATTTTGCCTTAGCTAGTGCAAAATGCTAGTAACAGCTACAAAAATAAGCAGCACTTCTCTTAGTTTGTATTTAAAATTTTAACTTAATCATAAAAAATCGTTTGAAGGTCATCTCAAAGTCAAATAAATATTAACGTCACGTATATAAGAAAATTAACCTGCATACAATACTATCGCATCCAATTGTAATACCAAGAAACAATGTAATTTTATGATAATAATAAATTCAGATAATATAGAAAGGATTTTGAGAATACCGTCAGAAGCTAGTTGAATTTGGAAGGAACAGCCAGGATCACTAGAATCTTCTGCCTCGCACGTAACGTTTCCAAATTGGTCTACTGCCAAATAACGATCTAAATGAGATCGAAGAAAAACTTGCTGTTCGCTGCCCTCCAATGTCCATAACTGTTTTTTCTTCAAACTTGAGCCATTTGCATTAATCTTAAATCCAAAAGATTCAGCTGTGAGATACTTAAACTTTCCATTTATTAATCCAACCTGAAATAGATTGAAAAACATTATGAGACAATTTTAATCAATCTTGTTTAATTAGAGCAAAGCAATACATTATAATACACCAGAAATATTTATAAAATGTTATACAGTGGCCGAAATAGGTTCACTACTCGAACTCGCAAATAAGCAGTAAACGCTTATGTCATTCATACTTTCACTCCTATATGCATTGTTGGAAGCATATTGTGGTTGTTTTTTTAAATTTTTAATAGGCATGTCCTACCATTGCACCAACAGTTACTCGAGGATTTTGTTGGTAAAATTTGCTTAATTTTTAATGCAAAAACAAAATCTGACTCTATGATTATTTTGCATATAAAATTCAGTTTGTAGAGTAGTAGACATTAAATTGTTATTACTATAAACTGTACTTATTAACTAAACTATGCGGCTTGTTAATAATATTGAACAGAATCAATACTGATAAATATGATAAAGTAGAAAAAAGCTACATAAAACAAACTTTTATGTCACTGAACTAATGTGAACCTAACAGTATTTTGGCCACTGTATATACACACATGTCGTATAATATTAATTTGTTAGATATAAAATGCATTAAAATTGTTAGATAATTAATCATTACCGTCCATCCCGACTTTTCGTTTGCATTTTCGGAACCAACATTTTCAGAACCGTTAGTCTGCATCGTTTATTTCAATTTATCGGCTTTCACACTTGTGGAAACTCGCTGCGTAAAGTCCTTCGAATTATTTCTGCAATGAAATACAAATTGTAAATCATTTTTCTAACATATGATTAATACATGATAAATCACATGAAATTAAAAAAATATCGTAATTCTTGAAATACATTATAAAAAGTGTATGATATATAGTGAAATAAAGTTCTTATTTTTCTTGATGTATGCAGAAAAATACACGGAAAGTGATATCAAAATAAAATAAGTTCATGTAGATGCAGTATTATACATATTAAACGATGTAACAATTCTGCCGTCCTTGTGGCGAAAAGGAGGGGATAGATGGAGGGTGTTAAAGTTGTGTTCAAACATATAATCTTGACGTACCCAGAAAGATAATTTGAACAACACAGTGCTTAACTGTAAGCGTATCCACTACTGTTCTAAAATTTTTCCTCTCCCAAGGGACATTTTATTTTCAACCCTAAACTTGATGACTCATTCTACGTGCTTCCGCCTGGGTGGGGCCAACTTCTCGAATGCGTACGCAATAACAGGATTCTCGTCCTTTATTAATTTCTTTTTTTGCTCCAGCAAATCAATCGCTGATGGTTTTATTTAAACCTACCGTCTACTCTTCCATTTCTTCGAAAATAGTGTACTCCATCTTACCACTCATACTTAATTGCTTATTAATTCTTATGATTGGATTCTTTTGATGTTGTCCACTCGACAATATATAAAATTCAGTGAACATATTTCAAGCGTGGGTGATACGCATAAAAAAGATTGAGTTTTTCGTTTACTACTTTCTTTTGTTTGCAACTTTCCTCTTTTTTTAGTATGAGTTTAGTTTGGTAAAAAACTGATCGAAAATATGTGTTATACTTTATTGTAAATTATATAAAACAAAATATTTGGATACTAATAATTATATGTAAATTTCTTGAAATTGTATAATTGGATTCGGAAAAATATATAGGATTCTATATTTTAGAACAAGCCTCAGACCTCACAAACATATACTAAAATAGAAATTTACATCCAGTTACAAAATTATTTGGTTCCAAATTCAGTTAATTAAACCGTAATGCAAGATCGATAACACAACAGGAAAGCCGAGCTGTGACTGGAGCTTCAACCATAGAATTGGACAAATCGCGAATTGTATAAATAACTGAATTAATTTTAAATGGCACAATTGGTAGAAGCAAATAAGAATTTAAATTTTATACACATAGATAATAAAAAAATGTCCATTAATTTGAATAGAATGATATTAAACTGAAAACATTAAAAACTATCTAAATAATGCAAAATGAAATACTACATGCACTTGAAATGTAAAAACATGTTAGAAAGCTCAAATAAACATTTTCATGAAAATAAATGAATAATGGAAATATATTCATTATAAATTAGACAGATTCTGTGCAAGGTTGTCATTAAATTCGGCACCATTAATTATTAAATATTCATACATTTACACTATGCAGTTGGGACACTATATTGAATACATATATTGTATGCGTGTTTTAAAGGTGGTATATAGAATTTGTTAATGCTCTTGTTGCCAAGTAGATTTTATATACTTACTGGACAAAGATAACTACAGATATGTGTATTTGCTTGGAGAAACACCGAAAAATAGACAGTGAAATATACGCAAGAGAACTACGGCTCACGAACAACGAACTATATTCGTCACAACAAAGATACTCAGCCAACTGACTTGACTTGCTTGTCTCCTCCGTTTGTGTTAAGAATCCCTCAGGATTTCCGACGCATGCGCAACATCTGATTCCACCATAGAACCCAGGGGTGTGCATAGAATACAATTGGGGAGGGTATCATAATATATTTTTACTTGTTTATTCTTCTATTTTCTTCTAGTAACATTATTATCACGAATAGTCTTGAATAAATCTTGTGCAGCATAGATAAATTGAAAAACATACAAATACAGCATGGTGTTACTAAATTGTTAGAAAATAAGCATTTGCGCATAACGGATATAGGAAATCTACTATGAGTCTTGAAATTCGTACGGCCCTGTGGAATTCTGCCAGAATATCGCGCGTGCGCCGTTTTAATAAGGGGGTCGTGAACAATGTAGGATACTGAAAGAGGGAAAGGTGGGGAACAAGCATACATCGAACTGTCGACTTTCCGGAGGACCGTGAACCGCAGATCAGCGAGCCTACTTTTCTGATCGCTGTTTTCCAATAACAATTCATATCTTCCAATTTTATCCACTACCGAGTAACCTTTCTTAAATACTATTTGTAGTTAATTCATCAACAATTCAAAATGTTTACTTTCAATGCACATACGTATATTTATAATACAACCAGTATATGCATATGATTGTTCCTCAGAACTTGGACGTTTAGAGTACAATACTTTTTTTAATAACTGCACAGTTTAGCGAAATAAATATTATTAATACTGTAATAATACTAATATTATGTTATTGCAGATATAATTGCGCGTTAGCAGAAAGACCTATGTAATACTTCAATCGCCCTTAAATGGTAATAAATATTAGTATTATTTTAAACATTTGGGAATATAAGAAAATTAAAGAATGTAATGTAATTAAGATAAAATAATAAATCATAGTACCTCATCGAAATCGAAGTGTGCTAGAACATTTAACAACCACATATATAAAAAATTGAACAGTGTATGGCAAAAGTTAATTACACTGTTACTATGGAACGGAAATAATTGAATTAATTAAATTAAGTATACTTCATTATACATATTCTTGTAGAAAATAGCCATTGTTCCATTAAATGATACTTTCAACAATATTACTTTCATATGATAATAATCCATAATACAATTAATTTCTTCTAGTATTATACGATAAATCGATATATTATGAAAATTTCAAAATGGACCTCCTTCATGAATCATTTAAAAAGATACATATTTTCGTAATTAACAGTTTAATCTTAATTCCTTAGACAATTTACAGTTAAATGATATACAGTTATTTCGTCCTCTTTATGTTTCTGCATAGGCTTCGCGCGATAATTTACTTTTTTAAAGCCAATTGAAAATTTCATTGATTTGAATGGAAAGTGGTACATCTTTCGTCATAAATGGAACATATCATTAAGAGTTCAGAGTATTTCGACTGTAGCACGTATTGTTTATTTTTATTTAATTTATTTTTCTTGCTATATGCCATTTAGTTTGATATTTAATTGATATATCATTTCATACGAATAATGCCAATGACTACCTTACACTTTTTCAAGAAACTGATCTTCTAAGAAAAAAACTTTTCGAAATATATATTTCGCTGCATAATCGAAATTTATCTTGACGTTGCATATTTAGTTGTCTTTAAACAAAGAGACATTTACAATTAACATAAAATTAAATTGCGTTCCAACTAGCCTACTTGGTGAATAAAACATTCAAAAAATTATGTTGTAAAATACAGTGACAGTATAATGTGGTAAAATATGTTACTCTACAATTCCCAACTACATAC
This sequence comes from Nomada goodeniana, assembly GCA_963969485.1. Classification (NCBI taxonomy): domain Eukaryota; kingdom Metazoa; phylum Arthropoda; class Insecta; order Hymenoptera; family Apidae; genus Nomada; species Nomada goodeniana. The sequence goes on along the minus strand of OZ018301.1, from coordinate 13,205,093 downwards.
AAATATCTAAATATCTCCTATACTTGCGATGACACTAAAAAAATGTTTAAGATATAATTTTCTTTTCTTAATTTTAATCATTAAGGAATTAGTTTTTTAATCTTTTTGATGTTATTAACTTATAATATTCATAAATACCAGTATACTTTTTTTCTTGCCTATAGTAACAAACATTCCATTACACACAACCACGTATGATTATTCAACTTCTAAGTAAATTTTGAACACCAAATAAGTAGCCAAGATCAAAGGCACAGCCTTAGTAGGCTTAGTAGTCACATAGATGAGACTTTAAAATCTTTGTACACGTAATAAAAATTTCAAATGTGTTTCCATTACTCCAATTTTCTTGTACCATCCCAATAAAGAAAATATTGATATGTTCGAGTTTATATAGGACACCCTGTATACATGTATGAATATCAGACAGTATAATAACAAGAAGCAATTACATACCTAGCAAAAGTGCTTCTGTGAAAGAACTGAAAGTACACACTGATAATGCTATATGATTACAAAGAAATCGAATAATTCTAAACTAAGTTCAGAATAAAATAAATTGACTAATTCGGTGTACCATTATAATGCTAATTATAGGAAACGAGAAACTACAGGGATGAAATAGTTTTAGTCATTAATCAAAATCGTTCCATTATACGAAATTTGTATAAATCAATCAGATGTTTCTCAGTCCTATTTCATTCGGGAAGTCTAACACTTTGGAGCGTATCTAACGAGAGCTTTACACTGATTTGATTTACCTCACAAATTGCGGACGCAGAACAATTTTAAATTTCTTTCATTCGCGATTGAATATAAAATTTAAGTTCACACATTCTGTTCCTGGAAAAAGATACTAAGATTTTGTTTACATTTTTCTCCCCATTACTATTTTGTAATTTTAACACGTTAAATAGATCCCTATAAATTTAATATAAAGGAACTTTGTTAACAGGTTTGTCCGAACAATAATTTAAATATTTAATGTCATAGCTATCACGCAATAGGTATATAATATATACATATACAATGTATGTATAAATAACACACACAACTAGAAATATATGTATGTTGATGTATATTTAACCGAGTTTCTGCAAATACATTCTGTAAAAAGAAAACTATTTAACCAATCAGAGTGCAGATTATAATGTAATTATGATAAATGGTATTTTATTTTGTCAACACTATCTACATTGTGTTGACAAAATAAAGTAAAATATGAAATAATCAAATATATTTAATTTAGTACCACGTCTGTGCAAAATTTATTCTGCGAAAGCCCCGATTTATCTAGCAACGCCATAGGGAAACTGTACCTGTTGGAGGGAAAGGAAGAATGTGTAAAGAAAAAGAGAAGAGAGAGTTCGTTGACCGCCAAAGAGAAGTCAGGAGCGTGACTGTAACCGTGACTGTGATCGTAATCCTGACCGCTACCGTGATCGTAACCATGACCGACTTGCCTTTACAAATCCTTAGAAAGCACAGACACTTGATGAGTTATATATGAATGATATATACTCATACAATGCACATACTACATGTACTTAAAGATCTACGTAAACATTTAGAAATAAATATCTATACATACAAAAAAGGTATGTTACGAATATTTAAAATGACCATTTCTTTATCAGTTCCATTCAGTTCTATTCTATTCAGTAGCAAGACGTTAATTTCCCTGTTAAAGGAAACATTTCATCTCCATAGAAAAATTGATTTTACTAGACTGCAGAAGTTTATACAAATGCATTTTTTTTATAGGAAATAGTTAAAAGAATGGGACCTGGACAGAAATTTGATTTGTGATTAGCGGATTTTAAAAACAAATTTTTTATTTGGTTTATTTTGCATAATGCATATGCTTTGCATATTTAGGTTTAGAAACATATGCAATAATGTATTGTAAAAGATTTTAGGATTCTCTACATTATCGAACAATTCAAGTACTTTAAATAATAATAAGTGTGCCGATATTAGAGATTATACTATAGATTATTATAGATGTTATACATACCTAGATATTTTGCATATTTTTCGGGCATATTTTACATATTTTTCGTGCATACACTTTCGCAGTCTAGACATTACTTTACGATAAGATGATTGCATTGTGGTCAGCAGTTAATTCATTACGTGGGAATTCGGGATTCTGTATCGCAAAAATTGTTGATGGATATATTTTATCTCAAATTGCCTATATTTTCCCACTTATTTATATCAGTATATCATTTTGTCCGAAAAATGTTCCAGAAATATCGCTGCAATAATAAGTAGCTCCACAAAATATGTAATATTCCCCAAAAAGAAAAGAATAGGAAAGAGTGCGGAAAAATTACAATTACTTTTAAAAAATAGTAAATTATTTATTGGTGTACCTAATATATAACAGAATTATTTTATGATAACTATGAATTTTTTACTTTGTACTTATATTTACCCCGTGAATAATAATAATGTTTGTACAATTATTATCAGAATAGTGTTCTTTATGGACATCATTCATTCGGGTGATATAGTAAATCTATTAATATTAATATGCAGGTATAAGAAAAATAATATTGAAGGATTAAAAGATTAAACTAAGTTATTCTTTAAATTAAGTTTAAGTTTACACAAAATTAAGTTGCACATTAAGGTAGAGGTACAAATGAGTGGAAAAAAATACATAATTATAATTGTATATTTCTGTAAAAAATACATTGACACAGGAGCATCGATCTTCACTAGATTCTACATTATTATTGTATTTCTATTGCATTACTAGGTTTCAACCTATTGGTTAATTATCCCAGATAGCCTTTTGACGGCAGACTGGATGTAGACCCACAACAAAGCGAAACAGAACCTATCTACAAAATCATATGCAGCTGTATCCACAAATTGATGACCACCTCGAGACAAAACCTGCGATATAACAGACCGACGGCAACCTCGAGAAAGTACCTGGCTATGAATCAAGAAGCCGGTTTGGGTTCGGTTTGAAGCAGATTATGTTGAGTTGGGACATTTAAATTTTAAATGGAAGCGCTTATACTGGGGCATTTAAATGAGCTCTTTAAAAAATTGTTGTTATGTGTTTTTATTCATTTATATGACATATGACATATATATATATATATATATATATATATATATATATATATATATATTCATTCAAAATCAAAGAAATATAATTTCAAATTTATTCCCTCTATATATATATATATATATATATATATGATATTATACATATATATACTATTAATAAAATGCATGTAAACAAAATACTGTCAGTTAAATGTTTGAAATCAGGATTTTAAACAGTGCAAACATAGAGGGAATAAATTTGAAATTATATTTCTTTGATTTTGAATGAATAAGAGTGTATCAATCAGATTTAAAAATTGTCACTGCTAGTATTTTGTTTATTTCTTTGTTGTGTGATGATTTCTCTTCTTCACTACATTTGAGCTGAGGCTTCTTCCTGAATATGTTCCTGAAACGCCTTCTCCTTTTTGCGTTTTAGTTGTAGTCTGTAAACCAAATACGAATATTGAAAGAGATGCACTGAAAAGAATACATATTGTATTATGACCTCAAATAAAAATTGTCCGCGTCTGTAAAGTTTGCACTTTGCCAGTCGTGACGGTGCATACATACCAATCTTACATGCATCAGAATGTAGCATCTCAGCCACGGCGTATTTGATATTCGCCGTATAATTTGATATTTGATATTCCATTAATTGTATCCTACAATACTTTAAGATCTCAGTATCGCAACCCAGGGGCATAGATACTTTGATTTCCAAAGACCCTATAACCCTTACATTATTACTTGCCTGTTCCTGAATCTCCACCATTCTACTAAACAGTTGTTCTAGGGGTAGGGCTGGCTTCCTACAAAACTTCCTAAACACCCTCATGTTATTCTCATAGGGAAAAGCAGAAAATGAATCTAAGGGACCAAGACATCTGACGTCATTGGTCAAATGGAGAAGCCCATGTACATTGCACGTACAAAAATTTGGACTGTATATATCTAAAGATCGAAGATCGATTTGTGGTAGAGCTACCTCTACAACATTTAAATACTCGGGAGACGGAGATTGTGAAGATAATATTCTAATAGCTAAGTGTAAAAATAAAAAATGTATGCACAATTGATTATTCAGTAGGCCATACAGCACAACCGGTCCTGTATAAAGGAAAAATTGTCGAAACTCTAGTGCTTTGAATTTTAAATAACAAGTCAGGGATCTTGGGCGCCTTCCAAACTCAGAGGGGCAAAATTGTTGTAGACTATCCAGTCTTTGAGATATCTGAGAAATGTGGTTTCTGGGTAATTTGGAGGAGGGTGAATATTTTCCACATATCGCAGATAATACTTTCTTCATGACGCCCAAACATACTAAATGCATATATTCAAATGGCACTTGGGAAACCATTCCAAAAGGCAGCGATGATAAGGGACTGCTGCCTTCTTTATGATGGGCCTTGTCCATACATTGAGAATACTCTTCATCTGTTGTAAGGGGATGATTGGTGCCACTGAAGACATACCTACGATCGCTCTGTATACCAGAGACTTTACACTTGGAACATGCCTGGCTGGACGGATGGCCACGATGGTTCAATATGTAAGCTCTTGCTGGTGCATCAGCAATAAAACATCTTAATTAGATAGGTACTTTAGTACCATGAAAATCTATACCCCCATTGGAAATTATATGTTTGAGGTTCATCATAATGAACATATTGAAAAACGTATTTGGATCACGTGGCCTCTGCAATCCTTTATAAATCCCTACAATTATTGGCCTTGCATCATGTATGTTCCTCATCATACACTGAATCGGCCATAGATTGTTTGTTCCTGCTTTATCTAAAGCACATCCATCTGTGCTGAAATCCAATTCTAATACCCTATCTGATTGGAAAGAAACATTGTTAAGATACTTAACAATTTGAGTTTCAACACTGAAATGAATATACTCCCCTGGTTTTACAACATTTGTTGGAACACGAGTTCATGGAGTACCTAAAATTGTTCTACAATCCTTCGGTAAGTGGTTAAAACACCCATGGGTTCGAAGCAGTGAAAGCGAATTGTTGGCCTGTGTATGGTTAATATTATTATGAATGCAAAAAGAAGCTAAACGTTCCTGAAAAGTTTGGGGAACCACTTCGGATTCAGACAAAAGCACAGAAGATGAATTATTATGTAAATGCACATTTTGGATTGCATCAATACCACCTGTGTAATCTGCAAAGGTTGAAGCAACATCCTGCAGATTGACAGTGGTATTGATGTGCTGATTAGAAGAAATCGAAGGAGACGAGATACTGCAGCTTGTGCAACACTTGCACTACCAGCAACTGAAAACCTGGGGGGAAGCGTTCCAGCAATAACAAATACTGGTAGAGCAGAACCAGATGCTGCAACAAATACTGCAACAGTAGATGGTGCAGCAGCAACAGCAGGTTCAAAGTTCTGCAAAACCTGCATGTGTGCCATTTTGTTCTCCATCTGCGGTAAAGGAATTTGAAGATATTAATGAAGATGGTTACAGGGAAGTTGTAAGTGAAACAAAACTCATATTTTATTCCTCTTTATGTAATAAATGTTTGTCAATCAGTACTTACTTTGTTTAGATAAACTATTTGATATTTTTGGATGGGACCACCCATAACATGTTGAGCGCTGCACGTATTTCTTAGGCAATCCCGTTCAGGCCACGCGCCGAAAATTAGCATTAGCTGTCAGTCAGTGGTGGTCGGCGCAGCCTAAATGGAAAGTATAGTGTCAGCCACAGATGGCTGACGTGGCGCTCAACGTGTTACGGAAGCGGTCACACTGTTGTTCAAAGAGCTATTTGATGACAATATCGTGACATCTTATTTATGGTTGGGCAGAAAAGAAGGCAAAATGTGTTTAGCCCAAACAAGCGCTGTCTGTGCTATACAGTGTAAGAATCACTGTTCATATAATTGTGATATTATTACTTTATTTGGAATTCAGTATTCATACTATATAGGTTCTGTTTACATTTCATTTTCAAAGCTCCAACTACAAAATAGGCGGTTTCAAACGCCATCAAAAAAAGAAATTGGTGGTTGCCTGAAAGTGGCGTTTCGCGCTGCTAAAGAGAGGGTGCGAAGTAGATTACTTGGCCGCCGTGTCCGTCGCCAACAAGTGGTGCGTAATTTATAGGTAGAGGACGAGGTTAGTTTTGTATTACATATATAATCAAAATATTAAAACATATGTACTTACGTATCTACAAGTAGCTTCGTGTTTTTTTTACTTTACTGCTATAAACTCACTTCTTGGGGAATTAACTGAAATACAACGTCCAGCTTTTTCTCAATTTTGTTGTAGGTTGACACAAATGCAGATTGACTTCCCCGTGCCCATCCACATCACTGTGGACGCCCACCGTGAGGGTTTTAGTCGGTAAGAAACCGACACTGCCCCGGTCTACTCCTGTCAGACCGGGGTGTCTTATGCAAGATTACCCTCACGATAATAAAAAAAAAAAAAAATTAACGTTTAAAGAACGCGAGAAAGAACTCTCGATTTTCCACAGTAATGGCGTCAGAAAATCCGAGAGTCTAACTTTCTCCTGTAGAGGCGCGCAGTTCAGTGCACACGTGCGCATAGGTAGTGCGCCAACACGGAGGCTCACTTATGCATAAATAATGTATAATATTTATAATTTCCAACAGGCTGGGAACAACCGCGTGCCCAACCTGACCATATACAATATATATGTATGTGTACATAACAAATAGATTATTTTATTTTAACATTTAAAAAATATCATGGAAATATAAATCAAATGAATTAAATCTTAAAAACGAAAAAATCGACTGCGTTCCTATCACGTTTATATAGTTTTCCTTATTCCTAAACACTCCTATTTCGGAACAAGTTAGATTTTAAATACCATTTATCAATAACCTGCAAAAAGGCACATGCAAAGATCTGTAGGACCAGGTTTGGCTATCTGGGATGTGTTACATTATCTTCATCCTGTATTCATCATTTATCTCATAATAAATTTCATATTATAAATATTTCTCCATCGAGTGTTGTACGGTGAAAGGATAATTTGTTTATCGAAGTATTCGATAAGAATTTGAAATAATTTAGTATATGTTATCTTAAAGTAACAATTTATTACAAAACGTATAAAATTGTCTTCTGTTGTTCTCAATGTCCACGTATTTAATGTTCAACTATGATTAATAATTGTATAATTTGTAAACTAGTTAACGTGTAATAGAAAAGTGGTATGATCAAATTGGTTTTAATCTGCGAGAAACTGACAGGACGTTAATAACTTAACCTTACATTTACTTACAAGTTTGTTCGGTTCAACAGACGATATTTACGTATACCCCAACAAATTGTTATATTTAAAGATACTATCATAAAAATAATTTTTTGGAATTATTATCCTGATACTATTAATAAAATACAAAACTCACTCTAAAACATGTTTTATTTGAAGTTGAAATTAATCATGTCGATATAAAACGATATAAAGTATATGTATATATCGACTTTTGGCAAAACATTTTTTAATAAGAAGTTAAGACTCATAGGGTCAATAGAATACAATCTCAATAACATTTGGACAATATAAAAATTAAAAAAAAAGTTTTAATAAAGTAACTTTCATTAAAGGATTCTTTTATATGATTACATGGTTGAAATGTCAAAATTGTAAAAGAACATGTCGCGCTTTTATAAGCAAATGTATTTCGCATTTGCAATAATTGTGACCTTAACTTTGTGCATGATAATATATCAGGTATATTTCATAGTATTTCATAATACAAAACATATCTCAGAACTTTATTATAGTAATACCTGTGTCGTGTTATACATTAATAAGTCCATATGAAAAATAATTTTGGACAATGTATTATTTTGTCAATAAATCCTTTGTTTCTATTATTTATATAGAACTTTCTATTGTTTATAAAATCCTAGGCCGTATAGAAAATTTTACAAATATCTGTTATAAGTAACTGTTAATATATTAAACAACATTTTAATATTATTAATATTTTTAATCAAATAACAAGATAATAATAATAGTCAAATGACTTTTTATAAATCATCAACATTTTTAACAGGTGTATGTAACTCAAGTCGAAGATAAGTTATACAAGTCAGGTATATAAAATGTATAGTTTTGAATATGTGTATAAAATGGGTGGTAGTTAAAAAAATATTACATCATGCATATATATTGGAATTTTAGACTTTTCAAATGTACCCATAATTTTATGGTGGACTTCTTTCGGAAGTAATGGAATATTACAAAAGTGCGGGAATTTCCATTGCTATTTCACGAGTAACCGATCGTTTCAACATCACAACAACATAAAGGTGACATTTTAAGTCCTTCTAGACTCTGTTTAATTAGAAACAACTTCTAAAATGGGTTATTCTTTAGGAAACTTGAAATGATCAAACTTATTTTGAATTATTTTGTTTCTTCCATCCGTAACTACGCAAAGTGCCCGAACTATAATAACTATAGACTCGTACTATTGTTCAGTATTATTAAAAAAAAGAAAGTAACTGGATTATTATAAAATTAATTATAGAAAGTTTATTAAATGTGATGTTAAAAATATATAAATTACTTAACTTATTTCAGCATTTATTCAAGTTATGATTAGAAATGATTTTCAATTTCCAGAGTATTCTTTTCTATGGTAGCGATTTCCGAGTTGACAATTTACCTACATGGAAATTCAATGATATTCCATGGGGTTTACTGCATGAAGAATCTCCTCGGAACAATCCAATCCTAGTTCATCAGAATGCCCTTAATCTGTTTACTTACTCTTCAACGTTCAGCAGATTTAGCGATGTACCTCTGACTCTTGTAGATTTACCTGGACGTACAGAATTACTAAGTGAATATAACCAATAATACATGTATATTCAAATTATTATCCATATACTTTATGCACTTATTAATTATATAGAAACCCAAACTAATTGAGCACAGCTCCTTTTTTCAATATCAATTACTTCTTGTATAATATAATATATAGTATATTATAGTATATCGTAGTAGAAAATGCATTAAAACTCAACTTCTTTCTGTTTTAGGCAGAAAGTATTTTGTATCCACAGAAGAAAAAACTTCCTTAACACGCACAAAACAATTGGCACCGTTGCTTTATATACAATCAGATTGCAATACTGCAAGTAATAGAGATACTTATGTAACCGAATTAATGAAATATATACGGGTAGATTCATATGGGACATGTTTAAATAATATACAATTTGATAAAAGGTAACAATGTTTTTCCAGATTTAAAGAAACTCAATTTTTCTGTTTGCATTATCTTCATAAGCAATATAATTATAATCCAGGCTAAAGCAAAATTACCTTGAAATATTGAACAGTGAGGAATTTCTTTCTTTCATTGCCAATTACAAGTTTACAATAGCTTTTGAAAATGCAATCTGTTACGATTATATCACGGAAAAATTGTGGAGGCCACTTATGGTTGGATCTATACCTGTATATTACGGGTCACCATCATTTAAAGTATAAAACTTTTTGTTACATTCGATATTTCAATTTCCTAACAAACTATGTTATCTTATTTGTTCTTATTCGTCTACAATAATCTTCATAACTTAGCTAACTCTATTATTGGAGAATCAATTAAGGATTTTATAGGAATAATAATTGTATTCAAATATTCCCTATTGGCGTAATTCAGTTTTCTTTTAGGATTGGCTCCCAAATAATATGTCTGCTATTTCAACACTTGATTTTAAAGATCCAAAAAGTTTGGCCAATTATTTGCACAAACTCTCTGAAAATGAAACTGAATATAATAAATATTTGTTACACAAATTAACTGATAATTACGAAATAGAGAACGAAATATTAAGAGATGCATTAGAAAAAAAGGAAGAATTCCTTCGGAAAGACTTCGGAAACTATGTTGAAGAATTTGAATGTTTCGTTTGCAAAAATATACAAAATTCAAGAAACATAAAACTTGCCGACACGGAACATTACAATTGTCCAATACCGACAAATCCATTAACAAATAAAATCGATTATAACGATTGGTGGACAAAACAATGGATTCTAGAAAAATGTGGTGCAAAAATGTTAAGTTACTACTTGCAGAATAATCTTACAATAAATACAGGAATTTTTGAAAATGGTAAAAGGAAATTATATGATTCAAATAAATGTTAAGCTACTGCTACTTGTATGTTGTAATATGTTTGGCCACTTTACCATTTCATGATTATTATTATTACTATTGTTATCATTATAATATATTATAAAAATATGCATAAACCTCTCATTTTATTTGATTTCTTAATTATAAGCTGTTTATATAAAGAACAAGAATAGAACGCAACAATTTCTTGATAAGTTCTTTTTGTATTAAGTTATACATATAATTTTGTTGGACAATACCGTATGTTGTAAGGTAAAAATCGTCCGTAGGAATTGAAGTTGAATAAATAAAACGATCACAATGTAATAACATTCATTTTTTTTCCTCTAAAAGTGCACTTACCAATTGGGGATAAGTAGAATAGAACCCGTAAATTCAATTTGCAAGTTTATTTTGCAAAATAGGAGCAGGTACTTTCATTAGGTCACAAAGATTATTTCTTATTGGCCGCAATTCAGATACTGATTGTTCCCAGTCAGTAACATTTAATACACCCAAAATTTCTATTAAATCCTGTTCCGAAATATCCATTTCCTCTCCGTAGAGAGTTAACGCTTCGTATGCTCTTGTTGCAGCCACTTTTCGCATACATTTGTATTTGTGACAGAGAAATATACTTAATTGACAAAATGCCCTCTTTGCAACTGGTCCATGTACCTAAACAAAAATTATTATCGTTCCAAAATTGTTCCATTAATATTAGTGTTCGATAACACTGTCCAAAACGTATCTGATTTTGTACCTTTAATATACGTTTCCTATAATGTTTAATGTGCTAAATACGTATCTGCAAACCGTGCTTCTCCAAAACGAATACTTTGTGAAAAAATCGATTTTTACAAAGTTTCAAATTTTCAACTTTGGAAGTTTTGTTCCGTACTTTTATGGAAATAGTTGTTCCGTTGGGCTTGGTACGAAATGATTCTATGGAATTTTACGAATACAATGATATAAATAGTTGTATTCGCCACCACATGCTTTGCCAAACTATTTCACTTCTTTATTGACAACAAAAATGATTTTATAACTTCCGTTGATGCTTTCCTTATCAGGTAAAGGTCGCTGTATCGTGTGCTATAGTCACATTTTTTCACTTTCATCATTATGTAAACATATTTAAATGTTTATAATCTAATAACTACTTATATCATTATATTCGTGAAAGTCCATAGAATTATTTCGTGCTAAGAGCAACAGAATAATTATTACCGTAAAAATACAAAACAGTTCCAAGGTGAAAAATTTGCATTTTTGTTTCTCGATTTTTTCAAAAAACGTACGTTTTGGACAGAAATGGATTACAAGTTCATATTCAGCATAGTAAAATCTATAAGAAACACCGATTAAAGTTTACAAGATCGAGAAAGAGTTAAAATTTGTAAATCAGTGCAATTAAATATAATAATACCTGCAATAGCTGACAAAAAACGTTTATACTGCTAATTAACAACTTAGTATTACTTGTATTCCTTATTTCTTGCTTAAGTAATACTAAAATTTGTTCTGCGATGCAATTTTCAGAATCGTCGAGGACAATCTGAATGCAACCGGAACTAAGTAAGCGATCCAAAAAAGCTAGCATCGATGTAATCATTCTTTCGTTTTTGTGACTTTCTTCAAAAATATTTAAAATTTTATAACACAAATTTCGAAGACCAGACTCATCTATTTCTTGTAAATAAGAAAATAAAGAAACACTGGAATATTTAACCTGGAACGAAAGAATTGAAAGTTCTGTATTAAAAAAATTCGAATATTATGAATGGTATATGATAATTCACAATTCCATTAAGAATAGGTACCAAAGACTCGCTTAAACCGCCAACACTAAATATAATTCCGCGTAAAAGATTTATAGTATAAGGTGGATACGATAACATCTTAATAAATCGTGGAAAAGTAGCAGATTCCATCCTCCATTCTATATTTTCTTTACATTCGTCGTAAGGAAATATAAGTCTTAATTCCTGATGGTATGGAATGTTTGGTAAAGTAGGGTCACTATGAATGAGAGAACTGAAAACAATTCCAGCTTGTGCTCGAATTCCATCGATTCTTTCGACAGCTTGTTGTGCAATTCCTCCTATAATATTTGACATTAAGTCTTCGTTTAATATAGACAGTAACTTTGCCTGTAACACTAAATTTGTCAGCATCTGTAATTTGAATAATATTTAAAGCTGGTATCTTTAAAAATTTTTTTAAAGCATAAATAGAGAATATAAAATATATATTTACGTGTAAACCAGTCATTGCTGCCTCTCGCACCCAAGCTCCTATGTCTCCACGACTATTTATTGTATACTCCTTTAATGCCAATAAATAGCAATCATATAAATCATGAACGTATACTTGCCACTTATCTAAAACATATGAAAATAATCATAAACAACATTTAAGGAATTAACTGGTCATTACAAACATTAATACTATATCTGCTTTCTATAGATATGCAGTACTTATATTATGCAGTAGCATAAATCCTAATATGATATTTGTAAAGCCTGTAAAACATCAAGTTAAAATAGATGCTGCGTTGGAACAATATTTATCTCAGTATTCTATGAGAAAATAAGTTTACACTGTAGTGTGTTTTTAAACATTTATATTTCCAATTCCTTCATAAAATAATGTGCTTGAATTCATAATCGAATATATAATTGTATGCATCGAACCTTCGACTACCAAAATTGAATAATGTTGAATTCTTGCTGGACTTACTAATTGTGTTAAAAATTAACATAATTTTAACAAAAACTTCGTATCCTTACGAAGAACAATGCTAAGTTCAAAAATCTACTTTTCACTGGAATAATGAGATTTTTATTAATGTTTTGTAACTCTTTTTGTTCTGTTGCAAGTTCATAAATAGTTAAACATAAATTTCTACCTACAAGATTACTAACCTGCTTCTTTCACTCCTAATGTTTGACAAACCATTATTAAGGCATGGATAGCTTCTTTTCTACTTTCCGCCCACTTTAGTGTACATTCTGATATTTCAGTGCATTTTATGAGAGGTTCTATTATATCTTTCACTCTTTCACAAATTATAAATAGTGGAAAGTGGCCTAAAAAATAATTGTTAATTAATAAATAACCAAAACTGGTAATTAAACTACAACTGTAAATATCAAGAAATGTTTCATTGGATGTAGTTTGGAACATTCTTTAGAATACAAAATTTGAAAGTTTGTATATGTTACCTATGGCTTGTGCAAATCCTATACGAACAAGTTGATTATTTGATTGCAAATTATCAAGATAACGATTAATAACTATATTTCGATCATGACTGTTTATGTCTGTGTGGTATCTTCGGAAAAATTCGGTGTGTGCTTCAGCAGCTTTTGTCCTCACTGCAGATATCTCATGTCCTAAACATTCTTCTATAAGATTTTGCCAGTCAGCTGCAATAATCATGTTCTTTTCTTAATTATTTCCATAAATTGACAGCATCCCACAATAAAAATATAAATAGAACAAAAATTCTACGCAATATTATTACAACGTATAATCGTTCCTTGAAATATTTTCTACCTATTTTATAAGGGTTAACTGCTGTTTAACAAGTTATTCCAATTATATAAATTCTTATATGACAGATCAATGAACTGAATATCTATTGATAGCTAAAGTACTTCTATATACATATACTATGTATGCATGCACTTAAAAGGAATATCGGATAGTATTAAAGAGTTGAGATTAACTTACAAATTACTTCCATGGAAATTGGCAAATGAACAATAGAGCATTTCTTTATCAACATAGCACACGCTTGTTTCATTAATTCCCCGCCCAAACCTTTGAATTGTCCTCTCTTCCGAAATGTGTTTACGATATTTTTTACACTTTCGGTAGCCAATAATCCAATTATATCTTCAATTTTGTTATTGCAGCAATTGTATAGTCCATCTAATATTTCTGCAATTGCCAGCACTGCACCGTGTCTAATATTTAAATCTATCGAATTCAACATATCCAATAATTTCGGCAAGACTATATCCTTCATATAATTTGAATTGATTGGCGTTAAATTAAACAATGCTTTAGATGAAAGTTCTCTAATTGCGGTATCCCAGTGTGTGACTTTTCTCGCAATCAAATGATCGATAAGAGGTTTAGTGTATTCCTTATATTGCGCGATTTGTGTACTGATCTTAAGGTATGCATGATTTCTAACACCCACTTCAAAATAGTCAGCAATCGTAAGTATTTCTATTCCATGTGGGAAATTTCCTTGTCGCCCGACATTTTCTTGAAACGCTGCAGAGGCAGCTCTTCTACAATTGATTTCTCGATCAAAACAAGTAGCAACCAATAATGTAGCTGCAATTTCATTCACATATGGTTCAATTATGACAGGATCATAAGCTCTAGGAAGTGACCAGCAAATGTAACATGCAGCATCTCTGATTAAATATCCAATTGAACCATATGCTCTAGGCTGATCAAAAACTAAGGCTTGCAGAACTACTGGTATCACATCGGTTAAACGATGGGGCAAAAGAAGTCCACGCCTTCCTAATTCTGCCAATGCCAGACAACCACCATGCCAGGCAGTATCTGACTCTCTGCCACAGAAAAGATTCAATACAAATCCTACTACGTCATCTGCTAAATCCATTGGCAATCTTGCTGTTATTCTGCCAATTCCTTTGGCAGCAGACCAGCGTACTGTAATTGTTTTATCCCTAAGACCTTGTATAAGTTGTTCGATAATATCTTCTATCGTGGGTGGAATATCCTGATCATCATGCACAAGTCCAACCCTTTTAGTATCTTCCTCTGTTTCAACAGCATTAATAGTTTTATTATTAGGTAGTAAGCATATAGGTCTGCTTGTTCTCTGATAATGCCACGAAGCCAACTTAGTTCCCAATAGCACCAATCCAATCCTTTGCACAATTTTTATTCCAAATTTCCGTATGAGGGCAGCAGGGCTATCGTTCAAATGGAATTGCAACATTTTATCTAGAATTGTTGGAACATACGGTTTAACGTCCTCCCTTACACTGTGCTTTAGTATCGCAGCTACAACTGCTAACGGTCCATGCCTCATAGGATCATCCTCTGCGCATTGTAAACTCCATGTTATCATTTCTTCTAAATACAACTTTTTAACATCTGATCTCGTTAAAAAATTAGCAATCAGAAAAACTGCTGCCTCTGCACAAGCATCCTTTGACAGACAAAATAACTTGCATACTTTTAATATCCTAAATATTATCGTTTGTTGTAAATCTACTTCGTTAGGAACTTCTAAGTGTGAAAGGGGAAATGGTATTTTTGATAGTATAGAAAACCAAATTAGAAGGACGTAACGTGTTTCCCATGTTTCCACATCATTTGGATCTTGCTTTTCTAACATCCGCAATACAGGAAGAAGATCTAGTACCTACATCAAATTAAACTTTGCATTTAAAATATCAACATATAGATATAGTTTAAGTAGTTGGGAAATCTGAATACCTCGTGTGGAAGATACGTAACAATCTTCTTGTACGTTTTAACAGACATAACGATAAAAATATACTTAAAGGCATTGTGCCGCATATTTTCTGTGGAACTGAGATCTCTGATAATACAAATCAGAGGTTGGAGTATATCGTCCAAGTAAGGATCCAATAACTGTCTTTGGTCTTGATATTGCGATAGAATAAAATCAAATCGATCTCGATTCTTCTCGATAAGGCTCGGGGAGAGATTAGGTTTCTTCAATTCCACAATTAAAGAAGTCACTTCCTCGATTTCTTTAAAAGCACTGAATCCACATCCAATTATTTCGGTATCCGGGCAATCACTTAACATCATTTTTTTCACAAACTTCTATTATTAATAAAAATAAATAGTTATAATCAATTACGATTCATTCATGAAAAATTAAGTTTACATACGAAGTCATAGAAATACGAAGAATAATATTCTTTCGAACGATATCACCAGACGGATGCCCAATTATTGCGCATGCGCAGCGGTACAAAATACGTCTTTTATGACTTTGCCACAGCCTACTCTAGTACTAGCACAGCCTTCTCTAGTACTAGCCGTGCTGAACAACGTGACAACACCACATGTTTACCGATCGGGAGTCCTATTTTCAGTAATGGGAGTATTGTACGCGGGATTACAATTAACGCTTTTTTTCATAGAAAATTGTATTAAAGTACACAATTCTTTATCAATTATGTCTGAGTAATATATAAATATTATAACTATGGTAAGTAGAAGTGATATTAAAGTATACTAATAGTTATAAATGTGGTATACATTTTGTGGACTCTCGGAGTGGTTTGGTGAAGTGATACATAATATTGGAAATATTTTACAGTGGTTTTAAGAAAATATAAGTATGAAGCAAAATAGAATCATCTTTGAACTAAAACGCAACATGTGAAAATGAATGAAGTGATACATAAGTTAATAGAAGCCTGAAATAGACAAAATTATTGATACGAAGTCAAAGAAGTTAAGTGTACACACGGAAAGAGGTTGGGTAATTAATTACTGAAGGGAAGGGTTATACAGGTAATTATAAAATCTTCCCCACTAATGTATGTATCAGAAAATGCTAAATGATGTGCCTTTGATTGAATATTAATATATCTTAATTTACATAAAATGTGCTTATGATTTTCAGGTCTTAGAAAATGTGATTCCAAATTGGTATTATTATTGCACACATACGAGTAAATAAGGTTATTGCTTCTTCTGTAGGAATGAAAAGACCCTTTGTAAGTGATAAAAATATACATTATTTATAGTTATACCTTTATCCTTCGCAATCAATTATTTACATATATTACAATTTAATTTTTTAGCATTGGAATGGAACCCATCACTGGATATATAAATCTTAATATAATCATCTACAACACACGTGGATTAATATTCGATATCTAAGATTTTTGAAAATCAATTTACATCAGCAGAAAGATCATTACTATTATTCCCTTACAATTGAGAACATAACAACACTGTGGCATTATTCACTAATAAATATAGACTTGTAAAAAAGTAGTTATGATACTATTAAAATTTTATTAATGTTGGTTTTATCTACTGGATAAAGCCCAGTTAAACAAAAATTATCTCGTATAAGTTCTAGGAATGTATTGTGCCATTTTTACCTTCAGCACGGCTAGTACTAGAGTATGCTGTGGTAATACCAATTACATACATAATTGAATTTAGTTTTAAAGTTCTCATTGGGCATAATGTCAACCATTCTATAGTAAAAACAAGGAACAAAATTTGATTGGTTTGGTCCTCTCAACTACCATAATTGTTGTTAACCCTAACAGCACAGCCTACTCTAATACTAGCCGTGCTGAAGGTAAAAATGGCAACATAGCGAGAGTCCGGCTGTGCTATATATATCAGTATACCTAACCCAACCCACCCTACCAGACTCTCAGTTTCTCCATACCGGCCTCTTACTTTCCCGCTTATTTTTCGAATGTTTACACATCAATGTGTACTTATTCTCAGTAGGCAATTTTTTAAAATACAAAAGTGAGTGCAGTAATGAATGGAAGTTTCATTTATTAACTATGTAGGTCTTAATCTTTGTGTATAGCGCATTTATTTAATAAAAGCTATTATGCATTCAATATATTTCAATTTAGTATTAATTATTGGAAAACTAGATTATAAGGAAGTTTGATAATGTATAATACACAGTTCGCTTTAATAAAAGAATACTTTATTATATTGTAAAGGGAAGGTACGTCCTTATTGAAAGAAGATACTCTATCGAATGAGTTTAGAAGAGCGTTGAGCATTTGGACCCTATGGTCCCTCTTAATATAAACACTTGTATAATCAGTGGCATTCTATTCCACAATACATTCCCAGAACGTATAAGAAGTCATTTTTGTTTAACTGGGTTTTATTCAATGGATAATACCAACATTAATAACATTTTGAGAGTATAATAAGTAATTTTTGACTAGTTTATTATTATTATATACATACACAATTTTTGAAAATTTCACAAGTTTCATGCTATATTTATTAATTAATAATGCCAGTGTTGTTATGTTCCCAATTGTAACGGAATGATATTAACGATCTTCATCATCTTTCTGCCGATGTAAATGGATTTTCAAAAATTTTAGGTAACGGATATTAATCCACGTGTGTTGTAGATGATTATATTAAGATTTATATATCCAGTTATGGGTTCCATTCCAATGCTAAAAAATTAAATTGTAATATATGTAAATAATTGATTGCGAAGGATAAAGGTACAACTATAAATAATGTATATTTTGATCACTTACAAAGGATCTTTCCATTCCTACAGAAGAAGTAATAACCTTATTTACTCATATGTGTGCAATAATAGAAGCCATAATAAATGGTACCAATTTAGAATCAGACTTTCAAAAGCCTGAAAATCATAAGCACATTTTCTGGTACATGCATTAGTGGTGAAGATTTTATAATTACCTGTACAACCCTTCCCTTCAGTAATTAATTATCCAACCACTTTCTGTGTTCACATAACCTCTTTGACTTCGTATCAATAATTTTGTCTATCTCCGGTTTCTATTAACTTATATATCACTCCATTCATTTTCACATGTTGCGTTTTAGTTCAAAGATGATTCTATTTTGCTTCATACTTATATTTTCTTAAAACCACTGTAAAATATTTCCAATATTATGTATCACATCACCAAACCATTCCGAGAGTCCACAAAAAGTATACCACATTTATAACTATTAGTATACTTTAATATCACTTCTACTTACCATAGTTATAATATTTATATATTACTCAGACATAATTAATAAAGAATTGTGTACTTTAACAAAATTTCCTATAAAAAAAAAAACGTTAATTGTAATCCCAAGTACAAGACTCCCATTACTGAAAATAGGACTCCCGATCGGTAAACACACGGTGTTGCCACGTTGTTCAGTATGGTTAGTACTAGAGTAGGCTGTGGTATTAGTAATAGAATTTTATTATACGGACACAAAATATTATGATGTTCCAATATTGCACATTGTATATAATGTATTTTATTATTATTACCAATTTATTCAAACCGTACCCGAAATTATACAATGTTTAATGAAATAGAAAAATCATGGCAAAGAAAGGCATTTGAGGGCAATAGAAAAGTTATAATGGTTGTTTAGTATAAACAGAATATGTTGTTATATATCTTAATCTAACAACTGAATTGAACTTGATTTTATAAATACTTATAATCATAACAATATATATTTTACCGAGAAATATAAGCAATAGTGAATATGTAATTCCAATATATAATTGGGATTGATAGTTAGACAGATGAGAGATAAACAGATACTTTTTATTTTCACAGCTAATGCATCTATATTGTAATGAAAACAATAAAAAAAGACATGTATCAAAGAATAAATTGACGAATTTCTAATATAATACATTGTAATAAGTAGTTATACGTATTTACAGAAATGTAATAGTACAAATTACTTTTTTGATTAATACTCTTTTTACTACGATTATTTAATAGTAGCATTATACTATTTTTGTCATTTATACATCTTCTATTACTCTCGTAGAACTTATTATGAAAATTATATTTAACATAATTATTCTTAATATAATCATTATTTTTATTTGTTACATAATAAGACATAAGTTCATTCTAAACCTCGCTACATTTTAGAAATTCATGTGACATAACCTCTTACAATAAGCATGAAAAGACCATGATTGGTCGTATTTTATTCCTTATTTCATATATACGTCGAATTGTTCTTGCGTATTACTGAACGGTTTAATTTCTATTGCGAAGAAATATAAGAAAAGTCAAATAAATAAGTAAAAATATTTATTCACACGCTGAAAGTGCTGCTCACGGTACCCTTTCGTCAGAGCGGTAGAATTAAGAACTTCTAAGTTTCGGAAAAATGGAGGTCATAACTCGACCGAAATCGTGAATCCGTCTTGTTTAAGAATAGTTGAATCGTGTGAATTTTTAGTGAGATAACTAATTTCTAACGGGTTTGACTGATTCTTGGTATTTCATTTTCTTTATAATTTCGATATATAAAAAGTGAAAAGCAATTTTTACTCAGTAAAATGCAGGAGAGACGGTACATCTCTATTGTACGATATTTTCCATTCGCTTTTAAATCTTTAACATTTATTGATATTTTCATATTCTATTAACCTTCCAGACAATAGCTTTCATTTTTAAAACATACCTTGTATATCCAGATACCAAACTTTTTCATAACAATGCTACAAGTTTTATGATTAATATTTATTTTCTATTTCTTTCTTCCTTCTAACATATCTAATTTTCTTCCTTTCCCTGTAATTAGTTACCCTACTGTATAATTGAATAATTTCGTGTATTTCCTATTTTATATCATATCTAAAATTATTAAGCTTATATAATTGTCTAATACACTGATTCTTGTAGTTTTAAGAAGATAATATATTGGGCATATTATACGTCTACAAAATGAAGTCGATGAAGGCAAAAACTAAAGCTAAGAAACCAAATGGGAAATTTGGGAGAGTTAAATTTGCAACCAAAGAAGTTACGCCTATAAGCCCAGATTTATCGCAATTACGCCCACCAATAGACACCAGTGTATCGACTTTGTATCGTGCCAGCAAAGTTCTAGAGAATGGCAGTGATGAAGTTAGGTCAATTTTGGCATACGAATGCGATTTGGTATACGAATGCCGTGTATGCAGGAGCTTGTTTAGGAGTTTGGCTAACTTTATCTCGCATAAACGTATCTATTGTAAAGAAAGATTTGATATTACGTTTAGTAACATCTCTTCCAACGATTATGATACAGTATGTTTTTTTTAATCATATTACTGTTTTGCATATAAATTTTTGAAGATAGGCAGTTTTTCATCATAGTTTTAACCCTGTCGGATATTATTGCTTTCTATATGAGTTTGCCATTAGATTGGTATTTTATTCGGTCCTTATGTAAAAGGTAAAGTTACGATGTTGCACCAGAGACAACATATGATGAATATAAGAAAGATTAAATGATAAGGGTTAAAAGTACTAATAATATTTAATTGATATAGAATAAATTTCTATTTTTTATAGTGTAACGGACCATTGCTAATACATATAGACAAATGGTTAATAATCTTATTGCATTCCCAAAAAATATAAAAATAATCTATAATTTTTAGGTCATCTATAATGTTTTAAAGCTTTGTAATTATTCAAAATTATACAAAAATTAAAAATATTTTTACGTTTAAAAATTTGTTAAATATTCATAGATTTTTAAGTTTTCTTCTTTAAATTAAAATTACGTCTGTCTAGCAATAGTATAAAAGAAACTATTTTGTACATTATTAACAGAAAATTTGCAATATTTACTAATTCTTGTAGAATATTTATTTAACAAGGTTTGACAAATTCTGTACATATATAGCATATAAATATTTGATCAAATGTAGGTGTACTTATATAATTTGAATATTCATACATATTTTCAACAAACAAGAATATTCTATCGATTTACTTATTGCAGTCCCGAAATTTAATGAGTAAATTTCTCTTGATAGATATACATTTTACAGTGACTGCTGAAACATATAACTCATTTTACTTAATTTTACACTGTCGTATGAAGATATACTTTTTATATACGTTCCCCTATTACATTATGTTTTATACAAGGTGAAACTGGTAACTGGATTAGACTAGCTCTATTATAGTTCAAAGTAGAAAATGACATTGTAAATAAAAGCTTTGGGTGGGTCAAAGAGCATATTCTGCAATACTCTGTTTTTATAACTGCATTGTTGTCCCAGCAAAGCATAATTGCACCTGTTTTTTTCTTCATGGTATCACGCGATTATTGACATGTATATTAATTCTTAAATAATACTACTGAAGATCAGATACTTTACGAGACATTTTACTTATTTTAAGAAGTAGCAAAACAGTTTGGAAACAAATGGAATGTAAAATGCCTGAATATTGTTAATCTTTACATCGTTTCGCTCCATTAGGATTTTATCCATTATCTGCACAGAAGTGATAGAACTTACAAGATATTAATCTTTTCCTGGCCTTAACTTGTCGATTTATACACAGAAAAAGAACAAGCGGTCCTCCTAAAAAAAAAGAACAATCTTGTTTTGCAGGATACAGAAGCATTAGAATGTTTTTTTACAGTATCCTCATACTTAATTATGATACAACTATAGTTTATTTCAGTTGCTAGACCGATTGTATATGTTAAATGTGTTCGTAATACATATATATGTTGCAGACTTTTGCAAATAAATTAAATTCATCAAAAATAGAGAAAATACCTCAAGATATTGGAGGAAACGATAGAATTTTAAGAAGCCAGGTGCCTAAGGAAGAGCAAAAGAAAGATCTTACTGCAGTCGTTAATATGTTACAAAAGAAACAAATTGAAAGTTTGCAAACAAAGAGAGAACAATTATATCTGGAGACTGTGCAATCAAATTCGTCTGCAGTGTATCAAACTATCGAATCAATGTTCTCAGCTCAAAACCATACAGAATTAATGAGAGGACAGGTAGTGTTTATGACTAATTATAATTCTTGCAAAATAAATGTCAAAATGGTTGAGAAAATTGTAATTTAAGCATATACTTTATTCATGTTTCACTAATAATTGACATCGTAATAACATTTAGGTGGTGGAGTTAAAAAGTATAAGTGAACAAGCTGCAGTGTTAGGTCCGAATGGACAACTTGTCCAGCGTAGTCAACACTTGGGTAGTATAGGTGCAACTCAACTTTCTAGTAATGAAGGAAGCAGTGTAGTTCATGAGAATTATGTTATTTGTTCAATATGTACGTCTTTATCACTATTTAACACCATTATTTCGTTAAATTTTTACTAATATAGTAATAACAATCATATATCGCGATTGTAATATTATTTAATTCCTAGGTCATGCAAAATTTTCAACGAAAAAGACACTGGCAGTTCATACAAGAACGTTGCACACCTCTCACAGGTTATGTTATCCCTGTCCTTGCTGTTCAAGTACATTTGCAAATACATGGAGTGTTTATAGGCATCTTTTTAAGGGTACGCATGAAGATTTATAACATTCTTTTATTCATTTCGGGTAGTATATCGAGTAGATAAATATTAAGTTCAAGAAATTTTACGTTCCATTATTAATTGAACCCCGAATATTAAACTCAAAAGGAAGTAGATGTTGTGATATAAATAAATAATTAAACGTAAAATATAGTTCATAGAAAGTCTAGTGAACAAGTGCGGAAGCTCAGATCACAAATTCAAGAGAAAGCATTTATTAAGGATACTACCGTCGCTGAGGACATGCAGAAAGAGGATGCCAATAAAAGTTTAATGAATAATACTTTATGTGTTAACGAAACTCAGGTACTTTAATTACTCTAATCATATTTCATAGTACTGGAGTAGCGTTTATTTAAACGTATAGTTTTTATAGGAATGGATAGATCATTTGGAATCTGATACAGAATTGCAAAGATGCGGAGGTTGTGGTAAAAGATTTGATAGGAAGGCAGCATTATCTGCACATTCGCAGTACTGTCATAGGCGTGTTGCAGCCTATGAAAATACGAACAAAGTAAAGAAGATACATAAAGTTCCACCAGATTCTGCATCAAACGAAACTATAAGTACCGGTTCAGAAGTTAAGATGAATAATGTGGTCCATAAAGATTCTTCCACTTCTATGGAAATGAATATTAGTAGTGAGACACCTATTCGTGTAGAAGCTGTTGCCAGTTTAAGTAAAGCAGATTGGGATATGTTAGAAAGTAGAGGGCCAGCTCCACGAAATGAATCCAATGGGCATGTTAGGACACTCCTTACAAACGGCGTACAAGAAAATGTAGAGAAAGATAACTCTGATCTTTTAGAGATAGTGTATACTAGTATTAATAATAAACTGAAAACTGCTTTTGGGAGTAAGAAACGAAAAAATAAAGATACTATAAAGAAACTCACTAATGGTGCAGGTAATAACAGTATTTTACTTGCAATATTTATAATATGTTATCAAGCCATTTCGAGTTTTTATGTACCTTCATACGATTTAAAAACGGCTAACTCAATTGTTTATGCTGATATATAGGGGAATTGTTTAAAGCGAGGTATAACTGCTCGAAGGTACAAACAAAGTAATAAAAACAAAAATTTCATTTAAATTCGTTTTTTTTTTCCATTCTTAAGTTCATCGTTGTTCCTTCAAGTGTAACTAACTGAATATTCTTTTCTCTATACTTTCATAGGTAATAAAAAGTCAACTTTAACGATAGATAACAATGTACTGATTTGATATGTACATATTGTATTTCCAAAGCTTCGCGTAGTCAAGGGATCAATATAATGTCTGTTATAACTTCTGCAGAAGGGACGTTCGCTCTAGTAATAGAGCAATAATTGTAATTATAAAATATTTCGAGAGTTGATCACTGAAATAGCACTTTGTTACACGTATCCATGGAACAGTTACCATGGACAAAACAAATGATCTTTACGGAATTATTCTTTCTGTTACTATGTTTGCCCCTTGGAACAGGTTCACTTTATTTTTAAATATTTTCACATACATTTGGAAAGAAAACAAAATACTTAAGTGATCACATTTAGTTGTGATACTTTGTATATCTAATATTATAAAATAGTTCCTTTACTTCATTATCTAGGTTCTGGTTTATTAATATTTATAGTAATTCCTTAGCAGTATATTGTAGCCTGTCTAATTTTTCTACCTTTGCTGCAATGCTAAAATATACAGTGTCTTATATGTTTTATCAATATTCTTTTTTCGGATTGAAAACATCAGTCATCATTCTTTTCATTCATTTCGTTTGCTGAATATTATTAAATTAAAGAAGAACATTTAGATTGCATTACAACATATTTCCATCCAAAATTGAATATGCAGAAACAGTTGAAGAGATCAGATGGCCCTAAATATAGAAATATGCTGCTTCACGAATCTTTGTTCGATTATTTTTGATTAACCATGTTTCTCTTAATTTGTAGAAACCAATGGAGAAGACACACCTGCGAAAGTGAATAGTGAGCAAGAGACAGAAATGATAAAAATGGATCACGTATTATTAATGGAAAAAAAAGTAGCTTCAATTGTAAATCTTCAGAAGCTTCAGTGCCTTCCATGTAAACGAAAATTCACTTCGGTGAACAATTTAAGGAGACATGCTGCCATACACATTGGATGGAATCGCTACCAATGTAAACTTTGTGACTATAAATGTTTCGTTAAATGTGACTGTGTAGCGCATTGTAATAAAGTGCACCATGCCCAAAACAATCGTGTTATTATAGAAGAAATGATAACTCAGATTCCGGACGACCAGTATATCTGCGAGCAAAATATTATGCTTAATATAACAAATTTAGAAGATGAAATCGACACTCCCAAAGTTATAGAAATCAGTATTCCTCTAGAGCACTTAGAAGTCCAAACAGAAGAAAAAAGTATAAATAAAACAGGAACAGAGGCAATTAATGAAAATCTACAAGTACATCAAGAAGAGGTAGTTCATATAAATGGGGAGACTCAAGAGAGTTTGAATAATGGTACTAAAGGACAAAATACTTTAGGACTAGATC
The DNA here is from genome assembly GCA_963969485.1 of Nomada goodeniana. Lineage (NCBI taxonomy): Eukaryota > Metazoa > Arthropoda > Insecta > Hymenoptera > Apidae > Nomada > Nomada goodeniana. The sequence continues at coordinate 13,179,246 of OZ018301.1, read as the reverse complement.
CTGATCTCAGAAAAATGGTGATGGAAGTTATCTTTGGATCATCTGACATGAACTCAGCAAAACATGTGCAATCAGGAAATGCTATGTGCACAATAAATTCTAACTTGAAACAACAAAATAAGGAAATCGGCGCACAATCAAAAGATTCCGATATGAAAGATGGTGACGTAAGATCTGTACAAGAGAATTTGAAACCACAACGTCCTATTCGCAATAAGATAAAACCTTTAAATAAAGATTTTATTTATGATTTAAAGGAAGTGACATTTCGGAAAGAATCCTTGATCGTGAAACCTTTTAATAAAGCACTGGTTAAAAAATCTCTGATTAATAGTGAAGATAATTTAGAGAAAGATATGGAACAACCGTCCAAACGTTTCAAATCTATACAGGATGATGAAATATCAATTCTTTGTGAAGGTAGTGTTATAGACAAATGCGATATTAAATTAGAGAGGGGTTTGAAAAGTAGTCTTTCTTACTCTCAGTGCCACAGCTAGTTAGCAAAAAATACATTATATAGAGTTAGTAAACACTGCATAAAAAGAAATTAAAAAAACCTTGTTTATGTGAATGTCAATGTTGTTTATCTGGAAGAGCAATTTATTGTACTGTATACTACTTTAGTAATGTCCAAAAACTTGGGATATATTTAAGTATCGCCTGCTCTTTCCCTTTTGTTATTCATTTCAAATGATTAAAAACATTGAAAATTTCATATTGAAATTCCTTTTTAATATGTATATAAATTTACATAAAGACTCATTCGAGGTGTATGTTTATTAAAGAAAGTGATTAAATGAGTAATTATCTGGATGAGTGGGAAGTAAAAAATAATTACCTATAACACATTACTCATATATCTACTATTTAATATTGTATAAAGAAATTTGTCTCTTATGTTTCTTTTTTATGGTTTTTACTTATGCAATTCTATTCGTACATACTTTTCACTTTAAGAAAAATTTTAAATAAAAGGGTTACTCAAAAGAACGTTACAAGCAATAAACAGTAAGATCAGTATATACGTTCAGCTTTTTTCCTGAAGTTATTTGCATACAAAATTGCTAATAAAATATGAATTAGCTTGTATATTTTTTAGTCAAAAAAAGTGAAATATCTTATTTATTACACGAAGTTACTACAAAATAAATATATATATATATATGTATGTATATAACATTTATATATATATATATGTATGTATATAAAATTTATATATATATATACATTTTTAAACATTAACACGACATATTTTTTATTTATAAACACATTTATAAATTTCAGTCATATTTTTGCAGTTTCATACCTAATAATTGTTTAGAATATAAAAATAATTTGTAAAACGTACTTAGTATCCCAAAAATTCACTTAGGGCACAGCCTACTCTAGTTCTAGCCGTGCTGAACAACGTGGCAACACCGCGTGTTCAGCGATCGGGATTCCTATTTTTAGTAATAGGAGTCGTACTCAGTATTACAATTAAGGCTTTTTTCCATAGAAAATTATGTTAAAGTACACAATTCTTTATTAATTATGTCGGAGTAATATATAAATATTATAATTATGGTAAGTAGAAGTGATATTAAAGTATACTAATAGTTATAAATGTGGTATACATTTTGTGGACTCTCGAAATGGGTTGGTGATGTGATACATAATATTGGAAATATTTTACAGTGGTTTTAAGAAAATATAAGTATGAAGCAAAATAGAATCATCTTTGAACTAAAACGCAACATTTGAAAATGAATGGAGAAACGTTATTCTAAACACTTCTTGTATAATATAATACATAAGTTCATTTGTTTCAAAGATTTGTTTTAGAATTTGGGTAAATTCATATGATTGGTTAAATTATAATTGTTCCATCGCGAGCAGAACGCCGTAGGGTTGTATGGGAAGCAACCCAAGACTAAATTGTACAAGGGACGTGCAACACATGTAAGTAGATATTTTATGCACCCATGCAGAATAACCTATGGTACCGAAAATTCAACAATTTCTAGAATTGAAAATAAATTCTGGTTTTAAATTTCGAAAGTTTTTTGAATGCATTAGATGTAAACTTTTGAAGAAATTATTGATTCTTGGTCTTTAACAAACATTAAAGAAACAATGCATGTTACATAAGTTTTCGTTAGAAATTTTGTTAAGTTCTGTTTTATCTATTACAGGAGATGAATATGAGGTGTGGCAATTAAATAATAAGACAGCGCATTTTCCACCACACAACAGCATTAGACAAGGTTGTCATAGGTTGGTCGTTGATTTCGATACTTCCAGAGCAATGATTTGTAGTTTCGTCAATCTGTGTGCTTTTGTTTCTTTCTTGTGTTAATTGTAGAAGTCACTGTTGTGTTGCAGTGCAGCAATCATAGTTGCCATAAAGGTCACACAGGATAACGCAGCAGCCCACAATGCCCCATCTGTGAAGCAGTTGTTAGCGAATGAGCGAATTTCTGTGCTTCATCATCCTCTGTATTCGCCAGATCTCGCACAGTGCTTCTACCTATTCCCAATAGTCAAATATTGCATTGAAGGGAACACATTTCTGTTGAACATGTAAAACCAAAATGGCGGAGTTGTTGAAGAGCCTGACAACGGATGAGCTACAGCATTGTTTTAAATAATGGAAGACACATATGCAGCAGTGTATAGATAGGGGAGGAGAGTATGTTGAAGGGGATAAAAGTTAAATGTAACTTTATTTGCAATAAACCACACTTCTCACACCAGTCCCGTTATTTAATTGCCACATCTCGTACAGAGCAATTTCTACACACATTCAAAAGCTTTTCAACTCAATAAACAGAACGCCCAACGTTATAGGTGTTGATATTGTAATGGACGTAATAACGTAGCATATGTGATTTCAAAATAAATCGTAAAATTTGTAAAAGGAAGAATCAATTCGTTGCATTCGAATGTAACTAGAAATTACTTTGATAAATCATTTAGCACGTTCCGTGCCACGTGGATCGAATGCGTCCCACGCTGTCAAGCCCAACTCTTGTGTTTGACATATATGCGTTGTAATATTCATTAGATTGCAAAAATCATTATTATCAACAAGAAGGTGCAACGTTTATCATGCAGTACAGAAAGGGTACACATTTTTGTTTTAACAAATTAACGTCGTAATGCTGCACAGTTTAAGACAAAATAATTTATCGAAAATCGGTCTGGCAAGGAACGTGTTAATGAAAATATAATATAAATCTGGTACAATAACGATAAAAATCATTGAACTTGTGATAAATTACTAATACTACGTTCATGGAATTTCTGATGCTCTCTATAAATATATGAATATTGCTAATTAAATAGAATTCATTGTATTTTCAACGCTATGTAAGATAATATTGGAGGAATTAGAAGAACTTGTATAGTCGTTTAGTGCGCGTGTATACATAGTATATTTGTGTAATGGCGGGAAATCTTTTCGAGACTGTGATTTGTCTACGTTGGATGAGCTAGCCGTTGATTGGCCAACGCTGCTCCTATCGTAAGCGACGTAGCCGCCATTGGTGGGAGAAGTACCGCGACAGGTACCAGTGATAGATGCGCGGCAAACAGTATCGGGTGGCGACGTTTCTTTGCTTGCATCTATTTTGAAGAATACTTGGCCCGAATGACGCCGGTAAAATTATTGCAACTTAACGATATCGCTTCTATGATGGTGACAATTAGTGATGCGATGTGAAGTGCATGGCTTGTGTTAGCTCTCCATAATTTTGTGGATATCTTTTGTTGGGGGATCTTAGGTGCGGTATCGTAAACGTAAGTCATCTGTTCTTTTTTTACTCTTTTGTTTTCCTGTCTTCCGTTAGAGATTATTTTTCTATTCTAAGTTCTTATTCAATGTAAACTATTGTTAAAGTATCTTCCATAGAAAAATTATACTAATACGTTCACGTATTGAAATTTCGTCCTGTTTTCTTTCTGTTTCCATCTTAAGTTTTTATTCTTTACATTTTATGCAGTTACTTCTTCGTTTTCCTATATTGTGTGCTATGCAGCATGCACTATCTCAGAATGATTAATTATGTTCAATGTAGGTTGATGCGAATTATGCGACATATTCGTGGGTTTTTGCGAGTATAAAATCAAGATTACTTGTTCGAGCAATAAGATTGTATAGAAAACTCTGATGTGTCCAATTTACTTTTTTTAAATCTCTTTCTGTTTCTCATAAATTATCGGGGTTATTAAATGTTTCGTTTTTATAGTTTCTTTATCTATTACTGGTATACAAGGTACTTGCTATATTTTATATTTTACAGTGGTTAAGATTTAACAATACATAATTAAGATGATACTTAATTGTTTGTGAATTTCAACATGCAGGTGTGTTGAGCACAACAAATAATTTTGTATATTAAATGTATAAAATATTTATATTTAAATATAGAGGTTTATTAATACCCGTTACTGTTTTAATACCGTTAAGGAGCTATGTATATTTGTTGCTGATTTAGTTTGTGGTATTGAAATGAAATATCTCGTAAATACATATACATTTGTTTTTGTATATTGAAATGTGGATACTTACGAAAAAGCATATGTTATCCTTGAATATAATATAATCACCATGCCATTTCGAGACAATATGCCGAAAATGCCAGTATATTCGAATTTTTGCTTATATACTTTTGGTAGGACCAAGGATATACATACATATGTATACATACTAGCGCAATATAAATTTTCGTCACGTTACTATTTCGAATAAATCCTTTTGCTTCGTTTGATTGAACGAAATTTTGCTAAATTACATTGGAACATTTCCAAATTTTATGATCGCCAATTTCCCTATTTAGTAATATATTTATTACAATCATGCAATAAAATATAAACAATATAATTGTATAGGCATCATTTTGAACTCTGATATAATAGTGATACAATAGTGTCGGTGTTTTATTCTCTATTATTGTATTTTAATATTGTATTTTATAATGACGAAGGCAATTAATTCATGTAATAAATAATATATACTGACACATAATGATACTGATGTAGTTGTGGAACACAAAGTTAAAAATATTTAGCACTGTTTTTAAATATAACAGGAAAGTAAAATTATAGTATGCCTAAAAATGTACGGTCTGGTCTTCATATAAGCGAAAATGTGGTATCCGATATAAGCGAAGAGTTTATCCCCACCACTGAGTGAGGGGTATACCCCTGGTGACGTCGTGAAATTCGCTTGGCGATCACTGTAACGCGATCCTGAATTGGGTACATCGGTGAACTAATTCTAATTCACCGCTGAAATCTTGCTATTCGTCATCCTTTTCTTATGAAACTTTTCCATAGCAAAGCTGACATTTTTCTGATTGAAATAACAGAAAACACGATATAATTTGGACTATATTTACTGGCTTAATTACCGATAAGAAGTTTCGACCGCGGAAAAGGATAGCTAGTGAAAAGAAAAGAGAAGCTGCGATCTGCAGCCGAGAAATTTAAATACCACCGTGTCCGTGTGATTAGGCAAATGCAAAACGATGCTATCATAAAAACGACAGCTTAACTTTTTAATTTTTAGTTTTCTCGACTTCCAACTTTTTTAAACATATTGTTGAAATTCTTGCGATTAAAATGAGACCGAACATGATATAATTCAGACCACATTGAATCTTTATTTTTATAGTAAGGCATTTATTACATATAATTAAAATAGAATGTTTATTAATGTTCAATTTACTATGTTTGAGAACCATTAATAAATATTCAGGAATAATACATATATTTGTACAAATATGTATAAAATATATATAAATTTTTGGTCCGTTTTAAATTAAATTTGACCAAAGTGTTCGTTCGGATTGTTGAGATTCTTTCCGAACTCGACATAAATCGTCCATGCATAAAATGGTTTGAAAAGACATTTTTATTAGTTACAAGTTCCCTACTTTATTAATATCGTTCTGCTTTTGTATATAGGCAAGTAAGACATTGTAAATAAAGATCCATACGAAAAGAAAGTAGTATAAACAATTTTTTTAATAGTTATAAATGTTTTTATGCGGAACATCGTATTGTGCCAATACTTATGTCCCCACCACTGTATACAGTAATGTCTCGATTAGTGTACCTCGCTCGGGACTGAATGTGAACACTAATCGTGTGCAGGACACGTTTCTCGAGCGAGTCGGGTCCCCTTTGATGTCGTGGCAGCCAAGATACGGGGCAGCGTTCCAAGAAAAAAGCAAGTTTAAATACCCGTGTACGTGAGACAACACTACCGCGATCAAAATGTAATATTAAAACCTGTTCATTTTTGGTCCGTTTTAAATTAAATTTTACCAAAGTGTTCGTTACAATATCCTGATTAAAATGATACCAAACACGATAGGGTTTGGACAATTTTTACTTATCACGGTATTACAAATTTTATTCTCCTTTATTATTATTTTCAATAACAACTAGAATATGTGTATATTAGTTAACAGCAATAAGGTAATTAGTAGTGAGATTGTAAATTTGGAAGTAAACTCTCGAATCGAGAGTCTCTTAATTCTCTTAATCTTAAATTCCTATATTTAGATAATGGCAAAATATTGTTGTATCGACAATTATTCTCGTTCCTGTGACATTACATTCGGTGTTCATAAGAGTTTATAATTTTTACTGATAAGAAATTGTAAGAATTTATATCTACTTTTTTGATAAAGAAACTACGCAGAGAAGAGAGCTGGGTCTACTCATCGCATCAATAATAATAAGTAAATATATGTATAGTTCCAAAATATATGGTTCTAGTTGTTATCGAAAACAATAATAAAGGAGAATAAAATTATTAATACCCTGATAAGTAAAAATTGTACAAATCATATCGTGTGTGGTGTCATTTTAATCAGAAAAGTGTCACAAATCTGTTGGATAAAGTTTGATACAAGAAACATAACAAAGTTTCATTGTTGCATTAGTTTCACCATACGCTGGGTTTTGTTTTGGCTAGGCTCATATGTCCTTTTTCTCTACGCGTTGTCCTTTTCTACGTTCGACGCTGTCGGCAAATTTCAACCAATGTAGAAAGTATCCGATAGAAGCGAACGTTCAGTCCCAAGACTATCGCTTATATGGAGACATTACTGTACAGTTCGTCCAGAGCTAAATGAAAAAAGTGGTGTGAGGATATCTCACCCCACTAAACGATCTACAAAGCTCGACCGCCCGTCAAACCGAGCAGGACAGTGCCATGCTAATTTGAAATGGGTGCACATATACAGTATATGATATACTGTTGATTAATGTGTAAATGATTCGAAACAGTGTCAGTAGAACGGACATTTCTTGAAGTTCGCGGCTCGCTTTTGTCGGTGTCGTTAGGTTGTAACGGAAGAAACAAGGATAGAACGATGGCCAACGCAGCCGAGAAATTTAAATGCCACCGTGTCGGTGTGATTACACAAATGCAAAACAATGCTATAATAAAAACGACAGCTTGACTTTTTTATTTTTAGCTTTTTTGACTTCTAATTTTTTTATCATGTTGTTGAAATTCTTCCGATTAAAATGAGACCAAACATGATATATTTCAGACCATATTGTATCTTTATTTTTATTGTAAGTCATGTATTACATGCAATTAAAAAACCAAGTTTATTAATGTTCAATTTATTTTGTTTCAAAACCATTAATAAATATTCAGGAATAATACATATATCTGCACAAATATGTACAAAATATATATAAATTAGCAAGATATAATTATATCGGGGAGACCGTAAGTGGTTGTTATACTTTATAATTAAGTATTTTTGTTTTAATCGTTAGATATTTAAATAAATTTCCTCATGATCACCTACAAAATAGGTAGTTCTAATTTTAAAAAAGATACTGATGTTACAATGCAAGTAGAGATGTCTGTTTTCTTTTTTTTTCTTAATTAGAATAGTGTACTAGCTGACAAGCATTCTTACTTGCCATTAAGTACAAAATGTGAGTCTAAGTAGAACAAGTAGTAACAGAAATAAAATTGTATATAGAAGTCTCTGCCATTCTGGCTTGTGGTTTTAAACGGAATGAGCAGAACATTGTCCCTATATTTGGAACATTAGAGTTTGTTAAAACAAAAGATGTCGCATTGGCATGGCAGCTCCATGAGCGTTATATTTCGAAAGTGGTTCCTATACTACAAACTAAGGATAATACGGCGCGAAGAATTAAAATATTAAATAAAATGTATAGCTAAGTTAGTAGTAACTGAACTGCTAGTGCAATTGAAAATTAATTCATAATCCTCTCATCTTATTGCTTAGAACCCAACGTCAGCAGGGCGCTTACGGCCTGCCGATCGGCGACATCAATCGGCCGTTCTCACTACACTTTTTTCATTTAGTTCTTGACGGTCTGTACTGCTATAAGTGTCTAGTCCGCGAGTTTGGAAAAGGTAGGTTTACACAAGACGTTTCCGGTGAAATTGTTCATCACTTGTAACGATTGTATTATCCAAGTGATATCTTTTTATATTTCGTATTAATATTTGAGTACGTAATTGAATTAAATAATCGTTGCTGATATTCGTTAGCGGAATCGTAGGGCGAAGTATATAAAATAAAAGAAAGCATGCCGAGGAATAATGAATGAACAGGCGAAAGGCTGCATAGGATTAGAGTTATTAAACAAATGATATCAATCGTTTAATAAAAGTAATATATTTGGATAATATGTTTTGAAATAGTATTTGTGAAATTTGAAATAAAGGTAAAGTAAAATTGTGATACTTTTATGCATAAGGTATTCGTAGGTATATGCAGGTATATGCATATGTAGGTATATAAGGTATTATGCATAGTTCTATTTTTAGATTTATTAGTACGCGCTGTAGAAGAAATTGTGGAATTTAACATCTGTGCCTCGAAACAGACGAAAAATAAAGAAGTTTAAATCTTAAATTTCGATCGCGTTAGCATTGTCTCACGTACACGGGTGTTTAAACTTGCTTCTTTCCTGGAACGCTGCCTCGAGTCTTGGCTGCCACAACATCAAAGGAGACCTGAACTCGCTTGAGAATCGTGTCTGCACACGATTAGTGGTCACATTCGGTCCCCGAGCGAGGTACGCTAATCGAGACATTACTGTAGTCAGTTTTAGCAAGGGAACGCAGAAAAGTTCCTCGAGTAAAAAGGAAACGAACTTCGAGCGCCGGGAAGGCATTGCGACGAATTTGATCCACCTGATTCTTGAGCACGGCGACGACTCTGTTTTCGGCGCTTCAACTATAACACACGTTTCGTTATTGTATACAACTGCAGCTGATGATTTCAGTTTTGCATGTGGCATTTCATTATTATGTGCTTACATGGGCTTCTAGAAAAACATAAAACCGTACTAATAAATGCGCATCTTACCTTGAAGAGGCCTATTGGAATATATGTTTATATTTGGACTATTCTCTAAGCCCGTAAAGTTACAGTAAAAACTGAGCTCGACCGTTCCCAAGCTTTTCTTGTAAGGATCCTTGCCCATTACGTACAATATTACTAAGTAAATAAGTTTAATCCAAATTCTATCGTGTTTGGTCTCATTTTAATCACCACAATCTCAGCAATAATTTCCCCCAAAAATTATAGCGATATAAGTAATAATAAAAAAGTTACGCCGTTGCATTAGTGTTGCCTCACCGATACGAAGCATTTTATCTTTTAATGACGCCCGACTTCTCATTCCTCTCTTTCTTTCGCTCGCTGTCCCTTTCTGTGGCCGCCGATATCGGGGTCTCCACAGTAGCCGGGCTCTGACGGTTCCGCCGAAATTCCTACGAATCCAAAGTTCGACCAAATTCTCGTGGCGCTTACGGCCGGTCCCGAATAGTAAGCGCCAAGCGAAGAATTACTGTAGTCTATCCAAAGGTAACGGCAAGGAACTAAGTACATATCAACAAGATTTATTAATACTATTGGATATTTACTAGCGATAGTAAATAAAATATATTATGCTAGAGCAAAATTGTCTCAACGTTCTTACAAATGTCTTACTAACGGAGATAGTGAGAGAACCAGATGTGTCTGTACGTGGAGAGTCGAAAGGGCCTAGGTTGTAAAATGTGTTACGAGCCGAGGCAAAGGGGCACAGCTGCGGAGCCGAGGATCGGTTATTTTAGAGTTTGTTAGTTACGGACAGCCAGTGCGTATTTCATCACCGGGAGCCGTCTAGATAGGAAGTGCGTGAACTAGCCGGTGCTTATTTAATCACGGGGTGTCACAGGAAGGTAAAGGTAATCGTGGACAAACCAGCGCCTATTTCATCGCCGGGAGCCACTGGATGGTAAGATTTCGTGAACAAACCAACGCCTATTTCATCGCCGGGAGCCACAGGAAGGTTTTCGTGGACAAACCAGTGCCTATTTCATCACCGGGAGCCACAGGATTGTTAGTAAAAATGAACTCGTAACTTATAGCGATACACCTCGAGCGGTTAAGGTGTATCTGTTTGGTGGGAAGTTACTGCTAATGATTGGTAGAGGAGATTCAATGAGAAAATGCGTACGATGGTATTAAGCGTATATTTTCTACTCTTTGGTTATACTACAGTCTGATTATAAACTACAAAATCCACATTACTCAATCTGTACGGATTGGGAATGTATACTGCCCAACAAAAAGGCCTGCCGATATACCGTAAAATATGTATATCGTTTTTAAAAAATGAACGTGTTAAAAGAAGTTAGTATTGCTCGAAGGGGACTCGGAACCCGAACTCGCTGAGCTAAAATATCAAAATAGTCGATACGGAACGTACTCGAAGCTAGATTAATACTGAGCCGCCGAGAGCAGAATTCGTGCCCTTTTTATACCCGAAATCCGGACCAAAATGCTGTTGGGGGCACGGAAAATTCCGAGGGAGTCCGGAAAGATTCCCCCAAAGGGTTACGTCATCGCGACGTCGCGGAAGGGGCAGACTCGACTGCATGCACCCTCGATTTCCAAATAAGGGCATAATAGAAGGAAGACATGAAATAATACTTCTACGTAACAAATGGGACAACACGCCTTCGTAGGTATAAGTGGAGCCCGCCCCGTTCTTTTGGGTGTTTTCGTTCGGTTCAAGAGAGCATTTCATAGAGAGAGGACATTCCTTCTGAGCTATTTTAAATACACTGATTGATAAAAATATAATACTTATTTTATTTAACACACCATATACAACAAATACATATGACCTATTCTCAAATTGGTACTTCAGATATGCCTTTTTTTGAAATATTTATAAAAAAATGATAAAAGTGAATGATCATTATTATTTAATTATTTATAATTATAAACCTAATTATCCTGCTTTAATTTTGGTAATCAGTATTAGTTAACTTTAGTACATGGTGCAAAAAAACAATTTTAACAAAAAGGGAGGTGCATATTTCATTTTCCTTTAAAATAAAATATATTGTACAGAACTTTTCAACCTCTTTAAATTTGTGTTTATAGCATTACGGGCATTAAGACAAGTGAAATCATCGAAATAAAGATGAAGGCAAAAAGTTAAACCCATTTATGTCTAGCAAGTTTCAATGCAAAGCGCATTGGTAAGATGTCCGACTGAAAAAGAAATGTTGCTTTTGTGATGCACTACGTCTCCATAACGACACATGGCATGCACTTTATTCGACGTCAATGGCCCTGCTGCGTTACCTGCTCTAGCTGGATCGTATGACAATACATATTTCTCGAAAGGGTACTTCTGTCTGCTCTTGAAAAAAATCGGAATTCAAGCTCAGACTGCATATTTCACATTGAAAAAAAACCGCAATACAGTAATGTCTTGATATAAGCGAAAGACTTCTACACCATACAAGCGAAGAGTTTATCCCCACCACTGAGGGGTATACCCCTTGAGGCGTCCAGAAGTTCACTTGGCGATCAGTGTAACGCAATCCGGGCTGGGGTATATCGGTGAGCTAATACTAATTCAACCATGAAACTTTGCTATTTCTCATCCTTTTCTTATGAAACTTTTACATAGCATAGCTGACAAATTTCTTATTAAAATGACACCAAACACGATATAATTTGGACTATATTTACGGCCTTAATTAACGGTAATAAGTTGGCATGTTAAACCGTGTACTGATCTTTGCCGAATGCCACGATCGCAGCTTCTCTTGTCTTTTCACTAGCTTTCCTTTTCTGCGGTCGAAACTTATTACCGTTAATTAAGACACTAAATATAGTCCAAATTATATCGTGTTTGGTGTCATTTTAATCAGATAAATGTCAGCTATGCTATGTAAAAGTTTCATAAGAAAAGGATGAGAAATAAAAAAGTTTTATCTTTGCATTAGAGTTCTTTCACCGATAGGTTGGATATTGTTTTTTGGCTTGGCTGCTCGGTCCTCTTTCTTTACTCACTGTCCTTTTCTACGTTTGACGCTGTCGGCAAATTGCAAACAATGTAGGAACTACTCCATATAAGCGAACGTTCAGACCCGAGGATTTCGCTTATGTCAAAACATTACTGTATACAGTAATGTCTCGATTAGTGTTCAAAAATATGTCTACGATTAGTGTTCATTTCTATCCCCACTACTTGGGGTGGTCCCCCCTGGAACCAGCGAAACGTGAAGCGCCGAGCATGTAATCTGAACCCAGATCGAATGTCGGTGAGAGTCAACACTGTTGCAAGCGAGATTAAAAATTAAAACTTGTTCATTTTTGGTCCGTTTTAAATGAAATTTTACCAAAATGTTCGTCACAATATCCTGATTAAAATGATACCCAACACGATATGGTTTGGACAATTTTTACTTATCAGGGTATAAATGATTCCATTCTCCTTTATTATTGTTTTCGATAACAACTAGAATCATATATTTTGGAACTATACATATATTTACTTATTATTATTGATGCGATGAGTAGACCCAGCTCTCTTCTCTGCGTAGTTTCTTTATCAAAAAAGTAGATATAAATTCTTACAATTTCTTATCAGTAAAAATTATAAACTCTTATGAACACCGAATGTAATGTCACAGGAACGAGAATAATTGTCGATACAACAATATTTTGCCATTATCTAAATATAGGAATTTAAGATTAAGAGAATTAAGAGACTCTCGATTCGAGAGTTTACTTCCAAATTTACAATCTCACTACTAATTACCTTATTGCTGTTAACTAATATACACATATTCTAGTTGTTATTCAAAATAATAATAAAGGAGAATAAAATTATTAATACCGTGATAAGTAAAAATTGTCCAAACCATATCGTGTTTGGTATCATTTTAATCAGGATATTGTAACGAACACTTTGGTAAAATTTAATTTAAAACGGACCAAAAATGAACAGGTTTTAATATTACATTTTGATCGCGGTAGTGTTGTCTCACGTACACGGGTATTTAAACTTGCTTTTTTCTTGGAACGCTGCCCCGTATCTTGGCTGCCACGACATCAAAGGGGACCCGACTCGCTCGAGAAACGTGTCCTGCACACGATTAGTGTTCACATTCAGTCCCGAGCGAGGTACACTAATCGAGACATTACTGTATACAGTGGTGGGGACATAAGTATTGGCACAATACGATGTTCCGCATAAAAACATTTATAACTATTAAAAAAATTGTTTATACTACTTTCTTTTCGTATGGATCTTTATTTACAATGTCTTACTTGCCTATATACAAAAGCAGAACGATATTAATAAAGTAGGGAACTTGTAACTAATAAAAATGTCTTTTCAAACCATTTTATGCATGGACGATTTATGTCGAGTTCGGAAAGAATCTCAACAATCCACTGGTGCTACATTTAAAAAGGCAGAACAAAAATTACTGAAAATAAGAGTTCCTTTATTGCATGTTTACTCTTTTCAGTCATGGCATCTCATGATCTACGTCTGTCTTCCATCTTTTCATTCCATTCACTTTTGTCTCGAGGTGCCGACTCTTGGGAGAAAAGTAGGGATAACTCGTTTCAATTTAACCGTGCATTAGTGTACTTCAATGTACAATGTACGTGTACACTTCTTAAGAATTAATTTTGAAGCGAACAAGATGTCCCAAAATGTATCGAATGGAAATTTACTATATTAATGCTTATACATGCAGTTTCTTTTTTGAACGTTTATTCAAATAATACATGTCCATTCCTAATTTTACATCCCGATATTATCGTAAAGTAGCTAAGTATAACTAAGTTAGACAATAAAATCAAGTTAGAGAATTGTATTCGTGTTTTAATAATCATTTTGCTGAAGATGATTCGTCACATTCGGAGCTGCTCGAAGGTCGAATTTGTTTACATTCGTTAAGTGTACGTCGCATAGAAGTGTATAAACAATAAGGTCAATGTACGGAACTGGTACTACCTCTCCGGTTTCGATGATTTTTGAATATGTTCTAGAACTTAGTATCCTAAACAATTTTTCCTGTGCATATAACCACCGCTCGGTCTTAGTTTTCGAGATATTTGCACAAAAATGGAGCTACTACTACATCGAATTTTGTTTATACGTGCACTCTCGTGGCAACGTGTGGAGCCGCCACTTATCCGGCAGCCGGCGAAGAATCTGTGTACCGGGTAAACTCATCAAAATTGTGATATAGGAGTGAAATGGCTCTACCAAAGTGTACAGTATTTGTGCGTGGTGTGGCGAGTACCATTGTTTCCAACATTTCTACCACCAATCATTATTGTACCAATTACAAACGATGCTTTTAACTATTTTCGGCGTTTGTTACTTATACAACCCTTCGATGTGGAAAAATGTACAAAAAGAGAATGTAAACGTTTAAATAGCTATTTTATTATTAAAAACTGTTATACTGCTACAATTAAATTTAATATGAATAATTTTTATGTAAATGATCTTAAAATAAATGTAAATTATTTAAGTATTGCGTTGTGAGACCAGTTTATTGAAGAAAAGTGCGTAAATGGACTCCAAATTCGTTAATAATGGTTTTTTTTATTAAAAAAAAAAAAAATGAACACATATGTCGTTTAGAGATATGAAAAGAGGGTACCCAGAGGTATTTCAGCACGAAGGGTAAACAATATTTTCTTAGGGCAGAGGGGCGGGGGGAGGCGTAACTCGAAAACCACGTATTTTTCTAACCAATTTTTTACGCAGTTTAGTAAACACAATAAAACGATGCAAGTTTGAATTAAACTTTTTTCAGATATCTCTCAGCGTTCCTGAGATATCTCACGAAAAAGAAAATTCTCAATTTTTCCAATGGCTGGTTTCACCCCTTAAAACCGAATTATGGCACAATCGAAAAATAGGGTTGTATTACGGATGACATACTGTACTTGTGTGTAAAGTTTCCTAATTTTCTGAATCTTCGGGTTGCCTAACCTTCCTTATCAGTCCACTAACACTACCACTACCCCAGAACGGTCCTGGAAAGAGCTACCTCGCTTACTCTTAAATTAATTCTTGACATATTTATATAGAGAACATACAAGTTTTCACAACAGACTAATAGTGAATTTCTTTGTTCAACAAAAATTACAAGTTTTGAACTACAGTAATGTCTTGATCGAAGCGAAAGCCTCGGGACTGAACGTTCGCTTCCATCGTGTAGTTCCTACATTGTTTGGAATTTGCCGACAGCGTCGAACGTAGAAAGGGACAGCGAGTAAAGAAAGAGAACCGAGCAGCCAAGCCAAAAAACAATATCCAGCGTATCGGTGAAATAACACTAATGCAAAGATAAAACTTTTTCATTTCTCATCCTTTTCTTATGAAGTTTTTACATAGCATAGCTGACATTTATCTGATTAAAATGACAACAAACACGATATAATTTGGACTATATTTAGTGTCTTAATTAACGGTAATAAGTTTCGACCGCAGAAAAGGAAAGCTAGTGAAAAGAAAAGAGAAGCTGCGATCGTGGCAATCGGCAAAGATCAAAGGCCCAGTACACGGTTTAACATGCCAACTTATTACAGTTAATTAAGGTAGTAAAAATAGTCCAAATTATATCGTGTTTGGTGTCATTTTAATCAGATAAATGTCAGCTATGCTATGTAAAAGTTTCATAAGAAAAGGATGAGAAATAAAAAAGTTTTATCTTTGCATTAGAGTTACTTCACCGATACGCTGGATATTGTTTTTTGGCTTGGCTGCTCGGTCTTCTTTCTTTACTCACTGTCCTTTTCTACGTTCGACGCTGTCGGCAAATTGCAAACAATGTAGGAACTACTCCATATAAGCGAACGTTCAGACCCGAGGATTTCGCTTATGTCAAGACATTACTATATAGCGACTTGCAATTAGACATTATTCCTTTGAATTCATACGTGGAAAAACGGTTATTGCGCATACAAGTCAATACAAGAATACAAGAATAACACGTCGATAATACAGTGTTAATTGTTCATTTATACTTTTCGTCACGATTTTGTTACGTATGAATAATACTCTTTATACGCTGATCTTGCACGCGTCGCCCATGCTTGCGTAAGAGGGGAAGTCACCAAAGATTTCTGTCGCTATCATATACAGATAATAAGGGCCTTTGATATTGACTAGCTGCATCGTGACCGATTAAGTGCATGCGTGATCCGACGAGCTCTCCGTGATCTTACCTTACATGGAAACCCCAAACGTGCCCCCCCCCCCATGTATTCTGGGACTATATAAATCCTTTGATTTTGATCATCTTCGGTTCATAGCTACACAGTTACGCGTAGATTCGCGTCGTTTACGCTCATACAGAGTCGGTTGCATTCAGTGTGATTGGATTTAGGGCACCATTCAGATCACAAGATACATACCCCGTTAGAATCCGCAAGTCCGGTTGAAGGTCTTTTGGTATACCATTGTAACCGTTGTTGTAATACCTGACTTCTACCCTGCCCGCCCTCAGATCGCATACCTGCAGAAACACGGAAATTCCTAAGACACATCAGGCAAAAGAACCATAGCAATTCTCGTACCGTTTTGTTATTTCCTACACGACATTTTGCAAATCATAACCTCCGTCCCTAAAAATCCTAGCACTCCCTTCACTACCATTCCCATCCCTACTAACGGCCAATCAGGAACCTTATTTCCACTCCCTCACAAATTAGAAGTAACTAATAGTATTTTAGCATAGGTTACATTTTTCGAAACATGACACCGACACCCAGCGGGGAAAAACGGCAATTTAGGCGTGCAAAAGTCGAAAAAGAAAACACGGAGTAGGCCTATAATTTTATATGCAATATCAAGCTAGATGTCCGTAGCACCTACAAATAACATTTTCATTTCTTAAATCCATTATTATTAAGCGTGGCAAGGGATACAAACGTTAAAAATTAAGGATAGCTTAAAAATGAAGAATACTATTTTCACCTGTATTTTTAATATTTTTTTTCAAGAAAGTTTCAACAAACTAATTTTCAAAGCGTTCTTTTATGAAGTATTTTGAACTCCACTCGTCTCCGCGCTAATTTTTATATACACGTTAAGAATAGGATGTATACTATATGCTCTGTTACGTAGGAAGTATTATTCCATTTCTTCCTTCTATGATGCCCTTATTTGGAAATCGAGGGTGCATGCAGTCGAGTCCCTTCCGCGACGTCGCGATGACGTGACCCTTTGGGGGAATCTTTCCTGACTCCCTTGGAATTTTCCGTGCCCCCACCAGCTTTTTGGTCCGGATTTCGGGTATAAAAAGGGCACGATTTCTGCTCTCGGCGGGCTCAGTATTAATCTAGCTTCGAGTACGTTCCGTATCGACTACTTTGATATTTCAGCTCAGCGAGATCGGGTTCCGAGTCCCCTTCGAGCAATATTACTAAATTCTTATACGTTTCATTTCTTAAAGACGTTATACATATTTTACGGTATATCGTCAGGCCTTTTTTGGGCAGTGTACATTTCCAATCCGTACAGATTGAGAAATGTGGGGATTGTAGTTTACAATCAGACTGTAGAATAACCAAAGAGTAGGAAATATACGCTTAATAATATCGTACGCATTTTTCTCATTGAATCTCCTCTACCAATCATTAGCAGTAACGTCCCACCAAACAGATACACATTAACCGCTCGAGGTGTATCGCTATAAGTTACGAGTCCATTTTTACTAACAATCCTGTGGCTCCCGGTGATGAAAGAGGCACCGGTTTGTCCACAATAACCATCCTGTGGCTCCCGGTGATGAAAGAGGCATCGGTTTGTCCACGATTACCTTTACCTTCCTGTGACACCCGGCGATGAAACAGGCACCGGCAAGTTCACGCACTTCCTATCTACGCGGCTTCCAGTGACGAAATACGCACTGACTGTCCGTAACTAACAAACTCTTAAACTACCGATCCTCGGCTCGCGCAGCTGTGCCCCTTAGCCCTCGGCTCGTAACAGCTCTATAAAATTTGGCTGCAGCTGCAAAAGTTATTGCATTTTATATAGAACAGTTCAATGCTGAGAACGTTCGCACTGATGCGGCCTACGGTAGACGGTAGATGATCGGGTCCCCCTTTTTCATTTATGAACATGTATCATATATATTGGAAATGGTGTGTTAAATAAAATAATTATTATATTTTTCTCAATCAATGTATTTAAAATAGCTCAGAAGGAATGTCCTTTCACTCTGAAATGTTCTCTTCAACTGAATTGAAACACCCAGAAGTACTGGGTACTTATACCTACAATTTACAATTTATTAATTTACAAAAGTACGGCAAACAATTCGATTAATTCAAAGCAACCATTTGAGACAAACCTTTGTGCTCTAATCAGCAGGTACAATCAGGTACAAGAGATAATACCTACATACGTGATGCATAGGATACACTACGTGATTGTGTGCAAACATATTTACAACTTTTCCAAATCTGCTTATCGAAAAGCTTAAAAAATTAAGTACAGGTAAACTACTTAGCCAAGGGGGTCTGGTCTATCTCATACGCATAGGCCCAATGAGCCCTATCTCCCAAGACTAAATAGTCTACAATACATAGGATCAGCGTCCCACAGAGGAGTTCACACATCTACGGCAGCTCACTGGCTCCTTTGGAGCAGGCCAAATATACCGACAGTTCCGCCGAACCAAGTACATAACAAGTAACGATATGAGGATATAAGGGACACTACACATTTGTTCCCAAACCTCTTCCAAACAATGACTAGGTACTAATCCCGGTAACAGTGTGAAGAGCGGCTCTCACCGATATTCGATCTGGGTTCAGATTACATGCTCGGCGCTCCACGCTTCGCTGGTTCCAGGGGGGACCACCCCAAGTAGTGGGGATAGAAATGAACACTAATCGAGACATTACTGTACACTTAAGGGTCCCGACCCCTTTGAGGCCAACTCCAAATCGAATTTGGGGCTATTGTAAAGAAACGGGCATTAGTGAAAACAGAAAATTGGCAGGTTCGGCATTTGACAATGTGACAACTAAAACCATTATATACGGGGTGGCTCTGTATCCAGGGAACCTCGGGAAACAGGTGGTAGCTGGGGTGATTCTGAACAACTTCCCTATTGACAGCAATATTGTTTGCAGCTTCGTTTGATAGTTATTAACGGAAAACACTGGCCAATGAGATCGCCCGCCGGGCACGCGCTCAGGCGCGTACCTCTCAGCTGCGCTCAGTTGTGATAAATAGTGTTGTTTTTTTGGTTTAGTTTCTCTTAGATTCAGTGCCTTTTCTTACAATTAGATGTATGTTTCAATTTTGCGTTTAAAGAATGCAACGTTGTAGTTATTAAAAGAAGCCAATTTTATTTCATAGGGATTGTTCTTACGATTTCAGATTACTCGTGTAATGGACATTCTCAGCTTGCATACTGTGCATTATGCAACCGGGATGCGATAAATTTGCGGATACGTTATTGCATCATACTCGAAAGTAGTCAAACTCGTTGAACCGCTGAAATTAAACATATCAAATGTCGCACATATAACTGTTATTACGTCTACTTGGGCTTTTTAAACACCGATGTATGTACAGTAGTTGAGAAGAGTATTAGCACAGTACGCGACTTAACAAAAAGAAGTACGCACATATACATATAATTAGGGAAATAATTGCCCATCCCTTTTTTCTACGTCGATCTTTAATCACAATGACTTACTTTTGTACATAACATGTGTTCATACTACTACAAATAACGGAAATATTAAAGGTGGGCATAGTTATTGCTCCACCCTGTATATATACGTAAGCAGAACTACATGAACAAAATGGGAAATCCATAATTAATAACGATGTGTTATACAGCTAACTGTCATATCTGGACATAAAAACATTAGCAGATTGTCTAGGATTAATAAAAATGATATATTTTAAATTACTAAATTATTTGACTTAGTATTAAAACATATTGGCATTATAAACGCGCCAATACTTTTGTCCCGGCATTACAAGCCTGCGTAACACACTTCGACTAGTTATGTATTACTTATATTGTAGTTATGTTTTGCATATAGATAAATAAAACATTATAAATACAGATCCATATAGAAAAGAATGACATGAGTAATTATTTTAATAGTTCCATACATTTTGTGTCTTGCTGTACATTCGTTTAATCGGTGTACATTTTAAGTTTTGAAAATTAGAATGATAAGAAAGTAAGATAAGTAAACGTTTAATATAAAGAATAGCATAAAGTATCAACACATAAACCTCTTGTACCAATGTTATTTTAAATTCGACTTTCACGCGATGCATTTGACACGCAATAGGTATACTATAATTTATACATACAACGACAACATTACCATTACAAGGACGGATTATAAGATGCTTGTGGAAGACGAAACGAGTTGTCAATTGTCGTGGCGCGTGGAAGACAATCCAAGGACGTACACAGTTTCAGATATCCAAGGCCTCTCAGAGTTAATTTTTTTTATTTTTTATAAGACGGTTACGTATGAAGAATATTCCATACGTCGCTCTCAACGCGTTCTCGAGCTCGCATCTGTAATGGGAAAACGCCCCAAAATTCTTTCGGTTGCCATAGACAGATGAAGGGGTCCTGAGCACATGTGCGACCGGCTGCATTGTAACCAAGACGGACGTGGTCCGACGAAGACTCCTAAATTTCCTTATATGGAAAGTTCTAATGCGTTCCCGCGCATTTCGGGGGTATATAAACCCTTTGGTTTCTACCCTCGTCGGTCCAGAGTTACATAGTCACGCGTAGAGTCACGTCGTGCTACGCTCGTATAGAGTCAGTTATATCAAGTGAGATTGGGCTTAGCGCACCTTTCGAATCATAGATTAACCCGTTAGAATCCGCTAGTCCGGTTGAAGTTCTTTCGGCATACTCTAAAAGCGGCTCTCAGACCCCGCACCGCCAGTGCGTCAACACCGTGCAAACACTTAGGTAACTTACACATTTAATATTATTTCATCGCGACAATTACATATGTACAGACGACTGATCTTAAATAAATATATATATATATATATATATATATATATATATATATATATATATATATAATTTGTTCACCATTAAATCGAGTAGATTCGTTAAACCTATATTTATCCCGTAATCCTTTATATCGGTAGTAACGTTCCCACAGATACAACTTAACCGCTCGAGTTGTATCGAATATTAATTTAAAGTTACGAGACAAACTAACATTTCCTGCGACTCCCCGATTTCGCATCAGGTTCGTTCGCACGCCCTATCCAAACAAAATAACTATAAATACTCCAACCCAGTGGCTCCCCGATTTCGCATCGGGTTTGTCCACGAAACCTAACCCATCCTACAGCTCCCTGGTTTTGCACCAGGTTCGTCTGGATCCTACGGCTCCCCGATTTCGCATCAGGTTCGTCCGTACGTTTTCCAACCTCCGAACAGCTCCCCGGCTCCGCGCCGGGTTCGTCTGTGAATAAGCCAACCTCCTAACAGCTCCCCGATTTCGCATCGGGTTCGTCTGCGACGTTTCACCCTCCTGTGGCTCCCTGATTTCCCATCAGGTTCGTCCGCCCCTGACTCTATTCCTGAGGCTCCCTGATTTCGCATCAGGTTCGTCCGCCCTTGACTCTATTCATGAGGCTCCCCGAATTCGCATCGGGTTCGTCCTCGCTACACATATCCCAGCGGCTCCCCGATTTCGCATCGGGTTCGTCCGTGCACCTTACTAACAAATTCTCAACCGTATTCCTTGGGTTATATTAACCTCGCCGGCCTACGCGTTGCCCACAGCCCTGGCTCGTAACAAGACTGTTTACAGTCGCATCGACTGCAGGGGTCATTAGCGACTACGGTGAATTTATGGAACAGTGACTTTTGAGGTTGAAACATGGAGTTTAAGGGCCCCGGACTCCAGGCGTCATGACCTGTGTGCGTGCCCTCTCACAGACAAAGGAAAGCATGCACTCTCGAAACCTTCGTTTAGTAGAACTTTATTTCTGAAACCGGCAAGCTTAAGACAGACATCGATGTAGGCAACAAGATGGCGGCAGTATCTTGACACATTACGCAAATATTGAACGATTTAATGGTTTATTTACTGCTATAACACCCTACCGGGCTTCCTTGAACTAGCTCAAGATCACAGAAATTCGATTTTTCACAAATCTATCACTGCTGAAAAGCGGAGAAACAGTATTACGATTTGCACTCATCCGACGTGAGGATAGTTCAATGATTTTCCGTCGGAGGCGTTTATGGCACATTTTAGTTAATTTGGCCAGGTTATCGTCAGAGTCGATAAAAATACAAACCAGTCGGTAAATGTAAATTATAATTTCACACCACGAACGGCGATTCATGTGTGAATACCTGATGCGTGAACACAGACGCAAGTAAAACATAGTCGCCGCAACGTATCAAGACCTCTGTCACGCTGTGCCACATCTGTTACAATTATAACCATCAGCAAAATGCATCGGCTCGAGCCGAAATGTTGATTCGAGCCGCTGCAAACTTTTTCGTAGGTACGAGTCCCCTTGGGGTTTAGTTTTTTTACATTAATTTTTTTAAATTACTAACTATATGGCAATTATCAATATTTGTTTACAAATGTTTTAAACTTATTTATTAAATACTTTAATTTAATATACGTAAATATGAAGTTTGAAGAGCTTGTTTCTACTGTTTTACAAATTATGGTACTGTTTAATATTTCTAACATTTGAACGTGTATACACGTCAATCCAAAGCTCAAAATGTGTAACTCAAAATTTCAATCATTTGGTGGTATGTTTCATTTATATTATCAATAAAGCTGCTATGTTAATATACGTGAAATATATTAGCTACATTATACAACAATAATACAATTGTAATATAATTAAAATATATGGGAGATTATCGAAGGCGTTTGAATAGGTATTCAAATGATTATGTGGGCGTGTATGTGTTAAAAAGTTGATTTGTTTAGCTCTCACGACCGCAGTCTATACAACAATACAATGTCACCATGGTCCTTTTTGACCATTTTATGCTTCGCTCTAAAACAAGAGAAGTTATGCTAGACAAAGATAGGCAAAGCTAGACAAAGATCCATCACTATGATAGATAAAAATAGAACTATGTACGTCCGATGAATCTATGATAGGCACAGCAAGACGGGAATCGGTGTGATACCGCATACTACGACGCATGTCGCACGTAGCCCGCGACCTGCCATTTGGCTGTGCCTGACTTATGTCAAGCAGCAATATGAGACTTGTCCCATAAGTTCAAAAAATTATTTTAAAAGAAGTTAATAAAATCATATATGTATATACCATCCACGAAATACATCAAAAATATGAATAAGGCGTTCTATTATTACACACATGAATATTGCTTTATCAATCTATTTGTTCAACATGACCCTGGAATCTCTTTTAATTTGCACTATTTTCTTTTATGTACGGCAAAAATCAAAACCTCAACTTGAGTCGCTTCTATTCAAGTTCTCCTGAAAAGCAAAACTGTAATAGATATGACAATATCAACTATGCCTCCCTATTTTTCGTTTGTCATTCTACACAATGACCATAGCAATGAAAAAGCGAATGAAATGAATTAAAAATGATCAATATATGCACGTTCGGTACTCGTATAAAATATCTAAAAATAAATATTTTCCTTTATTTCTGATGGTATAATTGCATTCGCAACAGTAATTATTTGTAAAATAAAAATAATAGTGCGATTTAAAAGGAAGGTGAAATAGTAGTAAAACATCACACGAGTTTTCCTGTACTTCATCTACTACTGCTCAATCTAAGACGTCTCAAAATGCACTTCATACAGTATACTGTAATGTTAGAAATATTAAACAGTACCGTAATTGGCAAGATACATGGCAAGAGAAACGGTAGCACAAAAAGCGTTCTAAGTTCAGATTTACGTATACTAAATTTAAATATGTTAGCGATGTTACGAGCCGAGGGCTAAGGGGCACAGCTGCGCGAGCCGAGGATCGGTAGTTTTTAGAGTTTGTTAGTTACGGACGGCCAGTGCGTATTTCGTCACTGGAAGCCGCGTAGATAGGAAGTGCGTGAACTTGCCGATGCCTGTTTCATCACCGGGTGTCACAGGAAGGTAAAGGTAATCGTGGACAAACCGATGCCTCTTTCATCACCGGGAGCCACAGGATGGTAAGTTTTCGTGGACAAACCGATGCCTCTTTCATCACCGGGAGCCACAGGAAGGTTTTCGTGGACAAACCGATGCCTGTTTCATCACCGGGAGCCACAGGATGGTTATTGTGGACAAACCGATGCCTCTTTCATCACCGGGAGCCACAGGATTGTTAGTAAAAATGGACTCGTAACTTATAGCGATACACCTCGAGCGGTTAAGGTGTATCTGTTTGGTGGGACGTTACTGCTAATGATTGTCAGAGGTGATTCAATGAGAAAATGCGTATGATATTATTAAACGTATATTTCCTACTCTTTGGTTATTCTACAGTTTGATTATTAACTACAAAATCCACATTTCTCAATCTGTACGGATTGGAAATGTATACTGCCCAACAAAGGCCTGACGATATACCGTAAAATAAATATAACGTCTTTAAGAAATGAAAACGTGTAAGAATTTAGTAATATTTGCTCGAAGGGGACTAGGAACCCGATCTCGCTGAGCAACAATATCAAAATAGTCGATACGGAACGTACTCGAAGCTAGATTAATACTGAGCCGCCGAGAGCAGAATTCGTGCCCTTTTTATACTCGAAATCCGGACCAAAAAGCTGGTGGGGCACGGAAAATTCCAAGGGAGTCCGGAAAGATTCCCCCAAAGGGTCACGTCATCGCGACGTCGCGGAAGGGGCAGACTCGACTGCATGCACCCTCGATTTCCAAATAAGGGCATCATAGAAGGAAGAAATGGAATAATACTTCCTACGTAACAGCGACAACGTATTTTTAAAGAATGGAATAGAATCGGGTGGCACCCTGTGGATCATATATGGTGGGGACGCAGTCTTACATGTGGTCGAAGAGTGTTTTAGGAATGTCCGAGGATGGACATTGTTATTGCACGTCTTGGAAGTGAATGAATGGAAGCAAACATCCTGTCGGCAGGCGGTGGCTGGCGACCACCCTGGGTCTTCTAGCTATCGAGTGCCGAGGGATGGTTTATTATATACAAGAGATAGAGACTTTGAGTATGGCAAGTGACCAGACGTCACATTGCTAAAGAATAGGGATTCTGTTCCTGGAAGGTCTGGCCACGGAGTGGGGAAGGCAATGCCTTTTGGTAAGAGGAGGTGATGAACCCCATGGAACTTACCCCAGAACCTCCATCGAATAACCATTCTTTTAGTCAACCTGACAAACTTATAGATATTTCTGACAAATATGTAACAAATATTTTTAAAATATTAGTCAGTAAATATTGATCATTATAGTTAGGAATTTGAAAAAAATTATAGTAAGAAAGATATACCCGAGGGGGATCGAACCTACAAAAAAAGTTTCCAGCGATTCAGGACCTATGTCTATGTCCGGCAGGAATCCAAATCTCGGCTCGAGCTGATTCATTTTGCTGATGGCCAGGATTGTAACAGATGTGGCAACAGTGCGATAGAACCCCAAAATTATGTGATTTGGCAACTATGGCCTCCCAATCTCCGTTTATAAGTCTGCCTAATGACATTAGATGTCACACCGTCAGTTTATAATTCTGTATAATGGCTTTAGATGTCACCCCATCAATTGTCGAACCTGCCAATTTTTTGTTTACACTAACGCCTGTTTCTTTGCAATGGCGCTTAGATCGATTCAGAGTTGGCCCCAAAAGAGTCGGGGCCATTAAGACCTATACCTAAGTTCGACCTACATTTTTAGGTGGAATCCGAACCACCAGAACCACGGTGTAAAGCACATATAACCATGCACAGTGGTGCCGGCTGAAATCAAACCGAAGAAGATTGCGAGTCCAGCCGCCAACAGACTGAGCCATCGCGGCTCTGGAGTTAATTTTCTTTGCAGACAAATGCACCTATTGTGTTTGCATTACAACTTCCTCTTTCACAGCACATAGATTTAAAAATATTGTTAGAATTGTGGGATGCAAGAATTCGTGGAAATGGTATGAGAGGGCTTTGTATGAATCGTGTGAATGAAGTATCGAGTGTTGCGCGAAGTGTGAATGAAGAGTGTTAGTCGAAACGTCGAATGCGGACCGAGTGAATGTTTATCTCGAAGATAGAGTGGATGGTTTCGGGGAATGCACGTGGAGTCTAGGATGCATGGTGACCCGTGGTCGAACTGTGACACGTGGTAAGAGTGTGTGTGTCGGTGTGGGTCTTAATGAGTGAGAACGAATGGTGAATAGAATGAGAGGGAAAATGCGTGAAGGAATATATGCAGTGGATGATGCGTGCGAGGGGCAGAGTTGAGGTGGAGTCGAGACAGAGTTGAAGCGGAGTCGAGCGAGAGTTGTAGCGAGAGTATTGTTGAGAAGAGATATATTGCATTGTGAAAGAGAATAATTAAGAGATATTGAATAATAAAGTAATTTTACGAGAACGTAAAGGCAATCATAATTTCCCCTGAAAAATAATCCTACAGAATCATCAATGGCTCGTAGTACATATTATTATTCATTTGGCGTAACCCATGTCAGGTACATATTGTTTCGAATAATAGAGCGATTGAGTTTTGAAACGAATTTTCATTTCTGATGCATTATTAATGTTAGTACATAGATAATGTTTGTTAATTTTAAATTGTACACATTCATTGGAATGATGTTTTTATGACTACGGATAATATTTAATTACAAACAATTAAATGTTTCTAAAAGCTATCGGTTAAAATAGTTTTATTGGATTTATCATTGCATGAGTTCTAAAGAGAATGGTATTGATCTCTGCATGAATACAATAAGGGTACAGTGTTTGCGTTACCCTTTCCTTTCTTTTATGCAATCCATAAATTATTATGCTATTAGAAATTATCATTGCAACAGGTCTCTACCTAGCAATCAATCTGTTAAGTCATGCATTAAGGCTATCATTTCTATGAAAGTGCAATCATTCTTGTTTCTTTTCCTTCAACCTGTTTTTAAATGTGTCGCTTTCATTTCCTGCCCGTGCATGTTTAATTCCAACCTTAGATTTCACGAAATTATCTATGCACGTTTATCTGTAGATTTACAGGTTATCTAATTTTGTGTTGAATTAAAAGTTTCCTCTTTTTTATATGTATTATGTAATTAATCATCAGATTATATACATAATAATAGTTCACGTATATAGAATACTATACTTGTGATTGTGTCTTACATTTCATGAGGCCATCCATAAAGAAAGTAAATCAAATGTGTACATATCGTTGCCAAAATGAGCACACAATAGAAACTGTTATTATTGTTATATTGAACGTATACTTACATACTAACCAGAATTGTACAAATTTTCAGTTCTTGAAAGACAATTATTGTTAACTCCTAGTTGTTGATTTTGCGATATACAGGGTGTGTCGTAACTACTGCAACATCGGGAAATGGGGAATAGCTGGGGTGATTCTGAACAACTTTTTCCGTGACCAAAATATTGTTTGAAGTTTCGTTTTTGAATTATTAACCAAAAACACTGCCCAATGAAAGCGGCTGTAGAGCACGCGCCCAGGCCCGTACCTCTCTACTGCGCTCGGTCGTGTACGGCGGCATCGAGGGAGCCCCGACTCGATGCAATTGAAGCAACATCCCTTCTTATTCTGCGCGTCATCCCTATGTAGTGGCTTCTTCGTCTCTTAAGGAAAGCTTTCCCAGCACATCGACAAGCTCGTCCGCCGTGACGATACGCTGCATTCGCGCCTGGTCCTCAGCCAAGCGTCCAGAATGCCATTCTTCGGATCGACCAAACTTTGTTCGAGAGCGTAATTTTGTCGTGAAAATAGTCGCCAAACGACCCTGTTTTCTGCTAAACATGGTTCCCGAACTCCCTTTCAGCAGCTAACTTATTCGGTCGACTGTTGAACATTTTCCGCATTTCTTCCCACAAAGACGATGTGGGCAACTCCATGAAACTCGGATTAAAGGCTTACCGCGGAGGCACAGCACCATCAACGCTATCGTGGCTTCGTCATCTAACTTGTACATTGTTTTTAAACGTTGCACGTGTCGCCTCCAAGGGTCCAAATCATTCTCGGCCCCAATAAACTCTGTCAACAGTGCCGCGATCGTTTTAAGACTGATCGTGAACCGCGAGCTCGCATGGTTGTCAGCGGATCGCGGTGTCACTAACGAATTTCTCAAGCGCCGTTCAAAATTCAATTCTCGCCGAAGAAGCTCCATATCTCCCATCCTAGCAGGCGTAGCATCCGTCGGAGCCATTAAAGATTCACCAGACGGCTGCTCGTCAAACGGCGGAAAGGGAAGTTGCCCATCGCGAACCCGCTCGGTAACGGACGATCGCTGGATACTATCCTCGATCTCCAGACCGGCGGACATCAAGCGAGCGACCAATTCACTTTTGCCGCCGGACACCGTAAAATTCCTGGCACGCAGCAACTCCTTCAACTTACACACGCTGAGGTCGTGTAAGCTTTCACTTCCTCCAGGCATTGTGGCTATATAATGAGTTCAATTATACACCAACAGTCACCTACGAAACTAAAAGGTTCCACTGCAAGAACAATCCACTCTTGCCCCAAAGTTGACAGTCGCGAACAAACAAAATTTCACGTACTATCCAAAAAATTGTACGAATCCCACTTCTGAAGATTAATAGGAGGTGGACCCAGTGAAAATCATTGTCAAACAAGTAATGAGTAAATATTAGTTTATTGAAAATAAATGCACCCTGCACCCTGCTCTGAGGCGGAAGGACCGAACTCGTCAAGTACTGTGCCCTGCGACTCCATAGGCGCCCGGACTATGTCACAGACCCAAAATGCCTATCTCCCAAAGACAAAAAGTCTACACTAGGTACTTGTTCTTCTTTCAAAAAGTGAAGTCAACAATTGTAAAATATTTGTTAACATTGTATACCTTGATTGGGTACTACAGTGAGCAGACTGCGGAGTGATCTTCGTCTATTCCACAGTTCGTTCAACTTGCTATTGCCAAATAGAACTACAATAAAAAATGAATCGTCGTTTAAAAAGTTATTAGAGGTCCGCCGCCGCCATTAAAAATAACAAACTGTAGGATTTCACTAGACAAAATTCACGATTACCTTTTCGTTTTAACAAGAAGGAAGTGTATCGTAAATCGGATACAGCAGGGGTGACTCCAATGTCATATTTCAGAAGCAAAGAAAATAATGTGATCTGAAATGCGAATATGTGATCTGTGCGGGTCTTTCAGTCTTAGAATGCATTTAAAGGAGAACAACAAGCATAAGTGCATAAATTAATGCAACCAAAAAAATTGACTTCCGTTGCTTCTAATCCCATCGATTCAATTATACAGTTGACTCTTGAGCAAGGCGGGGTCGAAAAACGCGCATTTCTTTCTTGAAAAATTTCGGAGACGGTCACGTACTTATTTCGGATTAGCCTATTTAGCTTCCCTTTATGTATTACGTCTACATTATTTAAGAATAAATATTACAAGAGCTTCCGTGAATACTAGTACGTATAGTAGACCGTGACTTTGTAACAAACAAGGCGACAAACGAACAGATTTTATTATATGAATACGTCAGTAACAACACATATGTACATATATTGTGCAGAATAAAATTTTCATTCAACAATGGGTTATTATAGTTAAGTTATTACAGTTATGTTCATTTTTGTATTTCAACCGTGCGAAGGTTTTTACGCATAGTAGTCTAACGGTAGTAGCCTAATATGAGACCCATTTTTAAAAAATATCATAACTCTCGATTAAGAGCAGTTTATTAAAAATCTAAATATTTTAATAATGTAATATGTATTCTTGTGAAACCTATTGAAAAGAAAAGTAAAAATGATTCGGTTTCTTAATAATGCAATAAAAACGAATGCGGTAACAAAACACAAGTTTGAAGAATGGGTTCCTACTATGAGACCCAGTTTGTTTGTCATTTGTTCTGTCTTTTCTCACACATTGGGCATGTCAGATTTATGTTGTCGTCAGCCCCGCTGTGTTCGTGGGCCCACGGGTAACATTTCATACATCTAATCCATTGTTGACCATGTACGTCTGAAGAGTAAAAACCTGTACAACAAAAGCATTCTCCATCATAATTTTCTTCATTAACACTTTAATCATCCAGAACAATATCTTCTTCACACGCATCAGCTGAACTATCACTTTCTACGCGTTTGCTTTCAGTTCGAGTTTTGGAATTGTGTATTCTCTTCAACTTAGCATTAACGCTTTAATCACCAATATGAGAATCCACCTAAAACAAAATTAGGTACTTACCTAATATGAGGCCGGTCTCATAATAGGAACTTCCTAGGGTCCCATATTGCGAAATGATGACTACTAAATAGATTCAAGGTTGTGCCTTCATTATTTAATGATAAGGAACTATGAAATCTTAAACTTCATTGCACGCACTATACAACAGTATTTAGTTAACGTTTTGGAAATATCTATAACTTAATCAAACGTCTAGAAAAACTTTCAGTAATGTATTTCACAATATGATCTCTTAAGGCGTTTAATTGCTTTTAACACCAACGTGCGTACAAGACAACTAACAAACGGTTATTTACGGAACAAAACAGCATCGAAATTATACATGCAAGAGTTATGTATCGGAAACAAGCAGGGGTCTCATATTAGAAGTCTTTTATTATATAAACTACTTTACCCTAAGTTAACTTATTTCCCTAATTTTGAATAATCATTGTTCTCTTGTGATCAATGCATAGCTTATAATGCATAAACAATGTAATGCGGTTATTTTCGCCCACAATGGAGTTTGTAGTAAGATCGAAGTCGTTAACAACACATTCTTTCTTTGATGCCAATTTCGAATACGAGTGCAGAGGATGTATTCTTAATTAACAAGAATTCGGCCTAATTTGGCCAATTTTCGCTGCTCTTTGTTTCCCGCCTACGATCATTTCAACGACAAATATGACTTAATTGAGTGAACTGAAATGTCACTGAATGACGTCTCAGATAATATACAATATTTTCCCGTTCTGTTGTAAAGTAAAGCTTGTAGTTAGGCAGTCAATTTTCTAGCGAAGAGTAATAAAGGGCATGAAAATTGCATTTGCTGCTAAGTATTACATTAATGCGTTCCGATTTGTATGTTGCATTAAGAGAACAATTTTACTTTTATTATTATACAGGGTGACAAAACACTCAGGGAACATCGATTATTGACGTGTAGCTGGGGTGTATATAAACAACTTTTTCCTTGATAATAATGTTATATATAGTTTCGTTTTTGAGTTATTAACGAGAAACACTGGCCAATGAGAGCGCCCATCGGGCATCGGCCGGCGCGCGCTCAGGTGCGAACCGATCACTTGCGGTAGGTCGTGATGTGGGCATCGAGGGGTACCCTCGGTACGAGGAAAGCATGCGGCAAATGTTACATCGTCTTAATTAAGAATAATGTGGAATTATTCGTTATTCATGAATAAGAAATACACTAATAAATCGTGTAATAACCGTGTTCGATACGTTTATTCATTATCCGAAAGGAATGAAGTGTTTTATTACTTACGAGGGAAGACTCTCAACTGGTCGACTCGAATTTTAATGTTCTTTTGCAGGTTGATAATGCACAGGCTCCTGGTGGTCTACGTAAAATATTAGGTGTAGTTATTCAGAAACTTTAAAGATATTAACAATTAAAGTTACATACCTTCTATGTGAGGATACATCTTCCATAAATAAAAAAGAATCCTCAAGAAGATTGGTAGCCAAGTGAGATGGTGTATGGCTTGTTCCGTAGAGGTCCCGGCTTCGATTTCCGGTTAATTGACATTCTTTTTTTTTGTGGTTTCATTTTAACGACACTGTGCACGTTTCTGAATGATAACTAGTTCTTTTCAAATGTTAATAACTATGAAACAGTATTTCTTTACAATGCGTTGTAGTGTTGTAGTTGTAGCGTTGTAGTTGTAGGTCCACACTGTTTATGATCAGATTGGAGATAAAGTGGAGTACGTTTCTAATTTCACGCATAGGCTCACCTCCCCACACTGCGATCTTTATTATTTTGTCTTAATATATACAAACTCAAGAGTTTTCGAAGTCGGTCCAAGATGCATAGCTAGTCCTGTAGGAATCAGTGTAGTTTTTGAAGCCTAGCGAAACGTTTATTGTGTGTGCGTGGTGTCACACTTTCCTGTGTTTCAATTGCATGTATGACAACCATCATCCAGAAACGTCCACAGTGTCGCCAAAATGAAACCACAAATAAAAAAAAATGCCAATTAACCGGGAATCGAACCCGAGACTTCTACGGCGCAAGCCATACACCATCTCACTTCGCTACCAATCTTCTTGAGGACTCTTCTCTATTTATAGAAGATGTGTCCTCACATAGAAGGTATGTAACTTTAATTGTTAATATCTTTAAAGTTTCTGAATAACTACACCTAATATTTTACGTAGGCCATCAGGAGCCTGTGTATTATCAACCTGCAAAAGAACATTAAAATCCGAGTCGACCAGTTGAGAGTCTTCCCTCGTTAGGAAAAAAATACTTTTTTTTATCAGTACGTTTTCAAGTGGATGAATTACGTTTTAAGAAAACCAATACGCATAACTAATGGTAGGAAAACTAGTTAAACTTACCCATTCGTCCGCAAATTAACCTGCCCAACATTGTGTGAATCTTGACCAAGGCAACGCTCAACAGCTGATGCTGTTACGGCCGGCTTAGTATCCTTGCACGATCACTTCACTGCGCGAATACAAAAAACATTTGATAATACATATTCTCCGGGTGTACGATCCATGTTACTCGTATGAATAGCAGAATGTCTCTGCCAGCTTAAGCATTTTGTGGGTCCGAGATGGCGTTTGTTAGGGATGGAATATTTTTTCAGTAGGAAGGTAGGGAAATGTGTGGTATAATATTCCGGCGATACGTGTGTAAGAGTTTTTGAATTGCGTATGCTCTAGCTGGGCATCTGGGGAACATCGCCGCAGAGCCCGATAGCCCACGTACCCGTCGGACACAGATCCTAAGTATCCTACCGCCGATTGATTCCTTGTTTGGATTATCGGGCAGATAACGTCGAGCAACGATCCTTCGCCCCCGGATCGTTTTCCGAGCCCACGTTTCGAGGAACGCATCTTCGCCGTCGAAAATGTGGTAATTGTTTTGAAGCATTAGTAATGAACTTGTTTTGAACGTTAATGAACTATTATCGTGACGTGAAGTGATCGTGCAAGGATACTAAGACGGCCGTAACAGCATCAGCTGTTGAGCGTTGCCTAGGTCTGGATTCACACAATGTTAGGCAGGTTAATTCGCGAACGAATGGGTAAGTTTAACTAGTTTTCCTACCATTAGTTATGCGTATTGGTTTTCTTAAAACATAATTTATCCACCTGAAAACGTACTGATAAAAAAAAGTATTTTTTTCATAAGTAATAAAACCCTTCAGTCCGTTCGGATAATGAATAAACGTATCGAACACGGTTATTACACGATTTATTAGTGTATTTCTTATTCATGAATAATGAATAATTCCACATTATTCTTAATTAAGACGATGTAACATTTGCCGCATGCTTTCCTCGGTATCCCCGATTCTCCCATCACGACCTACCGCAAGTAATCGGTTCGCACCTGAGCGCGCACCGGCCGCTGCCCGACGGCCGCTCTCATTGGCCAGGGTTTTTTGTTAATATCTAAACAACGAAACTATATATAACATTATTATCAAGGAAAAAGTTGTTTATATACACCCCAGCTACACGTCAATCCTCGATGTTCCCTGAGTGTTCTGTCACCTTGTATACAGGGTGTCGTGTAAAGGTGGGTATAGACGAGCCCGCTGCGGCTGCAACGCGGCAGTAACGCGGCATTACGACGTGTGCGCGGTGTTCCGTTTTTACCACGAACACGCACCGCGCTTGGAACGAATCATGAACTTCAACGCGCATTCGCCGAAGACCATGAAGCTCTGATTATAGCTAGTAGTGCAGTGATAATTTTAATTTTAATTTAAAATATATGTTGACTGAAGAAAGCACACGAGTTATTTGTGTCCCCGATGCGCTTTTTCCCGAAACCATCCTGGAAAACCCTGGAAAGGATCCGCTCGCAGAAATAAAGAAACGTGCGCGGATAAAGCGGTTTATTGTGTTCGGTACTTGGTTTTTGAACTTTTTATCCAAAATAATCATTTGTCGGTAGGTAAGGAGTACAATTTTTTTTATTGTTATGATAATGTTATGTCATACAATTAGTTTGATCTTTTCAAACTATAAAAATGTTCATTAATTAAATGTATTTTTGGAGTTTTGTCCCGAACGCCGATATAATGTCGCACTGTGCCTGGACTCGAACACGGCAAACCCGTAGAAAGCCGTCCACACTGCGGCAACGAATCCCTTTGTGTCCGCGCAAAAAACCGACTCGAAATGGTTCGTTGCGCGGCATTGCAGTCCTGCCGCGCGCCACAGTCCAAACGAACGAATATTCGCCCAAACACGTTCGGTCTGTGCCGCGTAGCAGCCGCAGCGCGGTCGTCTCTATCCACCTTAATGTAAAAAAAATCACTGATACTCGAATCGAAGTCTCGATTAGGTATTAGAATAATTCCGTAGGCGTGTATATGTTAGCAAGGTACAGTAATGTCTCGATTAGTGTTCAAAACTGTGTCTACGATTAGTGTTCATTTCTATCCCCACTACTTGGGGTGGCCCCCCCTGGAACCAGCGAAGCGTGAAGCGCCGAGCATGTAATCTGAACCCAGATCGAATGTCGGTGACAGTCCACACTGTCGCAAGCGATATTAAAAATTAAAACTTGTTCATCTTTGGTCCGTTTTAAATCAAATTTTACGAAAATGTTTGTTACAATATCCTGATTAAAATGATACCAAACACGATATGGTTTGTACAATTTTTACTTATTAGGGTTGTTACGTATGAATAATATTCTCTATACACTGCTCTCGCACGTGCCGCTCAAGCTTGCGTAAGAAGGGAAGCCGCGTTTCCATGAAGGGCCCAAAGATTTCTATCATTATCGTA
The DNA here is from genome assembly GCA_963969485.1 of Nomada goodeniana. NCBI lineage: Eukaryota > Metazoa > Arthropoda > Insecta > Hymenoptera > Apidae > Nomada > Nomada goodeniana. Next base: position 13,143,751 of record OZ018301.1, on the reverse strand, counting down.
TACGGACAATAAGGGCCTTTGATATTGATTAGCTGCATCGAGCCCGATTAAGTGCACGCGCGACCCGACGAGCTCTCCGTGATCTTACCTTATATGGAAACCCCAAATACGCCCTCCTGTACATTTTGGGACTATATAATCCCTTCCATTCTGATCATCTTCGGTTAATAACTACATAGTTAAGGGGAGTGTCACGTCGTGTTACGCTTGTACGGAGTCAATTACATTCAGTGAGTTCGGGCTTAGGGCACCGATCAGAATACAAGTTAACCCGTTGGAATCCGCAAGTTCGGTTGAAGTTCTTTCAGCATACTGTAGAAGTTATTTTTTGTAAACCCTACGTAGTTTGGGATAGAGGACAGGTGGTGTAATAAGACTTCAGTTACTCTCATTAAAACACTAGCTTTATTATAAATACGTCGACACACGACGTTACTCAAACACACGATACTTTTCACTACGCTCTGGTTCAACTCTTACTTAGCTCTCCCTTAGCTCTGCCTCATTCATTCTTTATATTCTTTCACTCTTAGTTTCTCTTTCATTCTATTCCTCATTTGCTCTCACTCATTTAGGACACACCCCAGCCGTCATTCCTCGGTGGTGGTCGGTCCCGACCACCCGAACCCTTGGGCCGCTGTACCCCCCATACGCACGACCTTCTCAAGTACTCAGCTCCGAACGTACCTTTCATACATCGCAATCATTCTAAACATTCACGCAGTATTTCCAATCCTACAATACTATTGTAATCATTCTCCGACCCCGCATCGCCAGTGCGTCAACACCGTGCAAGTACTTAGGTAACAATTTACACACTATTTAAATACCGCGACAATCACATTTGTACCAAAACGACTGATTTCAATATATATAAATTGTTCACCATTAAACCGAGTAGATTCGTCAAACCTACCTTTACTCCGTAATTCCTTATGTCAGTAGTAACGTTCCCACGAATACAACTTCACCGCTCGAGTTGTATTGAATATTAATTTAAAGTATTGAGACAAACTAACAAGTTTCTTGGGTAATATCAACATCGCCGGTTTAGGCAATTGCCCACAGCCCTGGCTCGTAACAGGGTATTACTAATTTCATTCTCCTTTATTATTGTTTTCGATAACAACTAGAATCATATATTTTGGAACTATACATATATTTACTTATTATTATTGATGCGATAAATGCGATAAAGCTCCCTTCTCCGCGTAGTTTCTTTATCTAAAAAGTAGATATAAATTCTAACAATTTCTTATCAGTAAAAGTTATAAACTCTTATGAACACCGAATATAATGTCACAGGAACGAGAATAATTGTCGATACAACAATGTATTGCCATTATTTAAATGTAGCAATTTAAGATTAAGAGAATTAAGAGGCTCTCCATTCGAGAGTTTACATCCAAATTTACAATCTCACTATTAATTACCTTATTGCTGTTAACTAATATACACATATTCTAGTTGTTATTCAAAATAATAATAAAGGAGAATAAAATTATTAATACCGTGATAAGTAAAAATTGTCCAAACCATATCGTGTTTGGTATCATTTTAATCAGGATATTGTAACGAACACTTTGGTCAAATTTAATTTAAAACGGACCAAAAATGAACAAGTTTTAATATTAGATTTTGATCGCGGTAGTGTTGTCTCACGTACACGGGTATTTAAACTTGCTTTTTTCGTGGAACGCTGCCCCGTATCTCGGCTGCCACGACATCAAAGGGGACCCGAACTCGCTCGAGAAACGTGTCCCGCACACGATTAGTGTTCACATTCAGTCCCGAGCGAGGTACAGTAATCGAGACATTAGTGTATTCCGTTTATTAATAAGGATGCCGTCCTTTGGCAAAAGCGTCGGTCGCGAGGACGCCTACGTCACCATGGCTCTTTTTAACCATTTTAGGGTTCGCCACGAAAGAAAGCTACTCTAGACAAAGACAGCGTGCATCGGCGATATGCACATGGCCCGCCTCGGCCGTTCCTGTACCTCGAATATTCTAACACATAGTAAATTGAACATTAATAATCTTTCTATTTTAATTATATGTAATAAATGCCTTACTATAAACATAAAGATACAATGTGGTTTGAAATATATCATGTTTGGTCTCATTTTAATCGCAAGAATTTCAACAATATATTTAAAAAAATTGGAAGTCGAAAAAACTAGAAATGAAAAAGTTAAGCTGTCGTTTTTATTATAGCATCGTTTTGCATTTGCATAATCACACCAACACGGTGGTATTTAAATTTCTCGGCTGCCTCGGCCATCGTTCTATCCTTGCTTTTTCCTTTACAACTTAGCGACACCGACAAAAGCAAGCCGCGAACTTCAAGAAATTGGGGTCGGTTCTACTGACACTGTCACAAACCATTTACACATTGATCAACAGTATATCATATACTGTATATGTGCACCCATTTCAAATTGGCATGGCACTGCCCTGCTCGGTTCGACGAGCGGTCGAGCTTTGTAGTTCGTTTAGTGGGGTGAGAAATCCCCACACCACTTTTTTCATTTAGCTCTGGCGCGGTGCCAAATTTTCTAACACTCCCTTCCAAAAGACAGCACGCTAAGGGCGTATTTGGAAGGGCGGTGATTATTCTTACTAACCACACTGATTGGCATTTGCAATAATCGAATGTCAACCAAGTGATAATTGCCAAAACCGAGGCTTCCCGAAAGCTACACCGGCGACCAAAACCAGAATTCAAAATACATCGAAACAGGAACTACCAAGAACCTAACAACTACTTCAACTCTCGTGTCGAACGGAACTTATCCGACCAATATACAGTAATGTCTTGATCCAAGCGAAAGCCTCGGGTCTGAACGTTCGCTTCCATGGAGTAGTTCCTACATTGTTTGAAATTTTCCGACAGCGTCGAACGTAGAAAGGGACAGCGAGTAAAGAAAGAGAACCGAGCAGCCAAGCCAAAAAACAATATCCAGCGTATCGGTGAAATAACACTAATATAAAGGTAAAACTTTTTCATTTCTCATCCTTTTCTTATGAAGTTTTTACATAGCATAGCTGACATTTATCTGATTAAAATGACACCAAACACGATATAATTTGGACTATATTTAGTGTCTTAATTAACATTTATATCAAACATTGTAAAACTACCTCATTCCACCCTCAATTAAAGAACGCACAGCGCAGTCAAAGATTTAATTAAAACCCGCACTTTAGAGAAACAAACGAATGGGACGAGAACCTCAACCTCATTTGCATGGGTTAAAATACCTCTGTACATGAAGCCACAGAACTCACCCCATTGGAACTAACCTTCGGATATAAAGCCAACATGCCCTCCACAATAGCCATCTCTCCTGCCATTACCAAAGAACACCTGTCCAGATTATGGAAGAAACGGCATGATGAACACTTGACCAAAGCTCAAAAAACCTTAGAGAAAAACAAAGCCCGTTATAAAAGAGATCAAGACAGGCGTATCATTCGACTACAGTCCCCATTCGATATCGGTGACAATGTTCTAATCAACAACGACCATAAGAAAAGCAAGATAGACATAGAATGGCTCGGACCAGTTAAAATAATAAATGCAAATCCACCTACATACACTATCAAACATTTAACAGGACCTTTCAACACTCGAAAAGTACACGGTAACAGACTAAAAATTTATCGTCCTGTTTTAGGTTAACTACATTCTTATTACTAACACTTGCCGCTTCGACACACTTCCTTGAGTTCATACTTCCTCTCAGCAAAACAAGTATATACATAGAAGACATTGGTAAAGCCTTCGTATATTACAATGAACTAAAACTCGTAATAGCCGTAAACACACGAAACGTATTTGAAACCACGCAAGAAATTAGAAACGACCTTACACTCATAAAAGGTAATTGTGTAGGAACCGAATAAAAAGGAAGGGCAGGCTTCGGGAACCGAACCCGAGATCTTCGTATTACTAGGCACTGATCAGTCCATTTACGCCATGGCCCCTTCCCAATATTCGCTATTCGGTTGTTCCTCTTAACTTCGTTCTTTGATGGAGGAAACCGATTCCACAATTGTAAACAATTTGCTTGTCAATCCGATATTGAAATTCAAGCTCTAAAAACTCGATTTCACAGACTCCAATCAAAACTAAATGAATTCAATCATCTTCTTCACTTCAGGGAGAAAAAAGGATTATTGATCATCATCGGATCAATATCCAAATCACTATTTGGAACTATTTAGTATACCACCTAACAGTCCCCTTACCTGAAGAGACCGAGTAGAATATAAAGCACATTATACCTATTACCGAGCAGAAATCAAATGCATTTGTAATTCCATTAGTGGAAAACAACATAATACTCCAAAGGTCACACGAATACACACTACTTGATATGCTACGTGCCTGAGGAGCTTCGAGCCGATTGGTGATCGCAGGGCCAAGACGTGCAGCGGGAGAAAGCGGGCGTTGCCTCTGAAAATCGGCCCGAATGATCACTTACATCCGAGGCCTGATCTAGACTATCTGAAACCTGTACAAAGACTAGACCTAGTCCCTCTCTAATCGACAACCACGACAACTGGATCAACAACTACAAGGGCTACAGAACGAGAAAAAGTATTAACGATTGGAAGGGGACCGGGTGGACCACCTTCCAAATCCTTAGCTACCTCGCATTAGGATCCATCTTAACCTACGGATTATTCAAAGGCCTTAAATGCATCTCACCGGGCGCACTAAAGATCAAAATCTGCTACCCCAAAAGGAAGATCATCAACCAAACAGTACACCAAATACAGCCATCTACCTACCAGGAATACCGTCTCTAAGAGGAAGTCGAGCCCATTTTCATCGCCCCAACCAAAGGCGTTAGCAAACCACTGTCGCGATAGTCGTTTGACATTGCCAGCACATATTTCTGCCTGCACGCTATTATCGTTCATAGCACCCCAAAATGCCAAATTCTGGACATATGTACACGCACAAATTGTACACAGAATAAATAAAATTATTATTTTGGTCATTTGTTAAAGGCATATATCTGTTCATCAACGACATGGTGTTGCAGCGATGTGTTTAAGCCGGACGCATATATGAGTCTTTCGGTACTATCAGTGTTTTCGCCGAACGCATATATGAGTCCATCGGTCAGATTGATGGCATACGCAGGACGCATACATGCACCGATAGTCCGCAAAGCGTTAAGATGGGCGGTGGCGGTGGTATATCGGTTGCTTTATTCAGCAGATAAAAACATATTCTATGTTTTGAATTTTTAATGCTTGCGCATTAATTTTTCATATGCAACATGTTTTCCACAAGTTCTTGTGAAACCGCGACCTTTCTTAATAAATCTTCATTTATTTTTACACTATTAGATCCTTTAGAACTATTTATGTTGATTGCGTTTTGAACTTTACTCAATTAGAAGTTATTATTGAATGCATACGCGATCCTCTTACTTACATGGACAATCACTGTACTTCATTCATGTAACCCTATTAACTCATCATGGGAAGCATTTGCTCAAAATATATGGAATTTAAAAATAGAATGGATTTACAAGTTTCTATCTTCTATCAGAATGTGTTATGGTATGGTGCTGATTTACAATAGAATGTTAAACAAAAGTTGTATCGTTCAGTTACAGATACACCCCACTGAACGAGGGCAAAATGGCCTGTGCTTCGCAGTGTGCCAAGTATTTTCTATGTTTCTTCAATTTCGTATTTTTCGTAAGTATATGTTTTCCTAAGTACATCTATTGTTCGTTTCATGCTTGATTTTTGTTTTGTCTATTTAATGAAGAGACAATATTGAGAACTAGTTAATGATATATTAAAACTAGGTGATATTAATATTTCGAATCTTGGTCTAGTATTGAATAAAAGTGGCATTTTGCTATAAACTCTACCAAAACCAAGAAAATATTAAAAATAAGAGTTATTTATATCTGCCCATTTTTCTAATTTTTATACAGAAAGCCTTCAGAAAACTCAATAAAGTTAGCTACAAATCCTTTACATTTTTACATTTTTACGTATTATCATTTATTTTAATGTATTATTATATGTATTCCAATGTATTATAGTATTTATTGTAATGCACGTTACTATTTGTATAATTTAAATTGTATCCTGTTTATTTCAATGTATTATTATATTTATTATAATTCACTTTATTATTTTACATTACCTTGTTATTATTAGTTAAAAAAAAGCAACGCGTTTTTGTACTTTGTGGTACGTGTTCAATCAGTATAGTTCAATCAGTATTATAAATAGTAAATATAATTCGATCTATATCGCGTTTGGTGTCATTTTAATCAGAAAAATCTCGGGGCACCCTCACTCCAGAAAAAACTAACTTAAACCTAACCCAAACTCATATTTGATTAAATGAAAATCGTCGAAATCGGTGAGGTAGTACCACTCTATATATTTACCGAACAGATCTCTACTTCATTATGAATAATATTTATTCTTTTGCTTATAAGTATTTGAAAACACCTATTCATAATCTTTCTGTTGTCAAAAATAAACCACTTATGTATTTGTCCAGAAAGAATTGGTAATTTTTCTCAAGAGGAACAAAACTTTTGTTTACAGGTAGCAGGGGGGGCTGCATTGGCCGTTGGAGTTTGGTTGTTTGCCGATAGCAATTCGTTTGTTGGTCTCATCGGTAAACTAGATCAGTCGGACACTCTGGTAAGAAAAAGTACTTTACTTAAAATAAAGTTGTTGTTTTAAGAAAACTAATCGAAAGGTAACATTGTTAATTCTAATATTAAACTAAATTGGCTTCAAACGAATAACATTTAACAACACGTCTATGTGCAAAGTGTAAGTTTGCCGCGGTTGCAAGGCGGCATTACAAGGTGTGCGCGGTGTTTCGTTTTTACCACGAACACGCGCTGCGCACGGAACGAACCATGAATTTCAACGCCTATTCGCCATCAGTTCAGTGTTTATCGCTGAAGATGGAAGACGATGAAGCTCTGATTATAGCTAGATCTGTAGTAATAATTTTAGCTTATGAGTTAAAAGGGTCAAAAAAAAGGAAACGAAGGCAGCGAAGATGGTGGAATAGAGATCTATATTGTAAACGAAACGGGGCAAATTAATGCGGGCTTAAAAATTTCAAGAAATTAGTGGCCATTATAAAAATCATGATTGAAATTTCAACTTTTTATTCAAAATAATCATTTATCGGTAGGTAAGGAATACGATTGTTGTTATTGTTATGATGATGTTATGTCATACAACTATGTATATCAAAGTCTGTTTGTACTAATTCTACATGCAATTTAGAAAACAAGCAACTATTCATAAATCCTGCTTAGGAAAATATGTACACGTGAGCCGCTTATAACACGGCACACTGAGAACAATGGTTTCGAGGTTTCGATACAACACAGAACACATTTCCCTGACTTGTATGACTTCTAGGTTTTAATATAGCATAACATATGACATATGACGAATTCACCGTGTTATAGGAGGCTCAGCTGTATACTCTTTTGTATATACTGCAATCTAAAATGAAATGTATACCTAATATTATTATACACATAATCTAATGGAATATGCATAATATTATTGTTAGATTATAGTGGAAACTTTTTTTCACGGTGAAGCTTTTAATGTTTAGGGGGCCAACGAATTTCATAGTACGTATTATATAAAAATTTACAAAACTGTAGGAGGCAAATCCATCATATTATATATCAATGGATCCAGAAAAAAATTCATTATGTAAATTCTTGTATCTCTTCAGATAATGTAACAATAAATTTGTTTGTTATAAACAAATGACTTTTTACAAAATCTGCGACATCTTTTTGTTTTAATTCAAGAAACCATGAAACTTTTGCTTAAGAAGTTTTAAGTTTAAGACACTACTATACATATAGGCGTAAAAAGTTTTTCTAACTTCTCTTTATTTATGTATTAATTTTTTGCTACCGTTTTCGTGATTTTAATTTTTTTCACAACTTGACAGCATTAAAATAGCTATACGGCCCTCTAAATGTTAGAAGGATTTATTTTACAGTTTGATGGTGTATCTTAATAGCAAATTTAAATCAAGTTGTTTTGTTATAGAACAAAACTGACGCTGATGTCATCAGGGTAATATCGTATATCTTGATTTTGACAGGAGCGTTGACCTTCCTCTTCAGTTTTCTTGGATACTGTGGAGCAATGTTTGAATCCCGGTGTCTTCTCTGTGTTGTAAGTCTGCCTTTTTTTTAGCCTCAGGAGGGAAACATTTATAGCACCCAATACATGCAAGCGTTTAATTCTAGTATGGTGTTCTTATTCTCCTGGTTTTGATCTTGGAGTCTGCTGTGGTTGGTTTGGCCTTTGGTCTTCAAGGAGACGTGAGGATTATTTTACTATGAAATAAAGTAACACATTTTTTATATGAAATAGAGAATGTCCTAATTATATTATTTGTTAATCATCTTCCTAGGCAGAGAAAAGCACACAAGATTTTCTGAAATCTACAATCGAGTATTATTCAAGTAACATTGATAAAGCAGAAACTATTACAGTGACATGGGATGGCATAATGACGCAGGTTTTTACAATTTATATTGATTTATTGGCTAAAAAGATTAAGGGAAACACAAATGTTTGCAATGTTTTATAAATCTAAATGAGTGAATGGTCAATACTCATAATATTTGCATTTAATGAGCATTTAAAAACATACTTCTTGTGTGTAGCTTCATTGTTGCGGAGTAGAAAATTATCTAGACTTCCAGGAGAGCACAAACTGGACATCAACAGAGAAGATTGTTCCTGAAGCATGTTGTATGAAAGAAAAAAATGTCTTGATAGATTCGTCCTGCCCTATCAGCCCTACGTCAAATAATTCTTATTATAAACAGGTCAGAGAGCATTTAAATTGCTGTGGCAAATAGAGAATTAAATGAATTTAAAGGCTCCCTGTACTATACCAAAGAATATTGTAATAATGTCGCAAATATTGCAGGGTTGCTATGAAGCAATAGTAAGGACAATCGAAGAAAATGCAGTCATAGTAATTGGTGTTGCAGCTGGATTAGCAGTCACCGAAATCCTGCTTATTATTTTAGCTCTGCATTTGGCCTGCTGCTATTGGCGACCGCAACACGGTAGGCTTGCACTTCTCACTGACGCCTCTTAACTGATAAAAAGTGTTTCATTGGAATGTTTAAGTGCAAAACGCGGCGCACTGAATTTAAAAATCTGAAAAAAATTGAGAGTAGTAGTATCAACAATATGCACCTAGAAAAAAAGTATATTCATAGTACCAGGATTCCTTCAATACAAATTCGGCATTTTTCAGCATTTTTTTACTTTTATTTTTTGTATCTCAGGTTCTCAATTTAAAAATCTACAAAACTTGTATAATATGCATCTCCATAGTAGAAGTGTCTCTGATTTTTTTCAAAATTTTTTGTTCGCTAAAATTTTTAAAAAATGTTTAAATTGTTTAAAACAACTGATAGTATAGATATGCGAACATTTAACAAGAAAATTAAGCTAATGAAAGGATATTACTTTCAAGCTAAAGCTATGATATTGAACGTTTCATTTCTATAAAAAGATACAGAACAATGTTTGATTTTTGTACATTTATCAGTATTATTCTAAATATTCACAAACTGAAACCAAAATAATATATATATACACGTATTGGACTAAAAATTCAAACGATTCTCGCAGACATTTGAATTACAATATTTTCATTGTCAGCTTCTCATTTTTTATTGTTTCTTAATAACTGTAGTAATAATATTTTGCCGAACGTATATTTCTTACTAATTTTAGCACATTAAGTCACCGATGATCCACCGCGAATTTTCTATAATACTCGAACCACTTTAATCAATTATCCATAAGAAAAAAGATTTTTATATTTTTATAATACTATAATAAATATTATAATATTATAATATTATAATAAATACATATAATAAAGGCAGAAAGATGGACCATCGGTAGCCTACAAAGTTGACGAAAATGTGGTACTCAACGCGTTGACCGTATACGTAAATAAAACTATTGACGTAAAGCAAATGCATTTGTAAAGTAGATTTTGTACACTTATATAATGGTACAATAGTTTACTAAACATGCTTGTACTTTTTTTTTGCTGTAACAACGTCTAAGGAGAATCTAAGGGTAACGAACTGGAGCAGTTCACGCAATCATTTGTCAGATCATACCGCGCACACAAAACATTTCCGTTTGCAGTTTTAACTTGTTGGTGCTGCTGTTGACCAGATACAATAACAGCGAATCTCCTCGTACCTTCTTGGCTCCTATCATCAGAGAAGTATACCATTGGCTTAAACATACTTCAAACTAGCCCAGGATATATGTTCACCACCTACTCGACTATATTTTATTACATCTTTTTTAACGATGTTAATAAAATTGAGCAATAATCTATGCAGTTTATATGAATAGTTCGTGATTATTTAAACACATACAGTTTAATTGGCGTATTAATTAAAAGATTAGATAAAAATTTCAGTTATGCAAATTGTTTTCTTTAGTCAAGCAAAGGGCTCAATAATTTAGCTTGTAATCTAATGAAAGATTTAGTCTATTTAATAAAAAAAATTATTTAATTTTATAAGAAAATCTAGTACAAAACTAATGGCACAATGTTAAAAAGTAAGTGTTCATAAAAAAGGATACATATGCTTGCGTTGAACTACTTTGTATATGGATATCTATACAGGATTTACACTCTAAAAGTATCCTTTTCCAATAATGTCGCCGAATGTATGAAGCAAAAGTTAATCAGCTTTAACCTGGCTACAAACTGCAGTAAACAAAATTTCAAGAAATTTACTTCTTCAGTAAAAAGTCAAGGATTCCTTGGTTATTCTAAATAGCGCTATGTATTTTTGACTCGGTAGTGTTGTAGTTGACACCGGGACGAATTCAACAATCTACTATACAATCTGACCTTTACAAACCCTTAATTCAGGCACTCTTGCTCAATGGTTGGAAACGCTAGTCTGGGAATTAATTTTATTTCTATAGATTTAATTTATTTCGTTTATGTTTAGCAAACTTATTATTTTGACAGACTTAGTGTGGCTTTGAATATGTAAGTCAGTTGAAATAAAAGAATTTTCCATATTAATGTTTTCAACCATTGAACAAAAATTTCTGAATTCTATTTCTGAAGATTATAGTGTAATAGGTCGTTGAATTCGTCCTGGTGTCAACTATATTGCCCAACCAAAAGTACATAGTGCCACTCCCAAAGATAAAGGTGTCCTTAACTTTTTAGTGAAACCCAAATTTTGAACATTATGAATTTTCAATACAGTTTGTAGTTAAGTTGAGATTAATAACCTTTATTTCAAACATTTTTTTGCGAGATTTTTAGAAATGTCTAAAAAATGGTAGATCCTCTTAGACTGTACACCCTGTATATATAAAATAATTAATACAGAATACTACATAGCATTATATTATTAAGATTTATTTACTTATTACATTAATATATATAGATGACACACATTGTAATCCCACTGTTTGTAGAAGAAAACTAAAATCTACAATTTGTAAAATTGTAATTGAAATTTTGTAATGTTTCATAATGTATGTTATAATTTACATTATTTTATAATGTACAAGATTCGCGATAAAGGTTTTGTATTCTTTGTAAGAGAGAACATTTTTCCCCAACTCCTCCTAATTTATATGAAGAACTAGAATTTGTCATAAAAGTTATCATATTTTACCAATGAAATTAATGAAAATTTTAATGAAATGTTATTATGTGTATATTCTATAAATTTTATACAAGCATATATATACCCTTGCCGACAAAAATAAAGAAACAAAGTAGATAGTTGGAAATTAAGTACGAAATGTTTTACTAGATATTTACACTTTCTAATGTATAAAATCATATCGTTCTCATACATTGAGTAATATTAAGTCCCGTCATGTAATGATGAATATTTTCTGATTTATGTGAAATTGATTTATTTCTTAACTTTTGGCGGCAAACGCATACACATATGTGAAAACGTACTGAATAACTTTGATAATATAAATAAAATTCCTTTATTCCTGTGACATCAATGTTTGAATATTTGAATTTCATTTTGTAATTATACAACTAATATCTTTTAATAGACAATAAGCATAGACATAAACTTTTTACATGTAATAAATATACAACTTAAATTTAAGTAATTTATGATGCGCGCAAAATACAATTTCTACGATTCGAAACTTTAATCCAGATTATTTTGTAAGTATATTACTGAAAAGGATTTCACAAGTGAGATACTAGACATACGACATTAAAAATACAATACTTTTGTTCAGCAGAATGATTGAAACAACGTATATATCTTTGTAGATCATTGAATTTGTTAATATAAACGTATTTGACAATTTCAACACCATAATTTGTTACCGTAAAATTCTTACATATTTTAATAGCACCAGAGTTAGCTTTCTATATTATTGTTAGATAGGGTCGTAGAGTGAGCATCATGCGTAATTATAAACATTAAGATGATTTATATTAAAATTATATTTCGCAAAGGCTGTAACCGGATAAGGGGGTCAAATGCTCTCCTAAACCAAATTCAACTTGTGAGGTGCCATGTGATAGCTTATCAAGAGAAACCAATTTGTTACAGTTTTTAATTTTTCTGACCGCGGCGCACTGATTTTAAAATTCTAAAAAAAATTGAGAGTAGTGGTATCAACAATATGCAACTAGAAAAAAAGTATATTCATAGTACCACGATTCCTTCAATACAAAATCAGCATTTTTTTACGTTTTTTATTTTTTGTATCTCAGGTTTTCAATTTAAAAATCTACAAAACTGGTATAATATGCATCTCCATAGTAGAAATGTCTCTGATTTTTTTCAAAATTTTTTGTTCGTTAAAATTTTTGTTTTTTTCTTGCAACTACCCTCCCAGTTGAGTTACAGGGTTGAAACTTGGCACAAATTGGTTTTTCTTGATAAGCTATCACATGGCACCTCACAAATTGAATTTGGTTTAGGGGCACATTTGACCCCCTTATACGTCTATAGCTTTTCGTGAATGTTTTTGAATGATTATTCTATATAATCTTTTTTAGTCTATACAAACCATAAAATTCGTTTATTATATGATTGAACAAGTATCACAGTCACTGTTTTGTAATAAAAGAATACTTTAGTAACAATTGTTACAATGTTCCATAGCTTACTAAATTAAGAAAACTTAATAATGGTCGAAGTGTAAAAAAGCACAGGGTTTAAATTTTGTTTATAAAGAATACAAAAAATCTGTTAACTGCAATGCAATAATTATATACTCGAAGACATATTGAACATTATTTGTACTTTAAAAAACAATTCGGGATATCATTTTCTATCCAAACAGTTAGAATAGCCTGAATAGAACGAATGTACATTTGTAGATAAAAAGTGCGAGATAAGTAAAGGATAGATGGAATTTATTAAGATAAATTGCATTAATTTAATAAATTATTATAGGATCAAATATAGTCCGTCTATCGTTAAATCTTACACTAACAGTGCATATGTAACGAATATAAATCTGTATAAACAAATTTGCAGCTAAATTCTTTTTTACAACTACATTTTACAATTAATTTTTACAAAATATATCTTGGCAAAGCAACTCTCCTATAATCTCCCCAAATGGTCTATTGTATTAAAACAAAAGTTATCCTTCGAACAACGGACACTGCAAACGACTCAGTTGATCCAGGTCGACTGATTCGGTAAACAGAAGGGGTTAGAAGAGTAAAGCATGTTCTATTGAGGTGGTCCACCCATTATGCCCATTGGAGGCATACCTTGAATTCCATATGGTGCCTGTGGTGGACCTTGATTTCCAGCCATAGGAGAATGCAATTGCATTGCTGGACTTTGAATCTGCGTTGGTGTTACCTGTCCCCCAGCTGGTGATGGAACTACCTGTAGGTATTAGTTTTTGGACGTTTATTTATACAACAAAATATAATGCCGACTTTAAAAATGGTTAGTGCTATCATTGAGGTTTTACTGGTATTACACTATATTATTAGCCCTTTTGCTATGGGGCTATTTTAAATATATCCTCCATGCATGAAACAATTAGATACTCTGTTTTACTTGCAAAGATATAAATAATTGAAGTAACGACATACTATTGTGTAGGGCGTGTATATAGATTTTTAGCGAATATTTGTTGCATATCTGAGGACGTACAGTAATGTCTCGATTAGTGTTCATTTCTATCCCCACTACTTGGGGTGGTCCCCCCTGGAACCAGCGAAGCGTTAAGCGCCGAGCATGTAATCTGAACCAAGATCGAATGTCTGTGACAGTCAACACTGTTCCAAGCGAGATTAAAAATTAAAACTTGTTCATTTTTGGTCCGTTTTAAATGAAATTTTACCAAAATGTTCGTTAAAATCTCGTGATTAAAATGATGCCAAACACGATATGGTTTGTACAATTTTTACTTATCAGGGTCTCAATAATTTCATTCTCCTTTATTATTGTTTTCGATAACAACTAGAATCATATATTTTGGAACTATACATATATGTTAGAAATAATATAATTATTTCTATAAGATTGTCAGGTTTACTAAAAGTATGCTTATTCGTTGGGGGTTCTGGGGTAAGTGCCATGGGGTTCATCACAGTCCTCTTACCAAAAGGCATTGCCTTCCCCACTCCGTGGCCAGATCTTCCAGAAACAGATTCCCTATTCTTTAGCAATGTGACGTCAGGTCACTTGCCATACTCAAAGTCCCTATCTCTTGTATATAATAAACCATCCCTCGGCACTCGATAGCTAGAAGACCCAAGGTGGTCGCCAGCCATCGCCTGCCGACAGGATGTTTGGTTCCATTCATTCACTTCCAATACGTGCAAGGACAATGTCAATCCTCGGACATTCCTAAAACACTCTTCGACCACGCGTAAGACTGCGTCCCTATCCCAAATGATCCACAGGGGGCATAGCACTTCGCCACCTGACTCCATTCCATTCTTTAAAAAAATACGCTGTTGCTAACATATATTTACTTGTTATTATTGATGCGATAAATGACCCAGCTCTCTTCACTGCGTAGTTTCTTTATCAAAAAAGTAGATATAAATTCTTACAATTTCTTGTCAGTAAAAGTTATAAACTCTTATGAACACCGAATATAATGTCACAGGAACGAGAATAATTGTCGATACAACAATGTATTGCCATTATTTAAATGTAGCAATTTAAGATTAAGAGTGTTAAGAGGCTCTCCATTCGAGAGTTTACATCCAAATTTACAATCTCACTATTAATTACCTTATTGCTGTTAACTAATATACACATATTCTAGTTGTTATTCAAAATAATAATAAAGGAGAATAAAATTATTAATACCGTGATAAGTAAAAATTGTCCAAACCATATCGTGTTTGGTATCATTTTAATCAGAATATTGTAACGAACACTTTGGTAAAATTTAATTTAAAACGGACCAAAAATGAACAAGTTTTAATATTAGATTTTGATCGCGGTAGTGTTGTCTCACGTACACGGGTATTTAAACTTGCTTTTTTCGTGGAACGCTGCCCCGTATCTCGGCTGCCACAACATCAAAGGGGACCCGAACTCGCTCGAGAAACGTGTCCTGCACACGATTAGTGTTCACATTCAGTCCCGAGCGAGGTACACTAATCGAGGCATGACTGCATATACATATACGTTCATTGCAATCAATGCAAAACACAAGTCTTTAAATATACTTCTACACAACACGGAATGGAACTACTATTTTACACTATCTCCTTTTTATTTTCTTTCATGACCTAAATGTAGAAAATCTTAAATCATAATTTCATTTCTTTCTAATGCATTTTATGGCATCCATGGTACTATTGAATACAGAATTTCTAACATGGGAAGTAAATTTCATTTAAAAATTGTTACATTAACCCTGGCCTCCGATTTACGGGGTAGACACGGCACGTGACCTCTCCGATTTGGAAGGTCGGTATTCCAGCAGGTTTTTCCTGCACCTAAATGGTAATACCGACATGCGAGAGGGAGCTGCTTGTTATTCCGATATTCTAATCTGAATGCGGAAAGAAATTGTCAGCTGTTGCTTTGTACTTGAAAGAATTTAAACGGGGTCTGCTGGTAATACATTTGAATTTCTTGAAATGTGCTTATGCTAGAATATGTTACGTTGCAGTAAGGAAACATAAGTGAAAAGAACATATAGATGAGGGATATTGGATGTCCCAAAAAACGAAGTTCGTTAGGTCAGAAATTTTTTTGTTAGCAAAGGTCATGGAAATCGGTGAGGTTGTCCCTCTTCTGTACATGTACCGAAATCAGACCCACTCAATTATTAGAAACATCTTCTGCAAGCAGTTATTCGAACTGTTCACAATTCACAAGTCAGTCTCGTACACATATTTCAATGATCATGTAGACAATATTATGATGACAAAAATGGAAGAAAAGATTGGCTGTAGAAATGGACTATCTCCTCCACGTGGGGGAAGCACCTTAGCGATAGTGACGCTGGACGAGGAAGTTGTTAATATGATACGACCCGGACTATCGGTGTGACTAATACTAATTCAACGATGAAACTTTTTTATTCTACATGTATCTTTTACCAATGTATCTGCGAGATTTTTCTGATTCGAATGAGACCAAACACGATCTAGTTTAAATTATATTGACTCGTTGATACAGACTTTGTGGTACGTATTTAATTAGCAATATGTTAACAAAAGTTTCGGTAAAACTACGGAAGTGAGATTTCGATGATTTTCGAATATGTTGTAGAACTGAGTATTCTGAACAACTTTTTCCTATGCATATAACCACCGCTCGGCCTTAGTTTTCAAGATATTTGCAAGAAACTGCAGCTACTACTACATTGAATTTTGTCTATACGTGCACCCTCGTGGCAACATGTTGGGCGGCCGCTTATCCGGCAGCCTACGAAGAATCTCTATACCGGGTGAACTCATAAACATTGTACCTCTAGAACTACATAGATATATCATATCAGGCTTGGTATTGGCGGGGGAGGGTTCCGGCCCCACCAAACCGAAGAAATCGGTTTTTAATTTTTCTGACCGCGACGCACCGAATTTAAAAATCTGAAACAAATTCAGAGTAGTAGTATCAATAATGAACACCTAGAAAATAAGTATAATCATAGTATCACGATTCCTCCAATCCAAGTAGGCATTTTTCAGCATTTTTTTAAGTTTTTTATTTTTTACAGCTCGGGTTTTCAATTTAAAAATCTGTAAAACTTGTATAATATGTGCCTCCATAGTAGAAGGGTCTCTGATTTTTTTCAACATTTTTTGTCGGTTAAAATGGGAGATATTGGCCAAAAACTAGATTTTTCTTTTTCCCTGTAACTACCCTCCTAGTTGAGTTACAGGGTTGAAACTTGGCATAAGTTGGTTTTTCTTGATAAACTATCGAATGGCAGTTCACAAGTTGAATTTGGTTTAGGAGCGCATTTGACCCCCTTATCCGGCTATAGCCTTTTTACACTTCCCAGTCAATGTATGCCTAAAATGCATATAACGTAACCTAACATCGTACGAAAATGCATATATTGACTGCGTCACGCTTTTTCTGTGGCACATGTAACAAGCCAACGCTTCAGTTTTGCTATGATTCTACATTGGCAGCCCTCCTAAGTAGGCGCCATCTCGTCAGAACTGTCTCAACTAAATTTGTGACGTCACGTGCTCTGGTTTAATGGCAATATGGACGGCGAACGATGAAACTCGTATGTGGGAATGCATTTAGTTGGATTCTAATTATTTCTTTATATGACAATATTTTGAGCTCGGTTAGGGCTCATTCGAAAGAGGAAGGTTCAGCGCAGTGCGCCAGATGTATTGTTGAACGAGATTGTGTCTTTTCGTGATATAAAAATACTGTTATTCTGCGCGTGTATTTTGTCGATTTTTCTTTACACTTTGAACACTCATATGTTAGAAATTATACTTTAAGAGTATGCAAGGTAGATCTTTCCCGGACAGTCCGTGGCCAGATCCTCCAGGAGCAGAGTCCATATACCTTGGTAATACGGCGACAGGTCGATTGCCATATTTGGTCTTTCACTCCACATTCAAATAAACACTCCTTCGACACCAGATGGTTGGAAGACCCAATGCGGTCGCCAGCCATCGTCGGCCAACAGGATGTTCAGTCTCATTCATTCATTCTTAAAAACCTCTCGTAAACAGTCAATCCTTGGACATTCGATAGTTGAATAGCGTCGGGCCACCAGCCATCGTCTGTCGTCCAGATTGCCCATTTCTAAGACACTCTCCAGCCATACGCAGGCTAAGCCCCTATCATAAATTCTTCCCCGAATGAATAGCACTTCGCCACTCGATCCTTTTCTTTTTGTTAAATATGCACTGTCGCTAACACATATCATTAAATAACAACACAATCTCGTTCACCAATATATCTGGCGCACTTCGCTGAACCTTCGTCTTTCGAATGAGCCCTTACCGAGCTCAAAATATTGTCATATAAAGAAATAATTAGAATCCTACTAAACCGTGTTTTGGGGCCATATTTTGTCGGTATACAGCTCGCTGCATTACCCGTGTCTGCCCCCCCCCCCCCCGCATTAAGTGATCTTGCTGGCCGATTTTCAGAGGCAACCCCTCCTTTCCCCCACCGCGCGTCTTGTCCCTGCGATCGCCAATCGGCTCGAAGCTCCTCAGGCGCGTAGCATATGAACCGCGCGGGTCGCATTAGGGCGACACTCGTATCAATAGCATTCCACATCGCCCCATGTCCCATGGACCGCTGTTCATATGCTACGCTCCTTAGGAGCTTCGAGCCACTGGGCGATCGCGGAGGCCAAGACGAGCGGTGGGAGAAAGAGGACGTTGCCTCTGACAATCGGCCTGAAGGGTCACTTAACCCGAGGCCTGCATTAACCCTTTGGGGACTACAGACGGACTATATGCGTCCTGTGGAGAATTTGTGCGTGTACATATGTCCAGAATTTGGCATCTGGGGGTGCTATGAACGATAATAGCGAGCAGGCAGAAATGTGCGCTGGCAATTTCAAACGACTATCGCGACAGTAGTTCGGCCCCACGGTATGGTGGGCTTCGTACCGCCTCGTCCGCAAAGGTTTAACTTATTACTATGACAATTACTCCCGCACAAATTGAAATGTAGATATTTCATCATAAACAACAAAAACAGTCCTAGATGATGTTATAAACATATAAATATATATTTTGGACTTACCTGGGACATTACTGGAGGCTCTGAGGGAAGAGTCAAGTTGGCTAATAAATCCCTAACAGCAGGGAAAAGAGAACACTCAGATTGATTTGCACCATACTCAGCGAATCTTTTTAACTGCAAAGATGCTGCGGCCATCGCAGAAGCAGGACTAGGATCCCTTTTCTCCGCAAGTTGTGTCAAGTTTGTACTAACATCATAAACTAACGGTAAAACCAGCGAAGGAGTTTCTCCTTGATAAGGTAATCCAATCCTTGTTATTTGTAACTACAGCATAAAGAAATAGTACATTAATACATCGCTTAGGATGTGCCAATTTATAAAATATATATGGTAATTCTCGCTCAGTAAACATTGCATATACGTACAAAGAAAAGGATTTTATTTCTACAAACGAGCACAGCAGCCATTCCAGTAGGAACGATTAAAGTTCCAGAAGGAGGAATTCTTAAACACCACTGTACATTCCACTTAAGTTGCTGTTGTTGTGCTAATCCAGATACCAATTCCAATTTCATAATTTGTACAAAATCTTTCAGAACGTTAAATGGAACATTTAGCATTCTTCCGAAACCAGAAAGTGTATTGGGTTTATACGGTGGTGCTGCTGCTCTTGTATCAAAAAATTTTTCTATAATCTGTAAACAACACAAAGAAGTATCCCAATGAACGTAAAGTAGAAATTATATATTTGTAATCAAAGAATTACTTGTAATTCCTCTAGAGTCCACTGATCCTTATGTTCTGGAAGAGGTTGCACTTTTATATGAAGTGACTGCAAGTGTTGTGGATTTAAACCAACTCGACATTGTAAGCTTTCTACCTTAAAATGTACAACTCCTGGTTCCGTGCTATTTATTGCAGTTAGCTTTAAAAAAGATTTGAGATATATATAATTGTTGTAAATTTTGTTTCTGAAATGCAATACACAGTATGTCCGTTTTAAGCGTCTACACCTGGTTACTTCTATAATTATCACGCATTCTATTTGTTTCAAGTATTCCTACAATAAGAAATTTCACAGCGAACAATGAGTCGCTTATTTACCATGAGGAAACGAATGACTTTCCCATTATCTCCAACTTCTTCCGATATCGATAATGCAAATTTCATACGTTGATCATAATCACGAGGGAAGATGTCATCTACTGTAGTGGGGCTAAATAGTTAAAAATGACTTTTTTTTGTAATATTCTATGTACGGTCGATTTAGATAATTCGGGATTAGCAGCGATGGTACGGATGGAGATCATCGGATTGAATGTAATGGCACTTAAGATATTAATAATGTCACTGGCACATAAACTTTAGAAGGTACTAACTCAAAGACGGCCTGCACAAAATACATGCGTAGATAGTGTTTTAGAAACGCCTCAATTTTAGCTACAAGAACCTGCAGTCAGAAATATAAGGATCCACTAAAAAATTTGAATGTGAGCTTCACAAGACACTCTAACGTTGTCTCAAGGTGAAACAATTGTCATCATAATACGTCCCCGATCCTATACAACTTTCATCTGAAATATTTTTTCGTAATTCTGATAATTATAGACATAATCACGTGAGGCACTTAAAACGAACATGATATGTATCATAAAATTTATAAACTTAGTGTTCGTACACATTCATCAGTTTGTATAAACCGTTGAAACTGTCTACGCATATAAATGCACCCCAAAAATCTTTCGAGTGGCGAAAGATCAGGTCCAGGGAGTCCAGAAGGGTGTGGAGAAGGACAACAGAGCAATTCTAAAGCTTCGTGAGTTAAAAGAGTAGGTACGGCGCCTGCCCATGAACGTTGTGGAAGTACTCTTGAAATATGAGTCCCGACTTTATGATCAGAAGCTTGAGGGCTATGCAGTGCGGCATGTCCTGGACTCTGAGCAGGTCGCGCTGGAGATGGCCTAGGTACACTAGGTGATCCAGGCCAATTAGAAGCAGCTGGTGAAGCCATGCTCTGTGACGATGGAAATGGACTTCCATCTATATGTCCTAATTAAATAATAATTAGAATTATAGGTCTCACAATTATTACATTACAGTTTAACAGCTACCGAAAATGTGAGTTTATTGGCAAATATTACCAAAAGAAAATTGCACGTATGTAGTAAGAGAAACCCAAATAGATATACAAAAGCAAACTGAACGTGTCACACTTCTAGTATATTATATTATACTTTATTATAAATCTTATTGACTAAATTACTAAATAAGCTCTGATCACCAAGCACTGTGTATTATGTATGTTCTGATAGCTCCTCATTTCGAGAATGAATTTCACAATATTGTATGTCCATCGAATTGTTTCTGCATTTCTAACAATATACGAGACCTATATATATATATATATATATATATATATATATATATATATATATATATATATATATATATAGGTCTCGTATATAATTCAATGCGAATATGAACTGTTTTTCACGAATAGAACTTTCGAAATGCATTCTGTGGTAGACGGAACGTATACAGCAAACTTGTATATCATGAATGTAAAACTTTCTACATCTTGCGAAATAATTCACAATACTATGATGCATATGGCATATAACATGAAAAGATCGTTTTGAGCATAATTTTTGATTAAATACATTCATAATTGGCCTTAAAATTCTTAACTATCCTAATTGAATGAAAAAAATATAAACCGCTCCTAGCCAAGGTATTTCATTCTCGAGACGCATCCAATAGATCACAATTTTGAATTAGAAATCATTTGTTGAATCAATTCCTACCAGTTTGCATAAAGGATCCTGCCGGAGAATGTCCTACTTGAACATTACTACATGGTCCTGGTGAAGACGTTGGCATTAATCCAGCAGGACTGGGAACATGCATTGGATTTAAAGGACTATTAGCAACTAGGCCAGAACCAGGCGAAGGATGTGGTAGCATGTTGGGTGTATTGGGTGGTAGCGATGGTGGTGACGCCAAATTGAAAGAAGTGGCTGGACTACTTCCAAAACTTTGATGTTGGTTTGTCTATACAAAAAGTAATACACACTATGACAGGCATCATGTTTCTAAATCTAGTATATATCTTTGAATCTGAATATAATAATTACCTGCGATATATTAGCAGTGTGTGGACTAGCTGGAGTATGAGGATTACTACCTGAAGGCGGTGTAAGAGGTGGATGAAATCTTAATCCGTCCCTCTGTTGTGCAGGTGATTGAGGCCCACTTCTGTGATGACTAAGAAAACCCACGTTACCACTTCCGCTCCCACCATCGCTATCCATTGTTACCGGAGAAGGAGGATTGTCATCCTCAGACTGAGATCTTCTACGGGAAACCGCACTCTCATCCACATATTTGGAGAGAAACGCCTGCGCAATTGACACAAATAAATAGCTAATCAAACGATAAACAATGCAACACGTGTTACAATACAATATATAATGCAAACTTTACGAACGTTATGTAGTTTTTTGGATGCGAAAAGAAATGAACACATACGAGTCCAATGACCCATACGTGTCACACAATACCTTTTTTAAAGAAGTCGTTCTATTAGAGCTACGAACTGTAGAATAACATGTCTAAAGGCATATAACATACGTTGAATTCAACCTCAAGTGAAAAAGGTGTAATCCGGCACGGATACCATCAAAATATTAAAATGTAACTAGTCGATAGAAAACGCTGTCGACTACTAGGGAGTGTCTGGGCAAAGTACATTGTACTCGCTTGTGTTAAATTTTAATGTTCTTACCTTGAGGCCTTGAGTTGGAGTGAACTCATCTACAACATAGCTTCTATCGAAGCGACTGTATGCTCCGTCTCGTAGACTCACTAGACCACTCCCTCGTAGGCGAAGTTCTAAGCAATACATTCCCTGATACGCAATTCTGACTAGAGTTACACATTGTGGCATAATAGTGAAAGTTTGTACAGGTACTTGAGGTCTCTGTAGAAACAAAATAGAATTAAGTAGTGTAATTTAGTAACACCAAAGAGCACAATATTTGACAAATAACAATTTCAAGATAAGAAGAGTTGTATTAAAATCATACCGAATTGTAAACACAAAGCTGTGGAATGGTGGGTAATTTATTGACCGATGTAAGTGGTTGAAGTGTTTCATGCAGAACGTGTATAAGCTGAGCTAAATTTCTGTGCCTATTCAAATGAGCCTCAAGTTGTTCCTTCATGATAGAATGAGCGTTTGTGGTCGTGCTCGTTGGACCTATGTATCCATACAATTTTCATGAATCACCATAAACCTGTTTCTAATAGTTCATATATGTACGATCGATATAAATTTAGAAATAATAATTACTTTTTCCGAAAGTCAATTTGAACGCTTTGTCATTCGTACTCCATTGCACAGTAACAGTAGCTCCGCGATTAGGACCATAGGTTAAAACTAACTTACTGTAATTGTAGCATTTTATACTAACCATGTTACGCAGATTATATTTTTCTGTAATGTATAAAACACGAAATTAATCATTCTTATCGTATACATCATTCGAATAGACTGTTCAATAAAATAGCAAAGTGTACCCATTTTGAAATATTCTGCCAAATCATGAACAATAGAATAAAGATGTACAATTTGCCCCCAATCACTTAGCAACGCTTCTACTGTGCGTGACACAGTATCTGCTGTTCCCATTTCGTATTGCATATATACTGGTCTTCGTAGACCTAGTTAGGTCATAAAATTTACTTTAAAGCATTTGGATATCTGCAAGTGTTGTTTATTGAAAAGTAGTTAATAATTTATTATTACCTTGTTCTTTTGGATGGCTGCTAGATAACGGGCTTCCGTAAAATACAAACTCACACATCCATGTTTTAGCCATACCTTTACCCTGAACTCTGATCGAAACACTTAGTAATCTTTTAAGAAGTGCATACCATGCACAACTAGAACTTATCGTTGCCGAAGGTGCTGGCAATTGAACTAATTTTAACACTAATGCGGTAGCATTCGCTTCTACTTGAAGACCTTGATGGGCTATATCTCTTCTGGTTAGTTCTTGTGCTAATGTTACGAAAGGTATCCTTTCATCGCAAAGCGCAACCACGTGTGCCAATTCTGGAATAAAGTATGCAGGTTGTTTGAATCGTCTATTCTGTAGCGCAGTACTGGCATCAGTTCTTCCACTAGGTCCTGTACTTCTTCGTTTTGTGCCACTCGTTTCCGCAGCTTCTAAGGTACATCGAAATAAATCATTTACTTATTCATCGAGTGAAAAGATAAGAATATCATTGTATCGTAATATTATGAGTAACTTTATGAACTGACCATTATCCACGCTGGTGAAGGGGCCATGGGTTATGACGAAAGTATCAAATTCTATTAAACTCTGTACTTTTAAATACATTTTCGGAATTTCCGTTTCAATGCTATCATCGTGAGGATCATCCTCTATAGAACTGTGCTTCACTACTGCGAGGTAAAATGCACATTCGATTTCACACGGCGAAGTTTCTTTCTCTTTAAACGCCACTATCAAAATCACTGTAGGATGACGATGAAGTTGAACAAACATACGATGTCTACTTATTTTCGACATCGGATGGTCAGGATTAAGAAGAACGGGCAAGCGTTCGTGAGACGTTGCCGGAAGGTGTTGCAGTGTCTTTTCACACCGTCTCTGCGTTACCCAAAATCTGTAGACAATAATAAAACGGAAAATATAAAAAACAAACAAAAGCAAGAATGATGTAAAAATAATATAAAGCTTTGGATGACGTTACCTGAGTTCAGATATTAGCGTAGGAAGGCGTGAATGATCACCATTTAAAGCAGCAGTTAACTCAGGAATCAATGGTGCTTCGTATTGAGGCACGTGGCATTGCAACATTCCAGTATGCGTATCGACAGTAACTAGTAAATGTTCCGCCCTTAGACACGGCTGTAAAATTGGAACAGACAGAATGGCAGGCGACCCAGCCAAAGTGCACTCAACATCTTTCAACATGGTTTGCAGTTCTTGTCTCAAATCTAATAATCTGCTCCTAGTACGCACATATATTGTATGCACCAGTAAGCATTCCATTGACAACTGATCGGACCTAATTGCTCTGTCTGCTATTTCACTTTCCTTACTACCTAAGGATGGAACATGTACAATTGCAAGAGGTCTGGCTGCATCGTGTTGATCCACCTGTATAGTTAATTTATATCCCAATTCTGATCTAGGATCCTTGTTTGTCAATTCTCTCCAATACGACACAGACAAGCATTTCCCCGGTGTATATTCGTCCACGTGAATGTGATCATCCAATCTGTCCCGTATTAATCTCAACGTTTGGGAGTATAATACCTCTAGTTGTAACGACTGACAGAAATAATGCAAAATATGATAAATCTCGGATAATGGATTTGAACTTTCTGCTAATCTCGATTGAACCACCTTGCAAAAAAATTATCCATTTCGATGTTAAGCGTTTGAACGAAATAATTGTAATACTATAGTATGTTATTAGAAAAGATAGTACCTGATGTACGTAACGAGTTTGCAATGAATGTACCAAAGCTTTGCCATCTCCTGTTTCTCTATCCGAAACTAGAATTTCTAATTCCAATAATCTCCAAGGTACTGCTGGCCCATCTCCCATTACTGTAAGCGATACTGAGAACTCTTGCTCCATAAGAAATGTTACCCTTCCTGCTTCAATGTTTAAATTACGCATTTGAGGAAGTAAATTTCCAGTCACCAATCTATGTTGAATAACTTGATTTAGTCTCTGAAGTGTACTTCTTTTCTCTGTTGGGGTAATCGGATCTGCAGGCACAATCCTTTCCTGTTAAAACACACACACACACACACATAGATAGTTTGAAATGTAAGGAAACTTTATTTGTGCAGTGACAAATATTAAGCAATTAAAATTACTCTTATGCATGCTGGTAGGCGACTATATGTTCCAGTTGTAAGAACTTCTACTGCAGCAGGTATATGGAAGTTAGGTAGCCTTGCGTGTACCAACGTTTCACGAGCCATTCTTGCAAGCATATCAGCTGTATCGACAAAGAGCAATGATTGCTTATCCAAGAAGGCCATTATGTGCTGCAGGAAAAACGTTTTGTTAATTTATCAATTATTTAATCAAACTTTTGAATTTTTAGAATACTTTAACCCATTGACATCACAATTTAAATAGCACGGGCCTTCCACTTACAAGGGTGACAGTAAAATTAATGTGGTGCCTCTACCCTCTGATCATATACTGATCCTGTTTAGCTTAACAAATCGCTCATAACTTGTTTCGATTTAAATATTTACTACTCTGTATTTATACTATCTGATTGTAATGAAATTCAGCAATGGAAACCAGACATTGCTCGCTAAATATTCTGCCCTATGATGCAAATGGGTTGAAACAACATTTTGATAAATAAAATTATATTGATTTTCAATGTACCGCAGACTTGTCAACTTTGGAAGCACTATTAGCCCATTTAACCAGCGCCAATAATCGTACATAGAGTTGCCTGGTTCGGGCTGAAAAATTATATATTTCTATCTTGCGCTCCATGTCAGTTTTCCGAGGTAATCTGTGAATGTATTGTAAATTTTGTTGCAGACAATGAATATCTATTTGACTGTAATACTAATAATATAAGAATACATCAATATTCTCACAATTCTGCTAAAACTGTGAGCTCATGATAAGTCCGTTGTATGATAAAGTCTATGAGCATGCCAAGAGAAATAGAACCACCGCGACTTCCCTCCTGTGGAATATTGTTGGTTACAGGAGTCTGATGACCTTCTAATGGCACTGGAGCCATTTTATATTGTATTTAAAAGGTCTAAAACTTGATACATAATTGAACCACAATTAATATATCAACATTTACAAATGTCATGTGAGATAACAGAAACAAATAAATATATTTTATATTATATTTAACCTACAAATATTGTGAAGAGATATAGTGTTGCAATATTGGTATTTGCCGATTATTTTAGATTAATTAATTTTTTGTATATTGCATGAAAATTGCAAACTAATCATTTCCATACTTATATATCTGCAAGCAAGAAAAATATATAAACGATAAACAGGATATAGCAAAATGAATAATAGCAAGTCAAGTGAAATCTAATCTTACCTCATCAATTTATTTTTCAATCTTATCCATTAATAGGACCATTACAATAATACGGTAGTGAGTGCAGTAATGAGTGAAAACAGCTCCTTTTCAAATGGGTCGTTAACCATGGCGACATAGATGGAGCACTACGTTCGCATTTCAATGCTATTAAATAATTACAAATTTCTTTCGAAGCTGTGCGTATCCATTGGTGGGATATGGGGAGTTTGTGTAGATTCGGTTGCCCGTGAAGTACTCAACCGCTCTGCTTGTGGCGAAGCACGGAAAAATCAAACACAATTTAAAGTTAAAAAGAACGACTATTTATTCTGTAAATCAGCGTAGAAAGTGGCAACGAGAGATAAAGAAGTTCTCCTCTGCGAGGCTTCTTCTTCTTTCCTTTTCGGCTCTGATTCCTCTTCCCCAGTTTCGTGCTCCTCCTTTTGATTTCGTCTTGTCCAATGGGGTTGGGTCTCCCTGGGTTTCTGCTGGTCCTTGGGCACGCGGAGGTGGCAATGTTATGCTTCCCGGTAAGGGCGCCAGGGTACACGCGTATTAAGTAAAGACGCGGGAAAACTAAGGGAAACGCACGAAGGTCAGAGATAGCGCGCTGAAGAGTGAAGTGGCTCTTGAAACATCCCCTTGTTCAGCGGTAGAACATCTGGCGGCAAGAATAAGATATCGTGACGTCCGACAACCTCCGAAGGCCGTACATGTTTAATAAACTGTAGCCAATTCGGTAAAACTACGTAAGTGCTCCGACCTCTCCGATTTGGATGATTTTTTAATATGTTGTAGAACTGAGTATCCGGAACAACTTTTTCCTATGCATATAACCGCCGCTCGGCCTTAGTTTTCGAGATATTTGCCAACAAATATAGCTACTACTCATTGAATTTTGTATATACGTGCACGCTCGTGGCAACGTGTGGGACCCCCGCTTATCCGGCGGCCGGCGAAGAATCTGTATACCGGGTGACCTCATAAAAATTGTACCTCTAGAACTAGATATATCATATCAGATTTGGTATTGGCGGGGGAGGGACCGTGCCCCTCCCCCTGCACCCCCTCCCCGCAAAATCAAACCCAAACCTAACCCGAATCTAATTTTTATTTAATCAAATATGATTTTGGGTTCGATTGTTCTGCGCAGGGGGTGGTAAATAATAAATGAAAATACGAAAATAATTAAATAGGTTTGGGTTAGGTTTGGGTTAGGTTTGGGTTAGAAATTTATGGGAAGGGGGTGCAGGGGGAGGGGCAAGGCCGCCAATACCAAATCTGATACGATATATCAACTTCTAGAGGTACAATTTGTATGAGGTCACCCGGTATACAGATTCTTCGCCGGCCGCCGGAAAAGCGGCAGCCTAACACGTTGCCACGAGCGTGCACGTATATACAAAATTCAATGTACCCTAATAGCCATTTCGCAACAGACTTGCAGCAGAATTGCGGCAAATCCAGGCAATTTCTGACAAAACCTGTCGACAGTTCATACCAAACTGTATCCGCGGTATCGCAGCAATATGCCGGCAGACCTGCCAGTCGACCAGGCATTTAAATTTGAGGGGAAGCGCTTCTACTGGGGCATTTAAATTTGAGGGGAAGCGCTTCTACTGGGGCATTTGAATGAGCTCAATACAAAATTATTATTATGTACTACTATAGTAGTAGCTATATACATTGGCAAATATCTCGAAAACTAAGGCCGAGCGGCGATTATATGCATAGGAAAAAGTTGTTCCGGATACTCAGTTCTACAACATATTCATAAATCATCGAAATCGGAGAGGTCGGAGCACTTACGTAGTTTTACCGCCAATTCTTTATGGTCCGTAATAAATAACCTTTAGAAACTTCCAAGTGAACTGTTCTAAGATCTGTACTGTAAATAATGTACAGCTCTATTTGTCGTGTATCCTTATCCGGTTTCTAACTTCGCTCCTAAGTGATTATCGCTATCGATAGTTATAATTACCCTAATAGCCATTTCGCAACAGATTTGCAGCAGAATTGCGACAAATCCAGGCAATTTCTGACAAAACCTGTCGACAGTTCATACCAAACTGTATCCGCGGTATCGCAGCAATATGCCGGCAGACCTGCCAGTCGACCAGGCATTTAAATTTGAGGGGAAGCGCTTCTACTGGGGCATTTAAATTTGAGGGGAAGCGCTTCTACTGGGGCATTTAAATGAGCTCAATACAAAATTATTATTATGTGTTTTTATTAATTTATATGACATAATATGATATAATACATATATATACTATGTGACTGCTAGTAGTTTGTTCATTTTTTCGTTGTTTTTCGACTGCATGCCTCTTCTTCACTGTATTTGGACTGAGGCCAGCGTGTTCGTACATGCACCACGTATCGAGCTGATTCTTCTTGAAACTTCTGCGTTGCTTTACATGAAAAAAAAAGTACAATTCATTAGTATGAATGGAAGAAACAAGTTACTATGGACAATGTAGCATGATCTAAAAAAGTGGAGTCTTCACCAGTTTTGATAACTATAAAAGTGTGTCGTCAAGGTTCAGATTCTGAACAAGTTTCCTGGACTCTAGACTATTCATCTTCTGATATGGATCCCTGGAAAAATTAATATTTATAACATATATATATATTTTTTTTCATAAATTTTTCCAGTGATCCATATCAGAAGATGAATAGTCTGGAGTCCAGGAAACTTGTTCAGAATCTGAACCTTGATATATATATATCATAACATACATATATTTATAACTGCTGTCTTGCTCTATCCTCCACTGTATATTTTAATGTCCAATATTGTCTCCTGAAATAATGGTTTTCCAGGATAAACTGTTTATTACTGTTTTTTATACAGAATGTTATGATTCATACCTCGAGATTAAAGGAGTTGAAGCATGCAATGTCATCTGCTTAGTGAACCTTGCACCTGCAACTACAAATGGATATATTAATTTATGTTTACACAAGTAGAAATTTTTGTGTTCAACTTTTTATAGGCTTCTTCGTCCTCTTCGGTTTTAGTTGTAGCCTGTAAAACAAATATTAATATTGAAAGAGGTGCAGAGAGAAGAATACGTATTATATTATGTCCTGAAATAAAGAGTGATCTTACATGTGTCGGGATGTAGCATCTCAGCCACGCAGTATTCTCTTCTTTCTTGCCCTTCCTCTTCATTACCATCCTGGTTGGCATCGCCAAAAGGCATTCTGTAACATTTTTTCCGAATATTTGTTGTATTAATATAAAATAAAGCACCTAAAATACTACATTTATATAACCCTAAGGCCGAGGACTTTACACCAATATCATAAATGTCCTCGACTTTACTAAATTTTCTAACCCCTAGTTGGAATGTATGTTCGTGCTTTGAGATGGAGCACAAAACACATATGGCACCGTCGTGCAAGATGCAGCAATTATCGCGTACATCAATACTGAACGATATGCCATTGAATTGTATCTTGCGATACTGGAAGATTTCAGTATCGCTACCAAGAGGCATAGATACTTTAATATCTGAAGATCCTACAACCCTTGTACTATTACTTCCATGACCATCAATCTCCGCCATTCTATTGGACAACTGCTGAAGAGGTAGACCCGGCTTTCTACAAAACTTCTTAAATATCCTCATGTTGTTCTCATAGGGAAAGGCACAGAACGAATCTAATGGACCAAGACGTCTGACGTCATTGACCAAATGCAGCTGGCCATGTACATTGTATGTGGAAAAATTTTGTATTATATATCTAATCAGAATATTAAAACACGTGTACTTACGTATGTGCAAGTAGCGTCGTGGCTTTTTTTAATTCACCGGTATAAACTCACTGAGCTTCGTGGATTTTTTAATTCACTGGTATAAACTCACTTAGCTTTGTGGCTGTTTTTATTAGCTGGTATAAACTCACTTGTTGGGTAAATAACTGAAATACGACATTCAACTTTTTCTCAATCTTGTTATAGGTTAACACAAATACAGGTTGACTTCCCCGTGCCCACCGTGAGGGTTTTAGTCGGTAGGAATCCGACACTACCCCGGTCTACTACTGACGGACCGGGGTGTCTTATGCAAGATTTCCCTCACGTAAAAAAAAAAAAAAAAAAAAAAATGTCTGCAGAACGCGAGGAAGAACTCTCAATCTTCTACAGTATAATGGCGTCGCAAAAATCCGAGAGTCTAACTTTCTCCTGTAGAGGCGCGCAATTCAGTGCAGTAGTGCATATATATAGATAGACTATATATGCTATTTCTCCTCAGCAGGCCTGCTAGGTCTGTGCCGCTAATCTGTTGTAACGAGGTTTTGTTGCCTACCTGCCGGCAGCTTGCTGCGTGTAACAGATAACGCAACGGACTGTCGCTAGTCTGCTTACAAAGCCCGTCAACAGGCATACGCAATGGCCTGTTGTAACAGCTTTGGCTGATAAGGTACCCAGATAGCCAAACCTGCTCTAGCAGGTCTTTGCATGCGCCTGATAGCAGGTTATGGTATCAGGATTCCCATAGGTTTCATTCATTGCCTGTTAAATACAGAAACTGCCGCAGGTAGTAGGGTGTAATATAACAAAATATGCTAGAGCAGATTAGCGGGACAAACCTAGCAGATCCTGCAACCGATAAATGGTATTTAAAATCTAAGTTTTTCCGAAATAGGAGTGTTTAGGAATAAGGAAAAGTATATAAACGTGATAGGAACGCAGTCGACTTTTTCGTTTTTAAGATTTAATCCATTTGATTTATATTATATTTTCATGATATTTTTTGAGCCTCCGTGTTTGCGCACTACGTATGCGCACGAGTCCACTGAACTGCGCGCCTCTACAGGAGAAAGTTAGAAAACAGGAGAGAGGAAGAAGACTCGGATTTTTTGACGCCATTACTGTGGAAAATCGAGAGTTCTTTCTCGCGTTCTTTAGACGCGAATTTTTTTTTTTTATTATCGTGATGGAAATCTTGCATAAGACACCCCGGTCTGCCAGGGGTAGACCGGGGTAGTGTCGGATTCCTACCGACTAAAACCCTCACGGTGGGCGTCCACAGTGATGTGGATGGGCACGTGGATTTTTATCATCCTACAACAAAATTGAGAAAATGGTGAATATTGTATTTCAGTTAATTACCCAACAAGTGAGTTTATAGCAGTAAAGTAAAAAACCCATGAAGGTACTTGTACATACGTAAGTACATATGTTTTAATATTTTGATTATATATGTAATACAAGACTAACCTCGTCCTCTAGCCATGAAATACGCACCACTTGTTGGAGACGGACACGGGGGCCAAGTGATCTACTTCGCACCCTTTAGCAGTGCGAAGCGCCACTTTCAGACAATCCCCAATTTCCTTTTTTGATGGCGTTTGAAAACGCCTATTTTGTAGTTGGGCCTCTGAAAATGAAATGTAAACAGAACCTATATAGTAAACACATTTTGCCTTCTTCTGGGCCCAACCATGAATAACATCTCACGACACTGTCATCAAATAGCTCTTTGAATGACAGTGTGACTGCTTCCTTAAAGGTGGTCCCACCCAAAAATATCAAATAGTTTATCTAAACAAAGTAAGTACTAATTGACAAACATGTATTGCATAAAGAGGAATAT
The DNA here is from genome assembly GCA_963969485.1 of Nomada goodeniana. Classification (NCBI taxonomy): domain Eukaryota; kingdom Metazoa; phylum Arthropoda; class Insecta; order Hymenoptera; family Apidae; genus Nomada; species Nomada goodeniana. The sequence continues at coordinate 13,110,797 of OZ018301.1, read as the reverse complement.
AATATGAGTTCTGTTTCACTTACAACTTCCCTGTAGCCATCTTCATTAATATCTTCAAATTCTTTTACTGCAGATGGAGAACAAAATGGCATACATGCAGGAGATTCAGGAGCAGCCAAGTAATAATGGAAAGGTTATAGGGTCTTCGGAAATCAAAGTATCTATGCCCCTGGGTTGCGATACTGATATCTTCAAGTATCGTAGGATACAATTTAATGGAATATCACTGAGTACCGATGTATGCGACAATTGCTGCATCTTGTACGACACTTCCATATGTACTGTATGCTCCATTGAAAAGCATGGAAATACATTTCGAGTAGGGGTTAGAAGGTACACCGAAGTCGCTGATATTTATAATATCGGTATCAAATCCTCCGTCGTAAGCTTACATAAATGTAGTATTTTAAGTGCTGTGTTTTATATTCATCCAAATGATATTCAAAGGAAATGTTACAGAATGCCATTTCCTCGTGAAAACCTGAATGACAATGAAGAAGGAGAACAAGAAGCAATAGAATACGCCGTGGCTGAGATGCTACATTCTGATGCATGTAAGATCGGTATGACAATATTGTCATATCAGTGACAATTTTGAAATCTGATTGATATACTCTTATTCATTCAAAATCAAAGTTTAACTCACAATCAAAATTTAACTGACAGTATTTTGTTTACATGCATGTTATTAATAGTATATATATGTATAATATCATATTTATATATATCATATGTCATATAAATGAATAAAAACACATAATAACAATTTTTTAAAGAGCTCATTTAAATGCCCCAGTATAAGTGCTTCCCTTTAAAATTTAAATGCCCCAACTCAACATAATCTGCTTCAAACCTAACCCAAACCAGCTTCTTGATTCATAGCCAGGCTCTTTCTCGAGGTTGCCGTCGGTCTGTTATATCGCAGGTTCTGTCTCGAGGTGCTGATCAATCTGTGGATACAGCTGCATATGATTTTGTAGACAGGTTCTGTTATGCTTTGTCGTGGGTCTACATCTAGTCTGCCATCAAAAGGCTATCTGGGTATATCGTTGACAGTTGATTTGATATTATTATATTAGATATTAAGGCCTGCTAACGCGATAGCGTAGCAAATGATATGCAAGGTTGCTCGGGACCTCTTGACCAGCTTTTAATGGAGAACTTCCTTCTTTACCAAAATGAAGGTTGGACCTTCGTTTTTGAATTATACATTGTATGTAACATATGCACATGGAATTTGGTTCATGACCATGACCGTGCGCGATTGAAACCACGTGCTTAAGCGTGCGATCTACGGGCGCTCTGATAGGCCAGTATTTTTCGTTAATAATTCAAAATGAAGCTTCAAACAACATTGTCCTAGCAACCCCTCATTTCCCAACTCGAACCCGCCTACGAGAAACACTGTATAATATGTGGGATTGGAAGTTTTATGAGATCAAATCCGATGTAAGTGTAATATAAAATGTAGTTTCTACTTAATATATAAAAAGGTACTGCACTGGATTAAAGTACATATAGAATTATACTATATTTGCTCCGCACAAGACTACGCTACTTTTTGCCTGTTCTACGTTACGCTGTTCTACACTGTTCTGTTACTCGATCTACACTACTTCGCTCCTCCATCAACACTATTTTTTCCCATTCATTCATACTTCTATTCGTTACTAGTCATTCCCTTAAACCTAACAGTAATCTTAGAAAACAGGGAGACGGTTCTGTAAACCATCGCTGCTCGCCTGCACACCAACCGTGTCCCAGGTAGACCGATCATAAATGCCCTATATTTCAAAACTACGCACTTTCCCAAATATGATTTCAGGAATTGTACCAATGGAAATTCTTGTTAAGGTAATGATTTCTAATGAATCCAACACGAAAATATGTGTTTAAAAAAAGTTTAATTCTGTTTTAATAAAATATTAAAATACTGTAAAATGATTATTACGTTGGATAAAAAATGTTCGTAAATAGAAGTTAATTGATATAATAAATTTTTTCCTTGATTATTGAATTATAAATAAATCATGAACATGCTTAAAACGTTTGATATATTTAATATAACTAATTCTTATTATTTCTTAATGTTCTTGTCATAATTATGTACAATATACAATGTGCAAGCATCGATTTTACGAAGCTCAAAAATTAAACTGTTATAAGTCTAATCGCATTGAAAATCGGTACTTCTATTGATAACTGATGAAATCTTGCTTGCTTTGTATACAGGGTTCGAACAAATTTAATACACGAAATAATATTAAATATATCAAATTTGGTGAAAAATTATAATCCAGTAACAGTAAAAGATTATAAAATCGTATAATAACGTATTTCACACGCTACTTTAATATTCTGAATTTAAATGAAATTGGATATTTGTACTATACTTATACTATTTCGTTATGAATAATTTCGCTATCATCTCTTATTAGACCAATACAAAACGACCAACAATTTGACAAAACATCTTAACTTGTAACTGTTTAGTACATACTGAAGAATCACATATTAATCAATGTTCTTTCCAACAAAAATATAATATTGAAAAACACATGTATTTATAATATTTATTATATCAAATTGGTATTTCGAATACCAGTAGCAGTCTGTTGATAAGTGTTCAATTACAAATTGATCAACATTGTCCTTCATTCATGTATATTTTTCAGGATCGACCTCCGTTTTATTTTTAATGTAATATCCTTATGTCTGTGTAAATACATATGATGTAAATTGGATTCTTCGTTTAAAAAAAAACAAACATTTGGAGATGATTTGGTTTATGCAGTCATTTTTAATTAATTCGTTCTTTATAAAAAGTAATCAGCCTGGGGCTTTTTACTAGGAATTCCCCGACTTTCTTGTGGTGCCGCTTCGAATATTGTGAAATCTCGTTGAAGGTGCTCATTTAATTCTAGTATTGCAGCAACATTTCCACATCTACATCAAGAAAATGTTGTCATAAGCATCGATTCATAAAAAAAAACACTTCGCGTATGTAATTGGAAATACTTTAATCCTCCCGTTACGAACGTTGTACACTGACAATATCAGGGGCCTACTTAAGTAGAAACTATTAGTCAGCTAAGAATACTTTAAAAAAACAATTATTGTGAACTCACAAGTGGACAAAACTACTCTGTTACTTTTAAATGGCTCGTAACCAAGAGAATTAATTAATGAAAGCTATGTAACATTTTTATACTTTCACAAAACAATACAGTAATCCTTCGCTTGGCGCTCACTATTCGGGACCGGCCGTAAGCGCCAAGCGAATTTGGTCGAACTTTGGGTTCGTAGAAATTTCGGCGGAACCGTCAGAGCCCGGCTACTGTGGAGGCACCGATATGGGCGGTTACAGAAAGGGCCAGCGAGCGAAAGAAAGAGAGGAATGAGAAGTCGGGCGTCATTAAAAGATTAAATGCTCCGTATTGGCGAGGCAACACTAATGCAACGGCATAACTTTTTTATTGTTACATATATCGCTATAATTTTGGGGGGGGGGGGAATTATTGCTGAGATTGTGGTGATTAAAATGAGACCAAACACGATAGAATTTGGATTATATTTATATACTTACTTAGTAATATTATACGTAATGGGCAAGGATCCTTACAAGACAAGCTTGCGAACGGTCGTGCTCAATTTTTACTATAACTTTTCGGGCTTAGAGAATAGTCCAAATTTAAACATATATTCCAATAGGCTTCTTCAAGATAAGATGCCCATTTATTAGTACGGTTTTATGTTTCTCTAGAAGCCCATGCAAGCACATAATAATGAAATGCCACATGCAAAACTGAAATCATCAGCCGTAATTGAAGAAAATAACGAAACGTGTGGTATGGTTAAAGCGCCGAAAGCAGTCGTCGGCCGTGACCACACTCGAGAATCAGATGGATCACATTCGTGTCGCAATGCCTTCCCGGCGCTCGAAGTTCGTTTCCTTCTTCCTCGGGGAACCGACGGTCGCGGCTACTGAAAGCCTTCTTATCTTTGAGACGGGCCGCCTTTACGTTCCTCGAGGAAGAACGAAACGAACTTCGAGCGCCGGGAAGGCATTGCGACGAATTTGATCCACCTGATTCTCGAGTGTGGGCACGGCCGACGACTCTGTTTTCGGCGCTTCGTTTCGTTATTGTATTCAATTGTGGCTGATGATTTCAGTTTTGCATGTGGCATTTCATTATTATATGTTTGCATGGGCTTCTAGAGAAACATAAAACCGTACTAATACCTTGAAGAGGCCTATTGAAATATATGTTTAGATTTGGACTATTCCCTAAGCCCGTAAAGTTATAGTAAAAACTGAGCACCACCGTTCGCAAGCTTTTTTTGTAAGGATCCTTGCCCATTACATATAATATTACTAAGTAAGTATATAAAAATAATCCAAATTCTATTGTGTTTGGTCTCATTTTAATCACCACAATCTCAGTAATAATTTTAAAAAAAATTATAGCGATATAAGTAACGATAAAAAAGTTACGCCGTTGCATTAGTGTTGCCTCACCGATACGAAGCATTTAATCTTCTAATGGTTAAACGTGGCCGTCGCCGCCGCGACGTGTCGGCTAATCAAAAGGTGCCGAATTACTCCGTCGACTCGAGGGGCCCCTCCGGTGGTGGGGATAACTCGTGAGCATGCTCGATAGAGATCGTGGTGAGCGCCAAGCGAAGAATTACTGTATATAGATATATACCTGTAACAATAATTAGGTGCAGACCAAACTGTCAAAACAGTCTCATTAAAATGCCATTTATATCCTTCCATAACTAATTGATGAGCTCTACAAATCATATCGATATCATTTGCAGAATTAAACTGTGCTACAACATCGCTTCCAAAAAGATAACCAGCACCGCGTGGTGAAACTCCCCAACCTTGCGTATCTTCAGGGTCAGACCACAGTAAATCACACATTGGCCCATCGTGTGGTACCTACGGAACAATTTGTATTATAAATATTTTATTCGACTGTGTTTTTTTTCAACGACAAATGATTCTTATCCTTTCTTATTTTAATGTAAACTCTTACTTCTTGCTTCCTGTCTATAGTTCTTATTTGATCAAGGGTTTGAATACTTGGAGATAGTCCACCATGAACGCAAAATATTTTTCCGTCAATTATAGCAGAGAGTGATAAATAATCAAATATTTCCGTACAATATCTCCAAACTGTAATGCTGCCATATTTACGTAGGCATTCGTCATAAAAACCATAAACTTGTGTAATTTGTCGAGATTCATGATTTCCCCTTATTAATGTAATCCTATCAGGATAACGTACCTGTAATTGTAATTATCTTCGTATCAATAAATATTATTTAAATTGTTTTTCTTAAAACACAATATTAACTCTTGAACATTGTGTATAAAATTTGTAATTCTGTTCAATTATATTAATTGTTGCACATGTGTATATCATATTTCTGGAATGTTGCATTATTAATAAAGTCTGCTATTTACTTTTAAGGCCAAAAGAAGCAGAAACGTTTCAACACTATAGAACCCTCTGTCAACGAAGTCGCCCATGAACAGGTAATTTGTCTCCGGAACATCCCCCCCAACTTTAAATAATTCTTTTAAGTCATAGAATTGTCCATGAATATCTCCGCATACCTGAAAATAACTCATAGCTTTTATAAATTTGCATTATATTAATTCCATTTGTCCATACTTTAATAAAAACCTACAGTGACAGGAGAATCGACTCTTTGTACGTTACTTTCTTCTATCAGGATTTCACGTGCTTTTGTACAAAGAGCTTTAACCTCAGCTTCTTTGATAATTTCACATTTCTTTAGCTGTTCTATTTGCCGATCCAAGTCACTGGAATCAGCCATTGTATATAATAGTGACTGCCTCTGTAAATTATATAAATTTTTATTGCACTTATTTAGATCTCTAAATTGTATTTATTTAAAATAAACAAATATACTAATATAACTAAACTCAATTCAACGATCCCAGTTACCAGCAATGAAGAAAATATTCATACGATAAAACATATGGGAGACGCGACAGCCGCGGCTGTTGGCTATCATTAATTATTAAATGTTAGTTAATTGGTGATATTGGAACTGAATGATTTACATAATTCTGACCAAACTTCTACAACAATTATCGCAATTCTGTATTCGCAAGTTCCTGAATCTTGCATGAAACGCATTATATATCTCAGTACTTTTGTTTACAACTGATGACTTGATTCTTTGAATGGATTATGCACAGTTCATTTAGTTCATATGTAATATAGAAAATAAATGTACACATAAAGAATATTTACTACTTGAAATATAATTACTACACCTTTAAATTATATATAATTGCAACTGAAGTTCTAACCTGAACCGAATAATTTTGAATGTAAAAATGAAAAATTGATGAAGAAATAATAATATTGGTACATGCACGAATATTATAAACTGAACTATCTAATAATAATGGGGCTCCATCATAATTAAAATATTGTACTCTTTTAAACTCTAGAATGCATCGTCCACAATTATGGAATATAATAGCACAATGTTCCCTGCTAAGAACTGTTTTAAAAATTAAGGAGTCAATAGCTTCCAAGTCATAAGAAAATTGTATTATATAGTAAATATGCTGACCCAATGTCTAAAGGACAGTTGGATATCAATTTTGATTTTTTAAAAGTATGAAAGCACAAATGTTTAACGACATCATTTTTTTCAAAAAATTAGAGTGTTTCAACAATATTCCTTCTTAATTAAAATGTTGAACAAAGTTAAGTTTTCGTGTTATAGCGCAAAAAGGAACGAATTAACGAAAATAAACACATTAAACAGCGTATAATATAAAAATAAATAATGTGCACAAGAGAAAAGATAAACGTACCTGATGAATAAAGAAAGCGAGAATTACTTCGCTAAGCAAATAAAAAGCATTTAACAATGCACGTGCAACTAAAATTCTTTACGGTTAATTCACAACTATTAAAACGTTGACGGATAATTATAAACAATAAAAAAATTCATTTCAACAAATACCGAACATTACAGTATAACTGACATTAGAATCAGGGAAGCCGAGAATAAAAATTCGAGTGAGTTGGCATAGATTAAAGTACACTGAGAAAAGAAATTTGAAGAAATTTGTTGATCCTATTCTAGATTTTATTCTATAGTGACACAGCTTATTTAATCAGGTTTCTCCAATGAGAAACATCCTTTACTTCGCATCTAGTAATCCATACTGTCTTAATTATCGTGTTACGCTATCGCGTGAACCGAGTTTCAATTCCCTAGAAATCCCAAATGAGATACCGCCAATATAAACTGTAACGATAAGTAGTTTAAGAGCGAAATTCGAAACCGGAAAAGGAATGTACACAACCCTCGGAATGTCGAGTACTACGATACCCAGAACCGGCCTCCACATAGCTTACCCGAAACAAAGGAGCCTTTGATAACTCCCACCTACTCTCGACGCAATCTTCTGGCTTTCCCGCGCTTTTCCCTTAGCTCGTGCGCACCCTGACTTGTCACGCGGACATGGAAGCGTTGCCACCTCCACGGCCCAGCCACAGCAAGACTCTACCCCATTGGACAAGACGAGGGCAAAAGGAGGAGCAAGGAATGCAGGAAGAGGAAACAGAGCCGAAAAGGGAAGAAGAAAAAGGCTCGCTGATCAGAACTTCTTTATAACTCGTTGCAACCAGTACTGTCTACATTGATTTACTGAATAAATAGTCGTTCTTGTTAAAGATTATAACTTGTGTTTAATTTCGCCGCGCTTCACCACAAGCAGAGCGGTTCAGCGCTCCACGGGCAACCGAACCTGCATAAACTCCCTATATCCCACCAATAGATACGCAACATAGCTATATCTTTTTGGTGACAGCGGTGGGATATTCAAAATAAAGAGGATAATTTGAAAAATTCATCCTCTGCAGCCGGCTTGTGGAAGGCGTTCATCAACAGTGCAATCTCTCTCTCCTGGGTTTTGCACGGTTTCCCCAGGAGCAAGGATAAATATCGGAGAGGAAAGCGGTAACTACGGCCGTGCCGAATACCCTGGTTTATCGCACGCACGTTCAAGACATCAGGAAGGAAGACCACGGAGGCCCTATCAGCAGCACTACAACACGACCAGCGGACAGCAGCCCTTGACCTGAAATTCATCAATCGAGACCAGCAGAGGAACACCGCATCTTCAGCGAACCGGCAGTTGGAGTGGCAACGTAGTGACCCTAAAAGACAAGTAAATTAAGTGAACTTTGCGCGGGCAGTGCCTAGTTATGAACGAGAACCTCACGTAAGTCTGAAATTCCGGAAATTATGTTTGATTTCATTACGAAATAGAACCGTAGTCAGAATATTTTCGCGATCGCGTCTCGGAAACGTAGGACGATCCGCAGTGGTGGTAGAAGGCCCTTTTCCAATTAAAAATTTACCTGTAGTATCAGCTTGACGGATTTTCCCCTCGAACGCCTCAGGTAGGAGACCCGTTATACACAAGTTCAATATCGCACTCTTTTCGTGAAAATTGATCCTCTTAGCTTCCCCAACGCGAGTAGTTCCTGGCAATAATGATCTTGCTAGCGTTAACATGTTTCCCGTCAAACCCGCAGGGAAATCAGTCGCCCAGCCGAAACTTCTTTTTGGCATTATTCCACGTTCCGATTGAAGCCCTTGCTCGCTTATGCGTTTTAGAAAAATTGCAGAAAAGCCTACAGTTCTATTGGCCTCGTAAATAAACGGCTGCTTCTCAGTCATACTCAGAAGTAGACCCGTTAAGAAGTACTGATGTTCGTTATAGCCCCAGGGATATGAAAGTGATTACCGTCCCTGTCGTTTCTTTCATTTGATTTTTCCCTCACATCGTTCTGCTCTTGTATTGATATTGGGTCTCGTCGAGTACTCGTGCATTGTATAACGTGTCTCGAATTTGCGTATGCATGTGCCAGTAAGATACTTTTCCGACGTTCTTGTACCCTTGTATATATCTATCATTGGAGATCGAACGAGAACGTTGTGTCGAGGAGGAAAGTGCGTACAGACGAATGAGTTCAACCACCAGATATAACCTCTTTGGCGAGGCTTGAACAAAAGTCGAGACATTACCCTCACACCCAGCACCCACAAAATCCATTAAAAACCGGGAGCTTTCGTGTGTGGCACTCGCAGGCGCCGGCGAGCTGTTGCCGCGAATTCTCTGGACTCCAATCCTACCCAAACAGAATGTAGAATTCGTAGCTTCCGTTTTCCTAACGCGTGGGAAGGCGGTAGCGAAAAACAAAGTCGGAAATTGATCTTGATACAGATCCACAACTTTACGATACAAACCCTGACAAATATCATACCCCAGATAAAGAGAGGTTCCTGCTTTCTCTATGAAGCCACCTTCGAGAGGAGTAGGACCAACCCTCTACGCGACCGGGAATAGCTACGCAAAGGACGTAGATTATGCAAGGACTGCGTTCACCCACATCAGAGTCGATGTTCGAAACCGCTGGCTGGTAAACCGGATAGGTTGCAGTACCCATCATTCCGCCCCAGCCCCGGCTAGCGCACACTCGATGTTGGGATATGGTGCTGGCCTGGACGTAACGCCGGCAGCACCAGACAGGGGAAGAGATAGTGCTGTACCAGGCTTAATACGGGAGCACAGGAAAGAAGGAGAGACGCGCACTGAGCTGCATACTGTCGGAACGCAATCCAAGCTAGGAACAAAGCAGTGTGAGATATCTGCGAAAAAAAGAAAACGTTAACCGAAATGTGATCCAGATTCTACCCTTTAGAATGACAGACGATGAACCTACCCTTCTCCGCCACTTACAACAAGGAGAGTAACCGAAACCTGTTCAGGTTCCAAGTTAACTTTACCAGAAACCCTGATACCATACCCTTCCACATTGTAAATTTCGAAACTGTAGCCATTGTACCCACAGAGTTAATTCATCGATCGGTACGGATGTCCCAGAGAAATCCATACAGATCACTATTATACCTCACCAGCCTGATAACAAAGCATCTTGTAAAATCTCGATACCCATCAAAATTAAGTCCAATGTGTGGCAACAAAACCTTTAGGCTCCCTCAATTAGATGCATTTAGTCTCCACAGACGATCTAATAATTATTATTCTACCTATTTACCCTGTAAAGTTAAAATTTAAATATTACTTGTATTCTCTATAGAAAAGATACATCATATACTTGCCCATTATCTCAATAAACTGTTCACAAAAATCTTCACTACCCATACCACAGCTGCGATCACCGGAACCAAGCTAGAGGAAGTTCAAAATGTTATACAAAACAAATATCGAACCACGTAAATTCCGTACAGATAATTATATGTATTCAGTAAAGGAATCAAAGACGATACAATTCGACTCCAGTTTAACAGGGCCATAGCATGTAACAAGTCCACGGAATGACTTGATCAAGTTAGAAATAGGAAATAACAAATTAGGAAGGTTCACACAAAGCAAATAAAATCAGCTTCCCTGACTCCTAACCGTAAACAATAACAATGCGATTAATGTGAACCAACACGTAGTATTGAGCTTGCTCGTCATGTACGTAATGTAATGTATACCTGTGAAATGGATAAAATTGGAGAATTCGTTGATCATCGCGTAGGAAATATGCACTCGCGCCTAAAAGTATTTAATTCGAAAGCTGTCACCTTTAGGTAACACCTTTTCAATAAGGGGGGAGGTGTTACGCTATCGCATGAACCGAGTTTCAATTCCCTAGAAATCCCAAATGAGATACCGCCAATATAAACTGTAACGATAAGTAGTTTAAGAGCGAAATTCGAAACCGGAAAAGGAATGTACACAACCCTCGGAATGTCGAGTACTACGATACCCAGAACCGGCCTCCACATAGCTTACCCGAAACAAAGGAGCCTTTGATAACTCCCACCTACTCTCGACGCAATCTTCTGGCTTTCCCGCGCTTTTCCCTTAGCTCGTGCGCACCCTGACTTGTCACGCGGACATGGAAGCGTTGCCACCTCCACGGCCCAGCCACAGCAAGACTCTACCCCATTGGACAAGACGAGGGCAAAAGGAGGAGCAAGGAATGCAGGAAGAGGAAACAGAGCCGAAAAGGGAAGAAGAAAAAGGCTCGCTGATCAGAACTTCTTTATAACTCGTTGCAACCAGTACTGTCTACATTGATTTACTGAATAAATAGTCGTTCTTGTTAAAGATTATAACTTGTGTTTAATTTCGCCGCGCTTCACCACAAGCAGAGCGGTTCAGCGCTCCACGGGCAACCGAACCTGCATAAACTCCCTATATCCCACCAATAGATACGCAACAATCGTATACTTATGTTACGCTATCGCGTTAGTCAGGCTTAATGTCTAGTAACATCGAACCCCGAATCGACAGTAAAATCGCACTTATCGATAGCGATAAGAATTCAGGAGCTAAATTCAAAGTCAGATGCTAACCCGATCTATCCATCTGTTAATTAATGTACGCATATCCTTAGAAAACGCTGTAAGACTCTTGGACCTTTTCGCGTATTTTACTAAGTTTTTTCCATGATTCCTCATTTACCGTTACCATGCGACTTTCACGTGTTCACCGGGTTTTTCCCATTCTCCCCTTTGCGCGTACTCCCCTACGTCCGTACCGGAAAACGGAAATGTTGCCACCTCCACGCGCCCAGGGACGATCCAAGGCCCACCAAGACTCAACCTCATTGGCCGCTACCAAAGGAGAGGGGCTAAACAGAAACTCAAGAGGAAGAGCCAGAGCCGTAATGGAAAGAAGAAGAAGCCACATTCATGAGAACTTCGTTATTTCTCGAACCATCAGTATCTCTTTTGCTGAATAATAGAATAAATAGTCGTTCTTTTTAAACTCTAAGAATTGTGTTTGATTCTTCCGCGCTTCTCCACGAGCAGAGCGGTTCAGCGCTCCACGGGCAACCGAACCTACCTAAACTCCCCATATCCCTCCAATAGATACGCAACAATATACTCAATTTCCGTGACGTCATAGGCGGTAAGTTTTATTGTCAATTAGAAATGTTGGGGTTGGTGGTGATTAGTTTTGGGAACCGCCGGCTTCCAGAGAAGCATCAGCTTGGTTAACAGTTTTAATCGAGCAATGGGGTATATGTTTTTCAATCGTATTACGTTAAGAAAAACGTAAATAACGTCCAGACAGATGAAATTCTTATGAAGTACACGAGGAGCGGATCGATCGTTCGTCATGAATAAAGATTGACGAACGACGCCTTAAGAGCTCCTCGTAATGTCTACTATCGAGATATTCGACTGCGATTTTTAGAATGGCTATTATCAGTTTAATAACAATCTTGATTGCATGCTTCTTCAGACTTGTTCTTTTCTCTAATGGTAAGTAACGCTCGTTGTTTTATTTGCTATAAGTTCTCGATAAAGGTTATGTTGCCATTTTCTCCCCAATTGAAATGATAAACAACATACCATGGTAGTTTATGTACTTTTGCCGCAATGTTACTGCAATATCTTACTAACAATATAAACAAAAGTTTGAATGCTTATCCAGGTTTTATAGTAATTTTCAATTAAGTTAGCGTAATTATAACGTAACATTATTTTTTAAATATTTATTTCAAATTCAGTGATAACTTCGATATTATGTTACTTTTTGTTTGTCTTAGATTGAATTAAAATTTTTTTCGCAATTGTCATTCTGTCATTGATAAATTTTAATAGTAGAACTTACCCATTCATAGGATCACCAACACTTCTCTTTGCCACACAAAAAGATATTAGAATGGCCAATGCTTCTCGCACTAACAAAGTAGCTACCATTGTAAAAGATGTCTCTGAAGGTGCAGCTCTAGATTTTTATTTCAAGCAAGAATTAGTGTGCTGGTCTGACAGTGGCTTAGAAATGATTCAATGCATTCGAACAAATGGCACGCACACTAGCGAAAGAGCGGTTGTAGTAAATTCTAGTTTAATCTCACCAGACGGTTTAGCTTGTGATTGGTATACAGGGAAATTATATTGGACGGATGGAGAAAAGAATAGAGTAGAAGTGACTAGCATTGATGGACGCCATAGAAAAGTTCTCTTTTGGACTGACATATATCAGCCAAGAGCTATAGCTTTGGTACCAATGAAAAGTATATTGTTTTGGACCGATTGGGGTGATATACCTAAAATAGAAAGAGCTGCAATGAACGGAGATCCATCAACAAGGGAAGTGATTATTTCTGAGGATATATTTTGGCCAAATGGTTTAACAGTGGATTATGAAAATGAGTTGGTTTATTGGGTAGATGGGAAACTTAAATTTATTGCAGTGATGGATTATTATGGAAAGAATAGAAGAAAGGTGGTGGAGCAAGGATTAGATTATCCTTTTGCAGTGACATTCTTTGATCATAAATTATATTGGACCGATTGGAAAACATGGTGTGTACATTCGTATGATGTTCGTCAGAATCAAGCGCATCCTAGGGAGCTGTTACATGGGGAATACATCCCTGGCGACATAGAAGTTTGGGACGTTAGAAGGCAACCGCATGGGAAACACCCTTGTGAAAAAAATAATGGAAATTGTTCACACCTGTGTCTTTTAAGTATGACTGAACCTGGATATACTTGTGCATGTCCTACAGGTGTTAAATTAGTGGATAACTATACTTGCGCGGACGGACCGGAAGAATTATTATTAATAGTTCAAAGAAATGAAATTTGTCGAATCTCATTAGATTCACCAGATTATACCAACTTTGTACTTCCGCTCACAGGTATTTTTTCTCTTCTATGAGAGGTTCTATGTCCAGTATTAAAAATATTACAATGTATAATAATTTTCTGTTAAAATTAGGAATTAAACATGCAATTGCGATAGACTTTGATCCTGTGCAAGAAATGCTTTACTGGACAGATGAAGAAGCTTGCGCAATTCGTAGAGCTTCCCTTGATGGTTCCAAACAAGCCAATATTATAACAACCGAAGTAGAGAATCCAGATGGAATAGCAGTTGACTGGTTAGCACGGAATCTTTATTGGACCGACACAGGAACAGATCGGATTGAAGTAGCTCGTTTAAATGGTACAAGCAGGAAAGTGTTAATAAATGAAGATTTAATCGAACCTAGAGCAATTGCTTTAGCGCCCGAACTGGGATGGATGTTTTGGACAGATTGGAATGAGAAACGCCCAAAAATAGAACGCAGTAATCTTGATGGAACAGAACGTACACTTTTAGTAACCAAAGATATTGTTTGGCCGAATGGAATTGCTTTGGACCTCGCAAAGTTTAAAATTTACTGGTGTGACGCGAAAACAGATAAGATTGAAGTGTGCAATATGGATGGTACGGACAGACGAGAAGTAATTACAGACAATCTGCCGCATCTTTTTGGATTGAGTTTGTTAGGGGACTATCTGTACTGGACAGACTGGCAAAGGCGAACTGTGGATAGAGCGCACAAACTTACAGGTGGTGAAAGGGAAGTTATCGTTGATCAGGTCCCAAATGTTATGGGCTTAAAAGCAGTACATTTAGGAAAAGTTAATGGCACAAATCCTTGCTCAAAGAATAATGGTGGATGTAGTCATCTGTGTTTAAATCGCCCTGAGAATAAATATGTATGTGCATGTCAAATTGGATACGAACTGACAAAAGATAAAAAGACTTGCGTTGTACCAGATGCATTTATGCTATTCGCGAGAAAAGAAAATATCGGCAGAATTAGTATTGAAAATGCGAATAATGATAATATTATTCCATTAACTGGTGTTAAAGATGCAAGGTAAGGCCTAGACTTACACTTAGTATAGTATAGTATAATCAGAAATACTATTGTTATATCTATTTTCCACATTTTATATAATAATTGTTTCGTTTAAATGTTTTATACTATATTTGTCTTTGTCTGTATTAGCGCCTTAGATTTTAACATAGCAGATAATCGTATTTACTGGACAGACGTTAAATTGAAAACAATTACAAGAGCTTTCATAAATGGTTCAAATCTGGAAAGAGTTGTTGATCTTGGTTTAGAAACACCTGAAGGTTTAGCAATAGATTGGATTGCCCACAATTTGTACTGGAGCGATACAGGTACTCGAAGGATAGAAATGGTTCGTTTAGAAGGCTGTAGTCGAAAGGTTCTTATTTGGTCCAATATCATGGAACCTAGATGTCTAGCTCTTGATCCAAGCAGAGGGTAAATATTTTCAGTAATTTCTTATCATATTATGCGACCATAAGCATATTCTCCTATATTATATTTACAATTTCTGTTCTAGCTACATGTATTGGACAGAATGGGGCAATTCTGGAAGTATAGAAAGATCATTTTTGGATGGTACAAATCGTGAAATAATACTTTCCAATATTGGAAGGGCAAATGGTCTAACAATTGATCATTCAGCACAAAAATTATATTGGGCAGATTTATATACACCTGCCATAGACAATTTTGATTTACGTTTCAGGAAAAGAAATTCTATTATATCGCAAAATATTGTCTATCCATTTAGTATTACTCAGTATCAAGATTATATTTACTGGACAGATTGGAATACAGGTAATATAATATATGGAAATATTAATTAGTGAATGATTAAGTTTTTATTTCTGGTAAATTCTAGTTTTTCTTCAAATATTATTCGTTTCATCTACAGGCGACATAGAGAAAGCAAATAAAACTACCGGAGCAAACAGAGTAAAGATTCATTATAAATTAGAATCTGTGACCGATCTATTGGTCTTCCATGCTTCCAGACAAGCAGGATCCAATCCCTGCGTATTAAGAAACGGAAATTGTAGTCATCTTTGCATTGCTTTACCTGGAAAGAATGAAAGCATATCCAATTCGTTCAAATGCGAATGTCCTACTCATTATAATTTGGGAGAGGATAATAAAACTTGTATTGGTAGGTGTAATTAAATATTTTGAAATTTCAATGCACACATCGTAAGTATGATTGAACAGTATTAAGCTGTTCCACTTTTTCTGTTTTTGCAACTGTATATAATATTCTATGTAATAAATTTGATAACAAGTGCTAAAAAAATAAATTATGTGGAAAAATATGTAATAGTATCTCTGCTCATTACATATGTTGGAAAGTTAGTACTGCTTTGGCCAGGATAGATATAGACTTTATTTAAAAACAAGTATGCGTACAAACTCTCGCTGTTTACAGGGTGAGACATGCAAAAACTGTAATCATTTCGATAATTTAAATGAATCTTGTATGGTAAAAGAAGGACCAAATAATACACTATTTAGTTGTTTTCTTATTCCTTGTAATTGACATTAAGGTTGTCCCCGGTTTTTCAAACGGAAGTCAAATTTCTTTTCGCAATGAAAGTTGTGTATAGTACTACATGAAATTCAGTGATGCATATTACAATGATTATTAAATGAGTTTTAAAGAAATTACAGTTAACTCATCGAAACCTAAATAATACTACAGATATGTGAGTATTTTAGGAACTCGAAGAATAAAGGTAAATAAGAAACCATCGCTCTTTGGTTGTTTTTTGTTTCTTACTATACTGAACATGTATTACAGGTGTATAGTATACGGTTATCTAGGTTCGGATTCCACCTAAAACTGTAGGTTTTAAAATCCACGCCCCGTTGTAGTCCGTAATGACCAGTAGCACTCGATGCGACTCTAAATAAATGGATTAAAAAAAAATGGTCGTTTCTGCACATATGGCTGAGATTTTTTATAGCATAATCCACAATTTTTATAATGAAAGGATTTGACATCCATTTAAAAAAGCAAAAAATAACATTCGAACATCAAAGAATCCACATGATACAAAAAAAACCAAATAGTGCATCATGTGGTGATGCACCCTTGAAAAATACAACATTTATTTCAATTATTTTTCGCTAATATTAGTACTTACGAAATTATTGTCTGTTGACCTTGTATATTTAATCGCTTAACTTACTATCCTTTTTACAGCTCCAACAAATTTCATGATGTACAGCTTACGCAATGCAATTTTTCGTTTTCTGCCTGATACCAAGGACTGTCCAGACGTAGTTTTCCGAATCCAGGGGCTAAAACATGTAAGGTCTATAGAATTTGATCCTCTAACCCAACATATTTATTGGATAGACGGTCGCAACTGGTCTATTAGAAAAACATTGGAAAATAAAACACATTCTAGTGTAATGATTTCTGGGAGTTCTGGGCAGCCAGTAGATCTTGCTTTAGATTCTCTGGGGAGATTGTTGTTCTGGTCGTGTGCAATAAATGATGCAATCAATGTTACAAAACTTGACAATGGTTCGGCGTTAGGTGTTGTAGTCAAAGGCGAGGGAGAAAAACCAAGAAGTATTGCAATACATTCAGAAAAAAGGCTACTGTTTTGGACTGATATTGGAAAAAGGATGAGAGTAATGTGCAGCAAAATGGATGGGAAAGAAAGAGTTGTAATAGCAATGGATCTTGAGCAACCAACAAGCATTGCAGTAGATGCAGTTGCAAATATTGTTTATTGGGCGCACAGAAGTCAGATCGAGTGTGCCGATTTTGATGGAAATAATAGAAGAATTCTGGTTTCTTCTGTTGGACAAGGATCGACTGCTTATTTGACTATCTTTTCTGATTTCATCTATTGGCTCGATCGAGAAACATCAAGTTTAGAACGTGTTGATAAATCTGGGAATGGGAGAAAAGTAATCATGAATAAAATGCTTACAGATATAATTGTAGTGAACACCCCGCAAGATAGCGTAATGAAAACACATGTTTGTAGTCCCTTTCGAGATCATGTGGGATGTTCACACTTCTGCATCGGAACCACTTCTTCCAGGTAACTATTTACTACTCTAGATAATCTAATATTATTTAAACTAAAAATTTAGATTGCAAGCAATATTGTAAGGCTTGCATTTCCTTACAATACTTAAAAATACTATTTGTTAGATGTTCGTGTCCAAAATCTTTGGTTTTATCTGAAGATGAAAAGACTTGCAGAGCAGCACCAGCTTGCGGATCTGACTATTTTACTTGCGCTGCTCCGAGTTCTGCAGTAGCCAAAGATTGTATACCTGCAACGTGGAAATGTGACGGACAAACTGATTGTCCTGATGGGAGTGATGAATTAGGTTGTCCAGCCTGTAGTCGTGAACAATTTAAATGTCAAAGCGGTCATTGTATTGGTAAGAATAGGTGCAATCGTAAAGTAATGCACATGCAACGAATATTTATATTAAAATCGAAGTACTAAAATTATTTTTTGTGAAATACTTAAAAATTGTTTAGATATGTCCTGGGTCTGCGATGGAACAGCTCAATGCCACGATGGCCTAGACGAAGCACATTGTTGTCGTCCAGGTCAATTTCAGTGCATTGGTAGCGGTGTTTGCATTTCTGGTTCTGCACTCTGTAATGGTTGGGACGATTGTGCTGATGGAAGCGATGAGCTTCCATCTGTGTGTACACCTATAAATATTCCTCGACAAGAGAATAACTCACTGGAATCTGGAAAAATCACCTACGTCATTATTGTGCCTATTGGGTTGATCGCAACAATAGCTGCCATCGCTTTTGCGTTTTATTACTGCAGAAAAAAGTTTATAAATACCGAGGAATTGCCTGATATCTTGCACGATTCGGCTGGCGATCCATTATCACCGAAACCAGCAAGACTAGCAAAACCAATGTTTGCTCAAAAAAATTCAAGGAAAGACTTAAAAATGGGAATGGAGACTGTAAGAATGTCGATGTTAAATGGGAGTAGTATAGGGTCAAGTTATGATCGAAGCCATATTACCGGTAAGTTAAACTTTAATAGAAGATTCGCAGCAAAAATATTCATAGATATTATTAATAACACTGTCCAATAAAAGGACCTCTTTTTGAAAACAACATTCGTGTAAGGCAGTATAATTTACAAAATAGTAACCTACAGGACTACTATAACTTTGCCAGAATATATGATAGAAAATGATATCATGCCCTTCAAGTATAAACTTGCACTTGCTTTATATTAAATATTTCATAATTATGTTTAAGATATTGTTTGCGCAAATAAAATTTTAGTGAGATCAAAAATTAGCTGGATGTTATGTATATATATAACGTAGAAATATATTTATGATGTGTCCCACCAACTTTGAATTATTTGGATATCTCCGTTATTTCAAGTAATAAGAATTATGCACTTACAAAAATTGTACGAGTATAGGGAAGAAAGAATAAGACAGTAATAATTGCAAATGTAGGTGTAAAAAAGATATAACAGTCTATTTGCATTAGGAAACAATCTTCATAGTTAGATAAGATGTAACAAGCATAATTTTGAACGTATTTCTTAAATTGATTGCTAGGAATGGTAAAAGGGGGAGTAACTTAAAAACGGCAATTTTCGAATAAATGTATTTTAATAGGCATCTCCTTATACATAGAATTTATTACATTGTCAACCTTGGGATAGAAAAAAACAGACCGTTCCATTTTGAAAACATAAAGTTGTTCTTTAAATTATTCTCAGATTTGTACCTGTAAGTTAATAATCATTGATGCCGTATTATATACTTTATACATAAATTGCATAAATTGCAATAATTCATAAGATGAATAACTTTCAACAAATTCACAGGAAATTGTTTGAACAATAGATCGTAAACATCCTAATATATGATAATTATTATTCGATGATCATCCAATTATTATAATGGGGCAATAACTCTTAATTCTAAAATTAAAACTATACAAATTATTCTAAAATTTAATTACTTAATTAATCAAGGATAAATTGATCATAAAAGTACATAAAAAATATATATTATTTCTTTAGACAATAAAAAGGCATCACTAAACGATTTTAATAATCCCGTAAATTCAATTTTATTAGCCCCTCCTCAATTATGAATATAGTAATGTTTCGATGAGTATTCAAAATTGTGTCTACGATTAGTGTTCATTTCTATCCCCACTACCAGGGTGTGGTCCCCCCTGGAACCAGCGAAGCGTGAAGCGGCGAGCATATAATCTGAACCCAGATCGAATATCGGTGAGGCCCAACACTGATGCAAGCGAGATTAAAAATTAAAACTTGTTCATTTTGGTCCGTTTTAAATGAAATTTTACCAAAATCTTTGTTCCAATCTCCACATTAAAATGACACCAAACACGATATGGTTTAGACAATATTTACTTATCGTGGTATTAATAATTTTATTCTCATTTATTATTGTTTTTAATAACAACTAGAATATGTGTAGTAGGTATACATTCTTACAATTTCTTATCAGTATAAATTATATACTGTTATGAACACCGAATGTAATGTCACAGGAATGAGAATAATTCTCGATACAACAATATTTTGCCATTAATTAAATATAGCAATCTAAGATTAGATTAATATCATATAAAAGATTCCCGATTCGAAAGTTTCCCTACAAATTTACAATCTCACTACTAATTACCTTATTGCTGTTAACTAATATACACATATTCTAGTTCTTCTCGAAAACAATAATAAAGGAGAATAAAATTATTAATACCATGATAAGAAAAAATTATCCAAACCATATCGTGTTTGGTGTCATTTTAATTAAAATTTCATTTAAAACGAATAAAAAATGAACAAGTTTTAATCTTAAATTTTGATCGCGTTAGTTTGTCTTACATACACGGGTTTTTAAACTTGCTTCTTTCCTGGAACGCTGCCTTGAGTCTCTGCTGCCACAACATCAAAGGGAATCCGAACTCGTTCGAGAATCGTGTGTACACACGATTAGTGTTCACATTCGGTCTCGAGCGAGGTACACTAATCGAGACATTACTGTATATCGTAAAATTGTTCGTTCCAATAAGGTTACAAAAAGACCACCAATTAAAATTAATACAATCCAGTCATCTAATTTTTGTAAACATTTTCGTATATTTTTTGAAACATTGAAGATGTTTGAAGTGCACCCAGTAGACACCATACATTTATGTGCATATGTTAACAATGATTGTATTAATATGTGAAATATCTGTGCATTTCTAGAATACAAAAATAGGAATTGTTGTTTAAGGAGCATCAAGTTCAACTCGAGGCAGTTCTACGGGGGGTTACCCACAGGAAACGTTAAATCCTCCTCCAAGCCCTGCGACAACAGCTAATTCTACTAGATGTTCGAGCAGTAATGCCTCCAGGTATAAACCTTATAGACATTATCGAAGTATAAATCAGCCTCCACCGCCAACTCCCTGCAGCACAGATGTTTGTGATGAGTCAGATAGTAATTATCCAGCAAGATATCGATACGAAAGCGAACCCTATCCTCCGCCACCTACCCCAAGATCTGTTTACCAGAGTGATGCTGGAATTAGTTGTCCTCCTTCTCCTAGTTCACGATCTTCTACATATTTCAGTCCATTTCCACCACCACCGTCTCCTGTTCCTTAAACCGATTAATTATTTTTTATATTTTACATTTTAAAACTTGTATATGTTTTTGAAAATCTATTAAGGAATGAAAATTTATTTTATTAAAATGTTTCTAATATTAAAAGGGGATGAAGTAAAAAAATTTGTTTAATACTGTTATTTAATATATATTTACACTAATAAAAAAAGAAACCCAAGCAAATAATCATTGGTGTGTCTCAAATGAAATGTTAACACATTGTTGACCAGTTACAGTTAAGTGGATGGAATCTCAATTCCTGGATATTTTTAGGAATTACATGCTTGAAATATGCATTCACTTATTGAAAAGAATAAATTTGGTCGATACATTTACTATCATTGCTTATAGTTTCTTTTAGTGTGATAACAATGAAAACATTGTCCTTTATGACGCAGTACCAAACAGGACGAGTAATGCTCACCAGTTTTTACCAGGAACTTAAAAATTGAGAAATGGAAGGTATCATTCGACCTCTCAGGTCACCAAAATCTGGGAAAGCTAGCAATGGGCAATCTCCCGCTAATGACATTTGAAAATTAAAGGAAATATGATAGATAAATTGGCGTCCCCAGTCAGCAATGTGTTAATTGCTATTTTATTTGTTGTGTTCAAGATAAAAGATTTTTTTCAGAAAGACAATTTAAGTTTGAATGATGGGAATTAAGCTGATATAATTTTATTCGCCGTCTGCAAGAAATTGAAAGTTTTGTTTAAAAATATGTCTGTTTTAACACAACCAAGTTAATGTGCTATTGTCACGTAAACAAATTTTTTTACGATTGGCTATGTAAAAAATTTACCGTTGTGCCTCTTAACTTTATGATGTAGTTGTAAGTGACGTAATCATGAAATATTGTAAATATTGTAATAAGTAACAATGTATAAAACGTGTATATGATTTTTAGTGATAACGATACAGGTTGTTTAAAAGGGGAGATTCCTTTTTGTATGAAAAGTATTTTTTAAGTTTGTAACTGATATAGTCCTGTACTAAGGGTACACGTACGACGTAGTTTGTAAGAAATTAATTGTATAAGTTTTGTATTTACAACCAAAACATATCAAACCTTGTATTGCAAATTAAATAAGTAAGCACAGTAACAGCTAAGAAAATTTTATAAAAGCTAAGTAGAAAACTTGAAATTATTTCTAACAAAGATACAATCAAAGTAATAACGAACCATAATAATTGAATAATCTAAGACCATTTGAAATGTATATTCGTAGAGAAAAACGTCGTAACTTTTATAACGTGAGTGAAAAATGCTTATTGCATTTATTTAAATTTTTTTATGCCAGCTAATGAGATTATGAAAAGTAATAAGTTAACATTTCGAGATAATTATGTAAACGTAAAATACTGTTGTTCCTGCAAATTATAATCGGAACGTGCCATAACAAAGTATTTAGTGAACAAAATTCAAAATTCAAAAATATTGTATATGCAACATGTTGTTCAATGTAACATGTTTGTAGAAATGATTTTTGCCTCGCACTGCCATTATATAAGACTTGAAGACGTTTATACATTCTATTGAATCATTTTTTTTGTTTGACATTAAAGACTGAAATAATTCATCTATATTTTTTTTACATATACAATGAATCGTGTATTATTCAATGTATGTAGTACAATTGTATAAAGAAATAAAACTTTTGTTACATATTTTATATGATATTTATTATTCTATTCTTAAAATTATTTTAGAATTATGTATTCCAATTACAATTTGAAAAAATCTGTTGGTAATTGCCAGCTGTATTTGGAATTAATTTTCTCGCAACTTTTTACCCGTAACTGTTCTCCGCTATTTATATTCAAATATAAAAACTAAGTGTGATTTATCATAAGTCTTTATTAAAATTTATTTACTATTTACACACGCAAACCTGTGTACAATCGAAGAACGTAGAAATATTAATACAAATCGAATACAATGCTAATAACTAAATCACTATACAGACGCACTATTTACATTAGTCCTTGTTTAATTCTAGGTATTTTTACAGATTATACAGGCTGACGCGCACCCCGGATATAAGCGATTCTTAACATCACTTTTCCTTTTCCTTTTGCCTTTTGTACAAATATACATACGCCTACTTCTCGTAGCTAACATTATAAATAAATGTTCCTCGCGCAGGTACAGTTTATTTTTGACGACAGGAGTTATTTCTTTTGTACACACTTGTGTATTTAAAATCACTCAGCTACCGAATCCAACTTTGAAACGCCGGATCAAGTTCAATCGACAGAAAAGTCAAGTTGAAATTACCGCTGTAACCGGAGTAGATTATAAAAGGAGTAAAGTATCTTCCGATATTTTGTATCACCTATCAATTGATACCGAAATGATAAATTAATTATACTATTCTTTACATACGTGACGGAAAAGTATTTCAGTAATATGAAATGGACAACTGTCGCTGCATCTTTTTTCTTATATTCAATAAAATAAAGAAAACAAAGTGTTGCGAAAGCTTTTCAGAGACAAAAATGAATTGGAAAGACGTAAACAATTAATGAATTGTATTAATAATTTACAAATATTCTTCTCTTAACATTTACATTTGTTCTCATTAGTTGGTTATTATAATTAAAATACACCTACTTTAAATGCCTAAAGCAAGATACATTCTACTATAAGCAGAAGAACAGTTAAATTGTCCTTAACAAAGTCTAATAACGAAACAATACTTGAATATTTTTCTCATAAAACATAATCAATTAGTGGAAAAATTTGTGATATGTTAAATTTATAAAAAGGTTCATCATTGACCTGTTAATGTATTATTGTAAATATATATTAAACACATACATTAAAACATCTTATTTTGGAAGAATTTGGGAGAATTAGAAGGTAATAATCAGCACATACACATTAATCACAGAAGAATTATTGGAACGTTTCAAGTATTAAATTAATGGAAAAATTAATAAATATGAATTGTTAATACTTGAACCATTTCAACATTTTCCTGCCGTCAATAAGAATCGGTCATCCATTTGTTCAAATTCAATCTTCTTACTTTGAACAAATAACAATCGATTAGTCAGTTAATTAATAATCGTAGTAACAAATTATCAATTTTTCCAGAAAGTTTCCTCGGGGGGGGGGGGGGGGGTAACCGTCTGGCGCGCGTATTCGGCTCGGTTCAACTCCTCGTTTTAAAATACTTTCTCCTTTCTCGACTGCGAAATACTTTAAGATAAGGCACAAGTACAAACGAGGATTGGAATCTTAAATAGATTTTGTAATATTTCTTTATAATCGACGGTACTGAGTGACTATATGCTTAATAAAAAAAATCGTTGTGTTTAATTGTAATTCATTGACATTTTCTTATACATGCATACTTTCGAAGAACTTGAAGAATGTATGACCATTTTTTTTTTGTTTCTTTCCTCTGTTTAAATTTTCTATAAGGAGCAGTCGATGAATTATGTCTGAATACATTAATACAATTCTTTCAGATCTTTTTTATTCTACGTATAGATAGTAAGCAGTTCAGACCATAGGAATTTCGATAGTTACTCACGTGATTGCAATTTTCTTACACAATTTAAGGCCTTTCGGGTGTGGTTTAATTCGTGTAAACGTTTAACAAACAGCTCGATGTACACTCGAAAAGTGTAAGTCTACTACATCATTTAAGTTAGTGTAATATCTTAGTTCTCTATTCCCTCATTCTATAATGCCTTTACGACTATTCTCAGTATTATTGCACATACATTCTTCACTGTTAAAACAGTTTATTGAAACAGTTGCTAAATAGTCAACGGCATCCACATCCGAGAACAGCCATGTCCTGATAATTCTTCAGAACCACTTTATTTTCTTCATCGAGATATAACATGGATATAGAACTGAGTGCAGTCGGTACACAACAAGCTTTTGGCACCATGCTTGGTTTTGTCGAATAAACTAAGTTTTGGACAATTGCATGATTCGTAGAATTCAGGTGATCCGCAAGTGGGAAGGGACAATCACCGTGACAGTAAAATGCATCGTAACCAGGCGGGGCAACAATCCAATCGTTCCAACCAACGTCAGCGAAATCCACATAAAGTGGATGTCGCCGACAATTTTCACGACCATCCTTTCGACGATTTTTTCGAAGTGCTGCCCTTCTAGCACGGCGGTCCATTATTTGACTTGCCGAGGACATCTTATATCTACAAATATTCGATTAATTTCATGAACTAAGCATAAATCAATAATGTTCTTATCATAAATAAAGCTATAATAACTTATCCTGATGATTCTAAAAATTTAATTCTGTTAAAACATATGGCCGTTAAAGTATAAGAATGAATGGCTGGAAAATATGAATATCATAATAATGAATTTGCAGAATAAGATATTACATTAAAAAGTAATGTTTTAAATTTGAAAAAATTTAGGTAATAAGCAAGTTTTTAAGGAGTATTTAAAGGAGTAAACAGAAAAGAATAATTGTTCTGTACCTGCCGTCATCTGTGTAAGTAAATAACATTGGTCGATTGACAACCCATGTATCATTTCTTTCATTAGTGCTCCTTTTTAAACGAAGATGCTCCTCTCTCGTTCCACGTGTATGTACTACGAGACCGTGATTATTTTGGGGGTCCTTCATCCACCTTTCCACAGCAGGATGGACATCTAGGTTAATTGTGCTATTTTTTCTCATATTTATTGGTTTGCTGTCAATTAAACGTAACAGTGGAGTGCTCTGTCCTTTTGCACCAGGACGTAAGATATCGTATACAAGTATTCTACCCAATTTTACATTGGAATCTTCATGATTTAATATAGACACACGGGAAAGACTTAATTCTGCAGCTTGTAATTTTTCTCCAGAAGGTATGCTACTTAAATCAAAAGAAAGACGAAAACGATGTGGAGAC
Organism: Nomada goodeniana; assembly: GCA_963969485.1. NCBI lineage: Eukaryota > Metazoa > Arthropoda > Insecta > Hymenoptera > Apidae > Nomada > Nomada goodeniana. The sequence goes on along the minus strand of OZ018301.1, from coordinate 13,084,517 downwards.
TGAAATTTATGATCCAGTTCGCTTTCTGTGTTAAAAGAAAATAAAGAAAGAAAAAAATTAAAATGGAAATAATATATAGCACTATGCATTATTATACACAAATTCTTCTATTAATAATTATTTATTTTAGGATTTTAAATAGTTTCATATTTACGAAAGGTGTACCAGTATGAAAGAAACTTGTAATCCAAACTACATTTAAATACAATATAAATAAGATATAATTGCAAAATTTAGAGAATATAATATTAACCAATAACTTAATTTAATTTGAGCCACTGTTTAGAAACAATGGGATTTATATATTTCTTTATGCAAACACTTACCGACATGAGAAAAGGAGCGTACTGTATTAGCAGATCTTGCATGAATTCCTGGTTTAGCAATATCGGCCATACCAATTGAATTTTGTTTGACATAAAGCTTTTTCAATGACTCTGGAACATAAGCTGCACTCTGTGGTTTGGGTCTTTTGGCAAAGCCAAGAAGGGATAGGAGACTAGCTTCTATTCCAGCGATTGCTTCTTCACGTTCGCTGATTGTAAAGTGTTGGGCACTGTTGGAACGTAGGTTCAAACGTGCATTTGCTGCGGTAATTGCCAGCAGCAAGCCTGCTGCGACTAAAACCAACCTCAGTGGCAGCAACATGCGCATTGTGATGTAGTTGCTCACGGATGTTGCCTCCCTAAAAGTAAAAATGTCCAACCTTTTATTTATGTACAGCTAATGCTATCTTTTTGAAATGTATCTACAAGTTTATGATTAAGTGTCAGGGGGTTAATCATCATTTATTATTAGTTAATTATAGGTAATATTGATAATTCAAGAAGGTATAAAAATTTGATTTTTTTTTATTTTACATATTTTGGTCGTGAACAATTTTTTCATTTGGTTATTTGAACTTCGGTGTTTAAAATCGTATGGCCTGCAAAGATACTTTGCCACTCCTAATAAACCTATAATTTATTAATATAGAATCTTAATAATTCTACAATACATTATATTTAATAACTTGTTTAAATAATACATTCAATTACAAATAATAATAAATTCATCCCCCGATTTACGCGAGCATCTGTCTCACGTGGTTATTCTTTTACAATTTTTATTACACTATTTTCGGGAATTGCGTACGAAAGAGAATAGATCGTGTATGTCGTATGTTCTAGACTTTATTTCATATTCATTTCATTGCTATTATTCCAAAAACAATAAACATGAAAGCCGAAACAACACGAACTCAAATTGAAAAATGGTAGAAATGACGTAGGAAGTATAAAATCGAGCAAGAATTTTTAGTTCATTGATAATTTCAACAAATGCAGGGGAAAGAAACAGTTTCTAATGGCATGCAATGAGACCACGTAGAGTTGAAACTACACATAAAAAGAACCGAATAAATCAAGTTATTATTTACCGCGTATAACATGTTTCGCGTAATTCGAGGTATGTGTGAAATACGATTTGAACTGTTTAAAGATGTGAACAAAAACATGGGAACCACTGATACAGACATGCACTCTATTAAAGATGGTGATAGAACAGAAAGGTTCACAAGCTAGTGCCAAGCTCTTCGTTGTGGAATGGTCGCAGAATTTATCTAGCCGCGGTTTATCGACGCATACGTAATCAAGAAACGCACATTCACTAAATTGGTGCTGCTTCCCTCAAAATGGTTCAATTTTACGCACCCTACACTTTTGTTCGGGCGAGTGAGAGACATGTATGCCATTGTAAAATGGTAACGTAACAATATATTTATACAGGGTGTCCCGTAACTACACAAACATCGGGAAATGGGGGGTAGCTGAGGTGATTCTGAATAACTTTTAACTTGACCAAAATGTTGTTTGAAGCTTCGTTTTTGAGTTATTAACCAAAAACACTGCCCGATTTGGGTGCCCGTAGATCGCGGGCCCAGGCGCGTACCTCTCTACTGCGCTCGGTCAAGTACGGGGGCCTCAAGGGAATCGTACAGCAAATGTTACATCGTCTTAAATTAAGAATAATGTTGAATTTTTGGTTGTTCAATAATAAGAAATGAATTAATTATTCTTTTAATTAATCTCGCACGGTCGTGGTCGTGACAGAACGCATTGATACGGCGTGTTACATCGTCTTTAAGGAAGGGGTAATGTGGAATTTGTTGTTATATTTAACAGCAAAGCAGTATCATTATTCCTATACAATCAACAACAAATTACTTCGGTTTGGCTGAAAATTTAAATATTTCAATAAAAATATTTATACTACACTTTCCTTAAATTACAGCTTGAATTCACGTGTTTCATAATATATGAAACTTTAGACCTTAATTATATATGGAGGGCTCAGAAGCCAATCAATGTCAGTCCATTAGCACTCAAACCGAGATAAATAAGGTTTTTACAAATTACTTGGCAAATCATGACAATGTTAGTACCGTCATCTATTGCTTACGTATGAAAATAGTGACTTTAATTGATTTATCAACTGAAAGTTTTAATAATAAAAACGTTTTTGGATTACGAAACTCGTGTTCAGGAAAGTTGGACTTACACTGATTGGTCCCTGAGTCCTCCATATGTACGATACTATGTTAATGTATTGAAGGAATCGCATAACCACATATATACTTTTTTTGTAAGTACATATTATTGATACTAGTACTCTCAATTTTCCAGATTTTTTAATTAGGTGTGCCGCAGTTAGAAAAATTAGAAACCGATTTCTTCGTACTTCATATTCTATTCGTGATCCTGCGGTACAGTGTCAAACTGCTGAACCGCTGCAAACTTTCTTGTTGCTTCGAGCCCCCCTCGGGTTCCTTTTTTTTACACTAATTTGTGTTAATTCATAAATATATGACAATAATCAATATTTGTTTACACAAAACTGTTTAGTGAAATATGCTAACAAATTTTCAATTCATATTAAAATTGTTGTATCCTTTGAGCTTAGTCTTTCAAAACCAAGGGTTGCCTTCCATTTTTTTGTAAAAATTTTTAGTTCGTGGTAACTATTGAAAAAAATCTTATAAATTCTAGTGATAGTACATATACTTCCATATAGTACCAGCGACTTCCAGCCTCTTTTACGCATAGAACATTAACGTTATTACTAAAATCACACGGCACAGCAAAAATATGTTTCTTGAGAATTTAAGCAAAAATTTGTTGTACTGTTTTCTTTTTAAATTCTAAACACTGATGTGAACCTCTTGCTGCACACCGGTTAAAACTCGCTGGTATACACGAGTGTATACCAACCGTAACCAGCGTAATGTATAAACATATTTTGTTAATTAAATAAAAAAGGTTCTACGAGTAAAAAATTTCAACAAATTATAACCAATATTTGAAAATCCAGTTATATTGCAGTAGAATTATATAAATCCTTTCATGAAATTGCAATAAATAAACATTTAATACAATAAAATACAGATTGAATGATATAATTTGGTCACGCCAAATGACTTATAAAATACGCATTCTAAACAAAACTGTTTTATACAAAGACTGAAGACTTTGAAGCTTTCAAAGTGGGAGCACTGTTGAGGAATTGAACTTTTGTTGATAATCATTTGTTGATAATGTATCAATGATCCTATATTGTAAATATTCTGCTGAATACATATTAACCCTTATGTTAGCAACCGGGTACCCATTTCATGTTTCCTACAAGAATTTTTGATGTTCTGGTAACAATATCGCAAAACACCTCTGGTCCCCATTGTTTGGATGTTACTACGTCGATATACCAATTTTTAATAAAATTGGTTCGCAATTTTTTAAGTTATAAAGCTTCAAACATATTTATACGCCTGTCTGGTAACCGGGGTACCCGGGTACCCATATAAGAGACAAGATTGTTAGGTGTTCTATGCACATAAACATGAACCAATTTTTAACTAAAATGATTTTTTTATTTATTAAATTACAATAATAAACAATTCTGTGGACAATTTCTGCATATTGCTATAGTATTTACGTGTTTATCACAAATAGGACGGTCGCACTTGTGGCAAGCCTTTCGCGTTTTTCGTCGTTTCTTTTCGGGATCAGCCTGACACATATAACAGAATCTCACGACTTTTTTTGAAATGGAAGGAATTTCATTTATTTCTACTTGACTATTTCTCATGCTTTGTATTGCCAATTTTGTGGAAAGATGTCCCATAGTTTGAGCATTTGTCGAATTGTTCGACAAGAAAGATCTTCCCCTAATTGACGTAGAAACACACGACGATTATTTGATTTTCTAGACAATATATTGTTATTGCTAATGCTTCCATTTTTACAATATGAACTTCTGAAACTTCCAAATTATATTTCACAAAAGCACTGTTCGTTTCACCTAACTACAAAGAATCGTGTGTCTCGAATCGAAAACTGAATATAAACTGTTGCATATTGGAGACTGTCTCTGATACTAGCTTATATTTGTTTATATAAACAAGATAAGCATCCATTCACTAGTTATCGAACTAGGAACGATTCGAAGAATCAAAAGTCGAAAACTGGACACTTGAGAAACTGGGAGACTGCATAGAAGAGCATGTACTTAAAATATTTAAAGAAACTGATACTTCATTTCAGTATAAGAATATACATATAATAGATTTGCATAAAATGTTTAAAGCCGCAGCTGTTGAGTTATAGAAATGAAAGCTAACAGTCTCGAAAGAATTTAATTTCATATTTCAGCCACTCATTGGCTACATCGGTTAAGTCCACAAAACAAAAAGAAATCAATTTATTATAAATATAAGAAGTTAAGTGTGAATAAACCGCTTTAACGGTAGAATTGTAAAAAATTTAATAGGTGGAATCAACCAATTTGGCTAATGTGCCAATGGAAACAGTATGGGGTACCCGGGTACCCGGTTACGAGACAGACGTTGAAATTTCGATTGCTAACATAAGGGTTAAGCTATACAAAATTAATATTTATTTGCTTTAAAAAGCCACTATGTAATCAGTAATTAATATATCATATTTCATGTCGCGTTTGCAACAACAGAAGTACTTCAGGTATTCCACAAAAATCTTTCACTACGTGGAATTACATTTACGGTCCATTTACAAAATACATATATACTTATACATTTAAATTGTGTACTTAAAGAAAAAAAGAATATAGATAGCGAAACTATAAATATCATTGGTAAAACTACGGAAGTGCTCCGACCTCTCCGATTTGTATGATTTTGGAATATGTTGTAGAACTGAGTATCCGGAACAACTTTTTCCTATGCATATAACCGCCGCTCGGCCTTAGTTTTCGAGATATTTGCCAACAAATATAGCTGCTACTCATTGAATTTTGTATATACGTGCACGCTCGTGGCAACGTGTAGGCTGCCGCTTCTCCGGCGGCCGGTGAAGAATCTGTATACCGGGGGACCTCATACAAATTGTACCTCTAGAATTTGATATATCATATCAGATTTGGTATTGTCGGCCTTGCCCCTCCCCCTGCACCAAACGCACCCATAAATTTCTAACCCAAACCTAACCCGAATCTAATTTTTATTTAATCAAATATGAATTTGTGTTAGAATTTTCTTTTTCGATAAGAAACTGTATACTCGGTCAACTCATCGAAAAAGTAATGATTTTTTAACACATGGTTAGATACCTGACCTTCCACCCTGCACGTCCGCAGAACGTCATACCTGCAGTACCACGTGAATCCCCAAGTACGTGCACATCTGCCAAAAACAACCATAGTAATCCTTCGTTTTCTTCAAAATCATATTTGATTAAATAAAAATTAGATTCGGGTTAGGTTTGGGTTTGATTTTCGGGGGAGGGGGTGCAGGGGAAGGGGCAGTATACAGCGGCGGTATACAGATTCTTCGCCGGCCGCCGGATAAGCGGCGGTCCCACACGTTGCCACGAGCGTGCACGTATATACAAAATTCAATGTAGTAGTAGCTATATTTGTTGGCAAATATCTCGAAAACTAAGGCCGAGCGGCGGTTATATGCATAGGAAAAAGTTGTTCCGGATACTCAGTTCTACAACATATTCAAAAATCATCGAAATCGGAGAGGTCGGAGCTCTTCCGTAGTTTTACCATATCATTTATATGTTTATATATATAATTTACGGTCGAATGTGGAATGAATCTATAGTAAAATAATAGTGGATCAAATGTACATATCGGTTAAATAAGTATCCTCACATCGAAATAATCACGAACAGACATTTATGATTTCCAAAGGAATGCAAGACCACCCAAAATATTCGGCCTGACACAAAGCTATTAGGTTTGTACTTAGGAAACCACTTTACTTCTAGGAAACGAATTCTCTACCTGCTCTCTACGAACGAAATTATTCAACTGCCCATACCTCTTCTACCTGTGCTTTTAAGTTAAAACAAATAAAAGGGAAAGAATATTTACGATATCGAATTTTAAATACGATTAATAAAAGACACTTATACATTGTTCTAATAATATTGATTTAGTAAAGGGGGAAAAATAGTGGTGAGTGTAATAAATAAATAACAAATATGTAAACGAAGTGAAATAGTTTATAATATGACAAAATAGGAGTGAATATTGCGATAAAATATTGGTATAGTATTAATAAATAAGAGAAACACAAAGGAGGATGGTAGAAATGGCCCCATTTAGGACCTAAGCGACAACGACAAATTTGTGCAGGATATGTTTCTACATATTTTGTCGAGTTCAAAAAGCGTAATTATTTATCCATGCAGTAAAGGTAAAGTTGTAAAAAATGCGGGCAAACTTTGACATTTCGAAGACTGGAAAACTTATTCAATTGATATATTTTTCCAATGCAGGAACGACTTTATGATCTATCAGATATTTCTGACACCGATATACACCTTGCTGAACATACTTGCTGGTTGTTTAACGGTTGTTTTGCTGATAAATCATAATTCGTAGAAGGAGGTCGAAATATATCAATTGGACGAGTTTCCCAATCGGCGAAATCTTCGGCCCAATATTGCTCCATTTGTACCGTCCTCCTTTGTGTACCTTTACGCGAATTAAATCTTTGACTAAATTTTACATTTTTTATGTATGGCGGAAATGTAACCTTGCTTCGTACGTTTATAAAGGAAAGCATGTGAAAAATTAGAAAAAATAATAAAACGATAAATCTATTGTAGAGTATCTCATCCGTAGGAATAAATTGAATGTAGGTGTCCCCTTCCTTTAGAAGTAATCGTAAAATCTCATTATAAAACCACCTAAATATTTCCGCCACAAAACGAAGCAACTGTTTATTACTTATACGAGTAATGAAATATGTAACTTCAGACTACAGCAATTGAATTGCGAAAGTAATGGGAATACAAAAATTTGTTCTCAGCGCCATCCCGTTTGCGTCCAGTAATCAAGAACCAATAATGATTGCATTATAACAGAAAACTGTAATAAACATGACTGAATAGAATAATATAATTGTGATAGTTAATGAACGAATAAGTTGCTACGCATCAAGTAATTTGAACTGGTTTGATAGTAAAACAATAATATAGAAAATTATGCAGAAAAAAGATATTAAAGAAATTTGCTAAGTACTACTACTAAGTAATCCTTAAGAAAACGAAAAAATAATAAATATTCGGTCATGTATAAATATAAATAATCGTAGAATGTGAAATGAAATAAGATTATAGATCTAATATTCATTCCAATCTCTGGACTATTTTAAATTTTTGACACATTTACACTAACAGTGCCCATTATGCCAATTGTCGAGTAGTGTAATGCAAGATATCTTAACGTTATTATATACGTATTAAGTTTTTTAATAAACAGATACATAAATTGTATATAATGTATATAATATATATAATAAATACTTATTAGTTTATGATTATTTTGAATATAATATAAATTGAAAATCTATATCGAGGTATACAGTTTTCTCATTCCTATTATTATCTGTTCTATCAATGTTTTATTGATAAAAAAGGAAAGTATTAGAGTTTACTGACCAAAACATTTTTAACCAAAACCATAGATCACCAAATATTATTCAAACTTTGAATGCAAAAGAAATTCCCACAAATCATAAATTACTACAGCTTATAAAATTTAACATACACTAAAAGTTGTTAAGAAAAGTATATTCGATTCTACGGTTGCAATCGATTATTGTCCATATTTGCCAAACTCGCGCGATACAAGGAATTCTCTTCCTTGCAGATGAAAATTACTGTTCGTAGTATTTTAAACGTCGAAGATAGTACGTAGAAGGTTCATTCTATTGAATGTTTACCTATTTTTAATATTTTGCTTAGTAACTTAACGAATATATTTCAGATGAAAATTGGACTACATACAAATAAAATGACTATTGATTCCTTCTAATTTTTTGCGGTCAAAAATGTTTTTGAGGGCGACATTAGGTAAAAAAATAAACCTTTTTATTTACGTAATATTAGATGCAATTTTTCAATACATATGATTTAAAAAAAATTGTAATCATAATTTCCATTTTCAAAACATAAAGGAATGTAAATTACACGGTACCCTCAGAAAAATTATTCTTTAAATATTTAAATACGATAAGTAAGATAGAAACGTAATTTTCAAAATAGAAATATGCGAATTACATTATGAAATTTATATACAGCATTTACCTAATATTTCCAAATATAAAACTATGTTAGATGCAAGTTTCCGTGCATTGACAATCAATATAAACAACGTGCAAATGAATAAGGCAAGTATATGTATATATGTATTTTAAAATCTTCTTAATAAAATATTTCCGCCATTAATTCAACTTAACCAATTTTCAAGTCATTTTTTAATAACATGTCGCAATAAAATATAAACCTCTCATTTCTGTAAAAAATGCTAGATTTTGAAATACCATTTTGGATATCCACTTAAATTAATAATCATTCCAAACTAATTGACAAAATCTATTTAATATGAATATAATTCAAAATCTATTTTTTAATGTTTATATTACTATACAGGTGGTTCTCCGTATACAAAAATGTCGATCAATTTTAATTAGCTGTCTTCGTTTGAAGTACTTATGCATATGTATGTATTGATGATTATAAGATAATAATAACTCTAAGTGCTGATATCCTGTTTAACATAAATATCACACAGTTGCACCGAAGGAATGCGACATGGGTAGAGTAAGGATACAAGGTGTTGAGTATACATAAGAAGCACGTCATCGTCTAAAATAATCGGGCCAGCGACAATCAAGCAAATCTACTCTATCGAGCCAATGAAAACCACGTATGTATTTTTTATTTAAAAAAAAACAACCGAAAGAGTATAATTTCATAGAAGTTGCACTTACCTGAGCTAATCGTAAGTCCGTTGTTCGAGGAGCCACGACATTTCAATGAGCCCATGTAACCTCACTCAGAAACTATTGTCTCAAAACCTCGGCACCCCCCCCCCCCGACCCCCAAGCGGGAATCTTTAGTATCGATACATCGATGTTGGAACTCTGTTGCGCTGTCTGATATTTTCGCACTCGTGCACTCACCAACGAGAAAGCGAAACCGAGACAAACAGATGATATAAACAGACAGGGAGAAATAGACGTAGATATCTTTTTTCTCGAACTTTGTAAATGACTCGCAAGGGGACACAGTTTATCAATAAATGTATCAAGCGCAGCAATTGTTGTGCAAATAGAAAACGTTTAGAACAAGACGTATTGGTGTTGAATTCGACTTGATACGCGGATATCTTCGAGACGTCGAGAGGAAGAGTAGAGCTGTGGGACTTCGTAGGGGTGGGGAAAAGAGTGGGGCAACTCGGATGATCCATGAAAAGATACTTGCTGTCTCCCAATAGTAGAAGACCACAGGTCCAGCGCCACGTGTGATTAGTTCGTAAACTAAACTTAGCTACCAATACAATAACTATGAACTGTTATGTTTGAAACGTTATATCGTATTAGTTTATACCATTAAAAAAGGCACCATTAAAAAATGCACAAATGTTTCATTATACTTTGTCGAGTTTTTTCTGCGAAGTTACTTAGTGTATTCTACTTGTTGGTGCTTACGTTATATGGAATAAGGATAACGAGAGTTTGTTGATGTATCGATTAAATAACCTTAAAGTTTTAACATTAGAAGTTATATTTACGCCGAAGGCATGTTCTCCTTTAGTTTATTTTAAATTAATAATTATGTACAATTTATTGCATAGTGAAAGTAGGAGGAATATGTTAACATTTTATGTCGAACTATTACGTTTGTCCGATATGATGATTTTATATTTTCTGGCTGTGAAATTAGGAAACTGATATATCACAAAACATAAAAATATCTGTCATATTGAAAAGTACATTATATTGACATAAAATATATTATATAGAGAGAGAGAGAAATTCCCAGGTAATTGAACGCTTGAGAAAATATGAAAAATTTTAAGTGAATAGGACTATATAATGTTAATGATTTGGAAATTGTTGTGAAATAAAACTCATAATGTTACTATTACCATTATGCATCATTATTAACACATATGTGTCCTATTGCTTACATATACTGTATGTTACAAAAAATGAATGTATATTGCCGCAATGTGATTAGAATTTCAGGGTTTCATATAAGTTAATATTCGAAAGACTCTAGTTTAATGTAATAATTATGTTATACTTTGTGCGTGGCCTTACCAATCTAATAGTAAATGAACTTATTATCAACATTAATTATAAGCTGTATTATGATTGTAACAATTCATCTGACAAATATTTAATAATATTCATAAAAAGAGACAGTAATATGACATGCACATTTTTGTTTCATTTACTATGTTCTTAATAAGATAAGGCTTGCATTATTATTATAGCACAGTCCATTCTAGTACTAGCCGTGCTGTTTACTAGCCCGTTTACCGATCGGGAGTCCTAGTTTCAGTAATGGGAGTCTTGTACGTGGGATTACAATTAACGCTTTTTTTTCATAGTAAATTATGTTAAAGTACACAATTCTTTATTAATTATGTCTGAGTAATATATAAATATTATAACTATGGTAAGTAGAAGTGATATTAAAATATGCTAATAGTTATAAATGTGGTATACATTTTGTGGACTCTCGGAGTGGTTTGGTGAAGTGATACATAATATTGGAAATATTTTACAGTGGTTTTAGGAAAATATAAGTATGAAGCAAAATAGAATCATCTTTGAACTAAAACGCAACATGTGAAAATGAATGAAGTGATATATAAGTTAATAGAAGCCTGAAATAGACAAAATTATTGATACGACGTCAAAGAGGTTAAGTGAACACGGAAAGAGGTTGGGTAATTAATTACTGAAGGGAAGGGTTATACAGGTAATTATAAAATCTTCCCCACTAATGTATGTATCAGAAAATGCTAAATGATGTGCCTTTGATTGAATATTAATATATGTTAATTTACATAAAATGTGCGTATGATTTTCAGGTTTTAGAAAGTCTGATTCCAAATTGGTACCATTTATTATGGCTTCCATTATTGCACACATACGAGTAAATAAGGTTATTGCTTCTTCTGTAGGAATGAAAAGACCCTTTGTAAGTGATCAAAATATATATTATTTATAGTTGTACCTTTATCCTTCGCAATCAATTATTTACATATATTACAATTTAATTTTTTAGCATTGGAATGGAACCCATAACTGGATATATAAATCTTAATATAATCATCTACAACACACGTGGATTAATATTCGTTAGCTAAAATTTTTGAAAATCCATTTACATCGGCAGAAAGATGATGAAGATCGTTAATATCATTCCGTAACAATTGGGAACATAACAACACTGCCATTATTAACTAACAAATATAGTATGAAACTTGTGAAATTTTCAAAAATTGTGTATGTATATAATAATAATAAACTAGTCAAAAATTACTTATTATACTCTTAAAATGTTATTAATGTTGGTATATTATGTATTGTGGAATAGAATGCCACTGATTATACAAGTGTTTATATTAAGAGGGACCATAGGGTCCAAATGCTCAACGCTTCTCTTCTAAACTCATTCGATAGAGTTTCTTCTTTCAATAAGGACGTACCTTCCCTTTACAATATAATAAAGCATTCTTTTATTAAAGCGAACTGCGTATTATACATTATCAAACTTCCTTATAATCTAGTTTTCCAATAATTAATACTAAATTGAAATATATTGAATGCATAATAGCTTTTATTAAATAAATGTGCTATACACAAAGATTAAGACCTACATAGTTAATAAATGAAACTTCCATTCATTACTGCACTCACTTTTGTATTTTAAAAAATTGCCTACTGAGAATAAGTACACATTGATGTGTAAACATTCGAAAAATAAGCGGGAAAGTGAGAGGCCGGTATGGAGAAACTGAGAGTCTGGTAGGGTGGGTTGGGTTAGGTATACTGATATATATAGCACAGCCGGACTCTCGCCATGTTGCCATTTTTACCTTCAGCACGGCTAGTACTAGAGAAGGCTGTGGTACAAGTAAAATGTGAATTGGTTACAAGTAAATAATCATAAAGGCATAGAAAATCGATTGCCAAAATGTATTCAACAAAAACACCTTCTTTAAGAATTGATGAGGCCGATTTGAAATGTAAAAATGGTTGTGGATTTTATGGAAATGCCGAATGGGAAGGTTACTGCAGCAAATGTCATCGTGAACATTTGCAAAAACAAAGATCGCAAATAGAATACAATGTTTATGGACAGAGACACGATTTGTAAGCTCATTAATTTCTTCACTTTATATTTTTATCGATTTAAGACATTTTCATCTTCAGATACAGAGTTTATTCTTCGTACAAATATAAGCATGCTATAGAAAGAAACATATTTTGCAGTAGAATTTTGATTAATACGTTCAGGACGACGTTGAATACAGCTATTTACCCCACAGCTGAATCATGTTGTATTTCTATTTGTTGAATTAGTAATTACACACATACCTGCAAACACCAGCTAGTACCCATTGCTACACCTGTGCAAGTAGACTCCAGGTCCTAGATAGCAATGATAAGATTCTAGACAGCATAATTATTTCTAGTCAATAAAGTAGCAGTGACCAGACATGGCTTTCTATCAAAAGTGTAACCTACCACAAATGATACACATTGTCATGAATGTTCTGAATATCGTTATTGGAAAACAAGGAAGAATGAATAATGTAGTAACAGTTAAGAATGATTGCATCTATTTCATAATGTAATTTATACTACAAATTTTAATAATCGGTTTTATGAAACGCATATAGTAGATTCTGATTAATAAGGACGCCGGTTAAGCGGGACTGTTGTTTATTCCGGACAGATACTCAAGAATAGAAACAAAGGTATTGTTTCCTATTGTTTCCAGTACGGTCATAAGGCATATATCACTGCTTTATTGGGATAGTTTACGCTCATAGAGTTTACAATAGAAGATACAGTAGAGCACATTATAAAGTAGTAATATTGATTGGAAGTATAGATATAGCCTGAACATAGAAAAGGACAAAAAGAACTTAAAAAGTTGGAATCATATTGAAGTGAGCTCAGGTTGACACACTTCAATCGTAGGAGAATGACTACGGATGATGCAGTGTATATACCACAACATTCTCCCATCACAAGATCATATGACTTATTGTTAGCTTTGTTTGCATGCTTAAACAGACATTTGTATTCAAGACCAAATACATACGTTTTTTAATAAACCGTTTTGGCTTCATTTTTCACGTTGTTCAGAGTTTGGCTGTAGAACTTCGCTTTTTTGGGACAGCTGCTTAATTGGGAGAAATTCGGCCAGACCAATGTGTCCCTATTAACAGGAATCTACTGTATATTATTTATAAAGCAGAGACTTCACAGGATTGTACCTTTGTTAATCATGATTCTATTGTAAAATAGTGGAGTTTCATGTTAAAAATTATATTGTGTGAATAATGTGAATAATGTGTTAAATCTTCATTTTTAAAGTATAGTAAAGAAATAAAACTTCTAATAGAAATCAGATTGTATATTTGTTAAAGTACATTCATTTTATTGTGTTTATTATAATCTTCATATGAAATTTTATTTATTTTGACCTTTGCTCATTACTCGGGTCAATTTGTTACTAAACAAAAATATATTGTTTAAAAATCATTTATTGTAACAATCGACATGCAAGAAATTTTCTGACTTAACTCTTGTATAGACAACCAAAATGGTTAATAAGTTTCAAGCTTACTTATCTAAAATATTCTACACTCACTTTTTTTCACAAAACATGAATTGATGTTAAAGTGACCAAAAATTGGAGGTTTAGAGTGGTTTTACAATATCTTGTCAAGAACACAAAAATATAGAAAAGAGTACCTGGTCCTCCGCAAAGTTGTTAAATGATCGAAATACGTATCCTAATATTTCGCTAATGTCATTATTGTTTTAGTGCCTCTTCTAATAAGGGCACACTTAGTAGTCATCAAAGATATGAAGAAAAAAAGGTACAACAAGAGAAGAAGTATAAGCTATTGAATATATCTTTTCGTAAACCAGTTGCAAAAGGTATACTTATTTTTCTGATGTGTAGCTTTATATTTAACAACTTTCAACATAGAATTTTGTGTACAAAATAAACAAAGATAGCTTGCTCAATTTGTACTTAAACCTTTCATGTAACAAATTTTGTAGTTGTACGTTAATTATCCAAAAATTTATATTTCTTATTACAGTTCAAGGATACCAAGAATTACTTTATGAATTAACAAAAGACAACCAAGACCTTGAAAAAGTTAAAGCAGAAAATCGTGACCTGATAGCTGTGATTGCTAAAACTCCAGTAGAAAGGGATGTTAAAAAGTGCATGCACTCATTCATAATTGAAATATTACAAAGTAAAGACGTTAAAAGAATAGAAGAACTTTCAGAAATAACGCAAAACTTTTATCAAGTGTTTGCTAAACGTTTAGAAAATAGCACCAAATATACCGGTATTTAAAGAAATTGAAATTGAAATAATACAAATAATATTGGAGTATTTGGAAGTGTGTGCTAGTGATCGAGCAACTGAACTTTGATCGCTAACATAGAAATATTTGATTAATTTATCGAAAATTCCATAAGCATAAAAAAGCTTTATTTATATTGTTTCAGAGATAACACCAGATGTTAAAGAAAAATTGTTGGATTACGTAGAAAGATATGCTATTACATTACTTTATAGAATTTTGTTTTGTCCACCTTTTACAAATGATGAAGAAAAAGATTTAGCGATACAGAAAAGGTTTGTTGTTTCATTCAAATACCAAATAAATAGAATGTTAATGATACTAATAGACTAATATATAAATACAATGCTGTTACAGAATTCGACAACTAAACTGGGTTAGTGGCAAAAATTTAGAGTGTCGAATACATGAAACCAGTTCTGAAGTTAGGGAACTTGTTTATACCTCCATAACAGGTTTGTTCCTGAAACGTATAAGCAATTATACTAATTTACAGTTTTTCAGCTGTTAATGACAACAAACTGTGTAACAGCTGGTGACTAATAATTTGAAAACAGCTTTATAATCTGTTGTAGATTTATTAAATATGGATTCCGCAAAGGCTCCACAAGAGAAACTTTCATGCATTATTTATTGTTGTCGAAATATATTTTTAATGTTACAACAGTCCGTTGGTGGACCAGCGTCTGCAGATGAATTTCTTCCTGCTTTAATTTTTATTGTTTTGAAAGCTAATCCTGCTCGACTTAAAAGTAATATCAACTTTATCACTAGGTTCTGTAATGCAAGCAGATTGATGACTGGAGAAGGTGGATATTATTTCACAAATTTGGTAAAGTATACTTAATATGCTTTAACATACTTTACTTTGTAGTTGAAACAAATAAGTTCACAATGACAAATGTAAATCAACGTGTTGTTTCAGTGCTGTGCAGTATCGTTTATTGAAAATTTAACAGCCGAGTCATTGAATATGGATGAAAAAGTTTTCAATGCTTATATGTCTGGAGAACGTGTTCCAGCCAATACATGGGAGTCTGCTTTAATGATATGCGAAGTATAAAACGTTTTCTTTAGTAATCCTATATTGGTAATACAATTCGTTTCATACAGCTTATTGTAACATTACTTAGAGTTTGCATTTAATGTGCGAAGACATAACGCTTCTTGACGAAATGAAGACTAAAACTGCGGTAATAATGTGCGAAGCATTAAATTTAAAGGACAAGATGCTACAATTTCAGCAAGAAATGGAATCAGAAGTAAGCACAGTTTTGGATAGGACTCCGCTCTTAATTACGCACAGTCAAAGATTGCCTACTAATTTAGACTGCGAAGATATTGAAAGTTATCAGTTGCCTCCTCCGATTATTCCACAAGTAAGTACTGATTTTATAACTGAAAAATCTATTATAGGCAATAACATATAACTGCTTACCAGGTTTGTTCTACTATGGTTAATAATTCGACGCCACAAAACGACTTAAGAACCTCCCTAATAGATGATTGTGTTACGCCGTCTCCAACCTTCGATTTTCCTTCTTTTATTGGCGATGATAGTTTCGATGTGAGCAAAGCCGAAGATGACACAAGTCTTATAAGCTTAGACACACAGAGTGAGTTTGATGCGCAACAGGAAAGATCAGCGAATGAGTTATTATCGTCAACGCATTTGAATTTACCGTATGCAAAGGAATCGGAACATGAAGATTATCATGGGTTTACAGTGCAAGATTCGAACATACCCACGATTCCCTGTACTACTGGAGATTTATCTTTAAATTCTACAGAACTGGACTGTGAAACTTACACAACTCATTTTCATAATGTATAAGAAAAGATACTACTATTAAATAGACAAAGAACAAATGAAAAAAATGTTATCAACAATTTCTTGCATTATGTAAATGTGAATATGTATCACTTGAAACAGATATAGAAGCTAGTTATCCCATAGATTTTTAGAAATGTGAATTCTTGTATCGATACAGTTAAAATAACAGTTATTTCAGTTTTTCTAATATACTTATTATTCCAACTACTTTACAGCTTGTTAAAGATAACCACAAATCGACGATTAAATTTAATTCGTCCAACTTCTCCAATACAGGTATAGAGGTAGTAGATTATCTTTCTTCTGCAGCCTTAGATCAAAGATATCAAAATCCGCTTTCCTTAATTCGTTCAAAAATTTTTCTAGACAAATTATTGGTAAAAATATCAAATTTGCTTTCTTCCCCACATTACTTTTTAGAGAAAAGGCCTGCAAAACAAAATTGTTAACCTTTCCTGTCTTTTCAGTTTTATTCACCTATTTTCTCCATGATTCAATTACAAAGCAATACTTACAGCATCTAAATGAAGTTTTCCACAAGACGTTATATCGTATATTGCATCTTTGAGATCTTTGCTCGTCTGACCCTGCAATACAGTTTCTGTAGAAATGCTGTATTTCAATAAAATATCTTGCGGTAACATGTTCACCCTTTTGGTAGAATTGTAAGGAATGGACCGGATTAAATTGATAATTCCATGTGCTTTGCCCATATGACTCGCAGCATGATCTGCATTGATATTAGTTATACCGTGTGCTTCCAATAGAAGGTAGTAAACAGAAGCACTGCTGTACTCTGCATATTTCTCTATTTCCCTTACATCCGCAAATGAATAATCAAAGAGTTTTTCTAATCTAGCATTGATTAAACGTTTGAAATAATGTTTGGAAAGGGAATGGTTCTGCAGGATCTATAAGGAACATTATAGAAAGTATAATAGTTGTTAATTAACTATGAACTATTACATATTGTTTAGTTTGAAATAAACATACCCTATGCAGTTCCAACATAATAGGATTTCTTTGAGGATTTCCATTGTAAATATTATTTAACGCATTTGTCCAAAATTGTAATCTCATTTCTCCTATTTTATAATCTTTTACTTGATCTTTTACTTGTGCTACTTCAACATTGAATGCACGAATTGCAAACGCCGCTGCTCTAATTTCAGGCGATAACAATAATGTACATAGAAAGTTTTCATAGTCATACTTTCTGAAAGCATTAACAATACAAAAATGAAAATTACTTTATGTTATATTCATGTAGGTATAAGCATTTTCTTACAATGCAAAGAGTAGCAACATACTGTAATCAATCTTGTACGTTTAATTACTTCTCTGTTACTACAAATGATACGCAATATGAAAATAATCAATTTAAATACATAAAAGTATTATACCTAACTAATTCGGAACAATATGCAGCTGGCGATTGTTTGGCATGTACACTTGAATACCTTAATATTTCTAACGATACGTTTCGTTTAAAACAAAACAGACTCCCACTCATAATGAATTGTATTTGCTCTAATAAAAATAGTGTAACTATTTTTGTTACAGATAAATTTACAGATTCATTGTCACTATCCGATAGAATTAAACTGAAAATAGTTAATTTTATACGTATATGTTAATTATATTCGATTGAATGTTGCAATGTTAATTGTATAAGTCATTTATAAACGCAAGCCACACTCAAGTATTACAGTTGCGTACAATATATATATGTATTTTATTCGTAAATTTAGTTTAAAGATTGTTTGTAAGTAGTAATAGATCAAATATTATTATAAATAACGATCTTTGAAGTTACTATTTAATAAGAAAAACTTTAACAAAACATAAATATAAAACTTTACAATCGTGAGCATAAATCGTGGAGCAAATATAGTTATCGATATAATAACCTATATGAATGATTGAGCTACTAGCAAAGTGCAACTTTATCGTAAAACATATGTTTCAATGATTAAATCATAATAATTGTGAATATATTTTTATTATAAATACATTGTTGCTTTTTAAATTCTTTATTATATTAAATTACACTTCCGTTATATTATCCGGGGACAACAAATATTTTTTTCCTCTAAGAGCCCCCAAGTCCCCACCAACACTTAAAAACGCAGTACTCTGCAAAGATTAAGACTGGGTGGGGCACAGGGAGAAGACACGTGGCTAGTGAGCCACCAGTACCTTGTCCATGAATTATAGCCCTATCATAAATTCCACTTATAAGAAGAATGTATCGTATTTTACTATATGTATTGTTTCATTAATGACATTGCAAATAATAGCAATGAAAAAAATGATGTAAGTTGAAGGTATTTAAATGAGACTACAACTTCAGTAATATTTAGATGCATGATTTTGGATACTCAACATTTTTGTTCACCCTCGTAACAGATTTTTCGTTATTGTTATTATAAAATTTAGTTATAAATATCCCATAGTGCTATATACCCATCTTTTGCAGCTGTAGCCATTATCCACCTGTCATCGTATGTTTTCACCCTTTGTGTAGAATAAATAATATCTTGCACAATATCTTTATGATGGTTTAGAACAGCTAATGGTTTAAAGTTCTTCGAAGAGAATAATCTGACTCTACTGTCCCAACCTCCAACTGCCACAATTTTAGAATCAGGCCTTATTGTAATTACAGAGGTACCAGGATTTCTTAAAGCTATCTTACTCCTATTGCACAGTAAACGGTCGGCTGATAAATTGAATATCTAAAAATGATCTATTGTTATTGATTATTTCATGAAAATATAATTATGTTTTAGTTCACAGGGCTCTATATAATAATTGACGTTAGCCCCATCATTTGTTATATATGATTTTTCTTTATTTTTATTTATAATCAATACCTGCAAATTATTGGAAGGACCGGCAATTACTCCTTTCATCATGGATGAATCGAAATCCAATGCCATCGGACATTTTTCTACCACCAAGGAGCTTAAAATACTTTTTTGCCGTATATCCCACAGAGATAATTTCTCCCCTTCATAAGCAACTAAGACTGTGTGTTCATTTTTCAATGGTTTGATTGCCATAACTTCTCCCAAGTTGTCAGAATTCGCTGATTTTAATGTTAATTCTATGTTCAAAGTATTTGTTGATAAAATTCCAACGGTGGATTTTTTCAGCGGTATAAATAGCTCACTGTTGGACATTGTCTGAAACCTATTATTCGAAACCATTTTAAATTACTTTAAATTAAATACCAAACTAGAGAAAAAGAATTCTGTTATAAGAGGTGAAGAATATTGGACTGGAGCAAAAGTTTCTAACATTTATCAAGTGAAAAACAAAAACATTGTTCAAATATTTGTACATAGATTTATTGAACATCATATGATTCATTATGTTCTACTATCTTTTGCTATTTTTAAGCTATCTTCATGAACTTGTGTCTGACTCATTCACTAGTAAAGAATTGCACCAATCCGATACTAAATAATTTGATACCTGCAGTAATGGTAGTAGTCTATATTAATAGATTTATCTGCAATCCATTGAGATTCTGCTCGCTTATATATTTTTATTAAACCAGATTTATGTTGTACTAGCAAATGATTGTTCCTTAAACATTGTAAACTTAAGCAGGTCTTCTGTTCCGATCTAATTTGATATAACTCACGGTTCGTCTTTGAAATGCAAACAAGATTTGTGTTACACAATGTATTATAAATTTTTAAACAGATGTACACGATAATAAAAAAGATATATATCTATATGTATGGTGCATATACATATTTACGCTAGAGGCTATAAAAGATTAAAACAATTAGAATAAGTTTGCTGTTACAGAGGCAGATACTTAAATACTTTATTTACATTTAAATCCCAAACATGAACATTGCCGTTAGTGGTACCAGCATAAAGATGTTCGGTGCTGCAGTTTATTTGAAAAAGGATACAATGAACACATCCCATATTACCGCGAAAAATATATTTTGGATCCGGGGGAAGCATTGCCATTTAAACAAATTTTACTTTACTTCACTAGCGTAATATTTTTTCGTGTAAACCAAAGCACAATATATATCAATCGTTGGCTCTATTTGTTAACATGTATACAAAAACAGATTCACTGGGCTAAAAAGACAATGTCATTTTTTACTGTAAATCTAACGTAATAATGTTTGTTATTATTCATACAGTGTAACTAAAATATATGAAATAATATATTAAAAACAAATTCGTAATCAGAAATGGACATACATACGTACTAAAAGGAAGTAAATACATAAATCTTTATTGCCGATAATTGCAGAGTCTAAATGTTATATCACAAATTTTTCACGATTTAAATCAATAATACTATTTCAGGTGTCCTGTTTAAATATCCTAACGGAAGCAATATGTATTATGTAGTACAATATGTAGTACCACAGCCTTCTCTAGTACTAGCCGTGCTGAAGGTAAAAATGGCAACATAGCGAGAGTCCGGCTGTGCTATATATATCAGTATACCTAACCCAACCCACCCTACCAGACTCTCAGTTTCTCCATACCGGCCTCTCACTTTCCCGCTTATTTTTCGAATGTTTACACATCAATGTGTACTTATTGTGAGTAGGCAATTTTTTAAAATACAAAAGTGAGTGCAGTAATGAATGGAAGTTTCATTTATTAACTATGTAGGTCTTAATCTTTGTGTGTAGCACATTTATTTAATAAAAGCTATTATGCATTTGATATATTTCAATTTAGTATTAATTATTGGAAAACTAGATTATGAGGAAGTTTGATAATGTATAATACACAGTTCACTTTAATAAAAGAATACTTTATTATATTGTAAAGGGAAGGTACGTACTTATTGAAAGAAGAAACTTTATCGAATGAGTTTAGAAGAGAAGCGTTGAGCATTTGGACCCTATGGTCCCTCTTAATATAAACACTTGTATAATCAGTGGCATTCTATTCCACAATACATAATATACCAACATTAATAACATTTTAAGAGTATAATAAGTAATTTTTGACTAGTTTATTATTATTATATACATACACAATTTTTGAAAATTTCACAAGTTTCATACTATATTTGTTAGTTAATAATGGCAGTGTTGTTATGTTCCCAATTGTTACGGAATGATATTAACGATCTTCATCATCTTTCTGCCGATGTAAATGGATTTTCAAAAATTTTAGCTAACGAATATTAATCCACGTGTGTTGTAGATGATTATATTAAGATTTATATATCCAGTTATGGGTTCCATGCCAATGCTAAAAAATTAAATTGTAATATATGTAAATAATTGATTACGAAGGATAAAGGTACAACTATAAATAATATATATTTTGATCACTTACAAAGGGTCTTTTCATTCCTACAGAAGAAGCAATAACCTTATTTACTCGTATGTGTGCAATAATGGAAGCCATAATAAATGGTACCAATTTGGAATCAGACTTTCTAAAACCTGAAAATCATACGCACATTTTATGTAAATTAACATATATTAATATTCAATCAAAGGCACATCATTTAGCATTTTCTGATACATACATTAGTGGGGAAGATTTTATAATTACCTGTATAACCCTTCCCTTCAGTAATTAATTACCCAACCTCTTTCCGTGTTCACTTAACCTCTTTGACTTCGTATCAATAATTTTGTCTATTTCAGGCTTCTATTAACTTATATATCACTTCATTCATTTTCACATGTTGCGTTTTAGTTCAAAGATGATTCTATTTTGCTTCATACTTATATTTTCCTAAAACCACTGTAAAATATTTCCAATATTATGTATCACTTCACCAAACCACTCCGAGAGTCCACAAAATGTATACCACATTTATAACTATTAGTATACTTTAATATCACTTCTACTTACCATAGTTATAATATTTATATATTACTCAGACATAATTAATAAAGAATTGTGTACTTTAACACAATTTTCTATGAAAAAAAGCGTTAATTGTAATCCCACGTACAAGACTCCCATTACTGAAAATAGGACTCCCGATCGGTAAACGGTGTTGCCACGTTCTTCAGCACGGCTAGTACTAGAGAAGGCTGTGCTACTGTTACGCTATCGCGTTAGTAGGTCTTAATATCTAGTGACATCGAATCGACGGTCGACGATAATAACTATACGACGATAAAATAGTGATAATAACTTAGGAGCGAAATTCGAAACAGGATGAAAAATACACGATAAATAAAGCTGTACATTATTTATCGTACAGATTTTAAAACACTTCACTTGGAAGTTTCTAAAGCTTATTTACTACAGACCGTAAAAATGTAGCTAAGTCTAAAAAGTCATGTACAACCCTTGAAAAGTCGACCCCACGATATCCGGGGCTGGTCACCACATGGCCTACCCCGAAACAAAAGAACCCTTGAGAACCCCACCAACTCGCCGGCGCGCTCTCCCCGACTTTCCCGCGTTTTCTTCTAGTTTTCCCGCACTTTTCTCTTAACTCGCGCGCACCCTGGCTTGTCACACGGAAAGGGAAGCGTTGCCACCTCACATGCCCAACCACAACAAGACCCAACCCCATTGGACAAGACGAAGTCAAAAGGAGGAGCAAAGATCTCAGGAAGAGGAACCAGAGCCGAAAAGGAAAGAAGAAGAAGCCTCGCAGATCAGAACTTCTTTATCTCTCGTTGCAACCAGTACTGTCTACATTGATTTAACTTGTGTTATTATAACTTGTGTTTAATTTCGCCGCGCTTCACCACAAGCAGAGCGGTTCAGCGCTCCACGGGCAACCGAACCTGTATAAACTCCCTATATCCCACCAATAGATACGCAACAACAACATTTAGGTATAGACACAGCCTACTCTAGTACTAGCCGCGCTGAACAACATGGCAACACCGCGTGTTTACCGATCGGGTGTGCTATTTTCAGTAATGGGAGTCTTGTACGTTGGATTACAATTAACGCTTTTTTTCATAGAAAATTGTGTTAAAGTACACAATTCTTTATTAATTATGTCGGAGTAATATATAAATATTATAACTATGGTAAGTAGAAGTGATATTAAAGTATATTAATGGTTATAAATGTGGTATATATTTTGTGGACTCTCGGAATGGTTTGGTGATGTGATACCTAATATTGGAAATATTTTACAGTGGTTTTAAGAAAGTATAAGTATGAAGCAAAATCGAATCATCTTTGAACTAAAATGCAACATTTGAAAATAATTGGAGTGATATAATAGAAACCTGAAATAGACAAAATTATTGATACGAAGTCAAAGAGGTTAAGTGAACACTGTTGGGTTCCGGGGTTTAGTGTTTTAAGAAAATAACTGTTTATTACTTTTGAAACTAAACTTTAATTAACGAAATCTTACAATTTACTTTAAAAGACTTGGACGATGATAGTTCTTAGTGTTAGTTCGAAACTCTACTAACTCGTGACTCTTCCGAAGACGTTGGAAGTCAAAAGGCTTCGTTCAAACCTTCGCATGTCCTTTTTAAGGAGTTTTGGGAATGGGGGTGCGAGGTAGTGGAAATGGAAAGGGCTTCGGTAGGAAAGTTAGGGCTTTGGCGTATGACTTGGTGTTTATGACTATACCTGGTCAAGGGTCGCCGTGCGCCAAAGTGTAGGCAGATGGAAAATAGGAGGTAGGACGGTTTGCTATTGCTCATCGTAATTATCTTGTACTATTGCAGTTAAAAATATTTGCTCTCGCAGAGCGGTATCCAACACCTCCCTCCTTAAGATTGGAGAGTGATCGACAATAAGATACAGAAAGTCTAAAGTTGTAAGCGCCCTTAAGACTAAGAATTAATATAATATAAAATAGATATAGGTTAAAATGTAAATGGTAACATTGTGTTATAATTAGTTCCTTATTATATTCTTAATTAGAAATGTTTTATTATATTGGAGTTGTACTCTCTTGTCTTCTTGACCTTGTCATATATCTGATAGGCTGAGGTGATTCTTCTTCTTCGGAGATTGTTGACATTGCTTCCGTTGTTGGTTGAGGTCTCGATGATACTGTGTAAGTCACGGTATCTCCTGGTGCTACAGTTGAATCGAAGTTACAGTTGACGAAGTTTTTGATGATCGGAGGTATTAATTGTCCCGTAACTGGATGCGTAGTGGAGCAACACAATCGTCGAATCCACCGAAGACATCCGGAACAGTTCCTCAAGATTATAAATAGAATAACTGCACCAATTATGCCAAGCGCAATGGTATACCACCTAGCGTGCGTTATTAAGAAGGGCTGGTTGATCTGCTTCGTAATTATCTCGTCAAATTCATCGAGTTTCTTGCTGGCGAATTTTAAATCGGAAAGATCCATATTAGCCAGGTGTATGGTCTTTAGTTCTGGAGATTTTATTTTTTCTAGATGTGGAGTCAATATACAGCAGTCGTCATTTATAATGTTGATCGTTGGAACATAAAAAGTCATGTTCTTTGTTTGTTTGTACGTGGTTTCCAACGCAAAAAGGTTCGTGTAACCCCTGCAGTTACTTTGGAGATGAATAATCCCTGTTTTCTCCAACGTGACGTCTTCCATCTGATTTCCGTTACAAATCAACGTCAGCGTTATTGGGTTCTGGAGAACGTAGATCCATTCGTTGTTTGATGTATATTTCCAGGTTTCGATTGTGGCCTTTATTGTTTTAGTTTCACAATCGTCCGGTATCTTCTTCATGTGTGGTGATAGCATGCTGATCTCGCAGATTGGCTGACTCGTCACTTGAGTCGTGTGAAAATCGTAGCAGATGTACAGCTGGTCTAAATACTCTATACAGTCTGACAATTCTTTAAGGAAGGCAACTCTAGTTTTGGATTGTGATAAAAGGATATGGCTGTTTCGTGGTATGATATACGAATAGAAGGATGTATGGTTGTGTTGAATTGGAAGTGGAATTAATTCATACACATCAAAGGCCATTTTCTTGACAAGTGGTATATTAAGAGCGAAAATAATGACATCGTTAGAGCTGATCAATTGAAGTTGGATTAACTTATAAAATGATCGAATGTTTTGTCGCTCTGGTTTCATAATTAAACTTGATTCGCCTTTGTAATTTTTCAGTTCTTCTAGTAGAATTTCGGGAGTTATTACTAGTGGAGATATTATGTTGTGTTCGGCTAAATTAACCGCTTCAATATATTGCGTATATTCGCGAGTAATGCGATTTGTTAAAGCAAGAAGTGATGTAATTTGTTGTGTTATCGTTGTTTCTATGGAAAGTCGAGTTATGTATGAATTTGTTTGAATCGAGTACTGATTAATTTTCTCGACATTCTCGTTCATGATTGCTTCCTGGTATTTCAAGGAATTTATGGAATTATTGGAGTTTCTAATTGTGCTAGCGATCACTTGTACCTGTGACTTGAGGAGCGTTTGAGTCTGTTGATTATTATTCATTAGGGTTTTTATACTGTCTTCGTAGTACTGAGCGTCGGCCGCATCGGGTGTGCCGAAGATCCATTTGAGTGCGTACGAGACACCGTTTATAAGTCCCCGTTTCTCCCTTATTGAAGATTGTTGACTTAATTGTTGTAAAATATTTTGTTTTCTATCGATTTCGTCTAGTTCGTTCTCAATTAACTTGAGAGTTCGTTCGCAATGATAACTGATGTGATGGGTTTGCGAGGTATCTTTAACAGTTAATGAACAGATACCTTGTGTTTTTATAAAATATTCGTGTATTACACGGGTAGCATCATTTAGATGTGTAATATTAGCATGGGTTAATAGAGTTAGTTTAGAATTAGTGATTTGGGCAATACCCTTTCTATTATAGAAAATCCCACTAGAATTAGTGAGGGGTTGATTATGATAATAATGACTAGATACTAGGAGAGGTAATAGAAGGAGGAATAGAATCGTCAGATTCATCTGGAAAATATAAATTAAGGAGATTAGTATGATACTTCTTCCTTTTCTTTCCGATGTGGAGTTCACTTGAAATGATATGTCCTAAATATTGGCACGATTTTTGCATAAACTCACATTTATCAGGTTGGAGTTTAAGAGAATTTTCGCGTAATCTTGAAAATATATTAGCTAACTTTTTATTATGATCCTCTATATCAGATCCATATACAACAATGTCGTCGAGATAAACAAAACATTGGTTATTAGTCAATCCTGTTAAAACTATATTCATCATTCTCTGAAAACATGCTGGAGCATTTTTTAAGCCAAATGGCATACGGCTATATTCGTAATGCCCGTCTGGAGTTGAGAAAGCTGTTTTAGGTGAATCTTTGGGATTCATAGGAATTTGATGGAACCCGCTTGCGAGGTCCAGTGTTGTGAAATATTGAGCATGACCTAATTGATCCAAAATATCTTCGATATTTGGTAACGGGTATGCGTCACCGATTGTTTTTTCGTTCAATTTCCGGTAATCTATAACTACTCGCCATTTCTTTATACCTGAAGCATCCATCTTTTTAGGTACTACCCATAAGGGGCTGGACCATGGGCTAGTGGATGGTTTTATGATACCATGTGTTAACATTTTCTCTACCTGTTTAGAGACTTCGTTTTTATGTATTTCAGGATATCGATATGATTTTACATGAATAGGTGTGTTATCATTGGTGGGAATTTCATGCATAGCTGCTGTTGTTGTGGTCAACATATCATTGGGGAGGAAAAATATGTCCCTGAATTCTTCGCATAATTCCTTTATTGATAACTTTTCCTCTTCATTGAGATGATCGAGTCGAAGATTTTCGTTTAATAATTGGGTACGATTTGACTCGATCTTTATATTTTCATCTAATACTTTGAAAATTTGGCCTTTTAGAGGTAAAGATTCGATTTTAATAGAAGGCTTAGTGAATGAAAGTTTTTCCGGAGATCGATTTATGATTGTGATGAGGGTTTCATTCTCATTTGTAATTTTAACGATGGCGTTTGGGATTAATAATGTTTTCTCTTTATTTAGAGTTATAGCTTGAATAATTCCTTCTTTAAGGTTGTGAGGATTATCCACTTTTATTTTCGCGACCATTTCCGATCTCGATCCGATAGAAATTACTTCGTCCGATTTTTGGGATGTGTTAAAATTTAGGGGAATAGAAAATGGGATGCCATCAAATTTAACGTGATTGTTTCTGTAGGATATTTCTGCGTTTTTCGTATTGAAAAAATCACTACCGAGTAATCCGTCGAAAGGTATATTTGTTTCATGAATCTCGTCAATTAATTGGAGATTACCTAGGAATTTATTCTGGTGGATTCCTAATTCGATTTGGATTTCTCCACACGTTGAGATAGGCGCATCTTTTTTGATGCCCGTTAAAATTATAGTTTTGTCATTGACTATCCGATAATTGTCAAGACTTCCTTTTTTTATTAAAGAAACGGAGGCTCCCGTATCGATAAGAAATTTCAGAAAGTTATCAGGAGAATTTGCTGAAGAACTTTCGAGTAATATATATGTTAAATCATTATTATTAAAATTAATTTGTGCGAAGCTTGGGTTTGAAAACTCGCTAAGGGTGGACCGTTCCATTCCTTTTTCATCGATTTGAGGAGTAAAGTGAGTTTTATTTGTAGGAAGATTGTAACGATTAGGTTTTGGTTGTGACTCTGTATGCTGTTTTTGTGAGTCATCTGATGTGAAGTTAGTTTTTGTATTGTTAGGAGATCCTATGTTAATATTAGAAGTTTGTACTTCTGCTTCATGGAAGTTAATTGGTCGCTGATTATTCGAATTGGCGTTGTACTGTCCATTTCTATTCTTTTTTACATTAAATAAAAATCTTTTCACACATTCTTCGATTGAATGCCCTGATTTTTTACAATAGTTGCACTGACTGTTCTGTCTAGTGGGTTGTGTATTACTTGCATGTGTATTCGGATTTGGATTTTGTTGATATTTAGTTGAATTTGATGGGAATGCTTTTACGTTAGATGGTCTTTGCGTAAAATGAATTGAATTGGAATGATTTATTTGATTTGAATTTTTGAATCGGTAATCATTGCTGGAATGATTTGCTCGATGACAATGATTCCATTTTTGTGGGGTTTCCTGCCGCAATCTTAGTGTTTTCTCTTCTGCAGTTGCAGCAGTAAAGGCTTGGTTAATTGTTTTAAAGTCCCTATAGCGGAGCATTTGCGATATTTGCGGATGGGTATGATAGATGAAACGATTTAATGTCATATCGGTTATCATTGCGATACGACCTACAAGCGTATTTCTGTCTGTTTCTGATGCGTGAATTGCGCCTAATATTCTGGATGACAGATCTTCAAGTCTTTGGAAAAATTAAGATACACTCTCGGTTCTGCCCTGTCTCATTGAATTAAGGTCCTCAAGAAGCTGATCTAGTGATTTTTTATCTTGGTAAAGATTTAACATCAATTCGGAAACTTCTTCCCACGTAGTTAAGTTGCAGTGTATGTCAATTTGTTCTCTAGCTTTCCCCGTAATTTTACCTTTTACATATAATAACAAAAGAGACTTTTGTGATTCGTGGGCATTTTCAAAAACCGCGTCTACTTGTTTAATAAAACTACGAAGTTTGAATCGATCACCGTCGAATGTGTCGGGTATTAACTTCGTAAGAAATTCAAGACTAGCGCGAGGCGCAGTTATAATTTGTTCTTGGGCCATGATGGTTGAATTAATTATTAGGATTAGGAACTTTGGAAGAAGAAAAGAAGAAGAGAAATTGTCGAAACCAACGAATATCTAGAAACTATGCTACTCACGACAGCAGAGGGCCTCCTTGCAATCGGTGCTGAAGTTGCTAATTCCAGTTTGTATTCTCCCTGGTTGCAGTGCTTCTCTGTGACTCCTGTCGTGGTCCTTTGTGTCTTGTTCGTGTTGTCCAGTTTCGCAATAAAAATTGCCACTTAATTGCCAGAAGTGAAGTTGCTAATTTCACCTTTTTTTTTCCGCTGATAATTAGAGTGTTGGACATCCCATCCTCGTCGCCAGAATTTATGTTGGATTCCGGGGTTTAGTGTTTTAAGAAAATAACTGTTTCTTACTTTTAAAACTAAACTTTAATTAACGAAATCTTACAATTTACTTTAAAAGACTTGGACGATGATAGTTCTTAGTGTTAGTTCGAAACTCTACTAACTCGTGACTCTTCCGAAGACGTTGGAAGTCAAAAGGCTTCGTTCAAACCTTCGCATGTCCTTTTTAAGGAGTTTTGGGAATGGGGGTGCGAGGTAGTGGAAATGGAAAGGGCTTCGGTAGGAAAGTTAGGGCTTTGGCGTATGACTTGGTGTTTATGACTATACCTGGTCAAGGGTCGCCGTGCGCCAAAGTGTAGGCAGATGGAAAATAGGAGGTAGGACGGTTTGCTATTGCTCATCGTAATTATCTTGTACTATTGCAGTTAAAAATATTTGCTCTCGCAGAGCGGTATCCAACAACACGGAAAGAGGTTGGACAATTATATTACTGAAGAGAAGGGTTGTGTAGGTAATTATAGAATCTTCACCTCAAATGCATGTATCAGAAAATGCTAAATGATGTGCATTTGATTGAATATTAATATATGTTAATTTACATTAAATGTGCTTATGATTTTCAGATTTTAGAAAATCTGATTCCAAATTGGTACCATTTATTATGGCTTTCATTATTGCACACATTTGAGTAAATAAGTTTATTACTTCTTCTGTAGGAATGGAAAGACTCTTTGTAAATGATCAAAATATATATTATTTATAATTGTACCTTTATCCTCCACAATCAATTATTTACATATATTACAATTTAATTTTCTGGCAACGGAATTGGAGCCATAACTGAATATATAGATATTAATATAATCATCTACAACACACATGGATAAATATTGAGTATCAAAAATTTTTGAAAATCCATTTACTTCGGCACAAAGTATTTACTTTGGCAGAAAGAATTTCGGTAAAACTCCGTATGTGTTTCTCCCTCTCCGATTTCGATGATTTTTGAATATGTTGTAGAACTGAGTATCCGGAACAACTTTTTCCTATACATATAACCGCCGCTCGGCCTTAGTTTTCGAGATATTATATGCCAAAAAATATAGCTACTACTGCATTGAATTTTGTATATACGTGCACGCTCGTGGCAACGTGTTAGGCTGCCGCTTTTCCGGCGGCCTGCGAAGAATCTGTATACCGGGTGACCTCAATAGATACGCAACACTTACATTGTTGAGCGGGTTTTCGGCTTTATTGATACTGTTGCGATTCTATTGGTGGGATATGGGGAGTTTACTTGGATTCAGTTGCCCGTGGAGCGCTGAACCGCTCTGCTTGCGGAGAAGTGCGGAAAAATCAAACACAAATTGTAAAGTTAAAAAGATAAACGACTGTTTATTCTGTAAATCAGCGTAGAAAGTACTGTTCGTAACGAGAGATAAAGAAGTTCTGATCTGCGAGGCTTCTTCTTCTTTCCTTTTCGGCTCTGGTTCCTCTTCCTGAGTTCTTTGCTCCTCCTTTTGACTTCGTATTATCCAATGGGGTTGGGTCTTGTTGTGGCTGGGCATGTTAGCGACAGTGCATTTTTAACAAAAAGAAAAGGATCGAGTGGCGAAGTGCTATTCATTCGGGGAAGAATTTATGATAGGGGCTTAGCCTGCGTATGGCTGGAGAGTGTCTTAGAAATGGGCAATCTGAACGACAGACGATGGCTGGTGGCAACGCTTCCGCTTCCGTGTGACAAGCCAGGGTGCGCGCGAGTTAAGGGAAAAGTGCGGGAAAACTAGAAGAAAACGCGCGAAAGTCGGGGAGAGCGCGCCGGAGAGCTGGTGGGGTTCTCAAGGGTTCCTTTGTTTCGGGGTAGGCCATGTGGTGACCAGCGCCGGATATCGTGGTGTCGACTTTTCAAGGGTTGTACATGACTTTTTAGACTTAGCTACATTTTTACGGTCTGTAGTAAATAAGCTTTAGAAACTTCCAAGTGAAGTGTTTTAAAATCTGTACGATAAATAATGTACAGCTTTATTTATCGTGTATCTCCCATCCTGTTTCGAATTTCGCTCTTAAGTTATTATCACTATCGATAGTTATAATTATATCGTCGACCGCCGATTCGATGTCACTAGATATTAAGACCTACTAACGCGATAGCGTAACAATACATTAACACGTTAAGCCCGGCGCCGAATTTGCTGTCCTTTCCGTTCAGCCGGCAGCCGGCGAGCGATACAATGTTGTAGGGTATCGCCAAGAGATAAGGAATTCTTCTTTGTCGCGCTATTTTCAACGTCTTTTAGGTGTATGTGTGATTCTGTTCACTATATTTTCGTATGATCTATAGGTCTGCCACGTACGTACCTCCAAGAGGCGATCAGTTTGGACAGACCTACCGAAGTGTACAGATTGTTCGTAAAAAGAAAGTTGAGTTTAGTTTTGAAAATAGTTATTGCCCATAACATTGAATATGTCCGAAAGAGAAGAAGATAGTGACACGTCAAGAGAAATATTTTTAAACTACATTTGATCACATTTCATTGAGAATATATTTATTTTTTAACTTTAATACTGTCGGTCCCACGGACCGACGACAGCCAAACGAAAATTCTAGTGCCGGTCCTCAGGGACCGGCGCCGGCCACACGGAAAGTTCACTGCCGGTCCCCAGGGACCGGCGCCGGGCCTAACGTGTTAAGGTGGTTTGGGGTCGGATCTTATGAACGCTAGTTTAAGTTTGTTAGCGTGGGCGGTCTTATATTTATTTGCTCCTAATTCTATTTCAATTGTTAGATCATTATACAGGGTGGCCCGCAAGTGTCGCAGTATTTTTAATTTTCTTGTAGCTGAGGTGATGCTGAACAACTTTTTCCATGACCAAAATATTGTAAGTAGCTTCGTTTTTGAGTTATTAACGAAAAACACTGGCCAATGAGCGCGCCCGTATAGCGCGCGCCCAGGCACCACCACGCGCGTTTGTCATCGGGTGCATCGAGGGGCAACGTACGGCAAATATTACATCATCTTAAAATAATAATGATGTTGTTGTTGCGTATCTATTGGTGGGATATGGGGAGTTTAGGTAGGTTCGGTTGCCCGTGGAGCGCTGAACCGCTCTGCTCGTGGAGAAGCGCGGAAGAATCAAACACAAGTTATAATCTTTAACAAGAACGACTATTTATTCTATTATTCAGCGTAAGAGATATTGATGGTTCGAGAAATAACGAAGTTCTCTTGAATGTGGCTGCTTCTTCTTTCCATTTCGGCTCTGGTTCTTCTTCTTGAGTTCCTGTTTTCCCCCTCTCCTTTGGTAGTAGCCAATGAGGTTGAGTCTTGGTGGGCCTTGGATCGTCCTTGGGCGCGTGGAAGTGGTAACGTTTCCGCTCTCAGGTACGAACGTAGGGGTGTACGCGCAAAGGGGAGAATGGGAAAAACCCGGTGAACGCGTAAAAGTCGCGTGGTAACGGTAAATGAGGAATCATGGAAAAAACCTAGTAAAATACGCGATAAGACCGAAGAGTCTTACAGCGTTTTCTAAGGATATGCGTATATTAATTAATCTGACTTTGAATTTAGCTCCTGAATTCTTATCGCTATCGATAAGTGCGATTTTACTGTCGATTCGCGGTTCGATGTTACTAGACATTAAGCCTGACTAACGCGATAGCGTAACATTGTAATGATTCGTTATTCACGAATAACAATTTAATTATCAAGCCGTTTAATAACTGTTCCATACTTTTATTCCTTATCCGAAACGTATGAAGTATTTTATTACTTATTAAAACAATGTTTCGATAATTAATGTTAAAAAAAGATAGGTAAATAAACATATCCTTTCGTTCACGAAGTAACCAGCTTCGACGAAAGTGGGTCCTTGGCCGTTGATCATTGTACCGATCCTGACCTATATTAACATCAAAAAGAATGTTAAAAATACTGCGACACTTGCAGGCCGCCCTGTATACGGTGTTTACGCGGTAAGGTCCTGACCAGGCGGAGTCGAACTTTGAACTTTTCGGTTCTTTCTGTAATTATACGTGGTCGTCTTCATGGAAATTGTGCGGGTTTGAGTTTTCATCGTAGAGGTTCTTGGTTTTTTCTTTTGCTTTGTTTAGGTTGTACGCGGCTGTGGCTTGGGTGGTATTGATTTTTGTGAATAAATCATTTAGATAGTCGTTAAATGTGTGCGGTGTTTTTTCTTTGGCAAACTCGGAGGGATTGAGGGCTTTAGCACCATAGATTAGCTCGTGAGGGGTGAAACCAGTTGCTTCGTGAACTGAGGTATTGTATGAAAACATACCGAATCTAATTTGGCGTCTGAGTACTTGGTTAAATTATTTTGGAGGGTTAGTAAGTATCTGTTTCCCTTCCTTGAAATTGGCAGTGGATCTACAATGTCCATTTGTACTTTTTCGAAGGCTGAACTAGGGGTATCTGTAATGCGCATAGGTTGTTTGGTCTTGGCGGCAAGTATTTTGTTTCCTTGGCAAAGTGGGCACGAGCGGATTAGATCTTTGATCTGTTTTATCATTCCAGGCCAATAGAATCTTTCCTTAACGAGGTGGAGTATTATTGATGCCCCTGTGGCCACCGATCGTGGATTCGTGAAATTCTTTGATGATTCAGGGTCTGGTTAGCTCGTCAGGGATGACTATTT
Source organism: Nomada goodeniana (assembly GCA_963969485.1). NCBI lineage: Eukaryota > Metazoa > Arthropoda > Insecta > Hymenoptera > Apidae > Nomada > Nomada goodeniana. Next base: position 13,050,177 of record OZ018301.1, on the reverse strand, counting down.
CCGCCGAGTAGATTGTGAAAGTATATTGAGGTTTGTTGAAAATTTGTTTTATTCTATCTTGGAGCTGATCCCATTCGATGGGCTCCAATCCGTTGTGGGTGCTGGCGATACTAATGGTTTTTATTTTTAGCGAATTCATGAGTCGCTTTAGAGAGCTTAGCGACGTCTCAAGGTCTTGGAGGTTAGGTGTCTCGTCGAGCGTAGCTTTGACGAACAGGTGAAAAATATGGTAATTTGAGCTGGGGAAGGTCAAGGCATCTCCTATTTCGGCGGCGTATGATTTAAGGTGATCAATAAAAAGTTTCTTATGTGTCATTAGATTTATTCCTGTCTGGTTTGTGACTGAGCAGTCAGTAGGGATGAAGTTTATGAGGTTGTCGTGGCGCATAAAGAGATGGTCTTTAGAGTACTCTAGTATCGGTAGAGGAGGGGTGTTGATACTTCTAAATGGCAGAATATTTCGTTCTGTGGTGTCGTGGATGACTTGTGGGTTTTTAAATTCTGTTTCTATCGTTTCTAGCTTGGATTGCGTTCGTATAACAAGCGTCTCACTACGCGCCCCTCTCATTTTTTTTCCGGTGCTGACGGCGTTGCGTCCAGAACAGCACCCCCCGACATCGGGCTTGCACTAGCGGAGGTGGAATCGAAATCATTAGTACTACAGCCTATCCTATTTTCCAACCTCCTGTTTCGAGCATCAGCGCCGATGCGGGCGAACGCAATCCTTGCGTAGTCTACGTCTTCTGCGTAGCTATTCCTGGTCGCGTCGAGGAGTGGCTCTACTCCTCCTGAAGGTGTTCTTTCAGGTGGTGTAGGTGTCTCCTCCTCGTCCGCGGTGTGATATTCGTCGGAATCTGAGTCTAAGGGTTCTGTGTTTGTATTGGATTCGTGTCTCGTTCTTGGTTTTGTCACCGCTTTCCCACGCGTTAGGAAGGCGGCGGCTATCAATTCTTCGTTTCTTATTGGGGTAGGATCAGGGTCCGATGAATTTGCGGGTGACGTCTCGCCAGCGCCTGCGAGTGCCACACGCTCATTCTCCGGTTTGAGATTAGTAGGTTTTCTGGGTGTGGGTGGCTGGAGTGGTGTGGTAGATTTTGAGTCGGTACGGTTTCGGGATAACGCGTGTGCGTTGGCGTTTACTTTTCCAGGTTTGTAGGTAATGTTGTAATCGTACTCTTCAAGCTTAATGCGCCACCTCATAATCTTCGATGTGGGATCTTTTATATTGTGTAACCAAACTAACGGCCGATGATCGGTAACGAGGGTAAATTGTTGACAATAGATGTAAGGTCGAAACAGGGTTACGGCGAATACTATAGCCAGTAGTTCTTTCTCAATGGTGGAATATCTGGTTTCAGTCTCGGTCAAGGTTCTGGAAGCATATGAGATGGGGAGATCTTTTCCTATGGGGCCTTGGCTCAGAACGGTTCCAATTGCGAAATTGGAGGCGTCGGTTGTTACTAGGAAGGGTTGTGTGAAATCTGGGAATTGGAGAATGGGTTCCGAACAAATGATGTCTCGGAGGTTTTCGAATGCCGCCTGAGCTGCATCGCTCCATATGAAGGGTGTATTTTTTGAGAACAGTTTGGTAAGAGGTTTGGCGATGCATGTCATATCTGGGATGAATTTCCTATAGTAGCCTACGAGCCCTCGGAATTGTTTAATATTTTTTGCACTTTGGGGTATTGGGAACAGTTTGACGGCTTCGATCTTTGCGGGGTCTGGTTTAACACCGTGTTTGGAAATAACGTGTCCTAAATAGGTGACTTCCTTACGGAGAAATGAGCATTTTTCTGGTTGGAGGGTTAAGCCGGCATTTGTAACCGCGATAACAAAGTGTTTAATTTCAAGCTGTGTTCAGTAAGAGAATTGGCCTAAAGTTCTATGTCGTCCATGTAAACGAACAGTTCCGTTCCCGTTAAACCAGACAGGGCTATGTCCATGACTCTTTGGAAGGTTGCGGGGGCGTTTTTTAGGCCAAAGGGCATTCGATTGAACTCGTAATGCCCATTGGGAGTTTAGAAAGCGGTTTTTGATTTTGACTCCTCGGAGACCGGTATCTGATGGAAACCTGAGGCTAGATCTAAGGTGCTAAAGTACTTAGAGCGACCGAGCTGGTCGAGAATGTCGGTAATGTTAGGGAGGGGCTAGGCGTCACCGATGGTTTTATCGTTTAATTTCCTGTAGTCGATTACCATCCGCCAGCGGGGTTTTCCTGTTGCGTCTGATTTTTTGGGTACAATCCACACGGGGGAATTGTACGGAGAGACAGAGGGTTGTATTAATTTTCCGGCGAGCAGAGCTTCAACTTGATCTTGAATTTCCTTCTTGTGAACGGGGGGAAACCTGTATTGTTTGGTGTTTATGGGGATTTCGTCGGTCGTCCGGATAGAGTGGGTGGTAAGCGCGGTACTATTTAAATCGTCCTCAGGGAGATAGAATTGATAAGGGAATTTCCCGATTATCTTAAGGAGGCTTCCTTTTTCTTCCTCGTTCAAATCGTCTAGTTTGAGGGTCTGGAGTAATTTGGAGATTCTCTGGGCGGCGGCTTGGGGTTTTTCCCCTCTTGGGCCCGTTCGCGGAGCTGGTGGCTTGACTTGAAAGTCTTCTAGTTCGCGTGGCTGTACGGTGAGGGTAATGTGGCCTGGGGTGGTGTTGATTGCGAAGACTTTTGCAAACCCGCCCTCCTGTTTGGCCAAAACTTCCCCGATAAAGACTCCCGGGCCGGCGTTAATGCGTTCAATGTAACCAAATTCTCTGTCTTGTATAATGGGTAGGCGTATTAACGTTTTGCTACGTGGCGGTAGCTCGAAAGACTAAGGGGGGGGGGTAACCTGCGGTCGTGAAGCTGAACGACGGTGGGTGCGGTTTTGCCGAATACCACCGCGGCTTCGGTTTTTTTTTAAGAAGGGTATCCCTAGGATTCCCGTTTCCACGAGGGGGAAGTCGTCGCTAACAATCTGGAATTCTACTAGATTACCATACAGATTTAAGATCACCTGGCCACGTGTGCGGAGCATTCCGGATCATATCCCGACAAGTTCATATGCAACGTTTGGGTCGATTTTTGCGTGGGTGGTTAATCCTCCTAGTTTAATCAGGTTCAATTCGGCGCCAGTGTCGACGAGGAAGAAGGCAGTGCCCGTCTCAAAAAGGTCGTGGGTGACTGATATGACGGGGGATCACGCGCGAAGCAGATTCGATGGGTGTGGCGCGTGATATCAGGGCCTTGGGTCACGGTGCGCTGCCCCCCCCCCCCCCCCTTTGTAGTTTAAAGATGGCCCGTTGCCGGTGGCCAGGTTTGGTATGAATTGCCTGTTTCGTTGCAAATTCTTATAGCAACCGGTTTCCGTGTGCCCCGTTTTTCCGCAATTTACACACCGAGGTAGGTTTGACCGGGGAGGGTCGCGAGGGCAGTTTATGCGTAAGTGGCCCCGTTTGCCACAGCTATAACACTCACGGGAATCGTTTGATTGTATGTCCGGCAGGCATGTCTTCGAGTCCCGAGCAATGAGGGTAGGGATCGAACCGTTTGAGGTTTTTTTTGCGCGTGATGCTATTGTTATAGCACCCTGGAGGTCTGAAGTTCCCAACATTTCAAGGAACCGAGTGGTAGTATGATCGTAGAGACAGCTTATGAATCCCAACATTGCTTTTCGCTCGAGGACGCTCTTATAACCGGTGAATTCGTTCGCGTCGAGCTCTTCTCGCGCGGTTTCGATGCCGCGTGTTAATATTCCGAGGACCCGTACCCCAAAAGCTTTAGTGTTTTCGAGCGTCCCTTGGCGCAACCCTTTTAATTCATAAAAAATGCAATCTAACGAAAATTGGTCATCGAAGGCTAATCTCAAGTGGTCGACTAAGTCTTCGAGTGTGGTGGGTTCGAAGTTTTCGGGGATTAACGTATCCGCTTGACCCGTAATTTTATTCCGAATTTGGCTGAGGAGCAGCCATCTATCTGTGGGTTTCACCGAACTATACGCACTTCTGCAAGCTTTTATAAAACGCGTAAGCGAACACGAGCTTCCGTCGAATCGGGGAATTGTATCAACTACGAGTTTTAGGGGTGTGTACTGCTCTTCTGTAGGTTTAGGAGGAAATGTTTCAACGTCAGTGAATTCGTTATTATTGGAAGACCCGCTCGTGCCGGGGAGGCTGAACGCGTCGATCTCGCGGGTCTGGCGCGGTACTAAGGACAATTCAACGCATGGAGGGGTATTAATCGGGGGTGCGCCAGGGGAAGGTACTACTGAAACCGGTACTACGTCCAAGTCTTCAACTAAAAAGGAGCCGCTACTGCCACGCGCAATGTTACGGATTTTCTTACCCCTTCGCGACGTACTCGTTTTGGAAGACATGCTTGCTAATATTGGCTTCGAGATTAATAAAAGGTTACGGACTTACTCCTTGCTGGATTCCTGGGGGTGAAACGGTGCCTACTACTTCGTTCTGTCAACGCAAAACCTCACTTATGTGTCTCTAATTGCCACTGAGTTACCACTCCACTGCCCGTTCGCTGACGATATGACGTTCCTCCGTTGATCTCCGTCGATGAATTTCAGGTCAAGGGGTAGCTGTCCGCTGGTCGTGGTGTACTGCTGATGATGGAAATCTCCGTGGTCTTCTCCCTGCTGGCCTGGACGTGCGTGCGATAAATCAGGGTATTCGGCACAGCCGTAGTTACCGCTTTCCTCTCCGATATTTACCCTTGCTCCTGGGGAAACCGTGCAAAACCCAGGAGAGAGAGAGAGAGATTGCACCGTTGATAAACGCCTTCCACAAGCCGGCTGCAGAGGATGAATTTTCAAATTATCTTCCTTATTTTGAATATCCCACCGCTGTCACCAAAAGGATATCGCTATGTTGCGATTCTATTGGTGGGATATGGGGAGTTTACGTGGATTCAGGACCGCTCTGCTTGTGGAAAAGCGCGGAAAAATCAAACACAAATTGTAAAGTTAAAAAGATAAACGACTGTTTATTCTGTAAATCATCGTAGAAAGTACTGTTCGTAACGAGAGATAAAGAAGTTCTGATCTGCGAGGCTTCTTCTTTTCTCCTTTTCGGCTCTGGTTCCTCTTCCTGAGATCTTTGCTTCTCCTTTTGACTTCGTCTTGTCCAATGGCGTTGGGTCTTGTTGTGGCTGGGCATGTGGAGGTGGCAACGCTTCCGTTTCCGTGTGACAAACCAGGGTGCGCGCGAGTTAAGGGAAAAGTGCGGGAAAACTAGAAGAAAACGCGCGAAAGTCGAGGAGAGCGGGCCGGAGAGCTGGTGGGGTTCTCAAGGGTTTGTTTGTTTCGGGGTAGGCTATGTGGTGACCAGCCACGGATATCGTGGGGTCGACTTTTCGTGTCGCCGTACGTTCCTTTTCCCGGTTTCGAAATCCGCTCTTAAACTAATTATCGTTCTAGGCGGTTACAATGTTATATCGGTGATATCTAGTTTTAGATTACTAGGGAAATGAAGCTCGGTTCACGCGATAGCGTAACAATAGCTATATCTTTTTGGTGACAGCGGTGGGATATTCAAAGTAAGGAGGATAATTTAAAAATTCATCCTCTGCAGCCGGCTTGTGGAAGGCGTTTATCAACGGTGCAATCTCTCTCTCTCCTGGGTTTTGCACGGTTTCCCCAGGAGCAAGGATAAATATCGGAGAGGAAAGCGGTAACTACGGCCGTGCCGAATACCCTGGTTTATCTCATGCACATCCGAGACGAGCTGAAGGACAAATTACGAGAACTCCATCCACGACATCGAGGCAGAAACAACGACCGACGGATGGCTGTGCCCTGACCTGCAATTCACCAAGCGAGGAGACGACGAAGGAACATTGGATCATCGAAAAACGCAGTTGGAGTGGCAACGTAGTGACCCTAAAAGAAAAGTAAATGAAGTGAACTTTGCGCGGACAGTGTCTAGTTATGAACGAGAACCTCACGTAAGTCTGAAATTCCGGAAATTATGTTTGATTTCGTTACGAAATAGAACCGTAGTCAGAATATTTTCGCGATCGCGTCTCGGAAACGTAGGATGATCCGCAGTAGTGGTAGAAGGCCCTTTTTCAATTAAAAATTGACCTGTAGTATCAGCTTGACGGATTTTCCCCTCGAATGCCTCAAATAGGAGACCCGTTATACACAAGTTCAATATCGCACGCTTTTCGTGAAATTGATCCACTTAGCTTCCCCAACGCCAGTAGTTTCCTGGCAATAATGACCTTGCTAAAGTTAACATGTTTCCTGTCAAACCCGCAGGGAAATCATTCGCCCAGCCGAAACTTCTTTTTAGCATTATTCCACGTTCCGATGGAAGCCCATGCTCGCTTATGCGTTTTCAGAAAATTGCAGGAAAGCCTACAGTTCTATTAGCCTCGTAAATAAATGGCTCTTTCTCAGTCATACTCAGAAGAAGACCCGTTAAGAAGTACTGATGTTCGTTATAGCCCCAGAGATTAGAAAGTGATTACCTTCTCTGTCGTTTCTTTCATTTGATTTTTCCCTCACACCGTTCTGCTCTTGGATTGATATTGAGTCTCGTCGAGTACTCGTGCATTGTATAACGTGTCTCGAATTTGCGTATGCATGTGCGAGTCAGATACTTTTCCGACGTTCCTGTCCCCTTGTATATATCTATCATCGAACGAGAACGTTGTGTCGAGGAGGAAAGGGCGTACGGACGAATGAGTTCAACCACCACCTCTTTGGCGAGGCTTGAACAAAAGTCGAGACATTACCCTCACACCCAGCACCTACAAAATCCATAAACACCTGGAGCTTTCGTGTGTGGCACTCGCAGGTGCCGGCGAGCTGTTGCTGCGGATTCTCTGGCCTCCAATCCTACCCAAACAGAACGTAAAATTCGTGGCTTCCGTTTTCCTAACGCGTGGGAAGGCGGTAGCGGAAAACGAACCCGGTAATTGACCCTGATACAGACCCAGAACTTTACAATACAAACCCTGACAAATATCATACCCCAGATAAAAGAGGAGGTTCCTGCTTTCTCTACGAAGCCACCTTCGAGAGGAGTAGAGCCAACCCTCTACGCGACCGGGAATAGCTACGCAAAGGACGTAGATTATGCAAGGACTGCGTTCGCCCACTTCAGAGTCGATGTTCGAAACCGCTGGCTGGTAAACCGGATAGGTTGCAGTACCCATCATTCCGCCCCGGCCCCGGCTAGCGCACACTCGATGTTGGGATATGGTGCTGGCCTGAACGTAACGTCGGCAGCACCAGACAGGGGAGGAGAGAGTGCTGTATCGGGCTTAATGCCGGAGCACGGAGGGAAGGAGACACGCAGGGAGGCACTTACTGTCGGAACGCAATCCAAGCTAGAAACAATAGAACCAGAAATTACAATGGAACAAGCTACCCATGTAAATACGAGACAAAATACCTTACCCATTAGAGTCACCAACGATCAAGCAGACACACAGATTCCCCCTGTACCCACACTGAAACACTCCAAACATCACCTCTTTATGCGCCGCGATAACCTCATACATTTTCTACCTACGGATTACTCCATTACAACCCAGACGAGCAGGAATCTAATAGCACACCGGAAATTCATCATCGGTCACTTAAAATCATACCCTGTCGGAATAGGGGACGCTCTGACCCTTCCCAATGAAACCCACCACGTCTTCCATTTATTCATCAAAAATACATCTGATGAGACACCAAAACCTCAAGACCTCCGAACTTCGTTAAACTCTCTAAAAAAGCTCATGGACACTTTGAAGCTGAAAACTGTAAGCATCTCCAATACCAACAATGGTTTAGAACCCATCGACTGGAATCAACTTTTACAACAGATAGAACAAATATTCAATGACCCACTATACGTATTTACTGCCTGCTCCGGGGAAGTAATAACTCCAGATGAATCAATTAGACCCCGCATTATCAAAGAATTTCACGAATCCACTGTGGGAGGTCACAGGGGTATGCGAAAATTGCATAACCTTATCAGGGAAAAATTCTATTGGCCAGGAATGGCAAGCCAAATCTCTGATTTGGTCCGTTCCTGCCCTCTTTATCAAAAGAACAAAATGCTCTCCGCTGGAACTAGGCAACCCATGCGCATCACAGATACTCCCAGCAAAGCTTTTGAAAAAATACAAATGGATATTGTGGGTCCATTGCCTATCTCAAAAAGGGGAAACAGATATTTATTAACCCTTCAGGAGAATCTAACCAAATTTTCGGATGCCATACCCTTACCAACAATAGATTCCGTAACTGTAGCCATCGCACTCGCAGAACAATTTATCAGCCGGCATGGATGCCCCAGGGCAATTCATACCGATCAGGGCAGAAATTTCACAAGTCAGGTAATAAAAACCTTCTGCAGAATTTTCAGGATTCAGAGAATCACTTCCACCGCATTTCACCCACAATCACTAGGCTCCCTAGAACGTGCACATAGAGTATTTATAGACTACTTGAAACATTATTGTACAAAAACAGATTGGGATGACTGGATTAGATTTGGTATGTTTTCATACAATACCTCAATTCATGAAGCAACCGGATTTACCCCCCATGAACTAGTCTATGGCGTTAGAGCCCTCATTCCCTCCGAGTTTGCCAAAGAGGAAATACCACACACATTTAACGATTACCTTGACGAGTTATTTACAAAAATCAGTACCACCCACGCCACAGCCGCAAATAACCTAACCGAAGCGAAAGAGAAAACCAAACAGTTGTCCGACAAAAACTCAAATCCCCGCAATTTCCGTGAAGACGATCATGTGTACCTACTGAAAGAACCGAAAACGTCAAAATTTGACTCCGCCTGGTCGGGCCCCTACCGAGTAAATACCGTATTTAACGACCTAACAATAGAATTGGAATTAGGACAAAATAAAAATAAGACCGTTCATGCGAACAAACTCAAGTTGGCATTTATAAGACCCGATCTCTAAAAATATTAAGTAATGCGAACCAAACTTCCTTAATTATCCAATACAATTGTAATATACTCCACCTCTATGTATCAATAAAGCCGAAAACCCGTTTACTAGTGTAAGAGATCCTGATGAGATGTACTCAGATAATAATTAGAAAGGTATCACCATAGGTAACACCTTTTCAATAAGGGGGGGAGGTGTTACGCTGTCGCGTGAACCGAGCGTCAATTCCCTAGAAATCTCAAATGAAATACCGCCAATATAAACTGTAACAGTCCACAACGATAAATAGTTTAAGAGCGAAATGCGAAACCGGAAAGAGAATGTACACGACCTGAAAGCGAATATTATTTACGTACCGAGCATGGGTGACCAGGTGTAATCCAGGTGTAATCAATTCACGTTAGTAAACTCCACCGGTTATCATGTAATTAGGTCCAAAAAGTCACGTACAACCCTTGAGAGGTCGAGTTCTACGATACCCAGAATCGGTCGCCACATAGCTTACCCGAAACAAAGGAGCCTTTGATAACTCCCACCTACTCTCGACGCAATCTTCTGGCTTTCCCGCGCTTTTCCCTTAGCTCGTGCGCACCCTGACTCGTCACGCGGATACGGAAGCGTTGCCACCTCCACGGCCCAGCCACAGCAAGACTCTACCCCATTGGACAAGACGAAGGCAAAAGGAGTAGCAAGGAATGCAGGAAGAGGAAACAGAGCCGAAAAGGGAAGAAGAAAAAGCCTCGCTGATCAGAACTTCTTTATAACTCGTTGCAACTAGTACTGTCTACATTGATTTACTGAATAAATAGTCGTTCTTGTTAAAGATTATAACTTGTGTTTAATTTCGCCGCGCTTCACACAAGCAGAGCGGTTCAGCGCTCCACGGGCAACCGAACCTGCATAAACTCCCTATATCCCACCAATAGATACGCAACAGCGGTATCTCATTTAGGATTTCTAGGGAATTGAAGCTCGGTTCACGCGATAGCGTAACACAGTCATTAAGAGCTCAGCGGTTTAAGCCAGGCTTATAAAGGAAAGTCTTTCCTTTAACTCGAGCAGTGAATAAACAATAAATCCTTATAAAAGTATAAGTTGTTCTTGAATATTCCGTGCTTTTCCACAAGCAGAGCGGTTCAGCCACAGCCTTCTCTGGTACCACAGCCTTCTCTAGTACTAGTGTTGCGTATCTATTGGTGGGATATAGGGAGTTTATGCAGGTTCGGTTGCCCGTGGAGCGCTGAACCGCTCTGCTTGTGGTGAAGCGCGGCGAAATTAAACACAAGTTATAATCTTTAACAAGAACGACTATTTATTCAGTAAATCAATGTAGACAGTACTGGTTGCAACGAGTTATAAAGAAGTTCTGATCAGCGAGGCTTTTTCTTCTTCCCTTTTCGGCTCTGTTTCCTCCTCCTGCATTCCTTGCTCCTCCTTTTGCCCTCGTCTTGTCCAATGGGGTAGAGTCTTGCTGTGGCTGGGCCGTGGAGGTGGCAACGCTTCCATGTCCGCGTGACAAGTCAGGGTGCGCACGAGCTAAGGGAAAAGCGCGGGAAAGCCAGAAGATTGCGTCGAGAGTGGGTGGGAGTTATCAAAGGCTCCTTTGTTTCGGGTAAGCTATGTGGCGACCGATTCTGGGTATCGTAGAACTCGACCTCTCAAGGGTTGTACGTGACTTTTTGGACCTAATTACATGATAACCGGTGGAGTTTACTAACGTGAATTGATTACACCTGGATTCTCGGAATCGCTCTTTCCTCGGTCACCCATGCTCGGTACGTAAATAATATTCGCTTTCAGGTCGTGTACATTCTCTTTCCGGTTTCGCATTTCGCTCTTAAACTATTTATCATTGTGGACTGTTACAGTTTATATTGGCGGTATTTCATTTGAGATTTCTAGGGAATTGACGCTCGGTTCACGCAACAGCGTAACACTAGCACAGCCTTCTCTAGTACTAGCAGAGCCTTCTCTAGTACTTGCCGTGCTGAACAACGTGGCAACACCGCATGTTTACCGATCGGGAGTCCTATTTTCAGTAATGGGAGTCTTGTATGTGGGATTACAATTAACGCTTTTTTTCATAGAAAATTGTGTTAAAGTACACAATTCTTTATTAATTATGTCTGAGTAATATATAAATATTATAACTATGGTAAGTAGAAGTGATATTAAAGTATACTAATTGTTATAAATGTGGTATACATTTTGTGGACTCTCGATATGGCTTGGTGATGTGATACATAATATTGGAAATATTTTACAGTGGTTTTAAGAAAATATAAGTATGAAGCAAAATAGAATCATCTTTGAACTAAAACGCAACATTTGAAAATGAATGGAGTGATATATAAGTTAATAGAAACCTGAAATAGACAGAATTATTGATACGAAGTCAAAGAGGTTAAGTGAACACGGAAAGAGGTTGGATAATTAATTACTGAAGGGAAGGTTTATACAGGTAATTATAAAATCTTCACCACTAATGCATGTATCAGAAAATGCTAAATGATGTGCCTTTGATTGAATATTAATATATGTTAATTTACATAAAATGTGCTTATGATCTTCAGGTTTTAGGTTCAGGTTTATTTATTATGGCTTCCATTATTGCACACATATGAATAAATAAGGTTATTACTTCTTCTGTAGGAATGGAAAGATCGTTTGTAAGTGATCAAAATATACATTATTTATAGTTGTACCTTTATCCTTCGCAATCAATTATTTACATATATTACAATTAAATTTTTTAGCATCGGAATGGAACCCATAACTGGATATATAAATCTTAATATAATCATCTACAACACACGTGGATTAATATTCGATATCAAAAATTTTTGAAAATCCATTTACATCAGCAGAAAGATCATGAAGATTATTAATATTATTCCTATACAATTGAGAACATAACAACGCTGTGGTATTATGAACTAATAAATATAGCATAAAACTTGTGAAATTTTCAAAAATTATGTATGTATATAATAATAATAAACTAGTCAAAAATTACTTATTATACTCTTAAAATGTTACTAATGTTGGTATTATCCATTGAATAAAACCCAGTTAAACAAAAATGATCTCTTATACGTTCTGGGAATGTATTGTGGAATAGAATGCCACTGATTATACAAGTGTTTATATTAAGAGGGACCATAGGGTCCAAATGCTCAACGCTTCTCTTCTAAACTCATTCGATAGAGTTTCTTCTTTCAATAAGGACGTACCTTCCCTTTACAATATAATAAAGTATTCTTTTATTAAAGCGAACTGTGTATTATACATTATCAAACTTCCTTATAATCTAGTTTTCCAATAATTAATACTAAATTGAAATATATTGAATGCATAATAGCTTTTATTAAATAAATGTGCTATACACAAAGATTAAGACCTACATAGTTAATAAATGAAACTTCCATTCATTACTGCACTCACTTTTGTATTTTAAAAAATTGCCTACTGAGAATAAGTACACATTGATGTGTAAACATTCGAAAAATAAGCGGGAGAGTGAGAGGCCGGTATGGAGAAACTGAGATTCTGGTAGGGTGGATTGGGTTAGGTATACTGATATATATAGCACAGCCGGACTCTCGCCATGTTGCCATTTTTACCTTCAGCACGGCTAGTACTAGAGAAGGCTGTGGTTCAGCGCTCCACGGGCAACTGAACCCACACAAACTCCCTATATCCCACCAATAGATACGTAACAACGTAATATAAAAAATTTGACAATATACGATATACGTATTAAGAAATTAACTTTTGTTCTTGTGGAAAACTATTTATTCTTCTTAGTAGAAATGTTACTTTTAATAATAAACGAATCAACATAAAACGCTACATTACAATCAGATATAGTACTGTTGCGTATCTATTGGTGGGATATAGGGAGTTTATGCAGGTTCGGTTGCCCGTGGAGCGCTGAACCGCTCTGCTTGTGGTGAAGCGCGGCGAAATTAAACACAAGTTATAATCTTTAACAAGAACGACTATTTATTCAGTAAATCAATGTAGACAGTACTGGTTGCAACGAGTTATAAAGAAGTTCTTTTCTGCGAGGCTTCTTCTTCTTTCCTTTTCGGCTCTGGTTCCTCTTCCTGCATTCCTTGCTCCTCCTTTTACCTTCGTCTTGTCCAATGGGGTAGAGTCTTGCTGTGGTTGGGCCGTGGAGGGGGCAACGCTTCTGTTTCCGCGTGATGAGTCAGGGTGCGCACGAGCTAAGGGAAAAACGCGGGAAAGCCAGAAGATTGCGTCGAGAGTAGGTGGGAAATATCAAAGGCTCCTTTGTTTCGGGTAGGCCATGTGGAGGCCGGTTCTGGGTATCGTAGTACTCGACATTCCGAGGGTTGTGTACATTCCTTTTCCGGTTTCGAATTTCGCTCTTAAACTACTTATCGTTACAGTTTATATTGGCGGTATCTCACTTGGGATTTCTAGGGAACTGAAACTCGGTTCACGCGATAGCGTAACACCTCCCCCCTTATTGAAAAGGTGTTACCTAAAGGTGACAGCTTTCGAATTAAATACTTTTAGGCGCGAGTGCATATTTCCTACGCGATGATCAACGAATTCTCCAATTTTATCCATTTCACAGGTATACATTACATTACGTACATGACGAGCAAGCTCAATACTACGTGTTGGTTCATATCAATCGCATTGTTATTGTTTACGGTTAGGAGTCAGGGAAGCTGATTTTATTTGCTTTGTGTGAACCTTCCTAATTTGTTATTTCCTATTTCTAACTTGATCAAGTCATTCCGTGGACTTGTTACATGCTATGGCCCTGTTAAACTGGAGTCGAATTGTATCGTCTTTGATTCCTTTACTGAATACATATAATTATCTGTATGGAATTTACGTGGTTCGATATTTGTTTTGTATAACATTTTGAACTTCCTCTAGCTTGGTTCCGGTGATCGCAGCTGTGGTATGGGTAGTGAAGATTTTTGTGAACAGTTTATTGAGATAATGGGCAAGTATATGATGTATCTTTTCCATAGAGACTACAGGTAATATTTAAATTTTAACCTTACAGGGTAAATAGGTAGAATAATAATTATTCGATCGTCTGTGGAGACTAAATGCATCTAATTGAGGGAGCCTAAAGGTTTTGTTGCCACACATTGGACTTAATTTTGATGGGTATTGAGATTTTACAAGATGCTTTGTTATCAGGCTGGTCAGGTATAATAGTGATCTGTATGGGTTTCTCTGGGACATCCGTACCGATCGATGAATTGACTCTGTGGGTACAATGGCTACAGTTTCCAAATTTACAATGTGGAAGGGTATGGTATCAGGGTTTCTGGTAAAGTTAACTTGGAACCTGAACAGGTTTCTGTTACTCTTCTTGTTGTAATTGGCGGAAAAGGGTAGGTTCATCATCCGTCATTCTAAAGGGTAGAATCTGGATCACATTTCGGTTAACGTTTTCTTTTTTTCGCAGATATCTCACACTGCTTTGTTCCTAGCTTGGATTGCGTTCCGACAGTATGCAGCTCAGTGCGCGTCTCTCCTTCTTTCCTGTGCTCCCGTATTAAGCCTGGTACAGCACTATCTCTTCCCCTGTCTGGTGCTGCCGGCGTTACGTCCAGGCCAGCACCATATCCCAACATCGAGTGTGCGCTAGCCGGGGCTGGGGCGGAATGATGGGTACTGCAACCTATCCGGTTTACCAGCCAGCGGTTTCGAACATCGACTCTGATGTGGGTGAACGCAGTCCTTGCATAATCTACGTCCTTTGCGTAGCTATTCCCGGTCGCGTAGAGGGTTGGTCCTACTCCTCTCGAAGGTGGCTTCATAGAGAAAGCAGGAACCTCTCTTTATCTGGGGTATGATATTTGTCAGGGTTTGTATCGTAAAGTTGTGGATCTGTATCAAGATCAATTTCCGACTTCGTTTTTCGCTACCGCCTTCCCACGCGTTAGGAAAACGGAAGCTACGAATTCTACATTCTGTTTGGGTAGGATTGGAGTCCAGAGAATTCGCGGCAACAACTCGCCGGCGCCTGCGAGTGCCACACACGAAAGCTCCAGGTTTTTAATGGATTTTGTGGGTGTTGGGTGTGAGGGTAATGTCTCGACTTTTGTTCAAGCCTCGCCAAAGAGGTTCTATCTGGTGGTTGAACTCATTCGCCTGTACGCCCTTTCCTCCTCGGCACAACGTTCTCGTTCGATCTCCAATGATAGATATATACAAGGGTACAGGAACGTCGGGAAAGTATCTTACTCGCACATGCATACGCAAATTCCAGACACGTTATACAATGTAGGAGTACTCGACGAGGCCCAATATCAATCCAAGAGCAGAACGGTTGAGGGAAAAATCGAATGAAAGAAACGACAGGGAAGGTAATCACTTTCTGATCCCTGGGGCTATAACGAACATCAGTATTTCTTAACGGGTCTTCTTCTGAGTATGACTGAGAAGCAGCCGTTTATTTACGAGGCCAATAGAACTGTAGGCTTTTCTGCAATTTTTCTAAAACGCATAAGCGAGCAAGGGCTTCAATCGGAACGTGGAATAATGCCAAAAAGAAGTTTCGGCTGGGCGAATGATTTCCCTGCGGGTTTGACGGGAAACATGTTAACGCTAGCAAGATCATTATTGCCAGGAACTACTCGCGTTGGGGAAGCTAAGTGGATCAATTTTTACGAAAAGAGTGCGATATTGAACTTGTGTATAACGGGTCTCCTACCTGAGGCGTTCGAGGGGAAAATCCGTCAAGCTGATACTACAGGTAAATTTTTAATTGGAAAAGGGCCTTCTACCACCACTGCGGATCGTCCTACGTTTCCGAGACGCGATCGCGAAAATATTCTGACTACGGTTCTATTTCGTAATGAAATCAAACATAATTTCCGGAATTTCAGACTTACGTGAGGTTCTCGTTCATAACTAGGCACTGCCCGCGCAAAGTTCACTTAATTTACTTGTCTTTTAGGGTCACTACGTTGCCACTCCAACTGCCGGTTCGCTGAAGATGCGGTGTTCCTCTGCTGGTCTCGATTGATGAATTTCAGGTCAAGGGCTGCTGTCCGCTGGTCGTGTTCTAGTGCTGCTGATAGGGCCTCCGTGGTCTTCCTTCCTGATGTCTTGAACGTGCGTGCGATAAACCAGGGTATTCGGCACGGCCGTAGTTACCGCTTTCCTCTCCGATATTTATCCTTGCTCCTGGGGAAACCGTGCAAAACCCAGGAGAGAGAGATTGCACTGTTGATGAACGCCTTCCACAAGCCGGCTGCAGAGGATGAATTTTTCAAATTATCCTCTTTATTTTGAATATCCCACCGCTGTCACCAAAAAGATATAGCTATGTTGCGTATCTATTGGTGGGATATAGGGAGTTTATGCAGGTTCGGTTGCCCGTGGAGCGCTGAACCGCTCTGCTTGTGGTGAAGCGCGGCGAAATTAAACACAAGTTATAATCTTTAACAAGAACGACTATTTATTCAGTAAATCAATGTAGACAGTACTGGTTGCAACGAGTTATAAAGAAGTTCTTTTCTGCGAGGCTTCTTCTTCTTTCCTTTTCGGCTCTGGTTCCTCTTCCTGCATTCCTTGCTCCTCCTTTTACCTTCGTCTTGTCCAATGGGGTAGAGTCTTGCTGTGGTTGGGCCGTGGAGGGGGCAACGCTTCTGTTTCCGCGTGATGAGTCAGGGTGCGCACGAGCTAAGGGAAAAACGCGGGAAAGCCAGAAGATTGCGTCGAGAGTAGGTGGGAAATATCAAAGGCTCCTTTGTTTCGGGTAGGCCATGTGGAGGCCGGTTCTGGGTATCGTAGTACTCGACATTCCGAGGGTTGTGTACATTCCTTTTCCGGTTTCGAATTTCGCTCTTAAACTACTTATCGTTACAGTTTATATTGGCGGTATCTCACTTGGGATTTCTAGGGAACTGAAACTCGGTTCACGCGATAGCGTAACAGTACTAGTAAAATTACACATAGCATTTGCCATTGCATAGTTTTAAATTTTACCGCGTCTTGTCTTGGAACGATTGGGATGAAATCCTATTAATTTGAAAAGAACTCGAAGTCTGGGATTTGTTTTTTTTCAAAAGAATACAAAATGTACGTTTTGTGCGTGTAATTGAAAAACCGATAGTATATATACATACATATATATACATATATATGTATATAAGAGCATGCATTGTTCGAGGATGTTAACTCTTAGGAAGGTACGTATCTACTTTCGATGCAAATATTTGAATATAACCTAACAGTTACACATTTTTCCAAATTAAAGTATGTTGCGTTGAAATATATGATATTAGTTAACAACTAAATCGCATTTTTTTCATCGAAAATAATTTCTTTCGTTAGGGATCATTTCTGTCATAGTATATTTATAAAATTGTAAAATCTCAATTTCGTCGTTGCGTCTTCTATTTTGTGGTTATAATATTCAATGCATTTGAGTCAGCTTGTGCAAAGTAAAAATATATCCCTTTTTTTCATGTGTATGTGTCAATTTACTCGAGACTTTAAACATTTTGGTAAAATGTAGATGATATACTTTAAATTTCATAAAAAAAAAAATAGTAAGAATTGTGTTGTATATATATATATTTCATTAAATGTTGAAAATTATTCTTTTTTATGATGGGTGATATTTTTGAAATATTTATGGTAAAAGGCACCATTGCCATTGAAATATATCATAGGATGCAAGTTCACTAATGTCAGATGCATCCATTTTCCAATAAGACCTCAGATTCAACAATTTTGCAAAAATGCACCTTTAAGAAATATACCCAAGGGTTCAATTGAACCAATTAGCAACAATGGAATGTTTAAGAAATTGTCCCATAGATTCGGTCTTTATAAAAAGAAGTATGTAAGTATAAATATTTGTTGCGATCTAACTAATATCCAAAAGTCATACATATTTTTAATGTTTATACGCACATCATTCTTATTCACTTATATTTCAGCATTTAATTAGCATAGGTTATCAGTTATATGATAACATTCCTGACAAACTTAACTATGCAGTATTTTTTCAGGGTAGGTTATTAATTTTAATTTCTTATTAACACAATATGATGTAATTGAATTAACCCATTGCATTCGAAAGGCAACTTTCATTAGTCACTTGTGTTGATAAAAAGATTGATGGACTACAAAAATTTTGTTATCAACACATATCTTTCTTGTTCATACTTGTTTTGTTTATATGCAAGGCATAGTACAATATGGTCTCAAAATTACTATCTTACATTTGCTTTGTCTGTAGTTACCGTTTCCTCCTACGATAAAGAAGGTGTTCAAATGCAATGGATTAAACTAAACTGCATCTACTGTAATTCAACGTGTTTCTCCTACTAGGTTTCAATATGTCGGATACATTCTTCTCCTGGTTTCTTATCACAGAGTTACATGTTTGGATGTTAATGGTACGGTTTATGGCTGAAGGTGAAGCAGGAAAAGTAGTTGTAACGAATATTGTGGAGGCCATGTGGCATGATGTTGTTCTGAGAATAGACTTGCTCGGTGTAAGTATTAAAAATTATTTGTTCTTCTTCAATTTTAATTTTCTATTAGTCTAATATGTACAATATTGCCATGTTAGCTGATTGTAGCTTTGGAACAGAACCTGGCCAACTATCACGTAGTGCTCATGATAATTCCAAGGGTTTCTTTTTTCTATCCTGTGCTAGCAAAACAGAGATACTTGGCACACAGTATCAAGGTCCCAAGTCAGCTAACCTGACATTATTATACTTACTTAATTGTGCAATATTTTCATTATTCAATTATTATGTCATTATATCTTAGAATTCGTACGATTCATACAACATATTTTGTTAGCCAATTGCTCCAAAAGAAAAAAGGAAACAAGCAAGGGAAATATCGGAACAGTTTAATGCAGCTTTGATTGGTTACGATGAAGGAATTATGTCCGATGATAAAGTGTTAGCAGGCGCATTGTGGAGAAGATTCTTTGGTTTAGAATGTAACAATCCAGAACAATTAGAGAAACTTGTAATTTATGTTAGAAAACAGGTAATGCAAAATATTATTTATTTATTACAAAATTTCGTATAATGATTTAATTATTTCGCTTACAGATTAATTTACTTGACGAGATACCATCAGATAAACTTTTTCAAAGACCGATGATACAATGGATAGATTTGCAAAGCATTAAATGAAATTCGTTTATATTATTTACGAATTTGTAAAGTAGGTAAAATTAAAATGGCAAATATATTGAATATTGTACAACGAAATTGGATTCTTTACTTCAGTTGTACTTAAATCTGTTGAGTGAATGCTTTTATAAACAGCTAACTTTAATCTTTTAAAATGTCACTACAAATATCAGTTTTTGAGTGTATAATCGTGCGACACAAATACTGTTTTTTACAATTTAGATCACAATTTGCTTGCAATGAAGGCTCTGCTTGTTTGTAAAAGTTCCTGTAAAAAAAACGAAACTAATCAATATTAGAATATGTTACACAATATTACATTTTCGATATAGATAATCATTAACATAACAATCGTTTTAATTCTGTCTTACTTGTAATACTTGTCTAATAAGTTTTCATCCTTCGCTGCTACATGAAGCCACTTATTTAAAGATCCAACAGTCAAATCTGGAAGGCCATATTCAGATTTAAAAGAATACGATTTATACCACTTTGGGTTTTGATGAATGTACTTATTTGCAGAACTAAGATCGTACATCCAATTTTGGTAATCATTCACTGCCTATAAAAATAGATATTCGTGTATACTTATTGTTACTTTTGCTATAAAGAAATATCCAATTACACATAGTTGTAATTAGACAAGTCAAGGCAGTAACTTACATAATTGCTATTATTCACTGTGTATATTTTGTAATTAGGATTTAATTTCGTATAAGTAGTTATGCTACCACCGTTCCAGGCAATGTTCTTTGCTTCTGCGTTTGAATTATAAAATATTGCCAATTCATCGGTATGAGTATGTCCATTGAATTCAGCTTTAATCAAATGTGAAAATCTGTCTATTATCCTCACGTATTCTCGTTTCCATACTTTTACGCAATTATTGCTATTGATTGGGATATGGGACAAAATGTGCACAAATTCTTGATTATTTTCTGCTTCGAGGAGAGTACTTTCAAGCCACTGTAGTTGATTATCAGGGTCTTTTGGTTGATACAAAAGCCACCTGCATAAAAAAAGAGTTGAAATATAGTACGAGAAGATTTATTAAAATATTAGTTATGAGGTGGATAATAACATTGAAATGTTACATCCTACTTTTCTAATCACGTTGTCTTTCATATTATCGTTTTCTTAGTCTAAATAAATTTGCCGTCTTTTTACGTACCAATTATTAGAGTAACAAACATTACTGTTTAAAGCTATAATTCTAAATCCTTTTTCTGGAACGACAGTGTAGTATCCTCCTTGAAGTATAGTAGTACGTGTTGATTTTGGTAACCAACCGTAACCAATCCACAGATCTGCCATTAATGTATAAAGCCAGTTTGTACTTAAATTATCTTCTGTTATACTTCTTGGTGCAAATCTATACAAAATTCCAAAATTGCGATTTATAATTACATCATAAATACATATATTTGAAAATTTTTTGGCAGGCCATTTTTCTAAGTTTGTCTACATACAGGTTGTTTATACAGATCGCTGGGGTCTAATTTTGAATATATAATATTATATAAACATCTTTATATATTAATCTACATCTCTGAAACTGTTTATTCTGTACATACAATATTTCTTGCACGATACTTGAATGGACTGGTTCTTAAATTTTATTTTTAAGAAACAAGCATTGGTTTTGTTTATAGCTGATGGATCGATATAAATAAATATTATTAGAAGTTCAAAAATTTGTAAAACTATTGATTCTACGTAAATCAGTGCATTAAGTGCCAAAAGCAAATTGACTTACAATAAGTCGAGAAACAAGTTCATAAAGTTTAATACAGTAATGTCTTGATATAAGCGAAAGACTTCTACACCATATAAGCGAAGAGTTTATCCCCACCACTGAAGGGTATACCCCTTGAGGCGTCCAGAAGTTCACTTGGCGATCAGTGTAACGCGATCCGGGCTTGGATATATCGGTGCGCTAATACTAATTCAACCATGAAACTTTGCTATTTCTCATCCTTTTCTTATGTAGCTTTTACATAGTATAGCTGACAATTTTCTGATTAAAATGACACCAAACACGATATAATTTGGACTATTTTTACTACCTTAATTAACTGTAATAAGTTGGCATGTTAAACCGTGTACTGGGCCTTTGATCTTTGCCGATTGCCACGATCGCAGCTTCTCTTTTCTTTTCACTAGCTTTCCTTTTCTGCGGTCGAAACTTATTACCGTTAATTAAGACACTAAATATAGTCCAAATTATATCGTGTTTGGTGTCATTTTAATCAGATAAATGTCAGCTATGCTATGTAAAAACTTCATAAGAAAAGGATGTGAAATGAAAAAGTTTTATCTTTGCATTAGTGTTATTTCACCGATACGCTGGATATTGTTTTTTGGCTTGGCTGCTCGGTTCTCTTTCTTTACTCGCTGTCCCTTTCTACGTTCGACGCTGTCGGCAAATTTCAAACAATGTAGGAACTACACCATATAAGCGAACGTTCAGACCCGAGGCTTTCGCTTATATCAAGATATTACTATAATCTCTTTTAGATAATAGTACCTTATTTACCTGTTTTAATGGTAGAAGTTATTTTAAATAGATTACTAGAAATAGAAAATATTTAGTTATTCCAAATTATTTTAAGTAAATTATTAAGAAGATCTCGTTTATATGATTAATATTTTTTATATTATTTTGAAATTTATCGATCAATGTTATACAAATTATTTTATACTAGGTTGCAGTTTTATATGTATAGCTCATAAAGGTTTTAAATTGTTTCTCCAAAATTTTAATCAACATACTGATTTAAAGGATGAGGCTCGTGGTTTCCAAGTATTGGATACATTGCAGTATTATTAAAAGTATCATGAATTTTATTATAGATCTTTCTAAGACTTTGCGTGTTTCCTTCCTTCGACGTTTCCCATACTCCATGATCTATTACGTCACCAGTAAAATATATAAAATCAATACCCTGAAAATTAGTATAAATTTCGCATAAAATTTGGCGAAAATGCGAATAACAATTATTATTATAATTTACTGGGATAAATACTAAAGTAATATTTGTAAATATTTTTACAATATTATGCGTGTAATGTAAATACCTGATGTACATCCTTTATATGAGATAAGGCATCAGTGATCGCATGCCAGGGAGTATCACAGGAATGATAGTCTCCCCAATAGCCAGCCAATAAAGTTGTATCGGTTTTATTCTGGCCCTTTCGACAACAAACTGGTTCTCCACAATCTGAATTACCGTCTACTTCATACAGAGGATCGTAATGAAAATCTGTTAATTGCAGAATTTTTGTTTGCCGTTTTGTATCAGTTTCAATAATTGTTACGCCAGATTTGTTACTGATATTAACATTCCATTCAAATTCAGGATCATTCAAAGGACAAGCTTTTGATTCCAGAATAACACCACAAATTGTTCCAGCTGTTAAATTTGGTTTGGAATCTACGATATACATAATGATGGGCTACGAAAAATAACGATTGCTTATTGTAATTTACAGATTAAGGATATAATTTATAAGGATATAAATATTTAGATAAGCTTAATTTCGTATAATTACCGCATTTGATTCAACAACCCCTTGGCAAACTCTTTCCGTTTGAATATTTAATAGTATACATAATTTAATTATTTTATTTTGTATATTTTCTATAGACATTCCATTACGTCGTAACTCTAAAAATGCTTTTACAGTTCCCTGACATATTGTACATATTGCAATTCTTGGTTCTGCTGCAAATGATTTCCAATCAGAATTGTGTAGTTCTGTAGGAATTTTCAATGATTCGATCAGATTCATGAACAATTCCGTTTCATAGTCCGATTGTACCCATAATTCAATTTCCTTTGAAAATATTGGTGCACCTATATCTGTTATAGAATCAGTTTTTTATTATTTTAATTAATCGTTCATTCTAAACCAGTGATTAAAGTGATTAAATTTAATTTAAGACACAAAGTAGACATTTCTTATTTGATTTACAGCAAAATTGTGTTCTGTTTTTTTAACATATACATACTAATATACAATACATTTTATAGTGTTAGGGGGTCTACGTTTACATATTTTTTTTATTAAATGGAGTTAATTAATTGTTGAAATTTAATTAAATGAAATAATATCCTTGATTTTGTTCGTATTGTCAATATTAGGTGTGATCTTCTAAAGTTTAGAATTCCTCAGAGATTCGTTTAATATCTATATTGAGATGAGTAAAGATCAAAATTGCGTTGACTTTCACGTAAGTTTGTAAATCGAGAACAGAAATATTCAACTTAAATTGCAATCTTCTTGGAACCTCCGTGTTTTCCCGCATATTTTATCCTCCGCGATTTGGAAATGGATTTCTCTTTGCAGAATTGGAAAATGAAGAAATCAAATGAAGAAATCATGATTTGATTCTAGTTCCCTGAGATTTCAAATTTTTGATTCAAACTTTGTTTGATCTTTGAAGATTTACCTTTAAAAATAAAAATATTAGGCGAAACATTCGATTTGTTAAGCTTTTGTTCCTTTTTCTTGATCACGACAAGCTTATTTTAGAAATTATATCCATTTGATCAGGACTTATCTGCTATCGGGAATAAACATTATTTTACCATTTCTTCATCAATTTTGCACGACTCTTACTACATTTCATAATAAGTTAATAAGTTTGTAACAAGTTTAGTTTAGTATATTAATAAAATTGAACTAAGTAGTTTTGAAGCAAGAATCGCATTTGTATCACACCATGAGTTTGAATTGTAGAATGCGCAAAATTGAAAATGAAGATCAAGTGTTTAAAGAAAATTGGGTATATGATTATTTTTTTACATGCATAAAAGACGGTGCTCTGTTTGATATGTCATGAAACATTACCTGTCTTTAAGAAATATTGTATTAAGAGACATTATGAGAGTAAACATTCTTCAAAATTGATAATGTATAAGGACAGCTAGGTAAGGATATGACGGATCAACTACAATTGCTGGAAAGTTTGAAACATCAAAATTCATTTGATACTGTACCCACCGCAAATGGTGCACTTCGGGCATGTTACCTCGTTAGTCAAATTTTGGCTAAAAGCATGAAACTATTCACTGATGGGGAAATGATAAAGAAATGTTTATTGGCAATAGAAGATATCGTCTTTCCTGACGAAAAGGATATAA
The DNA here is from genome assembly GCA_963969485.1 of Nomada goodeniana. Taxonomy (NCBI): domain Eukaryota; kingdom Metazoa; phylum Arthropoda; class Insecta; order Hymenoptera; family Apidae; genus Nomada; species Nomada goodeniana. The sequence goes on along the minus strand of OZ018301.1, from coordinate 13,025,935 downwards.
TTTCCAAAATAAGCTTGTCACGGTTTACGGTCGCAAAAAGGATTGACGAAGTTTCAGAAAATATTGAGGAAACATTGCGGCGAAATATCTTCAAATTAGAATGGATTTCTCTAGCTGTGGATGAAAGTCGTGACGTTAGCGATACCGTGTTGTTTTTACAAAGTGTTTACAAAGATGTAAACAAATTTACAGAACGCGAAATAATTATTTCTCATTGTATTTTGCATCAAGACAATCTAATGTAAGAGAAAATACACTAATACTCGAATCGAAGTCTCGATTAGGTATTAGAATAATTGCGTAGGCGTGTATATATTAACAAGGTATTCCGTTTATTAATACTGTGCTCTCTCGACCGTAGTCTATACAAGAATGCCTCCCTTTGGCAAAAGCGTCGGTCGTGAGGACGCCTACGTCACCATGGCCCTTTTAAACCATTTTAGGGTTCGCCCCGAAAGTGAGCTACGCTAGACAAAGACAGCGTGCATCGGCGAAATGCACGTGGCCAGCCTCGGCCGTTCCTGTACCTCGAATATTCTAACACTGAGTGCAAAAATTTAAAAAATGTTTAATGTTGTTCCACCTGTTACGTATGAAGAATATTCTCTATACGCTGCTCTCGCACGTGCCGCCCAAGCTTGCGTAAGAAGGGAAGTCGCGTTTCCACGAAGGGCCCAAAGATTTCTATCATTATCGTACACGGACAATAAGGGCCTTTGATATTGATTAGCTGCATCGAGCCCGATTAAGTGCACGCGCGACCCGACGAGCTCTCCGTGATCTTACCTTATATGGAAACCCCAAATACGCCCTCCTGTACATTTTGGGACTATATAATCCCTTCCATTCTGATCGTCTTCGGTTAATAACTACACAGTTACGGGGAGTGTCACGTCGTGTTACGCTCGTACAGAGCCAATTACATTTAGTGAGTTCGGGCTTAGGGCACCGATCAGAATACAAGTTAACCCGTTGGAATCTGCAAGTTCGGTTGAAGTTCTTTCGGCATACTATTGTAATCATTCTCCGACCCCGCATCGCCAGTGCGTCAACACCGTGCAAGTACTTAGGTAACAATTTACACACTATTTAAATACCGCGACAATCACATTTGTACCAAAACGACTGATTTCAATATATATAAATTGTTCACCATTAAACCGAGTAGATTCGTCAAACCTACATTTACTCCGTAATTCCTTATGTTAGTAGTAACGTTCCCACGAATACAACTTAACCGCTCGAGTTGTATTGAATATTAATTTAAAGTATTGAGACAAACTAACAAGTTTCTTGGGTAATATCAACATCGCCGGTCTAGGCAATTGCCCACAGCCCTGGCTCGTAACACACCTATTATTAAAATTATAAATTTTATTCGATCTCGTAGACTAATCCACCGCTAATTGAAAGAATTTCTATAGGATATGGAAAGTGAGTATGGAGATATTCTTTTTAACACCGAAGTTCGGTGGTTAAGTCGTGGCACAATGCGTGTTAAAAGCTTACGTGCCAATCAAACAAATTTTGATATTTTCTCGTCTCCCTTTAAATAGATGCTGAAAGAACTCCCGAAGAATTTCAAATGGAGATAATTGACTTGCAAAATGATACAAAACTAAGGAATAAATTTCAGAATGCTAGCCTTATAGAATTTTACAAGCGTTACTTTCCTGCTAATAGATTTCCATTGCTAGGTACTCGCTTCAGGAAAATAATGAGTCTATTTGGCAGTACGTATCTATGTGAGCAATTATTCTCAAAAATGAAAATTGTCAAATGTGAACGTCGTAATCGACTCCAGGATGAACGATTAACAAATTGTGTTAGAGTAGCAGTTGCGAATATCACACCCAATATTGATAAGCTTGCGGATGAAAAACAGAATGAATAAAAATATCCCATTGTCAGTAAGTAAATATTAATAGTTAGTTAATATTTAATTTCATTTAATTAAAAAACCACATGTACTAACTGTTGCTGTATATGTTACTAATAAACAGTAAATCAAAGTGAGAAAGAACGTTTCATTGTAAATCTATAAACAGAATTATAAATAACAAATTCAATATTTAAGTATTTAATATTATTGGAGGGCCAATGTGGCCCGCGGGTCGCAGTTTGCTCTTCACTGGTTTAGAACAGGCACGTTCAATTAAGTAAAGAATGCTACTTCTATTGAAAGATTAATCATAGAGATTGATATGTAGTTTCAAATTATTTAAATATTATTAAAGGACATAAAAAATGTATTAATGTTAACTCTAATTATTCAAATATTTACTGTTAATATAATATTAAAATATTACTTTTGCTGAACGAACAGTTTCATTACGAACATAGTAACTACAATTATTAAAAGCATTTCTTATTATAATTACAACTTCTGAAAATTCTAATTGTAGATGAATAATAATGTAATATATTATATGTATAATATATCGTATATTAAAAGCAGAGTTAAGTTATTAAAAAATTAATTTTCATGTTTTAAATGAATTATGTTAGTATACCTTTTACATTGTGTAGGAAGCCATTAACAGTTAGCAGTAGAAGGAAAAAAAAGAATTTTCGGAACCACATCTTCGATCGTTTGTACTTGCCTGCGCAGCAGTACTGTTCAATTCGATATATCTGTCGATTGTTTTCAGTTTCCATTATCTTCTACAGATTTCTTAATGATAAGTGCAGCAGTTGATATCTTTATGAGCAGATTAGGCTTCAGTGATTAGAGAAACGATAATATTGATGGTGATATTGACATATAATTAAGAATATAATGATCTTCCTTAAGATTATGAAGATGGCATGGGCGGTGTAATAAAAATATATAATATTCATGTATTCAATAAGTATGACGATTGGAATTTTATCTAATATAATTTGTATGGAGTATTTTGTTCGTTTTGTCTGGCTAAATATCTCCATTGCTTTTGGCGGTCCAGAAGTTCCTTGGAATAAACTTTATTCGTTGGGGTAGTACAGTTCGTCCAGAGCTAAATGAAAAAAGTGGGGTGGGGATTTCTCGCCCCACTAAACGAACTACAAAGCTCGGCCGCTCGTCGAACCGAGCAAGGCAGTGCCATGCCAATTTGAAATGGGTGCACACATACAGTATATGATATACTGTTGATGAATGTGTAAATGGTTTGAGACAGTGTCAGTAGAACTGACCCCAATTTCTTGAAGTTCGCGGCTCGCTTTTGTCGGTGTCGCTAGGTTGTAAAGGAAAAAACAAGGATAGAACGATGGCCGAGGCATCCGAGAAATTTAAATACCACCGTGTCGGTGTGATTACGCAAATGCAAAACGATGCTATAATAAAAACGACAGCTTAACTTTTCCATTTCTAGTTTTTTCGACTTCCAACTTTTTAAAACATATTGTTGAAATTCTTGCGATTAAAATGAGACCAAACGTGATATATTTCAGACCGCATTGTATCTTTATTTTTATAGTAAGGCATTTGTTACATATAATTAAAATACAAAGTTTATTAATGTTCAATTTATTATGTTTCGAAACCATTAATAAATATTCAGGAATAAGGGAGAGAGAGAGATCCTGTAACCAATTATGTTACACTGTCACCGGCTTACATTGTCCTAAAACTTCCAATCCCACATCATTGTCGTAAAAGAATCAAAGAATTACAGTTCGTCCAGAGCTAAATGAAAAAAGTGGAGTGAGAGCGGCCGATTGATGTCGCCGATCGGCAGGGCCGTAGCGCCTTGCCGATGTTGCGTTCTAAGCAATAAGATGCGAAGCTTATGAATTAATTTTTAATTATACTAATAGTTCAGTTACTACTAGTATAGCTATACATTTTATTCAATATTTTGTATTATTCAGTATTTGATAGAATTGTAATCCTTCGCGCAGTATTATCCTTGGTTTGTAGTATAGGAATCACTTTTGGAATATAACGCTCATAGAGCTCATGTTTTAACAAACTCCCCAGATAGCCAAACCTGCTCTTGCAGGTCTTTGCATGTGCCTGGTAGCAGGTTATGGTATCAGGATTCCCATAGGTTTCATACATTGCCTGTTAAATACAGAAGCTGCCGCAGGTAGTAGGGCGGAATATAACAAAATATGCTAGAGCAGATTAGCGGGACTAACATAGCAGATCCTGCAACCGATAAATTCCTGCAAAAACACCATGCTTGTCCATAGGGATCCGAAGCGATCTGGCGATGAAGAGGCCAAATCGGTGAAACCGTGTTTTCGTCGTGTCGAGGATGGCGGGTGTGCGTATATGTGTCAACTGAAAACGAGGGATCTCTTTGGAGACCAGTGTCTGGTCTCAAAAGTAATTAGTTACCAAACGGACGTAATCTAATTTATTAGGGTATATTAAAGACAATTGATGTAACTTTTTATAATATTTTTATTACAAATATTATTACAAAACTCGAGGTACTTCGATTTCGTCAATGACAAGATCATCGAGCATTTCCTCCAGAGTGATTTTTGGGCAATAAGGATCGGACAACTCATTAGTATCTACTGGAATCATTTTCAAACGATCTCTAAAAATGTTTATATTTTGCCTTATCTCTGGATCTTCTTCAATATCTTCCAAAAATTCGTCGTAGTCGCTAAAATAGGAAACGATAAAGAGGCAAGTTATCCTGTTTTTATTTGGAATTGCTAAATTTTGTTTCCAATATAGTGCGATTAATATAAAGAAAATATGGTATTATAAGAAAATTTATATGTGCGATGGTGAGAAAAATGTAAATTACGTCCTCCGAGTTAAACGAAAATAAAATGAGCTCTTACTTATTATCAGTCATACTGTCTCCGTCTTGTAACATGCGTTTTAACTTCCAAGCTCTCATTCTACGACGGGCTGTTCTATCATTTGCATAATTCTTTTTTATTAAAATTACATCCGGTACTAAATCTTTATTCAACAATTCGAAATTTTCATTGTTGATATTACTCTCACTAATAGCATACCTAAACAGGAGAATCAGTTTACAATTACATTGTTCAATTATATTGTATGTTATTAATTTAGTATATTATTTTTTGTTTACCCCAAAGCAGTGTCTCCAGGTTTTAACACATGCCCGAGATGAGTACGTGTGTGAATTAAATAATCATTTATTCCCAAATCACAGCTTCTTACCAACCACACGTCAGATATTACATGCTATGAACAAAAGAAAAATGAATTGGTTAAAAATTGAGTTCAATTACAAAATAATATCTAATTACTTTTTCTGTTTGACTAGGTTCCCATGTTAAATTTTCTTTGTTTCTTCGCTTATTATCCTTGTTTTAAGGTATTTATTGCATTCGATACATTATGTAAAAACTATTTAATCATTACCTTACTTGAAATTGCCCCTTGACCTGGGAAGACTCTTCTATCATTGTATTTTATTGGTTCAATATCCATAACTGTATATTCTACTAACTGTTTTGGGTCGCAAATACTATTAAAGGTATGCCTCCAGTAAAGTGTAGCGTTTATCTCTGCGACTAAAGTGATAATATTTCGTGAATTAGATTTTTAATTGTAAATTAGTTTAATTAATAAGTTTTGAATGTTAAAGAATTACGCATACTTTGCCCACTTGATACATCTATTAAATGTACGAAATTTGTGATTTTATACACTACGCAAATTGAATTTATTCCTCCCAGCTGATGACTCAATCTCCTTGGTAGACATACCACGCTATCTCTTGATATTGGAACTATTTCCACGCTATAAGAAGATCGTGGTACATTGTTAATAGGAATACAACTAATCTGTGTTAATTAAAAAAAGGGAATCATGTTTTCTACTCAAGAGTCAACTAAACACTATTTGTAGCACTATAATATATAATATAATATAATAAGCACTGTACAGTATAGTGCGTCCAGAGCTAAATGAAAAAAGTGGTGTGGGGATTTCTCACCCCACTAAACGAACTACAAAGCTCGACCGCTCGTCGAACCGAGCAGGGCAGTGTCATACCAATTTGAAATGGGTGCACACATACAGTATATGATATACTGTTGATGAATGTGTAAATGGTTTGAGACAGTGTCAGTAGAACGGACCCCAATTTCTTGAAGTTCGCGGCTCGCTTTTGTCGGTGTCGCTAGGTTGTAAAGGAAAAAACAAAGATAGAACGATGGCCGAAGCATCCGAGAAATTTAAATACCACCTAGTCGGTGTGATTACACAAATGCAAAACGATGCTATAATAAAAACGACAGCTTAGCCTTTTCATTTTTAGTTTTCTCGCGTCCCAACTTTTTTAAACATATTGTTGAAATTCTTCCGATTAAAATGAGACCAAACGTGATATATTTCAGACCTCATTGTATCTTTATTTTTATAGTAAGGCATTTGTTACATATAATTAAAATACAAAGTTTATTAATGTTCAATTTATTATGTTTCAAAACCAGTAATAATATGTACAAATATGTACAAAATATATATAAATTAGCAAGATATAATTATATCGGGTAGACCGAAAGTGGTTGTTATACTTTATAATTAAGTATATTTGTTTTAATCGTCAGATATGTAAGAAAACCCGAGGTTTTGGAGCGCCTCGCATACTCATCTGGCAAATGTCGCCACGAGGCCGATAGGCGAGCGGGACCCATAAACATTTGGGGGTCGTAAAACAGACCCTGGAAGGCACTGCGTCGTGGGACCGGGGGCGCGCCTTCTTGGCGGGCAAGAATACAACGACGGGACACTCTTTGGGAAACGATCGACTAGAGCAGACCGATTGTATCCAAACCATTGTATCAATACATAAATAGTTATGCTTATTATCGTGGACGAATTTTGCTATATCCTTTAATATCTGTCTTACAGATGTTACGTATGAATAATATTCTCTATACGCTGCTCACGCACGTGCCGCTCAAGCTTGCGTAAGAAGGGAAGCCGCGTTTCCACGAAGGGCCCAAAGATTTCTATCATTATCGTACACGGACAATAAGGGCCTTTGATATTGATTAGCTGCATCGAGCCCGATTAAGTGCACGCGCGACCCGACGAGCTCTCCGTAATCTTACCTTATATGGAAACCCCAAATACGCCCTCCTGTACATTTTGGGACTATATAATCCCTTCCATTCTGATCGTCTTCGGTTAATAACTACACAGTTACGGGGAGTGTCACGTCGTGTTACGCTCGTACAGAGCCAATTACATTTAGTGAGTTCGGGCTTAGGGCACCGATCAGAATACAAGTTAACCCGTTGGAATCCGCAAGTTCGGTTGAAGTTCTTTCGGCATACTATTGTAATCATTCTCCGACCCCGCATCGCCAGTGCGTCAACACCGTGCAAGTACTTAGGTAACAATTTACACACTATTTAAATACCGCGACAATCACATTTGTACCAAAACGACTGATTTCAATATATATAAATTGTTCACCATTAAACCGAGTAGATTCGTCAAACCTACCTTTACTCCGTAATTCCTTATGTTAGTAGTAACGTTCCCACGAATACAACTTAACCGCTCGAGTTGTATTGAATATTAATTTAAAGTATTGAGACAAACTAACAAGTTTCTTGGGTAATATCAACATCGCCGGTCTAGGCAATTGCCCACAGCCCTGGCTCATAACACAGATATTTAAATAAATTTCCTCCTGATCACCCAAAAAATAGATATCTCTAATTTTAAAAAGATACTGATGTTACAATACAAATGCAGATGTCTGTCTTCTTTTTTTAATTAATTAGAACGGTGTACTAGGTGACAAGCATCCTTACTTGCCATGAAGTACAAAATGTAACTCTAAATAGAACAAATAGTAACGGAAATAAAATTGTATATAGAAATCTGCTATTCTGGCTTGTGGTTTTAAACGGAATGAGCAGAACATTGTCTCTATATTTGGAACATTAGGGTTTGTTAAAACATGAGCTATTTGAGCGTTATATTTCGAAAATGGTTCCTATACTACAAACCAAGGATAATACTGCGCGAAGAATTAAAATTCTATCAAATACTTAAAATATTGTAAAATTATATAATGTATAGCTATACTAGTAGTACTTGAACTATTAGTGTAATTAAAAATTAATTCATAAACTTCGTATCTTATTGGTTAGAACGCAATATCGGCTGGGCGCTACGGCCCTGTAAGTAAGTATAAGTAACAATAAAAAAGTTACGCCGTTGCATTAGTGTTGCCTCACCGATACGAAGCATTTAATCTTTTACTGGTTAAACGCGGCCGTCGCGGCCGCGACGTGTCGGCTAATCGAAAGGTGCCGAATTACTCCGTCGACTCAGAACTAGAGGGGCCCCTCCAGTGGTGGGGATAACTCGTAAGCATGCTCGGTAGAGATCGTGGTGAGCGCCAAGAGAAGAATTACTGTACCTCGGTCGGGACCGACTGTGAACACTAATCGTGTGCAGACACGGTTCTCGAGCGAGTTCGGGTCCCCTTTGATGTGGCGGCCGAGACTCCGGGCAGAGTTCCAGGAAAGAAGCAAGTTTAAATACCCGTGTACGTATGGCAATCCTAATGCGATCAAAGTTTAAGATTAAAACTTGTTCATTTTTGGCCCGTTTTAAATAAAATTTTACCACAATGTTTGTTACTGTCTCCTGATTAAACGGGTTGGATAATTTTTACTTATCGTGGTATTAATAATTCTATTCTCCTTTATTATCGTTTTCGATAACAACTAGAATATGTGTATATTAGTTAACATTAGTTATTAGTTATGTATATTAGTGTATATTAGTTAACACAAGTGTATTTTTTTTCTTTTCTATGCATTAACTGTCAATTTTCATTCAGCTCGTACAATTATAAACAGTTGAAGCACTCCGGTCACGAATGATCACCGTGGCAGTCAACGTGTTAACAGCAATGAGGTAATTAGTAGTGAGATTGTAAATTTGGAAGTAAACTCTCGAATCGAGACTCTCTTAATTTTCTTAATCTTAAATTGCTATATTTAGTTAATGACAAAATATTGTTGTATCGAGAATTATTCTCATTCCTGTGACATTACATTCGGTGTTCATAACAGTATATTATTTATACTGATAAGAAATTGTAAGAATTTATATCTGCTACACATATTCTAGTTGTTATTGAAAACAATAATAAATGAGAATAAAATTATTAATACCACGATAAGTAAATATTGTCCAAACTATATCGTATTTGGTGTCATTTTAATCTGGAGATTGTAACGAACATTTTGGTAAAGTTTAATTTAAAAGGGACCAAAAACGAACAAGTTTTAATCTTTAATCTCGTCTGCATCAAGGTTGGCCCTCACCAATATTCGATCTGGGTTCAGATTACATGCCCGTCGCTTCACGTCAAATTCACGCGTCGCTGGTTCCAGGGGGACCCACGCCAAGTACAGTAATTTCTTCGAGAGGGATCGCAGTTTGGGACCGGCCGCGAGCACTCTGGGCCCAGGGGGAACTTTGCCTTTTTGGAAATTTGACCTGATGCTCAAGAGCCCGGCTACTGTGCAGGCAGCAACGTCGACGGCCAGGGTACGTATCGGTGAGACCAACACTAATGGAACTATAAAACTTCTTTATTGTTACTTATATCGTCCTGTAAATTTTATTAAAATATTGCTGAGGCTGTTGTGATTAAAATAACACCAAACGCGATATAATTTCGATCATATTTGCATCATGCTTGTGATCCATATACATGATCCAAATTACATAGATCGTGTTTAATCTCATTTTAAGCGTAAAAACTTCAATAATATCGTAATAAAATTTTCAGATCAAAATTAATAAAAATAAAAAAAGATCCGTCATTGCCTCAGTGTTGTCTCGTTGATACGAAGATACCGAGTCTTTCTCTTTTTTACTCACTGAACTTCTATACGATGGAAAGCGGCTTGTTAATTTATTGTACGGCGAGCAACAGATGCTTTCGAACGATCATTGCGGCCCAAGGAGGAGCGCTACCGAAAGATCCATCTCGGACCAGGCGAGACGCTTTTCGATCCCTCCAGCACCAGGGGAAACGCTTGTGACCACCTGTTATGGTAAACGGCTGTTTCTCGGCGACGAATAAAAATTCACGGTTGCATTAGTGTCGTCACACAGATGCGAAGACAGTTAACCTTTCAAGGGTTACCCCAAGTATTAGCCGCCGGGTCGTGTCGGGGAGATCCCCCCCAGTAGTGGGGATGAAGAGCGATCCCTCTCGAACCAGCTCTCGCCGGGCACATATCCAGAAATTATTGTAGTGGGGATAGAAATGAACACTAATCGAGGCATTACTGTAGTTATACAGGGTGGCACAAAAGTCAGGGAACATCGGCGATTGGGGTGTAGCTGGGGTGATTCTAAACAATTTTTTCCTTGATCAAAGCAATACCATCTCGTATACATCTAAATTACCCCATTTATACCTCGAGAACATTATTAGTAACCACTTTTGGCCACCAATACCTTTTTAATCATAATTTCATTTATAGAATTATCAAAAACAGTTTCAAATTGTGAACGGATAATACTAAAACCGCGACAAGAAGTACATTTCCTTAAACTACAAGATGAAGTCGATTCACACATTATGGATTTTAAAACTTCTTTATAGTCTGTTACAATAAGGATCTATGCGATGTGTAGCTAGTGCTGTTTTTATCGCAAACGAAGTTAATTTTATATTCTGATGAATGACACAAACACAGACAGAGTATGTTCCACTGGGACCAGCTAAAACACACTCCTTCGGTCGCAAACTTGCGAAGGTACTAAATCCTATCTTCTCTGTGAAACGTTTCTCCTTAAAAAATGCATAAATTTCTTTAAGATTTTGTAAATGTTCTCTACATTCATTTGTTTTAACTGAAATAACGTCTTTCCTTGCTGGCATTACTCTACTTACATCGTCACTCCGATAGAAACTTTCTACTAATGACTTCGTAGTTTCTGATAATTGACGACCATGTTTGGGGTTTGGGATTTGGAGTAGACACTATTCCGTAACTGACGACGTTAAAATATTTATTGAACTTACAACAATAGCCGGTTCTATTGACGTTGAAACGTTGCTGGAACTGTCACTACTGTTGCGAATTTCTCCGGTCGATAATCGGCATGGCCCTGATTTAGCTACTGAAATTTCCGCTTGTTGAAATTTCGCGACATCTCGATGTCCCGTTTGCTTAAAAGGATTACAGCACTTTCTACGCACCATTTCTAACAGTTAGCCCACTCTTCTATAATTTGAAGTGCACGTTGCGAAAATGCCACGGAAACTGAACATGGAAAAAGGATGTCCCAATATACATTATTCTTAATTAAGACCATGTAAGATTTGCCGCACGCTACCCTCGATGCCCCCATCACGACCGTCCGTAGGTGATCGGTTCGCGCCTGAGCGCGCGTCAGTCGATGCTCGGCGGGCGGCGCTATCATCGGCCAGTGTTTTTCGTTAATAACTCAAAAACGAATCTATACATTTTGATCACGGAAAAGGTTGTTTAGAATCAAACCAGCTACACCCTACACCCCGATGTTCCCTGGTTTTTGTGTCACCCTGTATAGGAAGTCTCACCATACCTTCTAAAGGAAAATGGCAATAAAAAGAACATAAAATGCAACAAAACAAACGTATAGTGTCAGCATTGGGTTTTTTTGAGACGCGACAATAGTTTCATGAAACTGTCAGATCTAATTAAAATTTTTAGAAACGGTTCTTTACTAGTGGTCTTCTGGTAGCTATGCAATAAAGAGATTTTTGATTTTTAATAATGTCCAAATTGTATTCATGTTTCTGGAACCGAACGAGTTTTATGATTTTATTGCTTTCAAACCGATGACCGAACAAATGGATTTTTTCGGCGTCATCTCAGGGTTAAAAACTTAATTAAAAAGGTGTCGTTGGCCAAGGGTGGTTACTAATATTGTTCTCGGGGTATAAATAGGGCCATTTAGTCGTATACCAGATCTGCTGGTATTGCTTTGAGACCAACGAGTATAGGCTACCGACCATAATAGCGGGAGCACGGCGACTAGAAAAACAGACGGCGGCAATGAGGGACACGAATTCAAGGTGTGAAATTGTCATGCGTCTTAGCGTTGAGAATAGTGTTGAGAGCTGAAGCAACCGTCGGCAATGAGGGACACGAATTCAAGGTGTGAAGTTGGGCGTGTTGTAGTTCAGCAGTTGTGAAGCTACAGGGCTGAAATTCGAGGCCTAATTTCCTTGTAGGATGGCCGAGTGTAGGATCTGGCGCCTCCATCAAAGAACAACGTTAAAAGGAACAAACGATTAACGAATATCGGGAAGTGGCCGTGGCGTAAATGGACTGATCAGTGCCTAGTAATACGAAGGTCTCGGGTTCGATTCCCGAAGCCTGCCCTTCCTTTTTATTCGGTTCCTACATTCGGCTTCCATCACATGCGTGTCTCTGAGTCGTCTATAAAATTCACATCATTTGTCACCCCGTTTGGCCAGTACGAATAGTCGATTTACGCCACGGCCATAACGACAAGGGATAACACTCGAAAGAAAATCGACCATTTTTCGTGCTGTGGCTTCAGTTGCAAAAAAAAAGTCCAGTCCCTCTGAAACAGTTTGTGATCGATCCAACAGTTAATTAAGGGTAATGACTAGAAAATAACAAAAGTTACCATGCGTAATTCGTTCAAATAATGTTTGCAAATAATTTAAGTTTATTACCGTGGATTGGTTTTATGCCAAGCGTTTGTTCGTGTGCTTTATACTTCAAAATTAATTGTTCCAAATAATAAAATGATTTTCTATTTATCGCCTTCTGTCGTACTTGTACCTATCACGAGTAAATTATAAATACATATGACAATTTTATTAGTACAAGCCAGATTGATATTTGTGTATTGGCTTTACTGCCAATACAATTAATGCATACTAGACTCACCAAAGCACGCCAATAATCTTTTGCCTCTGTTCGATGACAGTCTTCGCACATTTGGTGATTTACGATGTATTGAACTATAAATACTTGTTGCAACACTGCCCCACCCATTACTTCTGCTTGTATTGTTAGTTTCATCTAAAGATACAGTGGCGAGCATATAAATAGGGAAATAGATCCATTAATATGTAACACAATATAGTTTCGTGTTTATAACTGCTACAATGTAGCACCAATTGCGTGATTCTTTATTTAAAGCAGTCAGTAGAGCTCAAGTCTTATTAGTGGTAACATTTTTAACGAGCATCCAAATAGGGAAAATTGAATTTTTCAATTCCAGAGCATATTTCGGTAAATTTATGTAATTATAGTTGTAATTACTAGGCACTGATCAGTCCATTTACGCCACGGCCACTTCCCGATATTCGTTAATCGTTTGTTCCTTTTAACGTTGTTCTTTGATGGAGGCGCCCGATCCTACACTCGGCCATCCTACAAGGAAATTCGTCCCGAATTTCACCCTGTAGCTTCATCACTGCTGAACTACAACCCGCCCAACTTCACACCTTGAATTCGTGTCCCTCATTGCCGACGGTTGCTTCAGCTCTCAACACTATTCTCAACGCTAAGACGCATGACAATTTCACACCTTGAATTCGTGTCCCTCATTGCCGCTGTCTGTTTTTCTACACAACGCCTCGTGTGGTCGGTGCTGCCCTCCATCCCGGACGAGCCCCCAAATGTTGGAACCGAATAAAAAGGAAGGGCAGGCTTCGGGAATCGAACCCGAGACCTTCGTATTACTACTAGACCCCCCTAATTTCACATGGACTACAACATATTTCATTTAGGGCAAAATCGCCGATGGTGACGTCCAAAAGTGATCGATTTGGCGTGGAATGGGAATAATAATTACCTAACCCATAGGTAATTATTATTTTAAACTATTTTTCCAACGGAACAACCGATTCTTAATTGACATCCTACAATTGATACAGTTGTCAATGTTCCTTCTCTGAGCCAAATTGCTACTCTAAAGCTCGGAGCATAGTATTTGTTGTTTCAATATTTCAGGACCATGCAATATCGTTTTACAAACCATGCACACAATTCTTACCTGTAGGTAAATTTATAATTGTAGATGTTGCTACGAATATCATGCGATATCAATTTTTTTGAATGATCATAACGACAAGGGATAACACTCGAAAGAAAATCGACCATTTTTCGTGCTGTGGCTTCAGTTGCAAAAAAAAAGTCCAGTCCCTCTGAAACAGTTTGTGATCGATCCAACAGTTAATTAAGGGTAATGACTAGAAAATAACAAAAGTTACCATGCGTAATTCGTTCAAATAATGTTTGCAAATAATTTAAGTTTATTACCGTGGATTGGTTTTATGCCAAGCGTTTGTTCGTGTGCTTTATACTTCAAAATTAATTGTTCCAAATAATAAAATGATTTTCTATTTATCGCCTTCTGTCGTACTTGTACCTATCACGAGTAAATTATAAATACATATGACAATTTTATTAGTACAAGCCAGATTGATATTTGTGTATTGGCTTTACTGCCAATACAATTAATGCATACTAGACTCACCAAAGCACGCCAATAATCTTTTGCCTCTGTTCGATGACAGTCTTCGCACATTTGGTGATTTACGATGTATTGAACTATAAATACTTGTTGCAACACTGCCCCACCCATTACTTCTGCTTGTATTGTTAGTTTCATCTAAAGATACAGTGGCGAGCATATAAATAGGGAAATAGATCCATTAATATGTAACACAATATAGTTTCGTGTTTATAACTGCTACAATGTAGCACCAAAACATTGCGTGATTCTTTATTTAAAGCAGTCAGTAGAGCTCAAGTCTTATTAGTGGTAACATTTTTAACGAGCATCCAAATAGGGAAAATTGAATTTTTCAATTCCAGAGCATATTTCGGTAAATTTATGTAATTATAGTTGCAAAATGTAGTTAATGATATCACTGTTTACACATAGAAATGGGTCGTGGAAAACATTATGCCGACACAGCGCCTAGAAATACTCCGTCTTCGAAATGAGAATTTAACACTTCGTGCAATTTCTGAGCGTCTTAAAATTTCGATTAATGCTATCCATCAGTCATAGAAGCATATCAATGTGAATAAGAGTGTTGGTTAAATAGAAATAGTTAAACAGTAACAAAATACGCAGTGAAAGACCACGAAAAACAACGCCACGATTCGACAGAACAATATATCGTCTTGCAGAAGCGACCGATTTTGAACTGCAGTTGACATTCGTCGTGAAATTTCAACAGCAATGGATGCACAAATTAGTGTCCATACTGTTCGGCGACGTTTAATAGAATTTGGACCAAGAGGTCGTGTCGCACGTAAGAAACCTTTGTGGTATATGGTGATAGGGAATGGAATAACTTCCCATTCAATACTTGATAGTAGCTTTATTATCCTCCAGTTTTTAACCAAGACTCTTCTTGAACTCTG